>JAQPZY010001609.1:4785000-5449113 GCA_029931535.1 Margaritifera margaritifera
CTGCAGTGTGTTCCTTGGGTGTTAGGCTTTGTCACTATGATAATTACTGGTTATTATTACCACTGATAATTATCAAGATGACAAAAGCTAACCGATGAGAAGTACAGTATTGTTCAGCCAAGTCAGCATGACATTCGGTCGACATAAAGTAAAAATGGTATATTAGCCGTCATGGCTTCTCTCTCATTGATTACAAAATGTATTTGAAAGAGTACCAGACTAAAACCAGTAGCTCATGTGACAAACTCATTTCCCTTGTAAACACTGAGCATCTGGTGTAATAACTACAAAGTGCCAATGGAGGAATAAGTTGTTGCAAAAAGTACAAAACATCGTCAGACATTCTCAGTTTAGATAAAAAAAGTGAAAGCAATTCTTCTGAACCAAAAGAGGGAGAATCCTTTTTGATCACTGCTGATAAATTTGATGCCAGAGATATTCAAATAAACATTGTCAGCTATACATTCTACAGCAGTGGGAAAAATGGAATGGACGGACAATGATAGTTGCAGTCAGATTTTTGTACCCTGAATATATTAACAAGGTGGTTTTGCACCACGATTGATGATTATTCATAATTATTTTAAATAACATTAATATAAGTTCTATCACTCTGATTCCATAACATGCTTGTGATTTTTAAAATGAAAATATTAAATATTTAAAAATTAGTTACGCCTTTCATACTTTACATGTAATTATTACCCACATCTGTGTCATCCCCATCTAGAAAGGCAACTTTCCTGCTCAGAAGGGGTGGCCTTATAAAAGAGGAACCTCTGTAATGAGCTTTTATAGATGGACAGACTGACATGCAGGATCAAGAAGATGCCTCACTGCAAGCAGGGAGGAGGGGGTCATAAAGTGTACTTTATGGCCTTCAGCACTTTAAGCTTGCAAAGGTATACTGTTTATCAGTGGGAATGAAAATCTGGACAGTGCTAAGGAAACCTCACCTGATTAGGGTCATCCAAGTGGCCATAGAGAATCTTCTCTGACAAGGTTAGAGGACGGTTCAGTCTACAATTGAAAGAAGAAACAAGAATAAATGAACATTTATAAAGACCTGATATTTGCAGATGAATTCAAGATTACTTAAACGATTCAGGTATCTAACTTTTTTTTGGATCTAATTATATTTTTATTCAAAAGTATTGCTAGATTTTACTTTTTTAATAGTCTAGAAATGTGCCCACACAACATGAATGTCCCCACAAAAATGATGCACTTGAAGGGGAATGTTCAAAGTCAAACAGGGGCCATTAACTCCATAAATTTTGCCGGAAAACAATCAAACTTGACATATGTCTTCTTGATGAAAAGCATTATATCAAATTTGATTTGAATCCATGAAGTCAAAGTTATTGAGAGGAAACTGAAGGGCAAAGTTCCAAGTCAAACTTTGACAACTTCTACCAAAAGACAGTAAAAATCAGACCTAACTAGTAACATAGGTCTTCTTATTATAAAGCACTGTACAAAATATGATTTCCATCCATGGAGTCCTTCAAATGTTACTGAGCAGAAATGAAAGTTCATTATGAATGTGATGTGACAACATGACAGAAGGATATGGATAGGACTGTCTACATAGATATGGCTGGGATGTAAAAAAAATATAAATAAGTTCATAAAAGCTGGTAGCCTTTGAAATTAACATGAATGCAACTCCTAAATTGTGTTCAGTTTAACCTGACATAATAATTAATGATTTTTAAAGTTAGATCATCGCTTACCACTAATAACCAGCTTTACCACAAAAAACAACCCTTTTTTTTTTAAAAATAGAAATGTCTCAGGGTCATTTTGGTTAGCAAGTGTCATTCAAAAAGATTTCGTTTTTTGGCAGGGTTCTCTGGGACACAAAAATCTGCATAAAAGTATGCATACTTTTCATTTTTACACACATGAAAATTCCAAGAGCTTAGTCATCAGTGTGCAAGTTTTTGTCTGTGAAATCTTTTATTTGATCCATTTCTGCAAAGCGAGTATCAATCATGTAGTGTGCAAGCTATCAAACGAAGATCAAATGACTAATATGATTAGGTGAAGCTGCATAGGTTAGATCTTAGCACATAAGGAGATTAAGACCTGTTAAGCGATTTTCAGTTCCTACTGATCATTTTGATCAAAAGACAAATTACACAAGAGTGTTATTTGACACCTCTCTTTGATAAACATTACTCAGCACAGTTTTAATCCATCATATTATAAATCCTTACACGATGTTTGGAACACTTGCATTTTATTGTATACTGCATTTAGAAAAACTGGGCCAAGATTTTGGGACTTATTTCGTTTGTTGAAGGAATATGATCTCCCATGTTAATCATCATAAAAAAATCAGCTGTTTTTCAGTGTCATATACAGATATACTTTTGTTTTCTGGTGATTATCATACGTGTACTATTCTGATGGCAACTTTACATAATTTCTTTGATGCCAAGCACAAGGCTTCAGATGAGCACTTTTCTCAAGACGGCACTTTTCTCGAGACTGGCAGACAGAAATTAGTAGATGCATCTAGTTTTGATTTAAAAAAAACAGAACACCAAAGAGACTGAGAGATTTGTGGAATGAATCATGGAATAGGACATTGCCATAGGCCGAAAAATAAGAAAAAAATGGAAAATTATTAGCTTTATGCACAGGGTGTCACGACTGTGGAAGGAAAAATGCAATGGCAACCCAAGATACACCAGGTACCGAACTTAAGGATTTTGATCCTAAACCTGCTGTGGAGAAATTTTTTAAAAGTTTGTTCAAGAAAAAAGTGAATGTAGTATGCTGTGTTGCTTAAAGATGATATGAAAAAAGTGAATGTAGTATGCTGTGTTGCTTAAAGATAAAAGGAAAAAAGTGAATGAAATATGGTCATTTGTTTCTTCTTCCAGTGTCTTGGAAAATGTATTTATTTGAAATAGAATTAAGCTAATTAAATAAATTAATATAGAACAGAAAATCTAATTTCTTCCTTGATTACTTCTAGCTGCACACAAATTTAAAGAATGTGAAGGTAAAGGCATTGAGAATTGTTATAGTTGTAACATCACAAACAATCACAATCATCATGTTTATCAACTGTATTAAATTTTTCTTTCGTTTATTATAATACTAAATATTTCACAATTAATGAGCATTAGCAATCTAATGACATACATTCATAACACAATAATACAAACATAATGTTCTGAATTATTGCATGGAGAAAAAAAAGTATTGTTATTGGGATTCCTAGTTTTAGGACTGGGATTGCAATTTTTTCCAAGGAAGGAGCCCTTGACAGCAACTTTATAAATCCTATGGAGAACCCTGTTTAGGATCTCACCAGATTTACAGAAAACTGCAGGCTTTTTGTAGAAGCTTACAACTGACAACAAGAGTACATAGCAATAACAAGATTGTTGCTGTGGTAGCCATATTGGATGTCAGATTGGCACCATTTTCATTTAGGACCAACTAGACATCATAAGAAGTCTTTTGGTGAAAACCCCATGTGAATATGACCATCCATTTAGGAGGAGTAGTGTTAAGAAGATTTTCAAGATGGCTACTGTGGTGGCCATATTGGATGTCCCAGAGCAACCATTTTCATTTAGGACCAACCAGACATCACAAGTTATCTGGAGAAAACCCAATGTTGATATGACTTTCCTTTCAGGTGGAGAAGCAATAACAAGATTTTCAAGATGGCTGCTGTGGCAGCCATATTGGACATCAAATAGGCAACATTTTCATTTTGGACCAACTTGACAGCACAATAAGTCTTTTGGTTGGTTGGTTGGTTATGGGTTTAACGCCATTTTTCAGCACATGATAGGCTATACATGGCGGTGGAAGAACCCAAGAAAACCAACCACCCGGGGCCCCGAAGTCTTTTGGTGAAAACCCCATGTGAATATGACCATCCATTTAGGAGGAGTAGTGTTCACAAGATTTTCAAGATGACTATTGTGGTGGCCATATTGGATGTCCCAGTGCAACCATTTTCTTTTAGGACAAACCAGACATCACAAGTCGTCTGGAGAAAACCCAATGTTGATATGACTTACTTTTCAGGTGGAGAAGCAATAACAAGATTTTCAAGATGGCTGCTGTGGTGGCCATATTGGACATCAAATTGGCACCATTTTCATTTGAGCCCAACTAGACATCATAAGAAGTCTTTTAGTGAAACCCCCATGTTGATATGACCATCCATTCAAGAGGAGTAGAGATAACAAGACTGTCAAGATGGCCACTGTAGTGGCCATAATGATGTCCAAGCAAAACCACTTTCATTTAGGATGAACTCGACACCATGTCTTTTACTGAAAATCCCATGTTTATATGACCATCCATTCAGGAGAAGTAACAAAATTTATTTTCACACTGGCTGCTGTGGTGGCCATACTGAATGTCTGAACAGCACCATTTTTATTTAGGACTAACAAGACCTTGGGATGAAGGTGTGTGTAAATTCTGATGACAATCTTCAAAGCAGTTTCGGAGAAGTAGTGATAACAAACTTGTGCTAACGAATGGACAGACGATGAACAACAGGCCATCCCATAAGCTCTTCTCATATATGACCAGTACAGTTTCTTTTAATCAAAACACAGTGACATAAAAAATCTATGTTCTATGGCAATTTTTTAAAATAATTTAGCAAAATTGTTGGAATCAATTAATAAATCAACATTGTTATTGCAACATTTCTTTGTTAATAGACCATGATATACTGTTAATACAATGACATTATTCAAACCTAGTGGAGTTATAATCCTCTCCTCGAAAATGAATGAACACAATCTCCTCAAAGCAGTTTGGTTTGGTTTGGTGTTTTATGGCACAGCAACAAAAGTAGGTTATTTAGTGTCAAGGCAATTGGAGTAAAGTGCCTTGCCCAAGGACACTCCATGGTAGCTGACCCAGGCTGGTGTGATGGTAGGATTCGAACCCACACCTTTCTGGTTGTGAGTCCAGCATGCTAACCACCGAGCCACCGTGGCTCCTTCAAAGCACAGAGTTGGCAGCATGATTAATGATCCATCATAATAACATTTAAGATAAATTCTTTCCTCAAGTTCAAAAATGAGAATCCTCCATTGTGGTTAATCTTTCCCTTCAATATCATCTATCAGTGTTCTAGCCAGACATTTTTTATCAGAGGGATTTAAGGGCACTGCTTACTGCAAAGGCATGTTTTACAAGAAGTGGCCTTTGACGCGAGATAATATTGATAGCTAAGATTTCAAAATAAAAATTTACATTGTTGTTTTCTACTCAAAATTGTCTATGCAGTTTGCAGGGACTAATCAGTAGAACAAACAACATAGACCCTGATCTGCCAGCGCATTATGCGACAGCAGATCAGGGTCTATGTTGTTTGCATTTGGACCTGGCTTATACATGAGTACATACGGTAATCAAAGATACTGTTGTTACAAATACCCAAGTAAGAAAAACTGTAAGCAGACAGAACACTTCTAAGCAATTTTAACACTTATGCCTGTAATCAAATGAATTTTAAACTTGGCAGGGAGACGTGTACTATCTCTAGTACACCTCTCCCTCGATAACTCACACTCAGATAACTCGCAAATCTGCTTATAATGTGGGATCAGGCATGGGTCCCATTTTCCACCTATAATATACATCAAAAATTGGCCCCTATTTGTTGAATGTGGAGAAAATCATGATCAAAACTAGTAAATAAAACTTTGATATATTGCTTGTTTTACCATTGAAAATGGCAGTTAATGCCTGGAAATCTGATTCAACAGCATGAAATTCACAACGTTTTAATAAGAAGTCACATATTTTGTTAAGTTTTCTATACAAAAACGATTAGCAGTACACTGTAAATAACAATATTCACCAATATTTTGATCCAAGAAAATGTCATTAATGCCTACTGTTGGCAGCACTTTAAGAAATAAATGCCTATTAAATAAGTTTTGTCAAGTGAAATTCGTGTTTTAGTTCTATCTTTTAATAATAAATGCTATGTGCCCTCTTGTATGCAGATGTGAAAAGTGTCAATCTACCATCACAGCTCTGTCCAAGAGTGTTTCTGAGAACATAATTAAGTGCCGATCGTGTTTTGATCTCCAATTTGCGGAAGTGTTTGTTGTATTGTTACAATCAATTAAAAGTAGACCTGCTTTGTATTATCATGTTAATTTATACCTTTTGTATCAATTCAAATAAAGGGAATGGAATAATAATAAAAAAGCTAAAAGGCATGAAAATCCAACCTGCAAAACCTGCAAAAGAGCTAGCAGTCATGATAGTGTCAGGTCAACTCATTTCAACTGACCAGTTGAACACTGTTATAAACATTGTCATATAAGTAACATAATTAAAGAATCTAACAGTACTCGGTGGTTTATCCAACTAATTCACAAATGTGATGAATTATAGCAAGAGAAGTAAAACAGAAGGAGTACTCGGTGCATGAAAAACTTTGTTTCAAAGATACGGTTCATTATGGAGAAGCGAGTTCCAAAGTTTGTAGTGAACTTAAAATTCTTGAATTGGCACTCAGAGGTTTGCTTAAGGATGAGCAGATATGACACTATTACTTGTAATGAAATCGTGGCATCAATATTTTACTAATAGAACAGGGCTGAGCAAATTTTTTTGAAACACTAGTCCACGACAAGTGGTTTCAGAAAATTCACTTGTCCCACCTTACTCTTCACTACCTTAGTTTTCACTGGTCCCAAAATGGTAATCACTTGCCGAGATTTGATGAGATGTATGTACTTAATCCATAGAAAAAACAAATGAAATAATATACAATATAATTATTTCTTAAAAGAATTTAATTTTTCAAAAACATTGGTTGTTATTATTGGTGTGTCGGCAACTCTGACTTCACTGATTTTCTGCACATGCTGGCTAGTGTCATCATGCATATATTGTGCTACACAGGCCTTGTGGGGTCTAGACATGTCATGAGACTTGATTGGTTCAATCCTGAATTTGTCAGTTCCACTAACAAATACACTGGGTGAATTTCCAACCTGTGCCAGTTTTGAATATTGTTTGAAATAACAGCAAGACATCTTTCCTTCTGAGTCAATACATTCAAGCCAGGGATAACAATCAACTCAATGCGGCTGAAAATTTCTGTCTCTTAGTAGTGTCATATTTGACATTTTTTTCCACCACGGATTCTTGCTTATGTCTCTTTGGAGAAATAGCTACTGCACACTCAGAAGCAGTCTTACGTTTTATCCCTCCACTTTCAAACAATTTTTCCTTCTCCGAATCACCCTTATTACCTTCCTTGCGAAAATAATTTAGCAAACTCATTTTATCCACAGAGAAACTATCAGCTTGCTTGACAACTACTTCTAAAGTGATCATAACATACATTTTCTCTTTTAAATACGAACAGAGATAGCTCATTAATTAGCGTAATTGTTTCGCTTCAAATGCAATATCACACGTGGAAGTTAATCCTCTGTATAATCAATTAAAAATTAAAGAATCATTACTGTCATTTAAAAAGTTCATAAAGGAAACCAACACTGATGTCGGTAAAGTACCTTTCATTAATTTAATTACACTGACTCGCTGGATTAAAATCATAGTGAGCCGCTCGTGATGATCTTGCTTGGGTAAACACAATGCAACAAAGCCGCTTAAAACACTGCTAATTGATCATACCGGCTTTCTTTTGTTTGACGTGTTTTGATTTGCCGATAATTTGGTTGCTTAGCCCAATATGCAGTCAAGCAGTAACAGGATGTAAATGTATACACGAAGAGGGGTAGATTCAAGTATTCAGTATGCCCGGAGGGCATGATTGGCCAAATAAAGGTAGATATAGTGATTAAAGCACGAAAATAAGGACTTGCCCGACTTTTTTAAAAAGCACTTGTCCCAGACTAGCCACTTGGAAAGTTTTACTTGCCCGACTTCAAAAATGAATAGTCCAGGACGTCGGGCTATGGGATTATCTCAGCCCTGTAGAACAATATTTTTTTTTTTAAATTGAGTTTTGATGTTGATGGTTGTTGTTTCACAAATTAAATGTCCCTAATGATTGAAAAAAGGAAATCTTGTTTTGTTATGAATCAACAATAACTCTCGAACATATCCACATTCACATGCAAAAAGCAGTTACGTAATACACAATGTTTTCGGAGGTACATGTAATGTGTCTCGAAAGCTCTTGGAGTAATGTTTTTAATGATCTTTCAAAGGTCGGTTATCTTGAAAATTTATCTTGAAAATAAGGTGTACTGCTTGTATATTGCAGCTGGAGCAGCTTACTCTAAAGTAACAGACCTAGGACAACTATACAGTAGTCATCAAAATAACTGACAGGTCAATCCTGTTCAAAGACTTGTGACACCCTTTACGTTGTATGTACTGTAAACACTATTCCCACCATGCACTTGTTACATTTTACATGTTACATGTATCAGATGTTCAAGAGTTTTCATCCGCAACTTGTTTTCCCAAATTTAGGCATATCATTACTTTTAATTTTTTAACCATCTTAATTGGAATAGTGTCCATAATCTCTTCTTGGATTAAAATGACTAGCTTAAGGATTAAAAATCAGTGGACACCTGTAAACATCGTCATCTCACACAAATTGGATACTTAATAATGAGCTGTTGTTTGCCAAAAAGGATTTTATGGAATGGTTGTGCTTTGCAATTTTTATGATTTTCCACCTAGGAAAGTCAACATTTTTCCCTCTGCATGGTTATATCAAAGGCGTTAATCCCCCTAACAATCATTGTGAAATGGTCAGGTTTAAAGTTGCATTTTGGTATTTATGAAAAATCCGGATTATGCTCAGAATATTTAGGCTTTGATACTTTTGATTTGATATGTGGCCGAAAGAACAAGCAAAGTCAGGTTAGTGAACTCTAATGAGATAGATGCTTCTAAGCTGGACTGCTTGTGGTAATGCCTTAGATGTTATAGTTAAGCTTGGGTGAGAACACAGACTTACCACTTGGGTAATTCCGATTTGAATGTGGTTTGCATTCAATGAGGCCAATGATTTGGGTTTGAAAAAATAAATAAAACAACCATTTTAACTAGCAAGTCATATGGAAAGAGACTATATAGTGTTGATAAAGACACTAATTTTGCATTTAAAAAAATCAAATGGGCACAGTGGGACAGAGGAGTGGCATTTTGAAGAGGCGGGGTGACTCTGTTTCATTTTAGCTGGCACACTGTCCATATACGGAGTACTGGGTTTAATCAAAATTACATAGCAACCGTATTTTATTATCAGGACATGGCCAATTAAAGCCCACCTTCTGCTTTTCCCAAAAAAAATTTAACTATTAAGCTTTCCCCTTGTTTAATCATTGAAGAAATATGGTGAAACCCTTTTGGTGATAATTAAAAACCAAAAGTTGATAAGGATATATGCAATTAATTCTCAGTTCAATTACATATGTTGTCATAGTTTAACATGTGCTGACATTGTTGTCTCTTGTCCTTGGTTAAAATCTCTCTTGATTCCATTGGTTTCAATCAGATGCTTAATCTACATAAACAATATTCTGATTGTATTAAGACTAGTCTTTTGAAACTCAAACAAGAGCTACAGCTAGCAAGTTACTGTTTTCTGTTTGCTATAAAACATTCATAATTATACAATACTAGGATCAACATGAAACTTACCATATATACTCACATATAATCCAATACCAATTGCAAACTGCATAGACCCAGATCTGCCATTGCATAATGTGACGGTAGATCTGGGTCTATGCAGTTTGTAAGGACTAATCAGTAGAACGAGTATACGTGAGTATATACAGTATATACTAACACAGTTACAGATTCTAACCTTCTCTTGATAATGCTTAAATTGTGATCAAGCTTGTCATAATCAATATATGCATCGGGTTCAAATCTGCTCAAAGCAACCTGAAAAGAGTGAAAATAAATAAAATTAATAAAAAAATACATCTTGAGACATTACCAGAATAATAAGGCACGAACAACAACAAATAACCATATTTATTGCTGTGAATTCACAACTTTTCATGGGGACCAATTGTCACTGATTTCACAGTCAAACCACAAAAGATCTAACAGAGAATAATTCTTCTGTGGAAACAATAAGATTCCTTCCCCAATCCATGAATTTACATCCAGGTACAGAGAAAAATGACCTTTTTGCAAAATCATGAAAACTTTGCAAAATCATGAAAACTGATACCCCAGAATTAATTTTGAAATGAAAGTGTCAAGACTTTCTACTTTTATGAAAAACTAATACCGCCACAAGAGATGCAATTAATACTGCCCCTTCAATTACCCATATGGTGAAGTCTTTGGCATTTGACCTTGCAGTACACAGGTACATAATAAAGATTTTCATCTATTCTTATGGAAACTGATCTTTATAGACTACACATCCACTATTTAAAATCTAGTATACGCATTACAAAAGTTTAGAAGCACTGGAGTGAATCATATAACAGCGCCGCTTGAACACTGAACAATACTGTATGCATAAAACACAAGATATACTGAGAAAATATATGCAGTAAAACTTTAACTTACTCTCTACATGTGTTGTTCATTATAGAAATGGAGTGTTAAGTTTTAACCAGTCTAACCCCTAATTTATGTCATGTTGCATAATGCACACAAGCGTTGCTAAACATATGGTGCAATATATATTGGGCTGAAACTACATCTGAAATTTTGAAAAACTGTCATCCTGCCTTTAGACAGAATGAACGACTTCACAAGATACCCTATTATGTTGACTCCACCTTTTACTTAGCTAGAAAAGACATAAATGGAAAGTAGAAAAATGTTAAGACTGAAGTTGATCTTGAGCATGGATGGACATGCGTACAGATGCCAAAGCTATCTCCATGTCAAGCTTCCATCAAGGTAGACTTGACAAAAATATGACAAATCAAAAAACCCCTATGATACTTTATGTATTGCACTCACATTCCTTTACTTAATATTTTCAAAAAATAAATCTATCAACTACAGTGCACCGTTGCAAATCACCATACTTGCTATTACATTCTAAATCCCTTCCCCCTCATGGACCCTTAATGACCCAGGGGTCAAAGTCCAAAACTCCATTGCATATATTATGTGTCTTCCTCCTGCAAATGCATGTGCTACATTTGATACAAAAATATTTTTAAAAAATTTCATTGTACTTGCAATTTCTGTATATTTGACATCTGACCCCAGGAGAGGAGCCTGAAAATCATGTCCCTCTTGCAGATGGTCATCACTGGGTCAACGATGTACTAAGTGTGGTGTATTTCCACCCAGATGTTTAGAAGTGGTTACTGACAGATGGATGGAGGGTATCACATATCCCCTTGCTAAAGCATGGAGATAATAAATAAATAAAACAAATTCTGATTTTACCTTCTGGGCTGCTGCTGCAATGGGGGAAAAATGGATGCCTCTTGTCTGACCAAAAAGGCCAGATAGGCCCTGGAAAACAAAGACACAAAAAGACACTTTTTATAATGTTTTTAAATTACATGTAATGTATTCATACCAAATCAACCGATTATATTATCTTACACACAATAATATAAAAATAGACATCAACCTTAATTATTATATAAATTGTATGGGTTTGATTAACCGTAATAAGTAAACAAACAATACTGTAAACTATTGTAGAATCCGTGTGTTCTTTGTTGAAGAATTAGAAAAAAGATTGTTCTAAAATAAAAAATGTAAGACAAACAGTGACCTTTTGTAAATGGGCGTTTTGAGTAAAAGAAAAAATTAAAAACATGAATAGGCCTTTGATGTTTGCATCAACTGATATATATATATATATATATATATATATATATATATATATATATATATATATATGTGTGTGTATATATATATGTGTGTGTATATATATATATATATGTGTATATATATATATATATATAAATGATCATATCAATGCATCAGTGGGTACTGACCACTGTGTTGGGTGTTCCAGGTTTGTAACTTCAAAGCAACATGCACTTGCTTGTGATTCTTGTAACTTATGGTAACACATGAGTTTGTAATACAGGTATGTTACAGTAAGTTTTTGGTACCCAAATTTTGTTTATAATGACGGTTACAGTATCTTTTGCTCAATGATGAATTTTGTTAAAAAAACTGAATATGTAGACAAGACTATTTAAAAACTTACTTGAAATTCAGCATTTGATCAAATAGAATTCAAACATTTTGTCTTTATTTTATAAATTGATCGATACCTAGTTTCACCTATATCAATTGGTGTTGTAAATCTGGTGCATCTATACACTATACATCAGTATAACTTCTATAAACCATTCATTGGAAATTTTGGTTGATTATATTCAAAATTAAAAGAAAATACAAAATTATTACACTTTTTTATTGGCATGTGCAGGTTTTGATAGGATTATCACCTGGTAAAAGATTAATAAGGTGGAACTAATAAATATGGCAATAACACAGTTTCCCATTTTTAACATTGTCAGGCAAGGATTCTGGACTTTGTGTAGTCATGTGGCATATTGTTATTCATGCATATGACATTGTTTATTTATATATTATTTCCAATGATCCCTGAAATAAAAGTAAAAATATCACATTTGACTTTTCTTGTCAGCTGTTTACTGTTGTAGTCAATTAAAGTGTATGTCAACATGGTCATGTAGGCACAAAATTGTTGTTCTAAAATGTAATGCTAATATATTCTAACCAAAGTCAATTCAATCCTGGTTGTTGAATGCTCTGCACCTTAAATGTCATCAAAAAACTTCCAAATGAAAATTATTGATCACTATGGACTTTTTTACAATGGTTAACAGTTATTAAACTGGGTCAAGAAATGAGGATGTCTGGTCTATCAAAACAAATAACAGGGTTGTATGAATTGTTTGTCAAAACATGTGCAGCTCTCATTGTGACATTCAATTCTGTTTGTATTGGATCACACCTTGACATCATCCAAAAATGTCCACGTACTTAACATTGATTTTGCCTTATGTATTTCTCGAGGTGTGTATACAATGACCTTGCAAGGAATATGGATGTATGAAGATCAAAATAAAGTGAATAAGTGCCATTTAAAGGTATGTGTAATCAAATTCCAGAAAATTATACCCATTACTGAAATAGTTGGTACTGAATGCCTACATGACCTGTATGACTTGTATTTTAACTGGATACTAAAAATCATACAAAGATGCACTGAACATAAAGAAACATATAAAGATAACAAAAAAAATAATATATGAAATGCCCCTTGACAAAGGACATTATATCCACATTACTATTTTATAAATCATGGACCAACCTATTAATAGGCCAAGTACATAATCAGCCAATTCTGCTATGGGCAGAGCTGTCCCAATATCCTCCACTCAGAATGGAACAGATAGATACAGAACTGTCTGGGGACATATCTCTTTCTAGCTTCTCAATTTCTCTTGCTGCTTAGGTTCCTGAACAGTGGTCTGCTTGTACAGTATATTTTCATATCAATTCCAACATATTGGTATTCAAAAACATTGAAACCTGACAGAATAAACATCTGGACACATGTTTATGACATTAAGTGGCCTGTAGATTGAAAACTAAGTAAGTTTGAGAAGAATTTAAAATTTCACAATTTTTATTTCCACATAATTAAGGGGAGGTAATAATCATAAACATATGTCTTAAGATGCCAACCCATTGGAATTTATCCATGTGTGTTTCATATTTCTAAGTAACCTCTATTTATCATACGAAGCCTCAATTCAGTAGTCCTGCTTGGCCATTTCAGCCATAGGGAAATGACCAGTGCATAAGCCAAGTTATCCCTCAAATATTTAGCAAATTGTCTAACCCTAACAGGCGTTATTGTGTTAAACTTGATTTAGTAAGATAATTTCCATCTAGCTGTTTCATATATATAATGATTTTCATTCAGAAAATCAAAATAGTGCTCATGTTTCTTTTGAAATTAATGTAGTCAATTTATTCAACTGAAATGGTGTCACGGCAATATTATACCTGTATCAATTTAGTCCTCTATTCAAAATAATATATATCATGACAAAAAAATTATCTAAACAATAATGCTGGTTTGTTTCACCTATTTCCAATTCTACCAGAATATTCCAATAATACCAGAAGCCTTCTTTACAGAATCAAATGTCAACAAACATAAACCAAAACTATCAATGCAATATTTATTTTTATACTCAAGGTACAACTTTCAATCTGAGAAGACTGTGAGTGTCATGTGACACTGTCAGTTGTTGAAAAGACTTTTTTTAAAAACAAAAATATAAGTATTTTAAAACCTGTTTAGACTCTGTGCTTCATTTTTTATTTTAATTTTATTAAAAAGAATGCTAATTTTGTGCATGATATAAATTTTATTAAATTCTGTAGCAAGTACCAACAATGCTGGCTGTAACAAAGTGGGTATCAAATTGAATAGTTCAAGCATAAAGGATTTAAATAAATTATTACTTAAGTAAAGATAACACTGAAGTCAATTCAAATAAGACCTAATAGAATCCCAACAGATATTTACATACAAGTTTCTTTTATCTTTCTCAAAGCAGGTTTTCTTTGAATACCTTCAGATAAATTTCATTGTGGAACTTGATCAGAAACTCTCTTTTAAACTCTTTAACATCAGAAATGTCTAACAGTAGCATGGAATTGTGAGAAATGTGAAGTGTGGATGAGTTTAACCTACTAAGAAGGTTTTTTTCAATATGTTGCAAATATTTTACTTTATTGCATCATCAGTAATTGGAAAGGGACATTGAGTTATCTCCCCCTTATTTATGGTGACTGCACAATATTGTTTTGATTTATCGAGTTTAGTATAAATTAGACATGGATATTGTCTGTAGAAATAAGTTTATAAACACATATGAAACAGTTTTAATGTTGGTCCAAAATCTGTGTTCAATTTCATGAAAATGAATATGGTGTAGGGCAAAGGGTACATGTATTCCTCACTTGACTGCTCATGAATGTGAATTACTATAGCTTTCATTCTTTGTCCTAATTAAAACTGAAGCCATAAACATGTTTTGTACCACAATCAAGAGTTTCAGACTATTCATTTTCATGAAATTATGTGGGGCCATGTTAGTCTGAAAAATGATAAAAAAACACTTTTTTGGAATTGCACACGCCCAATCATTTCAGTTAGAGAAATCACGCCAAGTAGCATATAGGAAACAGTTCAGGCTTGATTTTTATCATTCTTGGATGCATCTCCATCGAAAAATAGCTCGGTTTAGTTGCAAAAGCTGGTACTTCTTTATTCATGTCCTGTGCCTAACATAGATTGACCTTGAGGTTAAAGTGTAAGGACATCAGAATTAAAAGCTGCTATTTGAATATATTTTTGAAAAATTTCATTCATGTCTGATGCTTTGTAAGGTTGTGCTTTTCTGCTACTTTGTGTTACCGCTTTGAATTGCAGTTTCTTATTCATAGAAATGCACGAACTGACAAAGCGACAGACTGTTATTGTGCGATATTTCGGCAAGAAACCGAAGCAATGTTCTATAAAGACTGGCTCTTTCAGGTAATTTTTTTCAAATTGATCTTACCTAGATTTACCCTCAAAGGTACCTACAGATAATCTTATGCCCTGGATTGATACCGCTATCTTAAGCTAGTTAATGAACCCACCCCGTTTCCATCAGGTGCAATGCACAGCGTGCATTCATGAGGCGTTGAAAATTGGATTTTTATATGAAACTATGATTCGTTTTTATAAGTAAAAGTCTATATAAATACAAAAAAAATTATTATCAATTCTTAATTGAAATCGCTGAGAAAAGATCGATCAATCTGTTAAAATGTGACTTACTTTCTTGACACTATGTCGTAGTACGTAGGCCATTATCTCCTATCACCCAGTGACGTCACATGGATTAATGTACCTCAACACTCCGAGTCCAGAAGCAATAATAGATCCGGAATATACTGTAACTGAAGAAATTGAAGAAATTATTTCTGTGTGGGGGGGGGGGGGGGGGGGGGGGGGGGGGGGGGGCAAATTCTGTAATCTTTGCAGTCTAATTGTTTCAAAACGTTTGTTTTATATTGCTTGAAGAAGAAAATATGTTTGACATCCATTGGTAATTACACTTGAATTTAAAGAATATGGTTAATATTCATTGTTTCCAATAATTTTTTGTTGTTGTTGTTCTGTTAATATTTGTTTTCTATGCAAACACAGATCTTTTTGAGTAATCAATGAAAGGACAAATCCTTACTGGGAGGTTTTGGGAGAACACCACGTGATGGTATGAGTATGATTATTACTATTTGTACGTAGTTAAAACTTAATGAACATTAAACAGCCATATACATTGAAATAATCTAAGAGCGCGAAACTGTGAATTCCAACTTACAAATCTCATGAACCTCATATGAAAACTATATATATGCACCTTGTTACATTGACAATTATATATATGATTAGTAAGAAAATGCCATAACCAGCTCAACCAGACACTTTACACCAGTTTAAACCGGTTTAACCACCTAAAACCTTTTTAAGATGTAAGTCTCTGACATTTTTTTTTTTTTACAAAGCTGGCTCATTTGGCTCACCTGGCTCAGACAAAATTTTTGCCATCCACCATATTTTTTATATAAAAAACTTAACTCACCACCATTTTAAAGAATGTAGTACAGCTCTCATCTATGATTACTACTTTTAAAATAAAATCAAAAATAGCTGGCTCACCATCCTAACTCATTCAAACCCAAGAATAAGGTTACAGAGCAAACTGAAGTGATTATCTTATCACCTAATAAATTAAATTTGCTTACAAACCAAGCAACCTTATTTAAATGGTATTAAACACATGAAATAAGTAAACATTTTCTGGTGATAATGATGACATTAACAGTCCATAGTTTTTATTATTTGCTATTGCTCTAAGGTTAACTATTTTATGCCATGTGTGTAATCCTATTAGACTGAGAAAATTATTCAAGAAAAAAAAAGAATTGGGAATGAATTACATGTTATTTTCTTGCTGATGATGGTACATCATAAAAACTTTCAAAATTATAGAATCTAACTGAATTTTCAATAAATGGATAATTACTAAGAGAATTAGAAAAAGTTATAATGTTATCTAGATTTAAATTTTAGAAAAGCTGTAGAAGAATTAAACTGTCTACTTGTATCAAATTCAAAATTATTTCCATAATAGACTGATCTTAATAATATGAAGTTTAGTACAGGAATGAAATTTTGTTTACCAAATCTGTATAAATATAAGGATAAGTCACCTGACAGAATATTCTAGAATATGAGTAACTCTAATGGAAAATCACTGTGTGTACCCGACTTTTCTCACATCAGGCTTGGAAAATTCCGTTCTAATTGTTAACGGCTATATAAACAAGACTGACCTTGACCTCAAATGCAGTAAATATGTTGTTTAAAAAATGACCACTAAAGTACAACTTACCTTATGGACACATATTATAAATTCAATATATATAACACCTTCCCTCATAAAGAAAAAGAAAGATTTATGCACAAAATTTAAGCCAATCATTTAAATTGTCTGTTGATCAAAGTGATGTAGAGGTTGGTGGAGTATTGATTCAGGAAGACAACAATGGTGTGTTCACCCTGTGTGTTATTTTTCTAAGAAAATAAACAAGCACCAGAAAAATTATTCCACAACTGAGAAGGAATTTTTGGCTTTGATATTGGCTTTACAACATTTTGAAGTGTGTGTTACCTCAGCTCTTTCTCCAATTATTGTATACAGTGATCACAATCCCCTTACTTTCATCTACAAAATGAAAGATAAAATCGGATATTGTTGACATGGAGTTTAATATTGCAGGAATATAACATTTGGCATTCGACACAAAGTCAGTTTTGTTTACATAGCATTTGGTACCAGAGTTGAATTTTCCACTGCTTACGTGCGAGAAGTCAGGTCCGTGGAGGAAAATTTCCACTAGAGTTGTGCATTTTCTAGAACATTCTGTCACGTGACTTATATATATATATATAGATATTTCGGTAGGCAATATTTCATTCTTGTTCAAATGGTCAGCCTAAGAAGAATCATTGTAATAATCTGATGTTTATAGTTGTGTTGTGAAAAATCATTCCAAATTCAGAGAGAGAGGAATTATTTATTTGAAATATTAATTTAAATTACCAAAAGTGCTCATTTTTATTTTGGATTAATAATTGACTTTGGAATTTATGTGAATTTATTCAAAGAAATTCTATATTACATCATTCAGGCATATTAGAACATTCAAGACTACTAGCACATTAGGACATTCAAGGCTACTGACATTCATTCGGAACATTCTATATTTAGGACTTGTGATTAGGACACTTAGGATACTTGATTTTTGGTTTCACTTTCATTCTGCTACGTTTTTCGTAGACCATAGAGCCGTAACAGTAGTGTCTGGTGTAGTATGTATACCCCCTGAGTCTTCAAATTATAGTAATGAAAAGTGACAATTAAACAAGTTCGTTTTGACCGGTCAAAAATAATTTTTGAAGCAAATTATCAAAATTGTGTAAAAATAATATTTATATATGTAATGGAAGACTTTGTAATGACAAAGGCATTGGTAAGTGTCAGATATAAGCATTATAGATGATCTCTTATCACCAGTAAGTGGTTTTCCTTTGATAAATGATTTTGACATATTAGATTTTTTTTATTGGATATGCATAATGCATACTTTTTTTATTTATTTGTTCCTGTGTACTGCACTATTTTAACCAGCTTTCTAGCAGAGTTGATGCTGCTTATTCAAATGTTGTGATCACTGAATGTAATCTGTCAATCTTTTCTGAAACATTGCAGTATACCTTTTTTTTTCTTTTTTCTTTCAGATCGACAAACCAACATTGAATTCCATTGAATGCTATTTTTCAATCCAACTTTGACCATACTTGGATCCCATCCAAATTTGTAAACAAATACACAGTATCTCTTGATACTGGGAAATATTAGAACATTGAGAGTGATGGGATTTTAATTTTAATTTATCAGTGGATCATTTTTTTTTATATTTTATTATTTTGCGCGCTTTCAAAGAATTCCAAGCGAAAAAAGATCGTACTGATTTAAATTTTACAAGTGTGATAGCACTATAAATTTAATAACTACTGTATTTAATTTCTTTATAATTCATACATGCCATATTCCCAGACAGTGTTGGGGGTGTTTTGAGACTCAAAAAGTGTGTTTTGGGGTCCCAAGGGGGGTCAGTGCGCGTGACCCCCCCCCCCAACAAAAAAAAAACGTCATCCAAATGAGAATAAGCTATCTTTTCAAATCAGCCTATAGCAATTGACTGGAAATTCAAATCTGAATAAAAGAAAATACCATCTGTTTTCTCTGAAGCATTTAATATACTTACAAACAAAAAAATGGTAGACTCAGCATTGTCAAATCATATCACCTGGATAGGTCTTTAAAATGATCTGCTACTGAAAACGGCAGATTGTGCTCAGCAATTAAATTGCAGAAAAGTACTTCAGCTCTAGTTACATTGTCTGTCGATGACTATGCTATTTAATTTGGGTACTGAGCTCTGCATTTTTGCCGTGTCACGATTCTGGGTGGTGTTGCTATGTCTACGAATGTCATACACTCCAGAATGACTAATGTCAACATGGAGGTTGCAACATGTGCACAGAATAAAATGCTCCCTCTTGATGCTGCGCTTCACAAAGTCAAACTCCGTCAACCAGGAGTTCTGGAATTTTGTTTTGCTGGGCTTTGCTCGCTTAGGAGATGGCTCCATATTTCCTGAATCGCTACTGCGTTTCGAAAATGAATCACACTTGTACACTTTTCCATCTCATATATGGAGTAAAAATCCGACTTCAAAGATACGTTGCCGCTGATCACAAACTTTAAAAAAGCTGGCGTCAACATTCTCAAAGAAACGGTGCCGCATTTCACAAACTTCAATGCAATCAGTTTGTTCTTCAACACGCATCTCTTTGATCGACTTAACTTTAAATTGGGTTGTTCCACTTAATGTACTTTACCTATGCAAATTAGCCTAATGGGCTCTCCTGCAGCAGTGCTCAAAAGGATTTGACACGACACATCACCCTTGCTATTGTGAGCCAATTAAGTAAATCTCTGAAAGGTGGCTGTTTATCTCTGACCGCCTTACCTTTTAATTGCCTCTAAAACAGGTGAATAAACCTGCCCCGAGGATAGTTTTACATGAGCTTTGAGCAGTACTGTTTATATATACCACAGATTACGGGCATATATAATAGTGATCAAGAAATATACGTTTTGTTTATTGTTTTTTTTTTCTTTTTTGGGGTGTAAATTTTTTTGTTGTTGCTAAGATTACTGAAAATCGTTTTTTTCGAAACACGATCATGTCGGGGGGTTTGGGAGTCCAAAATCGTGTTTTTCGCGTGACACGTCGTGTTATGGCAAGTATGTATTAATTATTATTGCTCAAGCACTAGTAGTATTGTCATATCCCGGATTTATCTGGAAAGAAAAGAGAACGTTCCGGTTTCAGCTGATGTGTGGTCGTGTAAGGCATTAGTCAAACTTCCTGTTAAAGATGGCAGGTTCTGGAAACTCCGGAGTTGAGAGAGTTCTTCAGAAGTGCCACAAATGTGTAGAAGCTGGAGATTTTTACGAAGCTCATCAAATGTATAGAACTGTATCTTTTCGGTAAATTTAACCTTTGAACTTTATTTGGATATTTTACCATATCTGTAGCATTATCCGTTATTGAATGATGACCAGCCGTGGTTGTCACAAAAAGCACAATCATTGTTTCAGCTTTGCTGGCGTGTCGTAAGAAACGACTAACGGAAGCAGGAGCTGCGGTGGCGCAGTGTTTATCATACTGAAAGGGTGTGTGTTTGAATCCTGCCATTGGGTCATCTCTGGTTGGCTATCGTGACGCGTCCTTAGGGAGGCATAGAACACGAATAATAAAGTACCAGCTTTTATAACTAAACCAAGCGATTTTCAGTGGAGATGCTTTCTCGAATAATTAAAATCAAGCCGGGACTGTTTCTTAAATGCTACCTGGTGTGATGTCTCCAAATAAGTGGCGGTATGCAGTTAAAAACATGAATTTGTATAAAACTTTAGGAAAACATTGTTTCACATAATTTCATGAAAATGAATAATCTAAAACTATTGTGCTGCAAAACATGTGTATAGCTTCATTTTTAATTGGGGAAAAAGAGTAAGCTATAGTAAGTCACATTTGTCAGCATCCATCGGGGACATACAAGTACCCTTTACCCTACTCTGTATTCATTTTCATGACCTGTAACACAAATTTTGAGCCTTCATTAACTTTTTTTCATTGATAGTTTGGGTTTATGTTCATTAATATTTGCACATGTAAAAGAAGGCTTCTGGCCAAGAAGGATTAGAAATATGTGAAGAAATGGTAGAAAAATCCATTGCCCAGGGCAAGTAAATTTTATCTTCGGGCAACCAAGCATATCACAGTCACTGCCTATTTGGGCAACTAGATTTTGATGGCTATGGTTTATAATGAGTTAGATTACTATGATGAAAAATCAATTAGTATGGGCAAAATAAGGGTCTGCTAGTTGTTATTTATGTCAGGTGTTAAGGTTTATTAAAGTTTTGATACCTACCTGGCAGAGTAAATAATTTTTAATAATCCTACTTCCTGATATCACTTGCTTGTTCAGGAGTGGCTAATACCAGATGTTAAGTTCACTGTAACAGGCATGTTTATTTTCTAGCACTAATTTGGCTATTGCAAACAACAGTTGCCCAGAGAGGAGCTAGGATTGCACTGGGCTTTGCCAATGTCGCAAATTGTGATTTTTTTCCCTAATTGGCGACAAAATATACCATCTGGCGATTTTTTTGGCAACAAAATTTTTACTGTTAAAACTTGTATATACAATCGTGGGTTTGGAGTGGAGGAATTCAAAGGCACCATGAAAGGAAGCAGCAAACTTGGTTATAAAATCCACTGGAATCTATCATTATATAAACAAATCCTTTATTCATATTGACAAACCATCTTACCAGTGCATTGTTATATCATAATCTGCTTATGCTGACATCTGGCCTGAGTACTGTATGCTGTGACACACTCAAATAGTCATGCTACCGGACTAGCTACAATTGACCAAATTTTAAAAAAAACAAACAAAAAATTAGTCTCAATCAGAACAATATACTGTCATGGGTAAACGTAAGTTAGACTTGTCGTGTTCATCATCTCATCCTAAGAGTACCATATGTACTCGCGTATAAGCTGCATAATTTAGGAAAAAATAAAAGGTTTAAATTTTCAAGTTTTCTTGTTGACTACCCATACATATTGGAGGTGACTGGGTGGATAGATAGATAGGTAGGAATAATAAAGACAAAACCAGTGTAAAATACAATTGGGTATATTATCAAGTGGAATATGTCACAAATAAATTGATAACTTCTATTTTGTTCTTCATCGTGTCATAATAATCCATAGAAATATATAATGATTGGTATTTTAAGTCTGTTTGATATGATAAATCCATGAATTCTATCGTAGGTTACATACCAGCATAAAAATAGTAGCCCAGAATGATCTGATTCACAATATCCCATAATATGTTAATTCCACACGTCTCACAAATGAACAATGAAAGTCAAGTCCACACTTTTCTGATTCACTGTATCCAATAAAGGTCACTGTCTAATTTCATGTGGTAAAAAGCCCAAGAATTCATCCGCATCATCTGAGTGACCAATTATAGTGCTGAAATCCTCAATCATCGTCTAGTGATCGTAAATATTGTCCGATTCCAATTCCTCATCTTTACTGTCATATGCGGGTGCTTATGTGGAGATTGAGCTTGGACTCTATAAGTGATACTTCGATCATACAGTCTGTGAAATCTATTAAAGGATGCAACTGAACAGGTGTAAATTGTGTGGAAAGATCACAGGGTGTTCAAATAACCACCCTCTTTTACTTGGCACTGAACAAGTATCAAATACGTGGCTCAATCAAAGGGTTGTAATGTGAGAAAACAAAGAGGATGCTAAGGGATTAAGGTCAAACACATATATGTATGATGTATAGGACTCTACTTGGCACTGAACAAGTATCAAATTAACAAGGTATAAATCATAAACCAGAAAACCAGAGAGAGAGAGAGACTGCAGATGTTGGGAAAGAAGATATTTGATATTTGATAATGCATTTATTTAAAGTGACAACAGTCATACCTTTGCACAGAGCCAGTGATCTCCCCAGACATTTTCTATAGCATCGGTGTAAGCGCATTAGGGTAAAATAATGTTTTAAAAAGAGCGTGTTAACGTCATAAAAGTGATACAAATTAATATCAGTGAAATAAAAAAGAAGTGTATATATTTACATATTATTCTTTATTTACCTAGGTCATAACAAGGCTTAATGTCTATCTTATTTGTTTCTTAATTTAAATAAATGATATATGTATTTTATTCTTTTCGTCATATATACTGACTGTCACATTAAAATTAGTCTTTTAAGGATTGTCCTTCAGTACTGATTGTCAACAGGTAGTTCAGTACCCTCTGTGTCAACCTATTCCTTAAAACACTCTTAATTCTATTCATTGAGGAGAATGACCTTTCACAATCTGAAAAAAATGGAACATAAAATTTATTAATGGATACACAAAAAAGAGACAAAACTACCTGAATTCTAATTAAGTGAATTACCTAGGACAAAATCTTCAAGAGTCAAGACAGTGATGTGTTTTCAGATAATCATCACAGAATAAGATAATACATATTCCTTTCCATTAAGAACAATATATCAAAGTGTTTGCTATTGTTTAATTTCTTCAATGAATCAATGTCAGAGAGCTTAAATATTGTTCAAAAGTTTAAATTAAATTAAAAATAACTTTACTGAATAATTAGTAAGCATATGGATGAAACTATTTAAGTTATATTTATGAAGGAATACTTTTTATTTATATCTTTTCCAAAGAGGTAAAACTGGAAGATAAAGATTGTTCCATTTATTACTTGGATAGACAGAAGAGAGAAATGAGAAATTAATAGGTTTACACCCACTTAAGTTAAGGTTTACTGACCAAACTATATTTCTCTTGCTCAGAGTAAACTATGTAAAGATTATAAGAACTCATGAATAAAATGCAACTTTCATTCCTCATCACAACTTAATAAGAACGGCAACAATTGCAACTACAACTACTAGTTACTATTATATAAAAAAAATATATTACAACCCCACCACCCACCCCCACCACCCCCACTCCCAGTAGATCTGAACAAAAATTTAGCAATATGGAAAACTTACCTTCTGATCCAGCAATTTCCACCAAGGGTATAACGTCTTCCATTCATTGTTAAATCCCGTCCTTCGTTTCTTGATCTCTTTCTTTGTGGAAATCACGCTGACCCTATCGGAATCAGAATCACTGCCACTATTGGTGATGGCAATTTCTGATTTTCGTAACCAGGCTAACATGGGGCTAGCCGGGGGCTGAGTAATTTTAAATTTCTTGGAAGGTGGTGTTGCTCATTTTTCACAAGACTTTTTAATGTAATATGTGTAACTGCTTTGGCCGGTGTTGAAAATGCCTGAAATATACATACATACATACATACATACATACATACATACATACATACATACATACATACATACATACATACATACATACATACATACATACATACATACATACATAC
Source organism: Margaritifera margaritifera (assembly GCA_029931535.1). Classification (NCBI taxonomy): domain Eukaryota; kingdom Metazoa; phylum Mollusca; class Bivalvia; order Unionida; family Margaritiferidae; genus Margaritifera; species Margaritifera margaritifera. The sequence goes on from JAQPZY010001609.1 coordinate 4,809,708, forward strand.
ATACATACATACATACATACATACATACATACATACATACATACATACATACATACATACATACATACATACATACATACATACATACATACATACATACATACATACATACATACATACATACATACATACATACATACATACATACATACATACATACATACATACATACATACATACATACATACATACATACATACATACATACATACATACATACATACATACATACATACATACATACATACATACATACATACATACATACATACATACATACATACATACATACATACATACATACATACATACATACATACATACATACATACATACATACATACATACATACATACATACATACATACATACATACATACATACATACATACATACATACATACATACATACATACATACATACATACATACATACATACATACATACATACATACATACATACATACATACATACATACATACATACATACATACATACATACATACATACATACATACATACATACATACATACATACATACATACATACATACATACATACATACATACATACATACATACATACATACATACATACATACATACATACATACATACATACATACATACATACATACATACATACATACATACATACATACATACATACATACATACATACATACATACATACATACATACATACATACATACATACATACATACATACATACATACATACATACATACATACATACATACATACATACATACATACATATATATATATATATATTCGTCGCTTGCCAATCACGTGACTATGTCTGTGCGGACCAAACTCGCACAAAAGGTCGCTCACCGGCAGTTGCGCAAGCCAGGTATAAAAGATAATGGTTAAGTGTGTGAGTTATTATCCTGGATTATCTTAATAAAATACCCGAGAAGAGGTAAGAACAGGTGTCATTTGAGTATAGAGCTTTGATTTAGGTGACAGGATGTTTGTTTAACTCATTAACCCCTGGCGCCACGTTTACTCGTCATGAGGTTGTACCCTACTTCCGAGCTCTGTAACGTGAACATCATTTAGGATACACTAAAGTGGATGGTATTTCAGGAAAGTAGACAGATGTAGCTCTACAATGATACCAAATAATGTAGACTTTCTACTCGCATTAAAAAAAACATTGAAAAAAATGCAGTTTTTGAGACCCGATTTTTTTAGGTAAAAAATGCCCCGTTTCAGAACCGGAGTTTGTGTCCGGATTTTAGACTTTTTGGCCTTAGATCTAAAGCAGACCGGTCCGAACTGCACACAGACAGATGAACCTTTGCAAAAAGTAGGATAAGTTTGAGATTTGGAGTAAAAAGGGGCCAGGACACAACAATCGGGGATCCAATACTAAAAAGAAAAAAAAGAAGAAGTCCAACTTTTACCCTTCTGCACATGCACGAGCGTAATAGCCAATCAAAAACAATGTTTCTGATACACCTAAGCATCCGGCTAAACGAAAAACTTTCTTAAGCAGATGTGTTTTGCTGCATTTAGAAGTAACCCCAAAAATGCGTTTCCTACCCCCATTTCAGGCGAAAATGAAAAGAATCTCCAGGGGTTAATGAGTGAACAGATTAATTTTATAAGGATTGTGGGAAACATTAAAGCGTAGCGGCACAAGGGCATAGCATAGCGGCAGGTTCTAAAGCATCGGGGGTTATCAGGGTTTGAATCGATAGCGTAGTGGGCCGCTATGGTAAATGGCTCTGGGGAGAACACTGAGAGCATCATGCAAAGACTATGGAAGTAGCTAAGATTGTTGCTATTAGTAAAAGTAAAAATGACATTATCAGCGACTGTTAACGGGGCTTCAGTAAGATGAATATCATCAAAACTGACATCAGGAATAAACTCGGCATCTCAAACTTCATTCAACAAGTAAGCAGCAGTAAAATCATGACGCATACTCGTGTGACATTCGATTTTATTATTTTTATGAAACAACATTTTAATAGTGCAAAACATTATAAATAAGCAATCGAAACAGTCATGTAATGATTTATTCTGTAATGTGGTATTATATTGTTTGTTGTCAATAAAACAATAAATACCCCATCTTTTTCAATTTTCATTGCCTACTACATTAAAAGACATGGAAAAATACTGACTCCTTGCTTGGTGACATTAATTGAAAATTTGTGACAAAATATTGAGGTTGCCGATTTTTTTGGTGACAACTTTTTTAAAGTCAGCAACATCCCTGGAGGAGGCACTAGGAACAAATAATTACTCAAATAATTGTTCTCTTTAGCCACCATTCTTGCATAGCCACATGCAGAGATTGTAATTGTTTTCAATCCCTCTACATGATGCAGAACATCTTCATAGGCAATTACTCTTTCATAAATCTATGCAGATACATTATAAAGGTAAATACTTACACTGTGCTAATTATGACTCTCTTTTTTTGTTGTTGAAAGTATGACATAATTTAACCTACATAAATAGATTTGGTAACTTGCATGATACATTCATTTGTAGTTTAAGAGGCACAAAATTCCACAAGATGATTGGTTTGGTTTGATTTGGTGCTTTACAGCACAGCAACACAAGTGTGTTATTTAGTGCTTATGCAATTGGAGTAAAGCACCTTGCCCAATGACACACCACGGTAGCTGACACAGGCTGATCTGATGGTAGGATTCGAACCCACACCCTTTTGGCCATGAGTCTGGCATGCTAACCACTGAGACACCACAGCTCCCACAGCACAAGATGAAATGAAGTCAAATAATGTATAAAATAAAAAAGAACATTTTTGAAGATGAAAAAATAAGCTTTGTATTGTGAAGACCAAAGAAATTTATTTGGCATAAGCTTAATATTCATATCAATGAAAAAAGCTTATAAACATTTGAAACTCATAGTAATTCTGAACTTATACATAATACTGACTCTATGTATAATACAGAATTTTTTTTTTTTTAATAACAATTGCAAAGTGGTACTTATACATGACAAATTATAATTTATAAATAGTCAGAATGATATCTTTTTTAGCTCTCGGAAATTGGTTCTTTTATATTGATGTTAGAGTTCCTTTGTGCCCGAACAGTACATAGGGAAACTGATGAGCCATGAATATTAAAATCCTGATGTTGATTAAATCACACATGTTTTATATCATTTATTGAAAAATGAAGTTAATCCTTTGATTAGACACTTACAGCATAATTTGATTTAATGTTGACTAATCATTTTCATGGGAATTGCATTAAGGAATCTCTAATGTGGAGAACCACACATGATTTTACTAGGAATCAGAGTTTACAGTCTGGTTCTCCAGTGGGCAGTCATGCTTTTTGAAAAATTGTGTAGCCGTATATATATATATATATATATATATATATATATATATATATATATATATATATATATATATATATATATATATATATATATATACATGAGACAAAAGTTGTTGAATAATTTTAGGGTCAACCACGATAATTTACTGGGCAACCATAAAAATCTTTTGGGTGACCAGTTCTTCAAAGCTGGTTGCCCAGGGACAACCTAGGATTTTCAAATATTTTTATTCCCCTGGTGAAGCAAACCAACATTACTCTCTGGGTCATTCCCTGACATGTATATACAGTTTTTAATACAGAACTAAATTCATGTGGCTATAATCTTGATGTGTCACTGTTTCAGTAAATAAAAGTGAATGAGTTAATTTCCAGAGAAAAAATATGAATACTATACAGTTTATCTGAATGATAAACATTATCAGTACGAAAATAACTTCATGTAAACTCTCTTAATAAGTCAAGTATCACACGGTGATGGTGGTGACTGACAATTTGCAAAATGTTTGAGGTATAACTTTGTCTATGCACCGGTAATGGGTCATTGTTACGCCTAAAATGACCAAGTAGAACCACAGAATTGAGACTTCATACACAAACAGAAGTTACTCTAAAATATAAAAGATACATGGATAAATTCTAAGGGATTGGCAGCTTAAGACATACTGTTTTATGACTATGACCTTATCTTGATGCTTGTATGTACAAAATGAAATTTTGAAATTTTCCAGTCTACCAAGAATCACATGGGTTATAATCCATGGGTCACTTAATGTTATAAACAAGTGCCTGGATCTTTCTTCTGTTGGGTACTAATGATTTTGCATTCAAGCATCTTGAAATTTATCTCAAAATATAACATAAAAGCAGACCACTGCAATGGATCCTAAGTGGTAAGAGAACTCATGAAGCTACATAGAGTTACATCCCTTGACAATCCTATACCTACCTTGGGCAAGGCAGTTTACTACAACACTTAATAGTAGTAACAAATCACCATTCAGGGAATGTCTGCTGGATTGTAGATCAAACCATGTTCCACAAATATTTTGGAGGTTTTCTATAGACAAATGCTTTAATATTTTGACATTTTAAGTATTCTTCAGAATCCATTAATCTGTTAGAATTAATTTTTGGTGTTTAGTTTATGCTGTGCTCATCTGAAGTCATGGCCCAAAATATATGGTGTAATGACTAAAATAGAAACATCAACCTTAAAATAAACCCATAAATCTTCTTTTAATGTCTCAACATTGTTCTTGATGCTGTTGATATCTCACATTTATCTAATTGATAGAGAGTTGTGGAAATGACAGAAGAGATAAATAACAGATAAACTGAACACATTCAGTTTCCTTTATGAAAATTTAAAACATCAAAGAGGTAGATATGTATCCAAGTTGCAAAGCAAATCAAGAAGAAACCTGATTACATTAATTCAAAAGAAGCAGTAGATTGACACAACTGTCATTTTTAAGACAGTTGGAGTAATTGTATAATCAGCATCTAAACAGAAATGTTCCATAATGAAAAAATGTTACGAAGGTAAATGGCACTAGAAATGGAGATGGGAAATGTTTTCTTGTGCTTTTATACAAAATTTGCCAGCACTCTTCACTGCCTGGCTTTGCCTCTGTGTGTTAGCATTGCTTTTCCATACACACTGCAATATTTTAAACTCTTATATGCCGTAAACATTTGATTCTTTGTTAGTGTTTCCCCCAGAATCTAAAAAGAGCATGGGAATTATCCTTCCAAAAGGGCACTTTAAACTCCAAAAAGGGCACTTTAAACCCATATTTCATAATTAAAAGGTGCCTTCAGGGTTTCCCTTTGACCTGTACTCCTGGGTTTTGATGCAAGGATTTCATATTTGACCCAAAACTGACGTGTGTGCATTCCACCCTATATGTCAGTTTATCTTGATGAAACTTCACTGTAAGCGTCAAACACTATAATCAGTACCATATAATAACCTTTGACCTTCTTGCTGTTTGAATGACCAAGACTACACACCTGCCAGACCAACTAATCAATGCTGAGAAGTCAAGGACCTGCACCCCCCCCCCTTTTGCTGAAACTGGTTGTCCAGAATAGAAAACTGGTGGTCCCACAGCAAGTGATCTCTGTTCATTTCATGGTGCAAAACAATGAGAACTAAATGTTTTTTGAACAGATAGTCATGAAAGGATTGTTTTTCATGCTTTACATTAAACACTGCATGTTGCTAAAATGTGTCCATCACTATCTACTTTATAAAGCAAATTAAAAGTTTTCAACCACTTCTTATCCCACTGTCAAACCTTTACTTACATGAGCATGTCTGTTGGTTTGGGACAATTGGACACTTTCATTTTTCTTTTCAGCCTCACTTTAATTACCACAGGGATCAATTCTTAACCACTTTACACATTCATTACTTCATGCTTTCCTCTTTCCAAATAACCAATTTTTAAATCTAGTCTAATCAGATTCAAATTGCAGATGTTTGCTTAAGCTGTAAAGACTACTCAGCAGAGTGATTACACATGGTGATAAGTGCTAGATAATTACTTGTCACGACCATCTGATGAGACAACCGTGAGCATCGACAGGTGTTAAAATAGGTTTGTTTGTCTTTTGCTAATCTGATTCAATTGACATGGTCATGGTTTTGCCTACAAATGGATGTTTTTCCATAGGTTCTGTGAAAAGAAAAAAAACCCATGCATCTGTGGGACACATGTCCTTTAAAGACTGGGGTCCAGGACATGGGGCCCCATGTAACCAAGAGCTCTGTCATGTTGGAAAAGATAGTTTCTTTAATCACATATACTCACCTGCTTGTCAAAAATGTTGTCCAATGAGTGCACACACTGATGTGAGCAGTTCAGTTCCAGTAAACAAAGACCTCCTTTATGCATCACTGTGGTGTTAATCAGCAGTGACCTGTTACACAATGAATTGCCTTTAGCTTTGGGTACTGCAACTGTTTACATTCACAAGAAACAAAAAGGAGCATTTTGCAACTGAAAAAAGGGGCAAGTTTTTTTTGGGGGGGGGGGGGAAACCTGGCACTATGTAAAGAATGGTCTGGTACAATATAAAACATGTCCTAGTGTGAGGTAACAACAGCATGACACAGCGCCATCATAAATTGACTTGGGTAAATCACTGTATTAATGAATAAATGAAAATATACTTATGCCACAGTGAAACTTTATCCAATTATAAACAGTTGAGAGTTCTTCATACAGTACAGAGATGGAGAATTTTATTATTAATGTAGATGCTATTCTTTCTGATATTAATATTATTATTATTATTATTGTTTTTGTTACTCAGTAGAGTTCTTCTTTAATATTGTACAATATGTGAAGTAGCATTACAAGCACTTTTACATAGATTGATTAAAATATGTGGAAAACAGAAGGGGTTGGGGATGAGAATTACACCACCTGTTAGCATAAAAACAACAGTAATACCTTTTCATAGTTAGGAGATATTCTAACATCTGAAGATAAATATATTGTTCACCGACAATGCTTTTTTGTGATGAACCCAACTGTAAGTATCCTTTGAATTATACATGAAAATTTAATGACTAATTATTACCATAATGTATCATAATGAAATGAATTATGTAAGGTATGAAAAGAAACAATGACCAACATTTCCAGTCTTGTTTTGCTGCCATTTTTGTTTTGGAAGCCCTTTTTCTGTCAACCTAATCTTTACGACTGTGTTAGTGTCACTCAAGAGCTGTACTGTGCTATGGGTAAAATCCTCTTCCTCACTGTAAACAAGGATGGATCTCACTGACAATCTCTATATTTTTTTTTATCTCTTACAAGAATCTATGAGACAACCAGTTTATATTACAAGCTAACTTATGTCTCTATCAGTACATGAATGAAAAGGGGATTATTTACTATAAATGATTCATTACTATTATTTTAATGTAAAAATCTTCCAAACTCACCTTAAAAAATTGTAATAAACACCCCAAGTCACACATGGGCAGCCAACTACACCTGGGAAAATGTTACATTTTTGCCTGTAAAGTCACTGTCAACTGCATATTAAAATTTGTACTTGATGATGGATATGATGTAATGTCTGTCTTTAATGTGGAATTCCAATCAGGGGAACTAAATACAAACAGCAGATTGAATACTAAGCCATATGGCTTTGTCTCAAGCAGGGTGGCGCAAGGTGCCTATTTTGAATTATGAACATGTGATTGGAATTTCCTGTTGATGTATGCTCATGTCTGATCTGGTACAGTGTAATTATGTACTTTGTTTTTCTTTGTAATCATTTTAATATTGCTAATTTAAATAAAATCTGTTTACCAAAATAAATATCAGATTTGCAAATCATAGGTAATTTCAATAACAAATTGAAGTTTTCCATCAGAATGACTGCTACAGTGACTTCATTTCTGATATGGAAAAGTAGGTCAGTCTGGCAGGCTATCTGTTGGCAAGTTTTTCTCCTGGTGATAAAGAGAACTCTTTACTTAATACAGAATGAGTGATTTGTGATTTTAAAAAAATCTTGATAACTGGAAGCCAGCCAATAGGGTTGCACGATATAGATGGCTCATGATTTAATACAGTCCGGTTAATCTTTCATACATGTATCTATCTGACATCACAATTAGCATGATCTCTATCAATGGATCTGATTGAGATCTTCTTAAATCTGTGCCTCAGTTACCTCCCTTTACTATGTAAGGCTGCAGCACTTATAAATACATGTAAACAGCTTAGTTTAACTTACTGCCTTCTAAACATTTACAAAATTAGTAACTGTATAAAAGAAAATGCACTTGGTACATCTGGTGTTAGCTGATGTGCATGTCCAGGTTGTAATTTTCAGACATGTTTTACAAACCATTTTTTCCTGAACCAATGTTTTTGGACACAGTCTGAGTTTTCTTCCTCAAACTGAGATTTTTCAGTATCATTCTTATTCCTTGGTTTTGAATTATGAGTTTTTCACGAACATTAAGCAGACATTAAGGATTAGTATAAAGTCATAATACTGTATTTTCCTGAAATGAATTTTCTTTTATCTTGGAGGAAAAATTAAGAATCTCCTCAAATTTGAGAAATTCATCAACTCATTTTTCATGAATAAAAGGATTCCCAGGCATACAATTTTAAAATTTAAGAGTTCTTTTTCATTCCTTGTATCATATCTACATCTCAGAAAAAACACAGTTTCTCCTTTGAATACCTTCCCCGATCACGTTAACGTTAGGAAGATGCTCCACTACTTCTCAAATCCAGCAATCACATGAAAAGACGAAAAAAATTCATCTTTCCCATCTATATGCCATATAGACAAAGGGAAGAAGCTCTTCCAAATACTTCCCCTTACCTCCTACAAGGGAATACAGCTTTAAAGCAGCCATGGAGGAAATCAATAGAGTGCTGCTGATTTCTGTGTGCCCAGCCTCATCAGCTGTAAGCAAGGCCTATAAGGTCAAGGCTTCAGTGGATTTCAAAGATGAAGAAGAACAGCCATCCTTCCGTCTTCTTACACAATCAGAGAAAGGGAAAGAAATATCAGACCGCCTTACTGATAACATATGGAACCCAGGCAATTCCAAGGTTTTCTTTGCGGAAAGCCAACTACCAGTGATGTTCTTGTCACACTGGTATCACACTCATTCACTGACATTCAGCACTGAACTGCCGTTTTTGGATAACATTGTGGCAGTCAATATGACCAACCTTTTGTTTTACAAGGTGGATAAAAATGTCCTGCATGCCACCTCCAAGATTTTGGCCTCATGCCATTTTTTCACTGGACGAAAAAGCTGGTAGCGAATGTGCGTGTGAAGCCACGGGCCGCAATGCCAAGCTAATTAATAGGGCTGTGCATCACATGATGGCTAACGTCCTGACAGCATTGGCTAACCTGGATCTGCTGAGATGAGATGCCTGCATGCGCTTGGCTGCCTTAAAGCCAGGTGATGGTTTGGCTCTGTGTTAGCACCTTTGGGTATACCATTGCTGTTTGGTGGTAAATTTGAGGAAGTGCAGAAGCAGGCATCTCAAGAAATGCCACTTCAACTTGCCTTGCCCCCTCTTTCTGTTTTCAGACAGAATCAGTTTCAGTTGCAGCATAGATATGATTGCCGGCAAAAGGATAAGGAGCTGATTAACGCTCAAAGGCAACAGGTCTGTCATCAATCCAATTTCAGGCAGTAACAAAATCCTGAGTTCCAGAGGCAGTTTGGCAGAGACGAAGTTTCTCCTTCCCCAAGCCTCCAAACAGTCGATATTGACTTGCCACCCTGACCACCCACAGACAGCCTTCCTGTTGGCACCAGACTCCTTCATTTTCAAACCATGTGGATAAATCTGTTTCCCGACAGCGAATGGGCGATCCAAGTTGTTTCTGAGAGGGTTCAGATTTGGTTTATCCAACCCCTTTTGACTTCCCCTTTCATGGCGGATTTGCTGTCCAATTGGGAGAAGGTAGATATTTTATATATGGAGATGGAGGAACTCTCTAGGGTTTTACTCAGGCTGTCTCTGGTACCCAATGCCAACAGGAATCTCAGACCAGTAATAGATCTCACCTGGCTCAACATGTACATAGCCAGGCTGAGGGTCAGTGACACAACAAACAATGGCTCACAGCAGGAATTCCTTTACAAAATCCCCACTGTAAAATGAAAGCCATAATAAATGTGTTTCATTTCTGGAAGAACCAAGTATTTGGAAAGGTAGTCCTCATTATGTCTGACAATTCTGTGGTGGTGGCCTACCTCTCAGACAAGGGGGGGAAGAAGTCACCAGATCTATGCATACTGGTTTGGGAATTTCTCTTCTGGCGCGCACAGATGCATATAGCTGCCCAGATCAGACATATTCCAGGCAGGCTCAATGTCTTGGCTGATTCATTTTCAAGAACGGGCCAGACCCTTCACACAATGATTTATCAACCAAACAATCTTTCAATGGATTTGTGCACTTCAGGGCCACCCAATGATAGATCTCTTTGTTACAAGGTGGAATCACAAACTGCCCGCTTTTGTCTCGCCAATCCTGGACCCAGAGGCATGGGATGTGGATGCACTGTCAATGAACTGGGAGGGTTTTTAGTTCTATGCCTACCCCCCCTCTCCCCCGCCCGCCCCCGCCCCCCCCCCCCCCCCCCCCCCCCCACACACATACACATGGTCCAGGTACCAAAATAATTCAAAAAGTGAGGGGCTGAAAATGCCAAGTGATCCTTATAGCCCCTCTAAGGTGGGACAAGCCCTGTGTGAACAATATGCTCGATCTACTGATTGTATTTATTAGACTTACTAACCAATCTCGAATTTAATAGACTGAAATCTCTCACCCTGTTTCCCAAGTGAAATTTATTGTGGGTACCTACATGGCTCAGTTCAAATCATTTCAAGTCCTTAGCTTCCCTGAATCTGCTATCATACAAAACATGTTTCTTTATAGCCCTAGCTTCAACATACAGGGTCAGTTTGGTGGTTTTGATGGTGCATCAGGCTTCATAGCAAAGAACAGGCTGCCGACAATAGGCAATCAAAGAATAGTCATCTATCCCTGGCTCAACCATCAATAAGTCTAAGGAGGCAGTGATGCAGGAAACCAGTCCATGCACTAAAACAAACACTTTTTAAAGTGCACAGAGTGCTTTCTATATCTCTCTCTCTCTCTCTCTCTCATTGAAACTCTTTAGTGCATGCTTTCTGGGGTCATAAATGTTAAACCATGCCCACCACATTGACACTACATTGACTCTTTGGTGATCGACGGACGCAAATCCACAAGAAAGTGGTGTGCACAGGTATTCATGGCAGCTCCATCAGAACATGTGGAGAGATGGTGGAAGGACTTTTTCTTAATCCACTCCATGTTCTCTCCCATGCCACCAAAATGTGTGGAGACATGAAAAAACTGCATGTGTTGTACTGTATGTTTGAAAATATCATTGTCACCAAGAATGACATTTATGTTAATTTCCTAAGTTGCTGCATTCAGCTGAAACTTTTGGACAATATTATTTTATGTCTAAGATTGATATCCTGATATGTTAGGAGTTTGTCTCGCCTGCATGAGCAGAACACTGCTGGCATCATTGTCAACAATGTTAAAGTGCTGTGTAAAAGTTTTTGAAAGTCACATATCATTTAAATACATCACTGTATTCAACAGAAACTTTGGTCTAATATTACTGTGTCAAAGTTTTGTACCATAATATGGTAGGACTTAGTGTCTCACCTGCATAAGCAGAAAGCTGGTAGCATCATTGTCAACAAGGTTACCATGCTGTGTGAAAGTATTTTTTGAAGTTACATATCTTGACTTATGCATTTGTTGTTGTATTCAACTAAAAATTTTAGATATATTTACTATGTCTAAAATTTGTACATTTATTTGCTTAGAGTTCCTGCATAAGCAGAAAGCGGGTGGCATGATTGTCAAAAATGTTAAAATGCTGTATGCAAGTTATTGAAAGTCACACATCTTCTACATCAGTTATTGTTTTTCACTGAAACTTTATGAAAATGTTATTATACTGTCTGTACTCACTTATAAGTCTAGTCCAACTGCAAACAACATAGACCCAGACCTGCCATCACATTATGCATCAGCAGATCAAGGTCTGTGTTATTTACTGATTAGTCCTAACAAACTGCATAGAGCTTTATCTGACAGAACATTATGTGATATCAGACCTGGGTCTGTGCAGTTTGCAGTTGCATCCAGCTTGTAAGAAAGTCAACTATGGTATGTCTAAAGTTGGTATCCTAATATGCTGGGTGTTCCTGTCTTACCTGCAGTAGCTTAGTTGGCAGAACATTAGACTAATTTTTTTTAATTCAACCTGTTTTTGCTATTTAATATATCTGGGTATACTGTCATCACAAAAAAAGCTCCATGTACTCTGTGCCTCACTGTGGTTTCTTTTCACATCAACGGTTTTGATTAATTATGATAGTCATGCACTGCAAATCTTTCTTGGGACATATATTTCTTTGATCATAGTTATTTGTGGTACAAAAGTTACTATGGTTACTGTATTTGATTTACTGCATTTAGAATGAAAATACTTTCTCATAGCTTTTGATCATTCACACAAAGTTTTAGACATCAATAATCCTTTTTTGAGCAAAAACAAAACTGTTAATATAGCGTCTTTCCAGTTCAGAAAACTGAATGTGTTTTTTTTTAGCTCACCTGGGCATAAGGCTAAGTGAGCTTATAACATGGCCATGTGTCCATTGTGTTTCATGTTGTTGTCCTTCATGCATCATCAGCCCATCAACAATTGCTTGTTACCACTCTAGGATCCATATTTCTGACCTGATTTCAATCAAACTTTGGAATATGGGTTTATATCTATTAATTACCATCCTGGAGGCCATATTTTGATCTGATTTTAATCAAACTTGGACTATTAGATTATATCATTAAGATCTCTGACAAGTTTGATAATGCACAAGATCTGATTGGCTGAGCAATATGCAGGAGGCTGCACATTAATTATGCCATTATCTTTGGAACACAGTTTTTATCAGGATAGAGTAAAATAGGTCAAATCAACATGATACAAAGTTTGGGAAGTAGTTTACATAGATTGTGTCCTTTCAATCCTACAGAATCCTGTGTAGTGAAATGGCCAACTGTTAAGTTATGTAAGCCAGTTGAATCTACCCTGTAAAAATCTGTTTTTTCCTATACAAGTTTTACCATTTTATTGTAGCTGATGCTGGAAATGATTGAATGTTCCTTGCATTGCTTTGTGGTGAGAAAAACAGACAGTTTGACTGGCAGTGTTGGTTTTTGTACATGAGAAGTTATCGGAAACTGTGCTTACAATCCACATCCATTTTAATGGAATAATACTCTGAATATTTATAAACATTTTTCATCCCAGAACAAAAGCAGTCTTTATAGACAGTTGCTTTTTATAGACAGGTAAGATAATGTTGATAATGATAATAAAGCTTAGTTGTTGTTGCTGCTAGTATCATTTACTTTTTAACAAAGGTCTAGGCTACACATATTTTGTTCTAAAGGTCTGATACATGCAGACACACCACCACACAATATACTGTGGTTAAAAAGGCACATGGTGTGAGGACTGTTATAATGACTATAGTACAGACCCAAGAACAGTTGTTCCATTATAGGGGTTTGACAAGTACAGGAGATCAGTTTTTACACAATGTTTTTGTGTGCTTTGTGGCTATAGAGTGTTTAAAACAGTTGGGAAAACATGTTGACCAAACAGTTGCATGGGATAGTTATTGGCATCTTATGTCTAATATCTGACACGTCAAGGTAGTAAATAGTCATTTGAGCTCATTTGTTGGTCATGTCTGGCAAATACAGCCATCTGTGTGTGTGTGTGTAAAAAAGTACACAGAAGCCATAGACCTACTTACAATGGTGCAAGGACCCTTTTACAACATAATCAGGTAATGAACACATACTGATGCTTGTAGTTGGTTTGCCAGCTTATTTTGGAAAGTATTACTACTGCCACTTGTAAATTTTAAATTCTGTGGCAAATCATAATTGTTAATGTACTCACTTTTTCTTGCACTTAGCACTCACCAATCGATTGTTTTGACCTAATATTGTTTCACTCAGATCAAATTGGGAGGCTCTATGCCTTTGCAGACATGGGGAAACATGTAGATTTAACCTTGTGTTGCATAGCTTGCAATATAAAAGTTCACTCTTTTTATAATTTTTTTTTTTAATGCTATGTTTTGCAGATACTCTGGACAAAAAAAGTACACAGAAGCCATAGACCTACTTTACAATGGTGCAAAGACCCTTTTACAACATTATCAGGTAATGAACACATACTGATGCATGTAGTTGATTTGCCAGCTTATTTTGGAAAGTACTACTACAGCCACATGGAAAATGAACATGTTTAAATGTTAAAGCGTGAGGTTCTTCAGTCTTGGGTCTCAATTATGCACAAATATTAAAATACACACTGCAAAAATGTCAAAATGAGACAAGCAACATTTAAGTAGATAAGCAACATTTGAATAAAACATTCTGTAAATTGAGGAAGTGATATGAGACAAAATATGCTCTTCAGACAATTCGATGGGACAAATACCCCAAATTTTAAAAGCTTGATTTTCACATCAACTTTGCTATGGATCATTGGTCTAGTATCCCAACTTCTCTAAAATAACTGTTGGAAGATAACTGTCAGCTTTCCTTTGAAAATATTGCTTGTCAAATCATCGCTGTCATATACTTGTAACTTACGTAACAGCACAGACAAATTAGATATTCAACTGATGATTTCATGTGCTATATGGAAAATATTCAACATAAATCTATTACAACTGCATAATGAATAAAAGCAGCACGACAAGCTACATCAATATGGTTTAGACATATATAAAATGGGCCCATATATCTTGTACTCATAATCCAGCGAGTAACAACTTCCAACATTACATTAGGATTTTACAAATATTCTCATGTGAAACATTTTCTTAATATTTTTAACAAATTTAGTGACCATATTTAATCAGCAAAAAAGATACAAAAGACACATCATTTTTGCAGTTTCCATGAAATAGTATTAAAACTTAATTAAGGAAGACAATGTAACTCGTGTAACAAGGACGGACAAACCAATTTTTATTCCCCTTTTTCAAATTCATAGAAGAGTCTGGAGCCAGCAAAGGACTGGTTTGGTTCAGAGAGTATCTGCATGACATCAGATGAGAATATTTCATATTTGGCTTCTTCCATGACCCATAATTTGCTAGTTTTGTTGACTTTCTTGAAAAAGGGTGCCCCCAATGGAAATTTCTGATGTAAACTAAATAAAATAATATTTATTTACAATGTATTAATTATTTAGTATGTTGGGTCTCTAATTTATTAATATGTTAGTTTTTGCTTCAATATATATTGCATGAATCAATTTGATAAAATGTACTAATAATTTGTACTTTCAAGTATTGATATATTCCTATTTTTATAGTGTTGATTTATCATTTCATGAAATATCACATGCACAGAAACTTGCAATTACATGATAAAATCAATGAATTGAACAAGGTATATATAATATTAAATTCTTAAATTCTTTGTATAAATACAAGTCTTTTAAAAATTTCAAATTTTAAGAGAAACTTATGCTCCACTTAAGTTGATCACGTAACATTTACCCCCCCCCCCCCCAAAAAAAGTTCCATCTATATTGTGTTGATAAAATATACAAAAATAATTATCAGGTTATAAAAAATCATTTATTTTGCAATGCAATATTTATTTCACGTCAGCTTAATGAGGTTTTGGTACATAAACAATTTATGTGGGTGCTATCCTCTTAAAATAACAATACATAAGAATCACATAACTATGGCTGTCATTTCTGTTCCGTAAATGTTAGGTGAGGTTGTCAAAAAGAAAATTCAATGTACCGCATAAAGACTGGCAAATGTCAGTATTAAGGTTAATATGTGGCTTGTAAATTCGGTAAATCAGTAAATAATTTCAATTATGTTACTTAAAATAACAGCTGTTTAATAAAAATACACACCAATGTAACACGGACCGACATTTCCAGTCCGTAAAAGTTACGTGAGACTGATTTTGAAGTCGGTCAGAAATCCTTATCTCAGGAGTGCCAAGAAAATGCTAATGTTTCTTCACTTAATTCTTTCATTTTAATGGTCATCGTATATTTGCAATTAAAAATAAACAGTTTATGAAAAGTCTATT
Organism: Margaritifera margaritifera; assembly: GCA_029931535.1. Classification (NCBI taxonomy): domain Eukaryota; kingdom Metazoa; phylum Mollusca; class Bivalvia; order Unionida; family Margaritiferidae; genus Margaritifera; species Margaritifera margaritifera. The sequence continues at coordinate 4,825,807 of JAQPZY010001609.1, forward strand.
TGCTACTCATTTAAAGAATTCTCTCATTCTGTCGCATATCACATAACTTACCTTCTCACATAACATCCACAGCAAGCATCCTACTGAACTGTAAATAACTCGATTGATTGAAATGTTGGTTCTTGAATGCCAGTATAACAAGTGTGCCACTGAATGTCGAGTGCACTGTAAAGGTTTTCGGTGGTAAATATAGAACCAAAACTTAACTCACATAATGGTGCAAGCGGACAGACATTGACAGTGTTTCTGTAAATTCATCATTTTGTCAAATAATGAATAAATAAAAGTATTTCAGTTTTCTTTATTCAAATACTGTATAAAATGACTCACCAATACATATTTTACTATGTAATTTATTGAAAGTATTATGACAGTGCAAGTTGTTGAACATAACCAATGGGACAGACTCATCACATAAAACAGGCTGTGATAAAAATCGAATTTTTAAAAATTATTTTTGGTTAGAAACCAGAATACTAAAGATTCCAAGAAACGTCCATAGTTTTATGTACTTCAATGATGAAAAAGCTATAATAAAATTTTTTTTTATGTACACGAGTAATGTCCCATTTTGATCAGTCTGGAATGTAATGTTCTCAGAAATTACAGAGGAATTAATAATTAACAAATACACATTTCATGCGAAGACTTTTTTTATTATCACAGTAGAATATGAACATTTATAATAACTGACATTTATGAGTAATTTAAGTACGAAATACTTTCCATAGACTCTTTTTATCAAATGCATGTATCTGATAGTAGCCTGTACAAATGGTCATATTATAAAAACAGTTTAATCTGTTAAATATCCAATGCTTTTTGCATAAAGATTGAAACCTATACATGACTGACAAATCTGTAAAAGTACACTCATTAACAAGTCAAAATTCATTGAAGGGGTTGGCAGTCAACAGTCTACATCACTTGTAAAAAAACCCATTAAAGATCATGTATGCCTACAATTTGCATTTCTCATTGTTGCACATCTCCTCATGCTTGCTATTAGTCTCCTGACCTCTTCATTGTGAATATAATGCAGTCAAAACTTACACAAAGTGCTTTGTAGATCTTTGTATTATGTCATCCTGCTTTCGGATCCAATTTTTCAAGACATCCACATATGATTTACCAGTGATGCACATTCATGCATTGTCACATCATTTATTTACTGTCTTAGATTTTACTGGTATGTTGGTTAAGCATGGTAGAATTCAATTCTGTATTGAATGGTTTAGTTTCTGAATTTTTTTTTCACAGCATTCAAGTGGTGCAGACCTTGCCATGTTGGTAATAGAAGTTCTTAATACAGCAAAATATCCAGTTGCAGATGACAGCATTGGTATGCATTCATTTTGATGGGTAAATTGCCTCAGAGTTGACACAGCTTGTACTTCAAGTTAGAAAATTATTCCAACATTAGCACTTCTGCCTACCTCCAGAGCACCACAAAATAAAATCACAGTGCATGCATCTGTGACCTTTAAATTGACCTTGCCACAAAAACATGTCATGACAACAGGAGCATGAAAAGTAATGAAAGCTTATTAGATTGAATATAGTCATCAAGTTTAATTTTTAAACAGCTAACAGCATGTTAGGAGCAAAGCTAGCTACCCAAAATTGCAATTTATAAAAAGGTCACTAAAGGCTAGCATGCTTTGTAGGTAGCACAGAAGTGATGTCTGTTTTAAATCTGGTAGATGCAAATTAAAATTGATCATAATATTCACAATTCAGTATAGAGGATTTACATTGTCTGTCAGTCTGTCCATCTTTGCAACCATCCTTCTTCCAGGCCATAACTTCAATATTACTTCACCTTTTGACACTAGACTTACATCTTGCTACATTCACACAAAAATAATATTTTTAGTAGCGACTTTGCTTGCAGCAACATTTAACAAACAGCCAAAATCTATGTATTGAAAGCTGTATTTAAATGAGTGTACTATTTACTTTTAATACAGTTGCCCTAAAATAGATTTTGTAATATATGGTGACAAGAAAAAAGAACATATTTTGCGCCTTGGTAGTAACGCTGCATTTATGGACTTGGACAACCTTGCACTTAGGCCTATGACAACCTATAACCGGCTTCATAGATCTTCTTTACATGTGCCAGTTTGTCTTTGGTGCACCAATTAGAAGACCTGTATATATTTATGAATGTTTTTTAAGTGTAATGAATTAACCACAGTTCATAATAAAAGTTTAATAAATGGCCATATGTATGTTTTACCTCACCTGGCCATTAGGTCAAGTGAGCTTATGGTATTGCCCTGTGTCTGTTTTAGTTGTCTTTTATATGTCTATAAATAATTGCTATTTTAAGCATCTAAAAAACAACCACTTGACCAATTTCAACCAGACTGAGCAGAAAGCTTCCTGGCATGAAGGGTCTTTCAGTTTTATACAAATGATGCTGATCCACCATCAGATGTGGCCACCATTGCTAAAAATAGAGAAACCTTTAAATGATGTCCTATTAAAAACTGCATAAGAGAATTTAACCAAATTTGAAAAAAAGCATCTTGGCATAGAGAGCTTTCAGATTTGTACAAAAAATGCTGATCCATCTACAAATATGCCCTCCATTACACGAAAATTGAAAAACTTTAAATTACTTCACAAAAACTGCTCAGAAGAATTTGGCCAAATTTGATAGAAAGAATCCTGGCATAGAGGGCTTTAAGTTTTGTACAAGTGATGCCAATCTGCCATCAAATATGGCTGCTGTTACTAAAGATCGAGAACCTTTTAAACAACTTCATCTCAAAGACTGCTTAACAGAATTTGTCCAAATTTGAGAGAAAACACCCAGGCGCAAACAGCTTTCAAATTTCTACAAATTATGCTAATCTGCCATCAAATACAGCTCAGAATTTGACCACATTTTACAGAAATCTTACTGGCATAGAGGGCTTTAAAGTTTATACAGACATTGCTAATCTGCCATTAAATATGGCCATTGTTACTAAAAGTTGAAAAACCTTTAAATGTCTTCTTTTAAAAACTGTTGAACAGAATTTGACCAAATTTAACAAAGCATCCAAGCATGGAGGGCTTTCAAGTTTATATAAATGATGTTGATCTGCCATAAAAAATGGCGACTGTTGCTAAAGATACAAAAAGCTTTAAATGACTTCTCAAAAACTGCTGAACCAAATTGGACCAAATTTGACGGAAATCATCCAGGCATAGAGGGCTTTCAAGTTTATACAAATGATGCTGATTTGCCATTAGATATGACTGCAATTGCTAAAAAAGAAAAAAAACTTTAAATGACTTTTGCTTAACAACTGCTAAACCAAATTTGAGAGAAAGCATCCTGGTATGAAGGATGTTCAGTGTTTTTCAAACAATGCTGATCCGTCATCAGATATGGTCGCTGTTATTAAAAATTACTTGTGCAAAACCACTCAACAGAATTTTACTGAAAGCATTCTGGTATAATGACCTTTAAGATTTATACAAATGATGCCAATCCACCATCAAATTAGGTTACCTGTACTAAAAATAGAAAAACACTTAAATTTGGTTCAGCATTTTTTAAGCAAAAGTCATTTAAAGTTTTTTTCTTTTTTAGCAATTGCAGTTTGTTTTATTGTGTGCTTTCATGATTGTATTTCATAATGTAGTAGCCTGAATCATAATCATTACCTTACATCTAACAAAAAAAGCTTGTTTGAAAACATTAAATCTCTGACAAAATAGTTGCAACAAGAAAATGTTTCTTCAACTGACACTGATCACTGAAAGGAGATTCTTATGGCATCAGTTTCATTATTTTGCCTCAGAAAAAAGATCTGTTTTAAATTATTTTTAAATAGAGAAATTATAAATAAAATCATCACTTAAACGTAGAATAAGAAGAAAAAAATGCTGTAACTTCTTCATCTTCCATAATTTCTTTAACCCTGAGCAACTTTCTGAGCAACTTTCTGGATCCTTTATTTGATCACTGAGTTTGTTAGTCTAGCTGTACATTAGACTCTCCCATTATTTGGGATACATCATATACAACCGTCAACAATGCATGGCTGTGTCTTTTTCCACAATCCTTTCAACACCTTGGCTTTCAGAATAAAAAACAACAGGTAAATTGTAATCTGCCTCTGAAGGTCACCAGGGCTGTACATATATTTTGTAGAGGACACGTGAATTAGGAAAAGTGACTTATCCTGACCAATTTCCTACTAGTCCCGATATTGTCTGACATATATAAATGGTACTATGAATTTCTCCAACTGTGAAACCATTCCAGGACATCATCTCTGCTTTGTTATTGGAAATTTTAGTAAAGAAGATTGCGAAATAAAATCACTGTGATGAAAGTTCATTAGAACAGCAGGAAATGTTGTATCATTTTAATTTAGATTTACTACTTACCACCCTACAGTTCAAGTTGATTAACCAGAATCACCTGACACACAACTCAGAAGCAGCTGAAATGAACTGATCAGAATCTGTGTATTACAGAGAATATTTTTGTTCTCAAATAGTTATTATGAAATAAGCTATATCAAATTGAATACTTCTCATTTGTTTGTCTTTGATTGATAAATTTTCTACCAAAGTAACTTTGCAACATATTACCATATACAATTCATCCTTTGATGTTCTTCCTTTTTGGTTTTTGTTCACAGACAGGTACACTGTATCATACTAACTTTAATTTAAAATATTAGTACCCCTGCCTCCTTGTCGACCTATACAATAATGTAGCTAGGACAGATAGTCACAAGCTTTGTTTGGAGCATTGACTCTGATATGAACAAGCATGCACCTGATTTGTGATGTTTGAAACATCAGGTTAGTAAAATTTGGCACAGGACAGGTGTCCAACCAGGCGACTAAGATAACCTGAGAAAACATGATAATCTATGTTTTGACTGATTTTTCAAATCATACTGGAAAACATATCTGCTCACAAGCAATACACTGTGACGAGTCCATGTTTTTGATCTTTCTGCTGTAAGTGACAGTGAGGGTGTTAAGCGGCCTGTGTGAATTGTGCAGAAAGGATGTACTCAGTGTAATCCTTTGTAAATTCTCCCTTTGTTCTTCTCTGGGTGAGGGATAAGTAAACAAGCATTCTGTATGAGTAATGAGTGCATTTATTACTTTTAAAATAGCACATGTCCAATTTTCGTTTTTAGAAAAAAAGCACTAGCCCAAGACAAAATTCTTGCTGAAAGGCACTTGCCCATCTGTGACATTGGGCTAGTCCCAAATGTCAAGCGATCCAATTTTTACAGCCCTGTTTAAAGTGCCATATAACCATAGACTTGTCAAGTACAGCTTATGTAAATTATGTAATAAGATTAGTTGGTCATCAGTCCATGATGACTGCACAAAAGCTGATAGGTCACAGTCAAAAGCACAGATTTTGGACAGTATTTAAGTATTAGCAGCCACTTATTTATATCTTGAATTGATTACTATTTTCATCTGTGTAAATATGTGAGTTATCATTTGACATTTGAGTGATTTGAGAAAAAGTAATGAAATTTTTTTCCAGCTGAAGGCTGTCTGATTAAAATAACTGCCACCTGTGATGACTGAGGGTGAACACAGAGCTTGTGATAAACATGTGTTGTGCACCAACATAGATTTTATTACAGATTGGTTAACAATTGTGTCTGGGCAATAATTCCAGTACATGTTTACTACTGCCACTCAACTTGAGCTGAGTGTGCGTCTTAGGATGTACTATTGTTATACACGAAAAACTAGTTTGCTATGACCTACTTTCTTGGATTAATTCAAAATTACTTAAGAACTGAGTCCATCCTTTCAGTCAAGCTGTAACTTTTATACCCCTACACCTATTGACATCAAACATACACTGTGGATGCATCTTGGAATGAACATCTGTCACACACTAAACTGAGTTGCTGTGACCTAATTTCCATGATTTGTTAAATATTGGTTAAAAATCATGTCTTTGTTTTACTTTTCACCTCTTGCAACCCAACTTACACTGGAGTTCTTAGGATGAACATGTGTCATATTCCAAAACCGGGTCACTCTGACTTACATTCCAGGATTAAGTCAGACTTACTTAAATATTATGCCCATCTTCCCTGTCCAGGCTGTAACTTCTATACTACTACACCTGTTGACATCAAACTTGACTATGTGTGCATCTTGGGATGAGCATGTGTCATGCATCCAAATTGGGTCACAGTGAGCCACTCTCCAGGATTTAATAAAATTGGTTACAATTGTGTACAGGATCTAATTCCAATACATTTTTACCTGTTGGCAACAATCTTGCACTGATGGGGACTTCTTATGATGGATACATTTCACACATCAAACATGGGTCACTGTGACCTCTTTTCCAGGATTTTTAATATTAAAATGGGTGCATGAGCTCCAATTTCCACACCTTAAAACCAGTTGCCACCAAACGTTCATTGTATGTACATCTTGGAATTAAGCGACATCACTCAAACTGTGAAGCTGTGACCTACTTTCTACAGTTTATTGAATGCTCTTTTCAAGATCTTGAATCATGCTACAGAAATTGGTGTATCTTTTGAGTTCCTACTCAGTAACAACTCTTGCTTAATTTGTGAAATTTAACTGAAAATTTGGTGACTTGATACAAATAATAGTAAATATGGGTTTGGTCCAAACAACATAATAAAGTCTAAAAGTATGGAAATGAAAAATGACAAGCATTGCAATGTGTATAGCAGACAAAATATTATACATTTATAATGGTGTTTGAATGCACTGAACATTCCATACCAATGGGATTACAAACATGGACCTGTACTGCTATACAAAACATGGAGGGAAATGGGTATATATCTTCCCTTTTCTAAAATCATGTGCCACCAGCTGCAAAGTTCAGTGTGGAATAATATGCATTGAAAGAAAATTGTAAGGAATATGTAGTAAACACTGTAGAAAATGTACTGGGCACACATATAGAGATGTTTGTCACATTCTTATGTAGGCATCAGCAACATTCCTTACCAGTTATGCTATACATTTTGGGTTATTTTAATCCATTGAATTTCTCTTTTCTTTCTGACAGATAAAGTTGTCTCTCTGTTACGTTACATGGACCAAAATGCACCAGAGAGACTTCCCTATTTAAATGCAGCTCTACGATGGACCATGAAAGTAGATAGCCATTACAAGGCTGGTCACCCAGATTTGCACAAAAAATGTGGAATGCTATTCTGGCAGGGTGAGTCCACTAGTAACGGAGAAGCTGCTTAAGAGATTTACAAGCAAACTGATTTTAAACTGTCCAAGAATGTATTGGTTGCATACAAACAATCATACTTTTGATATAATTCAGTCCATGCTATGACATTAAATCACTACAAATTTTAGGCAATCTCAAAATTCCATGCTACAAGTGCAATTTCCAACCAAGAGTAAAATTGTTTTTAGCTTTAAGAATTAAAAATATTTGCATGTTTAAGGTATATTAAAAGTTTTAATTTCCAGAAACGTAAGTTACAATGCAATGTAAATCTATTTGTAGTGTTTTGCATACGAAGTGACTATTAGATAAATGGATTATCTGTCAAGAATGAGTAGTAAGACTATTAAGATTTTGAGTCAATTGTACATAACATGCTTACATCAACTGCAACATGTGTCAATACAGGTTCTTTTATTATTGTGCCTGCAGCAGCAGCAGTGTTTGTCACATGGTTATGCCTAGAATATTTTGAAGCTTTTTGGGTATGTGTTAAATAAGCTGTAGGGTATGTGTGAAACAAGCTGTAGGGTATGTGTGAAACAAGCTGTAGGGTATGTGTGAAACAAGCTGTAGGGTATGTGTGAAACAAGCTGTAGGGTATGTGTGAAACAAGCTGTAGGGTATGTGTGAAACAAGCTGTAGGGGTATGTGTGAAACAAGCTGTAGGGGTATGTGTGAAACAAGCTGTAGGGTATGTGTGAAACAAGCTGTGAGGTATGTGTGAAACAAGCTGTAGGGGTATGTGTGAAACAAGCTGTAGGGTATGTGTTAAACAAGCTGTGAGGTATGTGTGAAACAAGCTGTAGGGTATGTGTCAAACAAGCTGTAGGTATGTGTCAAACAAGTTGCAGGGTATGTGTGAAGCAAGCTGTAGGGATATGTGTGAAACAAGCTATAGGGTTATGTGTGAAACAATGTTTCAAGTTGTTCAATTACAGTGTTTTTTTGTAAATATTATTGAAAACAAAAAATGGTACAATCTGACTTGAGGAGAGCAGGTTGTGCTTTCTTTCTTGAAGCACATATCATAATACCTCTTTCACAACAAAATCTGGTAGTTTGTCAGTTAATGATAGAAGTTTCAATCTGGATGGAGATCCAGGTTTGAATCCTAATGGATATACTTTTATATTTGTTGTCTTTCTGTCCTAGAATGATTTCCATGTGCTTGACTTACATACATGATGTTTTGTAGTTTTTCACGAACTGCATATTTGTGCACCAGGTCCTTGTCACATAAGAAAACTGTTGCCTGGAAAGTTAGATGTGACAAAATTGTGGTGTATGACTTGGAAAGGTGCATTTTATGTAGAACCATACATCCTATGTTCACATCAGGAAAATGTTGCCAACAGTAAAAAAAAACATTTTGAAAGAAATTCAAAAGAAAAAAACCATGAGTTTAGAGGCAAAAAAGAAATGTTAAGAACTATTTGAAAGAAATGGGATTTACATGGCAAAAATATATGGAGAACTGCAGAGTACTTATGGAAAGAGTGTGTTGTGGACCAAAGGATTATATATCTGTGTACCATTAAGAAGTATGAGGAAGAAGAGCAATCAGTCATACATACTGATAAAACATGTGAAAGCAGGACACACAGTTTCCAAATGTTTTCAAAAGATGACATTGGCCTGACTGTTTCTTTCAGTTAGGGAGAAACGATGATAATAATCCGTACAGGGAGCAAATACGGACTTTATTACTGGATCCAAATCATATCTGAATCAAATTTAACTTCTGGGATTTACCACAGTGAAATGAACTTTACCTTTAAAAAAACTACTGTCTAATCTGCCAAATTCTGTCTGTGTCCTAACCATTGCAGCTTATCATGATGTCCAGCATGATAAATGTCTCATTACAGTATCAGTTTGAAATTCAGGAGTGGTTAGAGCGACACATCACATACATAAGAGAAATGTTAAAATTAGAACTTATGCAATGATGTAAAAGCAATATGATGGCTCCTGTATGTGTGATTGACAATATTCTTTGAAGGAATGGCCATACCTCCCTCAGACTGCCTCTGTACCATGTCGACCATAACATTATTGAGCTGATTGGAGGAGACTTGAAACACTACATAAATAGCTTGACATAATTTGACATTTAAGATGGCTGATATCAAGACGCTCATCAACCAGGAAGTCATGGAAGCTAGGAGAAATGCTGTGTACACATGGAAGATGTTGAGAAAAAGTACTGGCAGAGAGACATTGCTGTTGAGGAAACTGTGGAAAAAAAACTTGTGCATTTAGACAGTGATATGGAAAACAATGACATTGATGATTGTGTATTGTGTTGGTATATTTTACTTGGACTATGAGAAAATGGATGTAGAGTTTGCTTATGACTGTGACACAGACATCAACATGCCTGGAGCACACTCAAAATATACGGACACAGTTGACGACATGCACTCTGAAAATACTTTGATCAGAGAGGAAACAGATATGACATTAACTGCTTCACCTGATAAAGATACAGGCACAGAGGTTGGCATATCCAGCATGTTAACTGATAAAAATACAGGCACAGAGGTTGGCATATCCAGCATGTTAACTGAAACTACAGAAACTGCTGACAACATATGTATAAATACAACAGCAACAGGAGATGAGACTGAGAATGAAACCTTAACATGGTCTCCTGGAGAAGACGTGACTCCTTCAGATCAAGCTGATTCTGAAGTGTAAATCAAATACAGTTGTCACAGTTTTATTTGTTATGTAAATTGAAATATTGAATTGTTGTTTCATTACAGTATGTAGAAAAGTAGAAAGTGAGACATGAATATATATGATGAGAAAGAAATGAAATAAAAATAACCCCAAAAGACCATTAAAAAACAAAAAAGTAAACAAAAACATTGCAAAAAAGAAACCTCTTGCTAATGTTGCAGACAAAATTTTGGTTATGACTGGATTTGAACCCACTGCATCTTGAACATAAAAGAGTCACCTACATTGCCCTTCACTGTACCTATATGCCACAGGGAGCCGCAGTGGTTCAGTGGTTAGCATGCTGGACTCGGCACTAAGTAACCTACATGTGTTGCTGTGCCGTAAAGCACCAAACCAAACCAAACCAAAACCTATATGCCACAGGTCCCATCTGCTAGTGAAGACAAATTTCTCTAATTGTATGAAATTGTGCATTCAGTTTATCTTTGTTTTCAGTGTCCACTTTTTACAATTAAAATGGACTCGACCGGTTATTTTGTTATTGTAAATTTATCTCAGTCAACCTATTGAATGTATAGGAATCATTTAGGAGTTACATCAATGCAGATTGATAGCTCAGTTGGTAGAGCATTGGACATGGGTTGGAGGTTTGATACCTGCCCGTGCCAGCCCAGGTTGGCAATCCTTTTAAAAGTGATAAAACAATCAGTGAAATATAAAAGAAAGTACATATATTCACATAGTATTCTTTATTTCCCAGAGTTATATCATGTTATCATGCCAAAACTTGTTGCAGTCTTTGAATTTAAATAATAGATATATTTGTGGTTTTTTTTTACTTCCCCATATCTCTTTACTGTCAAAATTGAAGTCAAAGTCCATAAGGCAATGTCCTGCTGTGCTGATGGTTACAAGGTAATCGAGCACCCACTGTAACAGCCTGTTTATTAACCCTTAGATTGATTGTTGCGACATAAGTCATGCCGCCGGTAGATGTCTCGTACTGCTTGTCACGATGTAAGTCATTTTCAGGTAAGCAACTGTTTACACATCTCAGCTTGACATGAATGGTTGTGAAACTAAAAACGGTTGGTACATTGGGCCCTTGAATAAGTATTATGTCATAGTTTTAACCTTGTATTTATCAAAGAAGTTTTACAAATGCATGTTTATAATAGGCACTACCTAGAAAACTCAATATGGCTGACTCTGAACATGGTTCATCTCCAGATGATGATTTATTTCGGCAAATACTGGCTGATAATAGCAATGATGACACTGATTTGGAAAGTTTTGAAGTATATGAGATTATTAGAGCTGGGAAAGTATTACTGGAAATGCCAATTAGTGATTTTGAGCCCAAAAATGATGTTGAATACGAGTGCGATGTACAAGTTGGATGGACCAAAACTGATGGCAGGCCGGTCAACCCCCTAATTCAGTGGTATTTCAAAATTAAATGTAGAAATGGAGAATATAAAGTCTATAGACCATTTAAGTCTATTTTTTTATGAGAATTTCTTGCATCTGATCATAGATCAAATGAATCTTTATGCACAGAAGAGAATAAATGGGACAGACTTGATTAATTGACAACAGCCGCATGAGAAAATGGAAGCCTGTCACACCTGATCATTTGAAACTGTTTTTTTTTTTTTGGCATTGGGTATGGCAGTGGGTTTGGTGCATAAATCTGAGTTCGATTTTTACTCAGCAGCTGAATATGTGATATCAACCCCATACTTCAGCCAAAAAAATAAAAATGAGTTGGGATATATTTCTTAACATTCTAAGCAAGTAACACCTGAACAGGTAATGAACTTGACTGGTGATTGTCTTTGTAAGCTCATATGTGGACATTAGGTGACAGACATATACTAGAATAAATAACAAGAAAACTGCAAAGCTTTGTGAACATTTATTACAGACCTAATGGGTTGTAAACTTACTTGTGGTGTTCCTTGACTGGATGCTCATTAACTGTTACCTATTCTACACCTGTGATTTTCACAACCAAAGAATACTGTAGTATCATTTATTTTTGTGGGGCTCAGTTTTCTTGGTTTTGTAAAAAGAGACATTTTCGTGGGTATTTAAATTCGTGGTTTTGCATGTCAAAGATGGCATATTAGTAAGTGTTTAATTTCATGCTTTAACCTCTACAAATACCCCCCCCCCCCCCAAAAGAAAAAAGAATAGAAAAGAATAAAACTATGCTAACGCAAACAGTGGCCACTTGAATGTTTATAACAATGCTACCAGATGTATGAGCACATATCAAAGACCCGACAAGTTCAATACTTACACCCTGTTTTCGTCCAAGTGAATACCATCAATTGAAGCCGATGCAGCCAACAACACTAAAACAATACTACCACTTCTATGAACACAAATGAAACACTGGTCAAGATCAATCACTTACACTGGGTTTTTGTCTGAGTGCTCAACATCAAAGGAAGATGACGCACCCAACAACACTAAACTAATCGCTTATTAAAGTACATCTATATGATCTCTTACTTAAACTACTGTCCATAAAGTGAACAAAACATGTGACTAAATGCCCGTTGCTCAATGCAGTCGGAAGACTCTTGCAATATTTTAGGTGTTCAGAGCCCATCAATATGAGAAGATGCTAACTAAACTGAAAGACACTGGAATCGCGCATTTGTTTGTGTCTGCCTCGTGTACAGACCAACTTAACCACTTAACAATAAATACAGAATATAAAGAAGAATTAAAATCACACTTTCAGAACTGGTATGCTGAACAGGTCATGGAGGCAATCACGTAAAAAGGAAGATGTTACTGGTGACAATCACTGATTGCAACTTCATTAATCAAGTAAATTCGGGCTGAATGGATAATTGCAGCTCATGCGACAATGAGTGAAAGATCGGACCTAATTATAAGTGGTTTGGAGATAGCTGGACTTGTTTAATTATGCAGTTTGCGGATTATTTACCTGACAAGCATTTGTGTGTACCTTGAGACTTGATTGACATGATGTTGATACAGTGGCTTTGTCCAAACATCAGTGAAGTGTGAGCTTTAATACTCTGCTGTAATTAGTGTATATACATAGTGTAGTGTATATACATAGTGTTTCATTAATAATAGTGCTTCAAGCAATGCATTGATAAAATGAAATGTGGTTTCAGGAGGATTTAAATTTTTCAACAACAGTTTTACTCAAGTGAAGGATCGATTTGAATAAGTATTAAATTTAATTTTCATATACTAGTATTTTTTATTATTCTCTCTTTCATTTTCAGCATTACTAGTGTTTGAATACCTTATGCTTTTTCTCGTTTCTCTCTATCTTTACTTATCTCACATATAGATTTAAGACAGTGAGTGGAAATTACAGCTAACGGATACCTTATCGATATGTGTGCATTGAAACAATATAAAATGCTTTATAATTCTTTTTTTCAAAGGGTTAAAATAAAACAAACACGTGTAAAAGCTAATATTTTATTACTAAATTACAGTATGGGCGTTGATTTATCAAATACTAATAGCTTCGTTAATCTCTAGGAATGACACACAGTAAGAAAAGGAGCAGTGGGGGGGGGAGTCATTATTGTATGTGGCTAATTTTTCATTGGGTATTTATATTTGTGGTTCGGGGTAACAACAAAAACCATGAAAATTGGTCCCCTACAAAAATTTCTGATACTACAGTATATTATTTTGTAGACATATTTGAACATTTTCATTAAAAAAGATTCAAAACTACAGATGAAATACAAAGGTAATTTATATATTTACCTGTATTTGCACCTGTAAGTGCAAATATGATAAAGTTACATATGTGACTTGGTGCTTCTTATAAAGTTCCGACATCAATAACTATATTTCATATAAGGTTTGTGTATCTATTTAGTACAGCAATTAAAATACAGGCAATTTAAAAGCAGATTGCAATTTTCATTTCATTTCTCAAACAATTGAGCACTGAGGGATCTTGTGCTACAAAATTATATAGCTCTTTAAGGGTTAACACACTTATGATCCTGTTCATGATTATAAAGGACCTTTCACCGTCTGAAAAAAATGGAAAAGATACAAAACTGTCTGATTCCTAATTAGGTGAACTTCCAAGGACAATTACTTCAAGAGTCAGGACAGTGACATGTTTTTTAATAATAATGACATAATTAGTATAACACATATTCCTTTCCATTGAGAACACTGTATCAGTATGTTTGTTACAGTTTAATTCCTTCAGTGTCAGAGAGCTAAAATATTATTCAAAAATTAAAAGTGTTTTATTTATTTATTTACTTGTCATTTTGTAACTTTACTTTTAATGTTCAGAATTGGCTTTATCTGGGAGTACTTTTGAAAAATTGAAGATTTTCTTTGGTAGTCACTCTTTTGACATCCTGGTGACGTGGCCTGGCCATCTCATCTGTGAGTTCATCAGCAGAGTGTAGATGCTTCGAATGTCTGTCCATGTGAGAACTTTCTTATATACCAGGTCATGAACAAACCATCTAGGGAATTCACACAATGAATGACCTAAATCAGCATTTTACATGATTTTCAAATGATTTTCCTTGTTAGGGTAAGGAAAGGGCTAATTTATAGGAATTTTAGAAACATCTTTTAAAACTGAAACATTGCTCAGTCATAGATTGATCAGGTTGTAACAATTTTATGATTTTTTTTGAACCCATGTTAGAGGGAAGTGAGACATGGCAGTCACTTTTCCAGTGGTGGTGGTGTTGTGATTTGTTAGGGTTATGGTTAAAGTTTTTAATATTGATATATTTTCCAAATCTCATGGTAGATTCTCTTCACACTTAGCATGAGTCATTATCATTATGATTCTAGACAATTCATTCTTTGTAATGTTTGCTGCCCCTTTTATATTTTAGTCAAGGTTTTTGTCACAAAAAATTTGCATTAAAGTTTTGATTAAAGTTTATTCATTGTCTATATTACTTAACTTCTTGATAGATTTTCATCATACTTGGTATGAGTCATTATAAAACTTAAACATTTCATTCTATGACACACTCACTTACCCCTGTGACCTTGGAGTTAGTCATAGAAAATTTGTGTTAAGGTTTTGGTGAAAGTTTTTTAATTTGCTTATATTTCGCAAAAACCCTTGATGAATTTTTCTTAATGCTCTGGATCAATAATTATGAAATTAAGAGAATTAATTATGTGACACACATGCTTGTTCCATTGACCTTGAGGTCAAGGTCACAGTTATGGAAAATTTGTGTTCAGGTTTAGGTTACATTTTTTCATTTGTTTATATTTCCTCAACCACTTTATGGATTTTTCTTCATGCTCTGGATGAATAATTAGGAAGCTAAGATGATTTATTCTGTGACATGCTAACTCAAATTTTTGCCCTTGCTGTCAAGGTGACATGTTTTACAGCAATGCATTGATTGTGGGTGTAGCATGCAGCCCCTGAACTTGTTATTTTATATGTATGGTCAAGGGTATATGTGGCCACCTACTAATCAGCTTAACTGGTCTTGACCTTTAAGCCTCATGTTAACTTTGCTTCACTGTGATGCAGAGACCTGAGTTTGAACCTTGATGGTGGCTATGATTGGTCCTTTCCTGTTACACTCATTTATCTCTTCAAATTGAAGTACTCTCAAAACTCTAGGTGTACAAAATTGTTCTGGTTATTTTCTTTTTTTTTCTTTTCTATGTATTTACAGAGAAAAACTATGTACAAGCACGTTACCACTACCTGCATTCAACAGATGGAAACAATTTTGCTGCAATGTTAATAGAGTATCACTCAAGTAAAGGTTTTACCTCAGAAGTTGATCTATTTATAGCCCAAGCTGTTCTTCAGTAAGTATTGAGCTCATGCACAAGTGTGACTTTGTTCATGAAGGAGTCATAAAGATACTGTAGTATGTTTCAATTAAATATTCCATTATTTCATCAAGTACATTACCCAATCATAATATGTTAGGAGTCCTTCTGCTACCTTGCAAATCCAGCCTTCCCAAGAATGAAAATATGTTAACAATGTCTTTTGTCTTGTTTTAGCACTAACCAGGTCAACACCCCCAATTGAGCTTGATGCCCTTCTGTCATATATATGGGCTAAAATACATGATGCTAAATATTTTGTCAGTAACTAATATTAGTGTTATAAACACTCTGAACTGGATTGCATGGGCCCATGAATTCTTAAACTTTCCAGATACTTTCAAATGTGCAGAGGTTGCTCCTGTCTTGAAACAGGAGAAAAGGTGGATCCAGGGAACTACAGACCAATATCCATTATTATCAGAATTATTTGAAAAACAAGTAGCTAAGCAGGTCTATAAATTGTTTTAAACTTACTTTCTATTTCATAAGGCACAATCAGAATTTAGAAATGTCACTCATGCCAGACAGAATTTGCCAAATTAACAGATCCTTGGGTACAAGAAATGGATAATGGTTTTATGACTGGGATTGTTTTTCTTGACTTCAGAAAGCTTTTGATCTAGTTGATCATGAAATTCTGCTGTAGAAGTTGAACTGTTACAGATTTGATCATTCTTCTTTAACTGGTTAGATCATACATAAATCAACAAATATTAAGTAACCACTGGCAATATTATCTCACAAGCTCTTAATATTAATTCAGGGATCCCTCAAGGTAAGGTTCTGTTTTAGGCCCTTTCTTCTTTCTCATTTATGTAAATGATCTTCCATTAAGTAATGAATTCACTATTAGAGATTTGTTTGCAAATGATGCAACTTTGCATAAAAATTATTCTAATGCTGAGGTTATCCAAACATGAGTAGACTGAGACCTTATTAGAGTTTAGATTTCAAAGGTAATAAATAAAGGTAAAACAAAATGTATGATTTAGGTTCATCAGAAAAGCTATATAAATTAGGGAACCCAAAAATTTTTCTTACAAGAAATATTTGTCAGTTAGAAAATGTCAAAGATGAAAAGCATTTATGTGTAACCGTAGATATTAATTTACAATGGGATGACCATATTGACAATATTTGTAAAGCATTGTCATCCAAAATTATCCTATTCAGTAGAATCAAGAAATATTTACCTACAGAAACTCACTTTCTTTACTACAATGCATATATTCATCCAACTCGGGATTATTGTTCATCTTTATGGGTAAGCTGTGACGAATCTCAGCTTTTCAGAATTTATAAACTTCCAGAAAAGGCAGCACTTTTTTTTTTTTTTTATAGATGCATCTATTGATTATTCATCAAAAGTATTTTTTACAGAACTTAAATGGCTTACAATATATGATAGTTCTTGTACATAAATGTCTACATAAAACTGTATCAGATTACCTACAGGATTTATTCAGGCCTTATTCAACAGTTTACCAGTTGAAGTCAGCATCACATGGAAACCTAAAGACATGATGAACTAAATTATAGTTACTGTTAACTTTTGTATTATATACATTGTTATACTTTCTTCTTTAGAGGACCTCAAGGGAGAATAGCCCTTTACTAAATGAGTTATCTGCTATATGTAAAGTATTGTTGTTATTGTATTATTACTGAGATAAAATTCAGATGAGAATGGTTTCCCTATGGATAGAGGAATTGGTGTCAGATCATGATCTGTCAGTTACAATTTCTGTTCGTGCCTTTGCAGCATGCTCTTTAAGAGGCCTTGTAAATTGCTTTCAATTTTGTGCCCTTTCTCTCTAGCATTTATTTCATTCTTAGCATCCACTTTACTGTAAGCTTAAGGTGATGTGACTGATTTTGCCTGTCTATGCCATTGTTATGTTTTCATCAATGACAGGTAACAATTGGGTGTATGGGCTTCTCAGTTGGACTACACTTATGTAATCTGTACATTTAGTTGGAGAACAGATGGGTGACAATTTTTGGCAAAACAACTTACCAGGACCACTGAGAGAGCTAGAAAACATCCCAACAAGGATGTGGTTGTGATAAGCATTGGCATTGGTGTTGTTCGGTGGTGAATTTGTTAATGCTGCAATCATGTGATCCCAAAAAATCACAAATAAGGAAGGTCTGGGGATCTTGGCCTTCTCAGGCCTCCCATACGGATCCAACTCCACTTTTACTCACAGTGCTGCAGCCACTCTTTACTGATCATACCAGCATTGGACAGATTCATGGGCCAGTACTGCCATGGTATGAAAGACCATGTGAACGAGCCCTAGTGAACTGGCTGTGGTGATCTTTCCTTAGATAGAAAGATCACCACAGCCAATACAGGGCCATAGGACCTGACATTTTGCAGCTCTTTTCTTCATAAATTCAAGTTCTGGCATCATCACAATTTATGCCCAGCATTCCTGGCACTGGGTATGGCACTCAGTCTTCCCAGTATGTCCAGTCCCAGATTGAGAAACTTGACAGCATTGGTCTCCAGGGGCCACCACTTCAAGCCCTGACTTCATTACTGATGCATGACCTTCCTACAATATCCAGTACTGGACTGAGGAAGTCAACATAGACCAGTACTGGTCCATTACATCATCAGTCCCAGCTCAGCCAGGGCTCACACAAGGTACTGGTTAATGCATTTTCCCTTTCCCTTTCCTAGATACACATTACCAGTCTCAGGATTTCATTGACACTAAGAGTCAATGCTTAGAGGTTACCATTTAGTTTATCGTCCTTAAAAACATGCATTCCCTGCACAGCCCTTGGCTCCGTCAAAGAATGCTTCTCTCTCACCTCACACATCAGACAAAAAAGATGAACATTTGCAAGCCTCTTCTTTATTAGAACCAGTGATGTGCAGGGAATACTAAGCATTCCCTGCTTCAACAGATCCTGCTGAATCCAGCTCTCTGTTCTTCTTCTGCTCTATCAGTGGTCTCCTATAGACTTCCTGCAATTTTAGACATTTTGTCTAAAATTAAGACCAGCTATCTTTCAAATAACTACCACAGTCTGGTCATATCTCTGACATTCTGCATTGCTTTTCGAAGCAGCTTTAATATTCTTATGCTTTCCCATGATCAACAGAAACATTGCAGGGCTGGGCTTGTCAAAGCTGTATTCAACATGCACAGACAGGAAACCCTTCCAGGACATGGAACAACTTGTTCACAATGTCATTGCTAGTTCTATGCTTGACTTGGTTTCTAAGGCAATATTCCAACAAACAAAGATAAGCCTAGACCCAACCAGTCAGACCTCCAACAGACATGCTTTGGAGTTGGTCTCGTGCATGGCATAAGTCCATAGCAGAACAGCCCAACATTCTTTTCCAGTTCCATAGCTGCTTCTGTCAGCCCACAACTTGCAGGGATAAATGCTTTCCGATCAATATCCATGCTGCTCAAAGACCACCAAAGGGCAACTCCCATATCCCAGCCTTTGTCTTCTAGCTTTCTATTCCAAGATCATATAAAGATCAGGAAACGAGCTGCTAAGGAGGCAAACCTCACTCAGGCTCAGTGAACCAGAGTCTCATGTTTGGTTTCCTAAATAGGACCAGAGATCTAATAAGGAACTTATAACACTCTTAACAGGGAAACCCTACTCCAAACCTTACTCTTAGACAAAGGCCCAGTTTACCAGAGACAAAAGAACTCAGGGAAAGAAGGACAGTTGTGGTTCAGTTTCTATTTCCATCATCTTCGTTCCAGCAGAAAATGTCAGTGTTCTTGTGCCATCCATTTATGACTTCAAAATTTTACCATGGAATCAGAAAGCATTTGCCATGATGATCTGTAGGTTTTATAGGTTATCTCAAAAACCTCCGATTTCAGGTTTTTTTCACCCTCCTCAGCTATCAAGAGTTCCATTTGCCACAGATGTCCCCAGAGACCCACACACCACACAAGGCAGACATTCTGCAGCAAAAAGCAGACTCTCTTCAATAGAAAATGGTTGTAGAGATCATTCACAACACAATCTCACCTGAATTTATCCAGACTTTTCATAGTGCCAACGTTGAATGGAAAATTCAGACCTGTCATTGACTTAAGCTCTCATAACCAACACATACAGGGTACCCAAGTTCAGGATGGAGACCCTGAGGTTGATCCTCAATAGTATCCAAGAGGGAGTTTTGGGGTCAGCCTAGACCTCCAAGATGCATACCCGTCTATTCCCATTTACAGGTCTTCCTGAAAATTCCCAAGGTTCACTTACAGAGACATCATGTACCAGTTCAGGTCTCTCTTTGTTTTTAATGTCATTCCTTTTTTGTTCACTGAAGTCATGGACCAGAGAGCCAAATGCCCATACCTCTGCCTTCTTGTTTGGGATTTTCTCAGGTGGTGTCATCATTAACAAATCCATATTCATGTCCCAGACAGGCTCAATGTCCTATCAGACTCTCTGTCCAGACAGAATCAAAAAATTGTCTATTCACCCCTCGGTCTTAAGTCAAATCCATGCCTGGTGGAGTTGAACCCTTGTGGATCTTTTTGTGATGAGGTGGAATGTCAAGTTCCCAACTTTCATCTACCAGAATCAAGACCCCAAAGCCTGGGTAGTCGACATCCATTTCCTGAACTGGAATGGTCTCATTGCATATGCCTTTCCCCAATCCCTATGATTCCCAAGGTCATTCGGAAGATGAGGGAATCTGAGTACAGGCTAAGCCTGATTGCTCCTTTGAAATGGCATAAGTCTTAGATAAATGACCTCGTGAATCTTGTGGCAGAGATACCCAGGAAATCCATGCATGCAGGTTTTCCATCCCAGCCCAGAAATGCTGAACCAGCATGCTTTGCTCAAACAAGTCCTCAGAAAGAAACATTTCTGAAACAAGTAGTGGGCAGAATCACTTGGGCAAGAAGGCCCACCACTTTGAAATCCTATGAGAGGAAAGGGAGAGTCTTCTTTCAGTTGTGCAAGCAGAAGAACATCACTCCCTTGAAGCGTTCTATTGCAAATTGCACTCACTCCTGGGGCTTTTTGAGAAGGTGGCCCTAATCATGATCAAGGGCTACTGATCCACTATTTGTGACAAATTCCACCATCATGGAAGGGAAGATATAGGCCAGAACAAAGATCTCTCCAACCTTATAGCCATGGTTTATCCAAAATGTAACATGCCTTGGGTTTTCGACATGGCTGAACAAGTCACCATTTGAACCATTGTCCAAAGCTTCAATGACTCGCCTTTCATATAAGATCTGATTCCTCACCACTGTAGCAATCGCAGGTAAAATCAGTGAAATTCATACTTTGTTAGTCAGTCTGAACTTCTTGTAGTTCATCCACTGCGGTTAAGTTTCTCATGACTGCCCTTGGTATGATTAACAAAAACAGGTTCCCATCCATGGGAAATTAGTCTCTTGTTTTAAACCGTTCTACAATAGACCCTTCATTGCAAGGATGTCTTCAGGACCCTTTTGAAAGGCTGAAGTGGTACTGGAAACGTACTGAACTGATCAGAAGAGTGAGATCTTGTTCTTATCACTCGGAGAAGGAAAGAACAATATTTCTGCCCAGATTATTTCATCCTGGATTCACTGAATTATTCATTCAACCTATAAAAAAATAACTCATTACACATTTCTGCTCATGAAGTCATGGTAGTTGCTACCAGCCTGGCATTTGAGTGAAAATGCTTTTTGACCAACATTGTTCAAGTCATGGGATGGAGGTCTGAGATACTTTTCATTTTAGAAGACTCAATTCAACCAGTCAGGGCCTATATCAGCAGCTTCCCAGGTCGCTCAGCAGCTTTGTAATTACCGTATATACTTGCATATAATCTCGGTTCAAATGCAAACAACATTGACCCTAATCTTCCATCACATAATGCACTGGCAGATCAGGGTCTGTGTTGTTTGTTCTATTGATTAGTCCTTACAAACTGCATAGACCCAGATCTGCTGGCGCATTATGCGATGGCAGATCAGGGTTTATGCAGTTCACAGTTGGTAAGGGCTTATACATGAGTATAGATGGTACATGGGTTAATCTACATCTGCTGGATTTGTGGGAACCAAAATTTGTTCCCTTTAACACGGTATCTTTATTGATATGTGCTATCCTTTACCTGTATCTCGTATGAGACTCTAAGCTGCTACTCATACCTTAGGAGACCAAAGAAAGGGCCAATTCTGGGGTAAGAAGATATAACTTCCTCCACCTCTTACTTGTTCTTACTGTATTATGATCAAGTAATGTATTTGAAGAAGAAACTAATTTTTGAAGTTAAATATGTATCTTGGATAATACTTACCTTATCATAATAAAGGCATTTCCTTCCAAGGCCTCACCACACTTGTATCTCCGTAATAGCTTGCATTTATACTCCCACAGTAACTGACAAATGATGGGATTTAGTGCCAGTCCCACTGCCCAAGGGGAGATCACTGCTGTCTGACTTGCATCTCGTTAAACAGACAACTTTTTTATTACTTTTAGTGCTAAAACAAGCCATAAGAAGTTGCTAATGTTTTATTTCTTGGGAAGGCTGGATTTGCGAGGTAGAAAAAGACCTCTGATATAATAATTTGCCATTTTGAAGTGCCTCTATGCCCACAGTCATTTTTGAAGTGCCCCTATGCCCACAGTCATTTTTGAAGTGCCCCTATGCCCACAGTCATTTTTGAGTCATAATAACATTATTTATGCTACAATAATTTAAAGATGTATCATCGCTCATAGCAACATAAACAAAATCAAACGAGTTTGTAACATATTGCTTTCTTTAGGCAGAAATAACATTTAAAATTGAGCATGCAGGTTTGTCATTGGTGTCATTGAATGTTATCATCAATTTTTCTCTTTGATTGTGAGGAACTTCTCAACATATCTAGTGAAATATTTATTCACCATACATCCCAAAGCAGGAAGAATCACTACGATTACATCCAAGTTTCTTTCTAGAGTCAAAGAGAGAGAGACAGAATGAACTCACTTATTTTGTAAATTCCAAAATAATCTTTCCAGCCAGTAGAGTGTCAGTCTTTCTGAGGGACTCTTGTTAAGAGTTCGTACGGAATAAGATTGATTTGTTGATTAATGTATTTTTCTTATTTTGCAGATATTTATGTCTTCAAAATAAAGATACTGCACATGTGGTATTTCTGTCCTATACAAAAGATCACCCAGATGTAGAAAATGGACCTCCTTTCTTGAAGCCACTTCTGAATTTCATATGGTTTCTCCTTATTGCTCTTGAAGGGTAAGAATATCTAGTTTAAAGCATTGAATATGCCTACAAAGAAATCAAAAATCTTCTTTTGTGAAACAGTATTCAAATGATATGAGGACTCTAACCTGGATAGTTTAATTATTTGGACCAACTGTGTGACGTTTTGGTCAAGAAAGCAAATTGGGAGGAAGCATAGGTATTTCCTTTTTTTTGGCTAATACATGTAGTTGAATTTTAATTTAAAAATTGTGTGAAATAAGAATTCCAGTAAAAGTCAATCTGTATAATATAAAACTAATGTTTAGTTTTTTCGAGACATGTTGTCAAATGAAAAGTAATCCTGATGTAGATCTACATATAAACACTCATCACAAATATTATGATAAAATCAGAATCATTTTGGCATATGTATGTCTCACAAGAATAACATCTATGGCATATGTATGTCTCACAAGAATAACATCTATGGCATATGTATGTCTCACAAGAATAACATCTAGATGAAGAGTTCTTAAAACCTAGAAAAAGTTAAAATCTGCCAAGTATTGCAGAGATGCTGCCAGGGCACCCATGTGCACAAATCATGCAAAATTTGTACAAGTTTGTGAACTTGGAGAGTAGTGATGCATGAGAACATATACCATATTTTGGTGTGGATAACGTTCACTGGTGTATAATGCACACCCCAAATTTAGACCCAGAATGAGGGGGAAAACGTAGTTCTGCCATATAACGCGCATGTGATATAATACATTTTAGAATCTTAATAATTTTGCTCCGTTTAGTAGCAACAACAGTCGGCCATTTTGGATAGTGCACAGATCATCATTTGTTACACAACATTTGAATTCTTTACAATAAACTAGCGCCTGACTGTTTCTCTGGTCTTTTCTGTTGGTATGCAGCACCCGATTATAACCAATACTTTTTTTTTACAGATATCGTAAAAGAAAGATGAAAAAGTGGCAAACTTTAAAGTATATCTTTCCGATTTTATGGTTAGCCCTTAAAAGGGCCGTCTTAAGGTTCACTTTGTTGATAGAGTTCAGTCTATCGCATCCAATCCCTCAAATTCCTCTTCGTCCTCATCACTCTCAAAAAATCACGTATGTCCTCGTCTGTCATCATTCCTGGCGTTTGATCGAATACCAGATGCTATGTGAAAGTTCAGGTCCAGTATTTACAGTTATTTGGACTATCATGACACTTCTAAAATATATCTCAGTGCAATAGATAGAATTTACCAAGACAATACTTCGTAATTATGTTCGGCACATCAAAACTTTATCCAGCGCTGATTACCTTTAAAAACACCATGCTGAGTCAATTAAATATTACTCACTCTATTGTAACAAGGAAGGATCAAATGCTATGGTTTAAGATTAGAAATAAAACAAAGAACAAAGCTTATTTCCAAAAGAAAAGGAAAAAAATTGCAAGTTTACCTAGACAAAGCATTGTAACTATGTTCACCACAACAAAGCTTAACTGGCACTGATTACCGTGAAAAGATCACACTGAGTCAATGAAGCATTGATCACTGTATAGTTGCAAAAATATATCAAATACTATGATTTAAGATGAGAAATAAAACAAAGAACCAAGGTTATTTTCCGAAGAAAAGTAAATCAATTGGAAGTTTACCTAGACAAAGCATTGTAACTATGTTCAGCACATCAATGCTTAGCTGGTGCTGATTACCGTGAAAAGATCACACTGAGTCAATGAAGCAATGATCACTGTATAGTTACAAAAATATATCAAATACTATGATTTAAGATGAGAAATAAAACTAAGAACCAAGCTTATTTTCCAAAGGAAAAAAAGAATGTTTTCCGACTTCATACATTAATTGATTATTTTGTTTCACGATGTGTCAGTGTTACCGTAACAGACTAACCATAGTCACAGTTATAGTGCCTTCATCCTTTCATCAGATTGACCTAGAACAATTTTTTTTTTTAGTTCTTCTATAAAACGCACACCCCCAACTTAAAATAAGAAAATTAGGTGAAAAAGTGCACATTATATACAGCTAAATATGGTAAAAATGTACTCTGCACAGTATACAATTTTTATTTAACTGTTAACCCTTAAAGTGCTTGTCACATCATAGGTTGCACCACCCATAGAGGTCTCGTAGCGCTTGTTGTGACATCTGCATTGTTTTCAGGTAGGCAACTGTTTACACATCTGGGAACTTTGGCTTGACATGAATGGTTATTAAACTAAATTTGATCGGCACATTGGGCCCTGGAACAAGCATTCTATCGTAGTTTGAACCTTGCATCAATGAAGTTTTACAAATGCTTGTTTAAAAAACGGGCTACCTAGAAAACCCCTTCTCATGATGATTTTGTTTAGCAAATACTGGCTGATAGTGATGATAACAATGATTTTTAAAGTTTTGAAGTATATCAGATTATTGGAGCTGGGAAAAGTGTTACTGGAAATGCCAGTGAGTGATTTTGAACCTGAAAATGATGTCGAATATGAGTGCAATGAAAATGCTGGATGGACATAAACAGACCACATGCCGGTCAACAGTATCAACAGTATTTTGAAATTAAATGTCGAAAAGGCAGAATACCAAGCCTAACTAAAATACAAGCAATTTAAAAGTAAAGTGCAATTTTCACTTCTTTTTTCAAACAATTCACCCTGAGGGATCTTGTGCTACAATACTCTATGGCACTCTAACAGTTGAGATAAACTGAATAAATAAGAATCTAAATTGAAATTAAAAAGTTAGGATATTTATTTGATCAAAATACCTCTGTCAGAACAAGCAGACTATGGCATTGATGAACTTAAGACCCTAGTACAGCTCATGTTAGTGAAAAATCTTATTTTGGAGCAGAGATATCCAAGTGACAGTACCTATGAGCTGTGGAAAATCATACATAACCATAAAGAACAGTTTCCCAACTTATTCAAGCTGGCTAAGCTAGCTATGCATTGCCCCTTCATACAGAAGACTGTGAAAGGGGGTTCTCAGCACAGAACAATATTCATACACAGATAAGGAACAGATTAAGCTTAGAAACAATCAACATATTAATGCTTATACAACTAGAAGAGACATCTATTGAGGATTTTGATTTCATAAGAGCTGTAACAGAGGGGAGCAGGAAGAAAGAGAGACAGATATTTAAGTGTTAGGTAAATATTGAACTATGGCTGTTTCCTCCTCCCTCCTTTTTTTTTCTACTCCTCCCTTATTTTGGTGATGAGGGGGGAACTTCCCCCTTTAGACAAAATCCTGGTAGCATCTCTGGTATTGTGTTTAACTTTCTATTAAGATTCTCTATAAATACTTACCAACGATATCCATTTATGAGTTGAGTCCAAAGTGCAAACTGCATAGACCCAGGTCTGCCGTTGCATAATGTGCCAGCAAATCTGGGTCTGTGCAGTTTGTTAGGAGTAATCAGTAGAACAAACAACATAGACCCTGATCTGCCGGCACATTATACGATGGCAGATGTCTATATTGTTTGCAGTTTGAACTGACTTATAAGCAAGTATAGAAGTTAATCACAAAAATGATGACCACTTTACATACTTTATCAGAAAATGTGGCACATCTGTTAAATGCTGGAATTATTCTGATTCTAAATCATTTGCCTTCAGAATGAATATCTTCTTATCTTCAAGTGATGTGGCAGCATTTCATTGAGCTGATCTATGCAACATTTGATAAATTTAAATGATTTCAGAGAAAAAGGGGGCAATTTACTGACTCAAGTTGCATCCACCTCAGTTAACTTGCTGTTGTTCTGATAGCCAGTTTGAACAGTTGGAATAAATAATCCAACTTCTAAGGACAGAGTTCTTGTACCCCGATTCATGTAAGAATATTTATTGACCCAGTCTCAACTAAAATTTTCTCCGGACAACCAATATTTAACAGGGTTTATGGCGGGGGGGGGGGGGGGATGGATCTTTGGTGAGTAAAATGTTGCAATTATCTTCTTAGCTTTTGTCTTGCTTTTACTCTCTTTTCTTTAAAACTATGCTCTTTTTTTTTTTAAAAGCAACTTCTTATATGTTACGCCATCCATCTATCTGTCCGTCTGTTCAGATTTTGTTTCAGCTCATTAACAGTAGTTCTAAACAATTAATCTTGACCAAACTTTATGGATTACTTATACTTGGGTTGAAAAGGAAAAAAAAAGCAATTTTGAGGTTTAGAAGGTCAAAGGTCAAGGTCACTGATTCAGAGAAGAAAATTTGCACATGAACATTTTGTTCTAGACTAAGTACCTTCAACAGACTTTGTATATGCTAGTACCTGGTGAAAGGAAGTAATCTTGATTTTGGGGTAAAAAGGTCAAAGGTAAAGGTCACAATGACACACAGAACACAAATAGTTTCTGCACAGTAACTTTACCTCATAGTTTCACCTGGCTTTGTGAAATGCTTCCACTTAGGATAAGGAAGAAACCTGTACATTTTGATATCAAAAGGTCCAGGTCACTGTGATTCTGAAGAAAATCTGCACATGAACTTTTTGTTCTAGACTCAGTACCTTCAACAGACTTTGTATATGGCTTGTACCTGGGGTAGGGAAGTAATCTTTTGATTTGGGGATCAACAGGTCAGTGTTCAAGGTTACCACAAAAAATACAAATGGTTTCTGCACAGTAACTTTAGTTCATGACTGCATATCTTCACCTGACTTTGGGAATTGCTTGCTCTTATGATAAGGAAGAAACCTGTACCATGTCAAAAGGTCAAGGTCACTGACTCGAAGAAGAAAAATGGTCTCTGCACAATAACTGTAGTTTTGGACCATGTACTTTCGGCATGTTTTATGGATGATTTACACTTATGGTGAGAAAGGCACCATTTTATGCTCAAAAGGTCAGAATTCAATGTCTAGAAGGAAAGAATGGTTTCCATACAATAACTTAACTTCTAGACCACATGCCTTCACCAAACTCTGTGGATGGTTTTCACTTGCATTAAGAAAGACAGCTATTGATTTTGGGAGTCCAAAGTTAAAGGTCAAGGTCACTGTAACTCAGATAAGTATAATTGTTTCTGCATAATAACTTCAACTCTAGATCATATATTTTGACCACACATTTTTGGATGGCTTGCACTTGGGATATTGATTTTGGAGTTGTAAGTTAGAAGATCATTGTCATTGTGAAACAAATGGGGGAAAATTTCCTGTAAAATAACTCTAATTACACACCATATGATAGTACAAAACCTTAAAGACAGAAGAAAAGAAGATACAGGTGTTGGGCTAGACAGCCCACAGGTCACGGTCACAATGACCCAATCAAAGACCATTGATTTCTACATAATTGGTTTTCTACACCATTATCTTGCAACAAAATTTATTACCCACCTGCCCCCTCCCCACCCCCCAAAACCATGCATATGTAATATGGGGCGATACAACTATTGTTATGTCCATCTGTCTTTCTGTATTTTAGTACCCATTTTCATTTCCCGAAGATAACTTTCAAACCTTTCAAGCTATTGCTGTGAAACTTGGTAGACATATTGGGTTTGTGGGCCAGTTCCTTTTGCTATTCACAATTCTTCAATTTCAGAACTTTTTGATCTTGCCCATTTTTCAGTCAAACAATCCATTCATCCATTATCCACACTTTCGTTTCTGGAGCATAACTCTCAAACTATTCATGGTATCTCAATGAAACTTGGTACACATATTGGACTAGTGGTCAAGATATACCTTTTCACATTTCTTCAGTTTAAATATTTTTAACATTTTCTTCCATTTGTTTCATCATTCATCCATCCATCATTCACATTTTTTTAGGAGCATAACTCCAAAACCATTCCAGATATCACCATGAATCTTAGTACACAAATTATACTAGGGGTCCAGATGTGCCTATTGCTATTCACAGTACTTCAGTTTCGTTGTTTTAAACATTTGTGTCTGTTTGTTCATCATCCATCCACCATTCACACTTTCATTTTTGGAGCAAAATTTATGATGCCTATCAATTCCTTGTATACTTTGTACATACAATATTTCTAAACCTTTGACAAATCATTCTGTCTCCTAGGAGACAATATAGCAGTGTGGGGGATGTAGCTGACTCCATCCTCTTAGTTGTTTTTACTCCTCTGGAATGTAATGTGGGGGGATATAGCTATTGCTATGTCCATCTTTTTGTATGTCTGTCCATACAAATTTTGGTTTCTGGAGCCATTTTAAATTTTTCAACCAAAACTTGGTACACATGTCAACCAAGTTTGCATCGAGGTGTCTTTTGATACTTAGAATTTTCTGCATTCAATATTTGTTAGCTTACTTTAGAAACAAAGTGAAGCATAATTAGTATATAAATGAGAGTGCTGCACTATAGGGTACACTTGCCTTTACAGATCACTCACACATCTCACCTCTGTCGGTGCGAGTTTGAATCTCAGCTCAGAAAACATGGGTATGTGAGAAAGCTTGCCAGTAGCTTCTTTTGGGTCAGTGGTTTTTCCCAGGGTCTATCTGGGTTCTTCCTCCACCAAATATACTGGCTGACATGTATAGCCTATGATGTGGTGAAAAATGACGTTAAATCCCACAAAACAAAACAAGCTCCATAGAGTACTAGCATAAGTAGTATAAAAATTGATGGTGCTGGACCATAGGGTATTTTCAGTATGAGTCTTTACATAAGCAGAGGATATGTCATCTCTAGATGTCTCTGGTAAATGATTCAGTTAGGTCAAGGAACAAACCCTTTGCTTATAGGGTTAAGAGATCAAGTTTAAGGTCACTGACAAATTGATCAATGATGTCCCAAGTAGTGGTGAAACAATTAATCGATATATTGATGTATGTATCTTTTTCCAAATTGATACCCATATTGGTACAAGAAGTGAAGAATCGATACAAAATGATACTTACCCTATACAAGTTACTTTAATCTTCAGCAGTTGTAAATAATTATTAGTTGTTTGCCTTTTCATTCATTGAATTGAGAATTCATCTGAGAGAAACTATTGACAACACCCACTTGCCTTCTACAAATCAACAAACACAAGGTGACTAACTCATGAGGTTTGAAATCTGCCCTTCTCCCTCCCCCTCACCAGTTCCATGCTGATTATTTTATCCTGTCAGCTTGCTCAGCCACTGACAACATATATCAATGTAAGGAAGACATTCCAGGTTTGTACTTTACTGATCATTTAATAACCACATTTACGCAAAGTTTCTCTGTTGCTTCTCATCTTTTCTACTTGGATTGAATTTGAGGGCTACACTTCCAGTGTCACGTAGTGAATTATGTCACATTCAATTATAATTGGTGGTTATTGTTTGTTCAAGTCTGGAGTGAAACAATAACCATGAATCAGAACTAACTGTAGCTTATTCACTGCGTGACACACTAGAAGTATTGGCATCCAAACTCGATCCAAATAGATACAAAGAAAAACCCTCAGTGGAATGCATCCATGTAGTTTGTAATGTGATGAACTGTTTGACTGGTTTTTGATCATCACAGGTTGTGTTACTCTCATAGTCACTTTCCTTATCCTAGCATGTTTCACTAGAATTTCTAACACTGTGTTACAATAATGTCTCCCAATTATCACCAACTGTGTTCTCTGTGGTTAATATGTCATCATCCTGCACATAATCCTTGAGGGTTGTCCCAGGTGGTATAAGGGGAAGATAGTCCTCTTCATCACAGCCTTCTTCCTATACCTCTGGTACACTTGAAACCTCTTGGAAGAAACCACTTTTCTGAAAGCACTTTTGAATGGTCTCAGCCATCACCACATCCCATGCTGAAGTCAGCCATTGGATTTTATCCAGTAGAGTCACCTGTCATGATATCTCTGATGCAGTCGATACATCATCCATCAGGAACAACACGTCTCAGCAACTTTTTCCTGTAGATGACTTTAACCATTTGGATTATCCCTGCATCCATGGGCTGAAGTTTTGAAGTTGTATCCGGGAGGAAGTAGCCATTTTTGGGTGTGCAGAAGAGTTATAAAGGAAAAGCAGGATCTTTCTGTTCTGCACTTTCATCTGCTGATTTAGTTTTTTTTTAATCCATGACTCAAATATTTGTCCTGTCATTCATGCTTTTCTGTTTGCCTCATATGTCACTCTAAAATTTGTTTTACCATATCGCTTAAAGCACTTTGGGTTTTGTGATTTTCCAATCATCAATGGCCTCAGTTTCTGACCAGAATAACTTGCACAGAGCAAAACTGTAAATCAGTCTTTTGCTTTTTTCACACCTTTACCTGTGTCCTATTTTTGCACCAGTGACCTTGTTGGTAACATTCTGAAAAACAACCCAATCTCATCACAATTAAAAATATCCTGGCTGTCATATCCCGTGCATATATCATTCATTCATTTGTTCCAATCCTCTACAACTTCATTATTGACTTGAGCAGATTCAGCACTATGGACAGAACACTTAATATTGTGTCCGACTTAAAATCTGTGTAACCACCCATTACTTGCAGTAAAGTTGTCATATTCCATTTCAGCTGATAAAATCATTGCTGTTTCTTGAATCATTCAACCTGTAAGTGGAATGTTCTTGGCACGTGCATTGCAAAACCATTGAAAAACTTGTTCTTCAAATCAGGATACAAACATCTCCTGGTTCTAACAATCTTTCTTTCTCCATCCATTCCATCTTCCCATTTCTGCATAATAGTTTCCTTATCTTTCACGATGTGGTTTATTTGAGTCTTTCTGACATCACATTTTTCTGCAAGGATCCTTAAACTCTCCCCCCTTTAATTCAGTTGAATTACTTTCACTTTTTCTTCTAAATTGAGAAGTTTTCTTTTCCTTGACAACATGTTGATCTTTTCGCAATAACTTATTCCTATGTTGCCAACTATACTACTGTTAAAACAATTTTTAGCATTTAAACGAAATACCCTGTGTTTATAAAGGAAGTGATCTTGTCATGTGATTCATTGGTCATAGTCTGGTACTCTGTTGAGTTTATGTTTCTTTTCTCTATGTCAGAGAAGCCAGAAAGGCTATCATACCATTGTTATGTCACACAGATTTGTGCTGAACAATAGCTTTTCACGGCTGTTAGCTTTTGTAATCTTGATAATTATCATTAGTAATTATAGCAACTAATTATCAAAGGGAAAAAACTTGACATCTGAGGGAAGTCAAAAAGGCTATCACACCATTTCGCACTAACTTGTGCTCATCAATACTGCACTTCTCAGCAGTTAGCTATTGTAATCTTGACAATTATCGGCAGTAATAATAGCCAGCAATTATCAAAGTGACAAAATCTGACATCTGAGGATCACATGACAGTAAGGAAAATCAGATACCTCTTGGTATGGATTAAAGTTTGTTTTTTTATCAGCATGTGGGAAAAAATGTGGCTGCTGGTGAGGGGTATTTGACATTTTTGCACTTATATGCTGGCCGCAGGTCACATTAGAGGGGTGGCCATCCTTAAGGGGTACTTTTAAACACAAACTCGTCAGTGCCAAGGGATTCTGGCCATAAAAAGTGGATAGCTGCTGGGGGGGGGGGGGGCATTCAGAGGGAGACCACTGTATAAATCTCTCACTGAGAGAGATCTCTCTTTTATGAAAATCAATGCTTATAAAGTCATGGCTGTTGCTGCATCTTTGGCCTTTTTAAGTCATTTCTCTTTGGATCATGTCATGACAGCTATCTTCTGGCACTCTCTTCATTCTGCCTTCATTCAGTGGCACACGAGAGTGAGGGTACTTCTGCTTTGGGTTCAGTTGTGCCAGCCCAACAAGTTTTCAAGTCATCTTCCAGTCGCAGTAGAACATCCTACTGACAACAATGTTAAGTTCACTTGACAGCTTATGTTAGGCCATCAGCCTCCCGCTAGGCTGGCCAATTCAGCAATGCAATAATAGTAGGCTAATGTATTACTGCTATTAAAATGTAGTATGGTTGGGGGGGGGTTACAATAATTTTAATTACATAATACTTACCTGCTATTAGAACCCAATTCCCTTCTCTCTCCCCACTCTGATGTCCTTCAAATCTATGTTGGAGTCAAAGAAGGATGATATTCCAATTGATGGAAGTTGACTAAGGTGTCAGACTGGGATCATGTTGTTTTTTATTATAGGGAGGAGGAAATAAAAACCTTGGACTTGGGACCTGTGCCAGGAAAAGATATAGCAATGCAATTACACAGAAGTTTTCCCATGGGCATGAGTTCACCAGGCACCTGAATGAGGCGGTCGTAGAGGCCAAGGGTGAAAGTCTTTCAACTCCTCCCCATTCCCCCAAACCTGGGTTTCTGGCCAATGATTGGCTACCTTCAGTAGCTCTACTTCATATTGAGATCCCCAGACTCATTTGTATGTGTGCTGGGGATGATCAAGATACTCTCCTTTGCCCAGTTAGGGCCTTAAGGTTTTATTTGGCATCTTCTAAAGGGAGAAGGAAGTGTTTGAAGCATCCCTTCCTACCTATTAAGGATTCCTCTGATATTTTAGTGGCCACTATTTGCAGGTGGATTGTCCTCACTATCAAGATAGCTTATCAGTCCCTCACAGAGAGGGACTTTTCTTTCATGAGAATTAAAGCCCATGAAGTTAGGGCTATTGCTGCATCTTGGGTCTATTTGAACCACCCCTCTTTGGATGATGTGATGAGAACCGCCTTCTGGTGGTCTCACAGTATCTTCTTTTACTTTCAATCTTTGGCACATAAGAGCAAAGGCATTTTTCTCATTGGGCCCTATAGTGATGGCACAACATGTGGCCCAACCTTCTATCAGCTTACAGTAGTGAACACTCCTTCCATAAGGGTAAGTACAATAGTTTTCTATACCAAATTTGTTGAGGCCACCAGCCTCCCCCCTAACCGGTAAATTCAGGAATGCAATAATAGCAGGTAATGTATTATCACTATTAAAATGTAGTTTTTTGGAGAGGGGGTAAAACTAATTTTAATTATGTAGTACTACCCTGCTATTGTTGCAAAGATCCCCTCCTCCCACCCTCTCTGATGTCCTGTAAGCTAGGTCCAAGTCAAAAGAGGATGGTATTCCGTATGTTGGCTGTGACTAAGGAGTCAGACTGTGATCATGTTCTTTTCAATTCTGGCCCTCCAATACTAATTGGAGGAGTGAATAATTAGCTTAGACTGGAGACTTGAGTCCCAGAAAAGGAAAGCAATGCAATAGTAGCAGGTAAGTATTACACAATTAAAATATGTTCCCCCCCCAACTAAATAAAAACTACATTTCCACACACTAACATTAGTTTTACATCAGACCTAGAACAAACTTTGTGAATGGCTTGCACTTGAAGTAAGGAGGAAACCTGTTGATTTTGAGGTCAAAAAGTCAAAGGTCAAGATCACTGATTCGAAGAAGAAAAATGGTTCCTACACAATAACATTACATCACTATTACATTACAGACTTTGATCAATCTTTGTGGATGGCTTGCACTGTGAGCAAGGAAACTGTCTATTCATTTTGGAGTCAAAAGGTCAAAGATCGAGGTCACTGACAGAAATATGGTAAATTGTTTATACACAACATTTTCAGTTCTCGACCATATATCTTTACCAAAGGGTACAAAAGAAATTTATTGGTTTTGTATTCAAAAGGTCAGAAGTGATTTAAAGAAGAAAAATATTTTTTGCATAATAACTTTGATTCTAGACCATGTACCTTGACTAAAGTTTGTGTATGGCTTGCACTTAAGGAAGATGCCTTTTGATTTTGGGGTCAAATAGGTCGAGGTCATTGTAGCTCAAAGAAAAATGGGTTTTGAAAAAGTTTCAGGATCAAACTTTGTGGATGGCTTACACATACGGTTAGAAAGAAACATATAGATTTGGGTTTCTAAAAGTCAAAGGTATTAGTCATGCTAAGTCTAATAAGAAAAAAATGGTTTCAGCATAGAAGTTTAGTTGAAGACCGCATACCTTGACTTTGGTCAAAGTCATTGAGACCAGTTCGTCAATAATATCCAGAGTCAACAATGCCCTTCTAGTGCCTCATAGAGGACTATTAAACATGGGGCAGGCATATAATGTACCATTCATGCTACTCTTATTGTGAGTTATTGCCCCTTTTCCTAAAGACGTAATTGTTATATAGGTAATCTTGTGTGTGCAACTTGTCTATCAGTTTCTGAAATAACCGTGACTTGAAGATGTTTATACCATTCCACAGTTATGCTCTGATAAATACAATTTCAGAGGGGTGTGCAAGAGGGGTACCTTTTACAATAGGGTCATTTTCCAGGGCAAAGGGGCAATATTTTGAACAAAAAGAGCATACCAGTACAAATATTTTGCAACCAAAAAAAACTTTTGGTCACCAAATTTTTAGGATGTCATGCTAATAATGTATTCTATAACAAATAAAACAGGCAGGGGACTATTGCAACATTAGTAATGTGGCAACCTCATGTTTTGTTTACAAGTAAATGCAGTTTTGACAGGTACAAATTTACGCCCATGGGTCTCTGGGACAGTTTAATAGACAGTTTGATTGCCTTGACAAATTTTACTTTGACAGGCTGGCATTGAAACCCAGATTTTTATCAGATTAAGTTCTTTATGTGAATACCAGTCAATATTAAAAGTATTTATCAGTGTTAAATATAGAATATTTTTTATTCTGAAAATCCTATTCTGATGACAAGTCAATCCCCAGCATTAAATATAGAATATTTTTATTCTAAAAAGTCTATTCTGATAAGTTCATCCCCATTTTTTAACAAATTTATAAGGCAGTTTCCCTGTGCTTATCTTGGGAGAAATATGTGTATTGGAATGAAAGGATAAAAAAGGAAAGATCTATCATTATTTTGTGGAAAAATAGAGGTATGTTTATGTGCAAATGAACAGTTTCGAACTTTACATGATTATGAATATAGGAATAGGAAACATGCATGTTAACAGGTTAAAGGGTTTATAGAGTTACCCTTGTCCATGCATTTTAACAGGTTAAAGGGTATTTAGTGTTACCCTTTTCCATGTATTTTAACAGATTAAAGGGTCTATAATGTTACCCTTTTCTGTGCATTTTAACAGATTAAAGGGTCTATAGTGTTACCCTTTTCCGTGCATTTTAACAGATTAAAGGGTTTATAGTGTTACCCTTGTCCATGCATGTTAACAAGTTAAAGGGTTTATAGTGTTACTCTTGTCCATGCATGTTAACAGATTAAAGGGTTTATAGTGTTACTCTTGTCCATGCATGTTAACAGGTTAAAGGGTTTATAGTGTTACTCTTGTCCATGCATGTTAACAAGTTAAAGGGTTTATAGTGTTACTCTTGTCCATGCATGTTAACAGGTTAAAGGGTTTATAGTGTTACTCTTGTCCATGCATGTTAACAGGTTAAAGGGTTTATAGTGTTACCCTTGTCCATGCATGTTAACAAGTTAAAGGGTTTATAGTGTTACCCTTGTCCATGCATTTTAACAGATTAAAGGGTTTATAGTGTTACTCTTGTCCATGCATGTTAACAGGTTAAAGGGTTTATAGTGTTACTCTTGTCCATGCATGTTAACAAGTTAAAGGGTTTATAGTGTTACCCTTGTCCATGCATTTTAACATATTAAAGGGTTTATAGTGTTACTCTTGTCCATGCATGTTAACAGATTAAAGGGTTTATAGTGTTACTCTTGTCCATGCATGTTAACAGGTTAAAGGGTTTATAGTGTTACTCTTGTCCATGCATGTTAACAGGTTAAAGGGTTTATAGTGTTACTCTTGTCCATGCATGTTAACAAGTTAAAGGGTTTATAGTGTTACCCTTGTCCATGCATGTTAACAAGTTAAAGGGTTTATAGTGTTACTCTTGTCCATGCATGTTAACAGATTAAAGGGTTTATAGTGTTACTCTTGTCCATGCATGTTAACAGGTTAAAGGGTTTATAGTGTTACTCTTGTCCATGCATGTTAACAAGTTAAAGGGTTTATAGTGTTACTCTTGTCCATGCATGTTAACAGGTTAAAGGGTTTATAGTGTTACTCTTGTCCATGCATGTTAACAGGTTAAAGGGTATTTAGTGTTACCCTTTTCCATGTATTTTAACAGATTAAAGGGTCTATAGTGTTACCCTTTTCTGTGCATTTTAACAGATTAAAGGGTCTATAGTGTTACCCTTTTCTGTGCATTTTAACAGATTAAAGGGTCTATAGTGTTACCCTTTTCCGTGCATTTTAACAGGTTAAAGGGTTTATAGTGTTACTCTTGTCCATGCATGTTAACAGGTTAAAGGGTATTTAGTGTTACCCTTTTCCATGTATTTTAACAGATTAAAGGGTCTATAGTGTTACCCTTTTCTGTGCATTTTAACAGATTAAAGGGTCTATAGTGTTACCCTTTTCTGTGCATTTTAACAGATTAAAGGGTCTATAGTGTTACCCTTTTCCGTGCATTTTAACAGGTTAAAGGGTTTATAGTGTTACTCTTGTCCATGCATGTTAACAAGTTAAAGGGTTTATAGTGTTACCCTTGTCCATGCATGTTAACAGGTTAAAGGGTTTATAGTGTTACCCTTGTCCATGTATTTTAACAGGTTAAAGGGTTTATAATGTTACCCTTGTCCATACATACATACATACATGTGCATCCACCAGGTTAAGTTTTATGTTATGGTCACTGGTATGGCATTTGTGTTCCATGACCACAAATTTGGTTTTAAGAATAAAATGGAATAATATTCTGCAGATGATATTGTAAAATACCCAAGGCAAAATATTGAAAAGAACCTCACTGCAACATCTCTAGATAAGTGATATATTTTTGTTAAAAATCCTACAATAGATGTGTCTACTAGTAGAATGTAAGACCCTTGGTTGCACTCATCTTTTTTATAACATCTGATTACTTGGCAGTTGTAGGGCAGTACAAGTATGCAGCTTTTCTTGTTCCCCACGATGAATATTTTAAGGGCATATAGTCTTACTCTTGTTAGTCTGTCTGTCTGTCCAGTTAAGTTTTGCTATTGGGTCAGTTTTCAGGCACTGTGGTGGTGAATTTGTGTTACATAACACATTTCTAGTTCATTATATTTCTAATATCATATGAATTCATGTTTTGATAAAGAACTTTGTCCAGTAATGTGGAAATTCTTCAATTGTTTTCTTATGCAACATTAAAATTTTAGTTATTTCCTCTGACATGAAGCTGCTTGTTCTCATAGGACAAATTTTAGTAGCCAATTTAACTGAAACAGTGCTGATGTATAGAGATTATCTGAGAAGTTAAATCCTTGGATTACGGATCTAATACATTATTGCTTCTATTGTTGAAACCACATTGGTGGGAAGTGAGACATAGCTGTCATTTTTCTGATGGCATTGGCGGCGTCATCAAAGGTTTGTTCAGGTTTTGGTTAAAGTTTTCATTTGAATATATTTCCTAAACACCATGATAGATTCTCATCATACTTGGCATGAATCATTATAAAGCTCAGACAATTATTTTATGATATGCTCGCTCTCACTTATTTGGGTCAAGGTCACAATCATAGAAAATTTCATTAAGATTTTGGGTAAAGTTTTTTGTCATTTGCTTATATTTCCTATACCCCTTGATAGATTTATTTCATACTTGGAATGAATCATTATGAACATGCTGGTTCACCCATTTGACCTAGGGGTCAAGATCACACTCATAGAACATTTGCTTTAAGGATTTAAAAAGTCTGTTTTCTTGTATTTCATAAACCCCTTGGATGTATTATCTTCATACTTTTCATCAGTCAATTATGAAGCTAAGACAAATTTTTCTACAGCATGCTTGCTTGCCCCTTTGACCTTGAGGTAAATGTAACAGTCATAGAAAATGTGTGTAAAGGTTTTGGTTATAGCATTTTCATTTGCATTTATTTCCTAAACCCCTTGATGGATTTTCTTCTTACTTGTATTGAATCAATATGCACCTAAGACAATTCATTCTGTGATGTGCTTGCTTGCCCTATTGACCCTGGGGTCAAGGTCACAGTCATAGAAATTTGTGTTCAGGTTTTTGTTAAAATTTTCTCATGTGCTTATATTTCGTAAACCCGTTGATGGATTTTCGTTTTACATTGGATGAATCATTATGAAGCTAAAAGAGTTAATTCTATAACATGCTTCACATAGTAAAATCCTAGGATGACAGAAAAAAATACATTATTATTTTCATTTATTCCATTGTAGTGGAAAAGTTGCAGTATTTACAGTGCTGTGTGAAAAATACCAGACATCCATACTAAGGGATCCATCATACAGAGAGGTGAGAGCTTGCAGCAGATACTGATGAGTCAGCCTTGTTTTTCATGATTTCTTAATCCCCGTCTTTTCACAAAAAGTGGAGGACATAATATTCACATTTCTATCCATTATGCTGATTATCATGACTGGACAGTGTGTTACGTACAATAGTTGGCTTTGTTTGATCTGTATTTTTAAAAAAAAGTTATCTTCCTGTTTTGATGTGCCTGCCATGAGGCAGAGTGTATTATATTATGATATTGCCCATCCATCCATCTGTTCACCATTTTGTTTCCACATACCGTATTTGCCGGCCTATAAGTCGATACTTTTTGACCTGGAAGTCTGGGTTTCGTCTTATACTCCGAATCGACTTATATATGAATTATGTCATTGAAATTGCTTTACCGTAAAAAAAAAAAAAAAAAAAAAAAAAAAA
Organism: Margaritifera margaritifera; assembly: GCA_029931535.1. Lineage (NCBI taxonomy): Eukaryota > Metazoa > Mollusca > Bivalvia > Unionida > Margaritiferidae > Margaritifera > Margaritifera margaritifera. The sequence continues at coordinate 4,865,464 of JAQPZY010001609.1, forward strand.
ATTCAAAGTACGAAAAGTATAGTGTAAAAAAATCATTATCATTTTTGGGAAGAGATCGTGTGCGAAAATATATAGGACCCGACATGGAGAAGGATTCCGAAATATTTACGTGATTGTCAGTATTAAATTCACATGCATCAGACATAATTCCGCTAAAGCAGCATGCACTAGTAATATATGTTGTTTAAGCTTGCTTACATATGTGTGTAGTAGAATAAACAAGTTAGAAAACGGATAACCATGACATGGACATGGGTATTCCATTGCACATTTTTGGTATTGCATCTTGTGATTGAAATAAAAGAGAGAGACAGACAGACAGATTTTAGCCCTTCTTCATGCTATTTTGCGTAATGTACCTTACTGACCCCTTTTAGCTGAAGCTTTTGTCAAAGAGAGAAAACAGTAATGAAATAGTCAATGGAAATTAAAACAATACATACCAGACTCCTTCAGTTTCAAAGATATATAATTTATATTTAAATATTCACAATATTTATATTCATATAGACTCCATTTAGTTTAAATCCCAAGATGACAATTTAGCATGCTGTGTTGTTTTTTTTTTTTTTTTTCAAATACAATGAACTCTATATTCCCACGAAATAAAATTACCCTTTATCAGTAAGTGCATGTACACTTCCTGTAGTTAGGCGGCATTTTGGTTTGATCTTTGCTCATGAAATCAAAGCTCTGACGCTTCTGTCGGCGAGATCAAAAGATGTCACTGGTTGAGAAACTTACATGAGCAAGCACCTGGCATTACAGGTCATTACACAGTCCTGCATACATTAACACGCTTTACAGGATCGATTACAATACCCTATGGGTAGCCTCATTTCCCTATTGGTAGCCTCACTAATTTGATCACCTCTACTGCAGGTGTCAACTGGAATGACCTGGCCAAAGCTGTAGGCATATTTAATTAGAATGTAAATAACACTGCAAAGCCAGTTGGTTCTTTATGATAATGGATATAAAAACAAGAATGAACTGTTTATTCAGAGATATTAATTGATAATGGAATACAGTAATGCTCCTGTACATGAGTAAGATCACAATCATCAGGTAACTCAACAATACATATTATAATCGTCCTGTAACCTCTCTCTCTCTCTCTCTCTCTCTCCAAAAGCTACAAGTAAAAACTGCTCTGAATGCATACGTTCTTACACACTGACATAGCGTTGTTTCAGCCTCTCTTTCTGTCTCTCACACACAGACACACATACATGCATTCACTAAAAACAACAAGTCTTAATCAAGTTTTTTTAGTTTTTATTGTACATATAATTTGATAATGAGGTTACTGTTGCTGTAAGAATACAAGTTGTACTTATTTTTTGACAACAGGAGTTCATATACCAATAAATAATACCTATAAATAAATACGTGTACAGACCATCTTAATCATTTTCCCAATTAATCTGGAATAGCATAGTGATACCATTAATATTCATGAAACCGGAAGTTACTAGCGAAAGTGACGAAGCCAAGGTGTTGGTCTGGCTTCGTCTTATACTCCGCATCGACTTATATATGGATGAAGGATTGATAATTGACGAAATAAGCGAATTCGACTTATACTCCGCATCGACATATAGGCTGGCAAATACGGTAATAACTCAAGTTCTTTGACATTTACACTTACCAGACTTTCTGGATGGCTTGCACTTGGAGTAGGGAGGAATGCTATCGATTTCGGATTCAAAAGGTGAAATGTCAATGTCACTGTAACTGAAAGAAGAAATTTTTTTCTGCACAATGACCAAAGTTGTCCACCATTTACAGTTACCAAACTTTGTGGATGGGTTGCTCTTGGGGTAATAAAAAACCTATCGATTTTAGGATCAAAAGGTTAAAACTCAAGGTCACTGTGACTGAAAAAAGAAAGATGGTTTCTGCACAATAATTTGAGTCGTAAATCATGTTCCTGGACCAAACGTTGTGAATGGCTTGCACTCGGATTAAGGAAGAAGCCTGTTATCTTTGGGATAAAAAGGTCAAAGGTCAATGTCACTGTTACTGAAAGAAGAAATATGGTTTCCACGCAATACCATTTGTTCTACATAACAGACCAGGACCAATCTTTGCAGATAGCTTATTCTTGGGTAAAGGAAGAAGTTTATTGATTTTGGGGTCAAAAAGTCAAAGGTTATTGACCATGTACCTTCAACAAGATTTGTGGATGACTTATATGCTGGGTAAAAGAGAAGAAGTCTATTGATCATGGGGTCAAAAGGTGAGAGGTTAAGGTCACTGTGACTGAAAGAAAATTGTTTTTTGCAAAATAATTCAAGTTTTAGACAACATACCTCGATCAAAAATATTTTGATAGCTTGCACTTAGGTATGGAATTAGTCTCTTGATTTTTGGGTCAAAAGGTCAAAGGTCAGGGTCATTGTGGCTCAAATTGAAATGGGTTTGGCAGAATAACATTTGTTCTAGAACAAGTTCCATGATCAAATTTTGTGGATTGCTTGTGCTTGGGGTAATAGAGAGACATATAGAGCATGGGGTCTAAAGGTCAGAGGTCATGGTCATGAAAAAAAACGAAGTTGATGTAAAAAAAATTAAATCTTAATTCTGATTCTGTGAATGTCCAAAAAGAAATAAAATGTAATCATTAAAAATTGACTTTGTTACATTCAGTTTTTACTTGAGATTCTTAATTTTGAGACTTCATTTTTGGAAATAAAACTTTAAAAAAAAATTCTTTTGAATTATGTTTTCTTGTATTATAAGTAAATATTAACTTACCAAGTTTAAAAAATAAAATAAACAATAACCTTAGAAAATAAATAACTAATATTTGTTAAAAGTCAGGCTGACCTATAGGATGAGCATTTTGTATACATATTCTGTATAAAAGTAACATGAGACAACTAGCACTAAAAAGTTCAACCACCATATCTGTCCATCTGTCTGTCTGTCTGCCTATCTATCTATCCATCCATCCATCAAAACAACACCAACATTGCCAACAACCCTGGCTTTGATTGGTACTCGATTCCCATGAAGCTTCAAAGAAAGAAAATAGGAATGCAAACCAAAAGCACTGATATTGTATAATGACTGAAGAGTTGGAGAATGACACATGGGGTGGGGAAAAAGAACAGCAAAGTTTTCCTACGTTTTGACCTAAAATTAAGTTCTCCTCAGGAGACAATAAATAACATACATACAGACACACACAAAAAGTGACAAGTGTAGAAAAGTAAAGTTTTTACATTTTGACACAAAGAAACAAAACTATACAGAATAATGTTATTGCAATGAGATTTGGTTTCATAAGGTTTCATCGGTAGTGGTGCATATATATATTGCATCTAGCTTTACTTCCCAGATATAATTTCCACTATGAGAAACAGAGGTGTGAATGCATTTCATTATAAAATAGCAACTTGATGTCACTAGAGGAGGGTGAAGCTGAACAAACTGACAGGAAAGAAACTTATGCAGGATGGCTTAAACAGAGCAACTTTAGATTTGAGTTTTTTGTTGAAGCGAAATCTGTCATGTGTTTGCATCTGCAGTATCCAGTATTTCTTTTCATGGCCATGCACAATATCAGTCCACTTTTGATTGACTCAGTGGGCAGCATTTCAGGGGACTGGATAGAGTGTCCAGTTGAGTTTAAATGGTTGGCTAGTTTTGTGTTGGCTTTGTTTCTGTTACAACTTTTGTACCGTATATACTCACGTATAAGCGTACTCCAAATGCAAACAACATAGATCCTGATCTGCTGTTGCATAATGCATAGGCAGATCAGGGTCTGTGTTGTTTGTTCTACTAATTAGTCACTACAAACTGCATAGACCCAGATCTGCTGGTGCATTTTGCGATGGCAGCTCAGGGTCTATATGGTTTGCATTTGGACGTGGATTATACGTGAGTAAATATGGTAGTAGTCCTAGGCATTTGCTGACACATTAGACAACATCTGTCTTTACATCTGTATGTCCCAGCTTCAATTCTATGGTTTGAGTTCAATTGGATATAATATATTTGTATATTCCTGGATACCTGATCCATATTGCAAGATGGAAACAGAAAGTGACTTGTATTGCAAATTGACCAACCACCATCTTTTACCTAATGTTTTGTTTTGTTTTGTTGGTTGCAATGGCACTTTTAAACACATTATTGGCTATTTTATGCTGAGGAAATGGGAGCTAAGTACCTTTCCCAAGGACACACCGAGGCCACCAACCTGGGCTGGCCTGGGTGAATAATGAACTTGTGATCCTTGGATTATGAGCCTGATGCTCTACCAACTGAGCTACTGCAGCTCCAACCAGCTATCATCCTAAATATGTAATCCAGAACCTTCCATTTGTCCTATGTGTTTGCATCAATCTGATTATAAAATTATTATCTCTAACAAATATCTGACTGACTCTGATATGGGGTCATGTTCTGTTGACCTTTCAGTTCACCAATCATATTACAGCTTTCAGTTTATGAAAGTGAAAAACGTCATTTGGAACTTATTATTTCTGACAGTAATGCTCCCTAACCTGAAATCCAATGTTTTACTTGATAGGTTACTAAAAATAAGTGGACAGGGAATTCCAAAGGTCACCAGAACATAAACCTTTATCAGTGCATGTCATATCTACTTATTATAAATAAAGCTTGATTTTAATCGGATTATTGTTTGCATAAAACGTATCAGCTCAAACGAGATGTTCAACAAAAGACTTTTGAACTCAAAGGGTACTTAAAAAGAAGGGGACACAAGGAGAAAACTATAGATCTTGCTATAGAAAATGTTAATGCCATTGACCAAAGCAGTCTACTCAGATACAAAGCTATGACTGCCAACAATTATTATTCATATCCCTTTTATAAGGGCTTTTCCATTTAAACATACATGATACCCAGGGAAGGCAGTTTTTTAAAAATATATGCTAGGGTGCCCTGATTACTCATCAAGTTCATATGAAAATTATACATATTTCAGAATTACATCTATGGAGTGTCTTCCCTGGGTCCCATGTATGTTGTACTGCAACATCCCTAAAAAAATGCCCCAAACACGGAGTAAATTGTCCGGAGACACTGACACATTTTTGACTCCTCTGTATATCTAAATGAGATTTTTAAAGAATTGCCAATGACCCAAAAACCTTAAAGACCCCCTTGTGTGTGCCCAGTTGAATTTAAACCATAGTATGGAAGCAGGGACATACAGATGTAAAGACAGACATTGTCTAATCTTTCAGCAAATGATATATAGGAGGAGCAAAGGATAATACTAAAATTAAAGCAGCAGCAAATCCAGAACTGAAAATGACACATTTTCTAGTACATTTAATAATTAGGTATATCAGTGTTTTATTTTTTGCCACAACTTTGTATATCTCCTTTGAAAGTTTTTATATTAAATTTCACAAATATATGGCTGCCACGTTAATTTTCAGGAAAAAAATGTCTGGCAAGAACCATTAAAATTTCAGGAGCCCTGAATACTGGCTATATTCATGTGTTGCGTGAAATGTATGTCATTACCTTTGTCAATGTGTAAAGTTAAAGGTTGGTTGTCAGTGTTACTTATCTTCAGACCTACTCTTTACTCTTAATACATTGTTAGATGAAACTTGATACTTTTATAAAGCATGATAGGAAAGATGTTACACAGCACAATCAAGGCTATATTATGTCCATTTTACTTCAAATGCTTTTTCGTTTGCCTCTAAAGTGACTTGTACTAATGATGAAAATCAGGATCCATATAATTCAATTCTTTTCGTCCACAAAAGATCATATAAACAGAGTATTAGTCCAGAAAGACCTAAAAAAAAAAGGGTTTTTTACCATTCAAGGTTTTTTAATATTTCCTAATTTGCATATTTTTCAGTACCTAGACAAGATTGGTCAGATTTTCTTTGGTTTACCTCCACCACAGTCTTCACCCCAAGGATTTATAGGTGAGTAAATTGCATGCATGATGCAACCTCTATCTTAATAAGTTGTTGTGCTTCTTTGTCACTGATAATATTTTATTTGTCACCTGATACAAAATGTCTGTGACAAAGATTGTTTAGGATGACAGCCACCAACTTCTAAGAAAGGTCAGATTTGAATAAAACATACACTAAAGTCATTAATCAGATAAGTAATTAGACATTCTGGCAACGTCCAATAAGAAACATACAGTACACAGTATGCGATGTCAGATAAGGGTCTGTGTTGTTTGCATTTGGACCCGGCTTATATAGTATTGGTGAAAACCAGTGGCACAGAGGACAGGCCAAAATAATACAGTGTACCAATGCAAACAAACTTTAAATACTGTCTATACTCGTGTATAACCCAGGTCTAAATGCAACCAATATAGACCCTGATCTGCCGTCACATAATGCACCGGCAGATCAGGATCTATGTTGTTTGTTCTACTGATTAGTCCTTACAAACTGCACAGATCCAGATCTGCAGGCACATAATGCGATGGCAGATCTGGGTCTATGCAGTTTGCTGTTGGTATAGGCTTATACACTAGTACATACGGTACTTTTGGCTTGTTTCATGAATGGAAATACTAAAACAAGCATCTCTTAAGTCCAAAGAATTGAAGAAAACATCCTTCTGAATCAGCTCTAAAGCAAAACAGAAAGTCTCGTACTTAAAGTGTTCATATTTTTCAAACTGGTTCAGAATGCTTCAAGTTAATGATGGGATAAAACTTGCCATTATGTTTTGGAACTAGAACATTATTTGAAAGAAATTGATGCCTTTCATTTACAACCTGCACAACTTTGCCTTTTGCAAAAAGTTCTAAAACCATTATGTCTACCAAAACAGTGCATTATAAATTTTTATCTGATTTGGCAATTTCTCTTGTTGAGATAAGTGATTAAATTCAACCCTATATCCATGAATAGCCTCTTAAATCCATTGGTCAGCAGTAAAAGCTTTCCATTCACTGAAGCAAGACATTAATTGTTCCCAATTACTCACCCCAGACTTGAAGCCCTGGTTTCTTTTTACTTTGAACCTGGTTGGAGGTAGATGTAGCAGACGGAGCTGGTGCTTTTCTCCCAAGACCAACACTCAGGGTTGTAGACTGATACCTATATGTGGTAGTAGGCTGTGACATGTAGGGGTGTTCCCTAGCATTCCCTTGGGATAACCCCCTGCCTCTAACTGGCCCACACAACCCTGGGTTACTGGAACCAGAAAAAACTCTGCCTCTTCTGTTTTGGTAACCAGAAATGTTAGGAAAATTACCAAACTGGTAAGTATTATGACCTAACTTCACCCCAGTTTCACATTTTTTAATTTCTTTTGAAATTTCATGTCCAAAGAAGAAAGTTGATTTTGAGGTAGTGAGATTGCAAATGTTTAAATATTTAGCTCTTAGAAAAGATCTGAGCATATAACACCGTCTCTGTCAAATCTTGAACTGGACTTGATACAAAAGTGTAACTGCATCCGAAATGCACTTGTTTGCTCTGTGTGTTTGTAAGACAAAGCACTTAAGGATTTTTGCAAGCTCAAGAATTGGCAACAGACCAAAGACTGAATATCTCTTAAACTTTTGTCTGTGGTCTGAACTCACTTTAATCTAGCTAATTTGCTCCAGATTTCCAACTTTAACGTTGGGGGCATATTTTTTCAGTTTCGTGGCACCTCGTATCTATGAACTATGTCATCCAACATACACTGACTTGTACAAGCAGTGCTAGTTAGGTCAGCTAGCAATTGATTTGCATTCTGACCCCTTTCAGACACTTTTAACTTGGGCAAGTTTCCCAAAGAATGTCAGAGACACTATAGGTGACCAGACTGCAAGTTAAATGAAGTCCCAGTCAGCTTGCTGTCAAAGCTACTAACTTGGTCATCACAGTAATCATTTTCATCATAGAACAGGTCTACACCAGGATCGGAAACAAAAAATTTCAATATTTTCAGTCTCATTAACCTCAATGCCAACTGTTTTTATCCTTGACCAGAAGAATAGCTGCATTAGGACTCACCATTTGCATGTAGTGAACCCCAGATATGCTTCTGAGTTGAAAAACATCTGCTTGTTACAACTTGTCCTAATCAATAACATTTTTAGGCATTTCCTGTTGCACTGGAACATCTTGGCTATCTTTACCTTGTGCTTTATTCTTGGATGAACAAGATGTTGACTTTGATTTTTGTTTTAGTTTTTTGCTTTAAATTCTCCATCACTTGAGTCAAACATTGACATCGTCCTAACTCTTTTTTCGAGTTAGCCATGCTGGTTCACAGACAAAGGCCAAGCACATGAACTTTGTTCACAGCTCAAAACTGGCAAAAGACTAAGAAGAGAACAAAAGATGAATAAAACCAAATGTTAAATAGTACTACTCTAATCACATTAGAGAACGAGCAAGTGGTAGAATTGGATATTTCCTCAAAAAAAAGATTGACCACGTGTGCAGTCATTGCAGAAATGACTATATGACCAGTTTGATAAGGTGCAGAGTTTATATAGTCTGGGTCACATGAATTGGTTTATTTTTATGGATTTTAAATATGGGCAGCAGTTGTGATGATTGCATCTGGAATAATGTGCTGCTTATATGTGTGAGGCTATAGGCCTAATGGAAATAATGTTACAGTATTCTAAAAGTAGACAGCTACAATGTTAAAAATTTTAAAATTAGGTTTTTGAGCTGGCTGCCAGTACCTAATGAAAAGGATGTAGACTAGTCGTGTAGATGTGCTTTTTATATCACAAGTCTTAAGTGTCAATATTTTAATATTTTATCCGTCCATCCATAATTCACACTTTAGTTTACAGGGCATAACTCCATAACCAATCAAGATATCTCTATGAAACTTGATACACTTGTTACTCTAGTGGTCTAGATGTGCCGTTTGCTCTTAACAGTTCTTAAGTTCAATATTTTTAAAGTTTTCATCTATTTGTTTAACCATCCATCCATCATTTACACTTTCATTTCCAGAGCAGAACTCCAAAATCATTTAAGATATCTCCATGAAACTTGATACACATATTAGACTACTGGTCTAGATGTGCCTTTTGCTGTTAGGAATTCTTAAAGTTTTAATATTTTTTCCATTTTTTTCCATTGGTCTGGCCATCCATCCATCATTCACACTTTGTTTCTGGGGCAAAACTCCACAACTGTCAAGTGTATCCCTATGACACTGTATATAATAACACAAAATGTGTGTGTGTGTGTGTGTGTGTGTGTGTGTGTGTGTGTGTGTGTGTGTGTGTGTGTGTGTGTGTGTGTGTATCTATATATCTATAGAGAGAGAGTATCAGACTGGTAATCTTGATATGCCTTTCTCTTTTTTATTTAGAAATAGTTTAAAATATCTTTTCCATCCTGCTCTCCATCCATCCATCCATCATAAACACTTTTGTTTCTGGAGTGAAAATCCGAAACTGTTCAAGATATCGCTTTGATATTTTATATACAGTGTACATATCAGAGTTGTGGTCAAGATGTTCCTTTTGCATTTTGGAATTCTTCAGTGAAAATGATACACATGTTGACTCATAGTTTTGTTGTTATTCATTCACATGTCACCAAGAGCTAAATTACCAATAATGAATTTGACTCAAATTAAACAGGCTAGTGCACAGACATGATACCTATCACCTCCCTGTGTACTTCATAACATTTTGAACTGCCTATGAAATCACCAAAAAAATTCATTTGTCTCCTAACAGCAGGGCAGGGAATATAGATGACTTTGTTTTCTTGTTATCACTGCTCAAGGTGACAGTGGCGTACTAAGGGTAAATGGCACTCGTGGTGACGATGATGGCCCAAAGTGCCAGAATACAAGGCCCACATTTTTTTCAGCTGTTTTGGTGCCCCAAGACCTCTGGCGCCCGGGGCAACCGCTGTGTCCGCCCTCCCCCCCAGTTAGTATGCTACAGCAAATAGATACAGCTTGTGCTGTTCTTTTCAGGCAATCTGATTCAGAGTTTGCTGGTTGATGACGAAGATGACAAGGATGCAACTCACACGCCTCTCCAATCAACAGCCACTACACCAGTGAAACATGAAGCACATGTTGATCTAGATTGACCACCTGCTGTTCAATGCTCTCACCTTAAATATTTCTAAAGTCTCTTGATATTTTTCCACAATTACAAATATTAAAGTTGACAGACTGTTATGATATACAATATAATCTGCCTTACAAGATGCCACTATATAAAGGACACTTGTCCATTAAAGACAACATTATAATCCATATTCTTAAGTTTACCTACAAAATTCACCTCTGTATAAATGACACGTGTGTATTTAGGACAAAATTGTTTGCCTTTAGAGTGCAATGTTTAGACAGGATTCACTGCAATCCCCTACCAAGAACCCATTGTTTATGATGTGAGATGTGCCATGATACAGACAGTGGTGGACCAGTATAAGTAACTTCATCCCTCTTCATACATTGTGAACAATTTTTTTTATCACAGATCTATGAAAACTTCTTGATTGCATAACAAAGAAAATGTGAAACAAAAAATTTGTATACGAAATGATACACAACCTACTTTATTGCCTTGAATTATTTGTACACATTTTATCATAAGACAGGCTTATTATGTCCTGGCATTGTTTGTTCATTTTGCTTTTCCAGATCATAACTTTGCAAGCCTTGGAGTTATTTTAATGAAACGTTATTCAGATATATATCATAAGCAGATGGTGTGTCACATACAAGTTAGGTCTCAAGCTCAGTGGTCAAGGTCACAGCAAAGGAAATTGTGTCTAATTTGTGACCCGTTTCATTGTCTTGGCTGCAAATGGTTTTATAAAACTTCACTCAGATGCTTTATCTTATCTAGATGTGGTGCTGTGTACCATAGAAAGGTTCCTAACTCAGAGGTCAAGGTCAAGGTCATGGCAAGGGGAAATGTAATTTGTTTTCTCTTTCCTCATCCATGGTCTAACTTTTGAATTAATTCAGTTACTTTCATGAAACTTTACCCGAGCCAATATCATGACTAGATGGTAAGCAGTGTTTGAAATACATTGATTTACTGTGTATATGTTGCACATATATAAACATTGCAAACTTGGAACAGAATTGAAAATTGTGGAATCAGACAGGTAAAAGATACAGCAATGGAATAACACATTGCCTAGACACCTGAGACAAATGCATTTCACTATCAGCATGCCCAGCATGGCAAGCATTTTTTTCAGCTGAAATATTTGTATGTGCTGTCTTTGTAGACAGTTTGTTTTTTCAGTATCATTGAACTTGGATATTTATTATCTCAGCAATTGTTATCATTAACAAGCTTGTGTTTGTTTGCAGGACTCACTATTGTCGAGAATTGGGTGTTCCAATTATTTTACTCTATGTCAAGGTAAGAATACTAAAAGGAAAATATTTGTTTAAACTACATCATACTGTAAATTTAGGAAAGAAATTCTCATCAGATGAATAAAACCCATTTCTGTCATGCAAATCATTGTAGTATTTGTCTTTGAAGTGAGATCCTACAAAAGTAGTTCAGTTATGAGCTGCTCACAAGCAAATGAAACCAGTTCATTTTATTTTGTTTTCCTTTATGAGATTACAGTACCATTTTCAGTTCTGGACAACCTAACATGGGAACAGCCTGTTGGTTTCAGACAATATTAAAATTGACCAGAAATATATGCTTGCTGTACAAATACACATGTGCAAAACAGAAAGTAAACACCATCAAGTGATGGTAATGATCTTAACTGGACACTTGAGTCAAGAACAAAAGGATCTGAATGATAATTCAATTAAAGCTGAGATAGTCCTTCACCTTAGTTTTTCTATAGTATATTAAAAGATGTCATAATGTTAATATACCCATAATTCAGAGCTCTCTGTAAACACTCTTAGTGTTTCCTGGACCTTGAAATGCTTGTTTTGGACCCCCAGTTTTCTCAGACTGTGCATCCTGTGTACTCTCAATAACTAGCCCTAGACCCGAAGTTTTTTAAACTGAATTCTGTTACGGATGTACATGTTCTGAAAAGGTTATAAGAAACTTTGTTGGCACAAAAGTAATTACATAAAGAGATATAAAAACATTCATACTTAAAAGTGAAGGCGATTTACTAAACTAAACTTTTTATTCATTTTCTTGAAAGTAATGGTTTCCACACAATAACATTAATTCTGCATCACATACCTGGACCAAACTTTGTGGATAGCTGACACTTGAAGTAGGGAGGAAGTCTATCGATTTTGGGGTATAGTATCAAAGGTCAAGGTTACTCTGAGAGAAGAAAACTGGTTTCCACATAATGACATTAGTTCTAAATCACATGCCTGGACCAAACTTTGTGCATAGCTTGCATTTGAGGTAAGACAGAAGCCTATCAATTTTGGGGTTAAAAGATCAAAGATCAAGGTCACTGTGACTGAAAGAAGAAACTTAGTTTCTGTACAATAACATTAGTTCTACATCACATATCTGGACCAAACTTTGTGGATGGCTTGCACTTGGGGTATGGAAGAAACCTGTCAAGTTTGGGGTCAAAGGTCAAGGTTACTGACTGAAAGATGAAAAATGTTTTCTGCACAAAAATTTCAGTTCTTGACGATGTACTTTCACCAGAGTTTGTGGATTACTTGCACATTGGGTAAGAAAGAAGCCAATTGATGTTGGGGTCAAAATGTCAAAAGTTAAAGTCATTGTGACTGAAAGACAACTGGTTTTTGCATACTAACTTTTGTTCTAGACCATATACCTTAACCAAAGATTGTGCTGGCACTTAAGGTATGAAAGAGGTCAGTTGGTTTTGGGGTTTAAAGGTCAGAGGTCAAGATTATTGTGGCTCTAAGAAAAATTGGTTTTGCAGAATAACTTTTGTTCTAGAATAAGGAATAAGTTACTTGGCAAAACTTTGCAGATGACTTTCACTGAGGATTTTTTTTTTCTTCTGTTGCTGGGCATGTTAAATACAATTATGTATGTATTAGCATTTAAAAGTAAAGTTTTAGCAATGCGAAAATGAAGAATTGCATAAAACTGTAGGATGATTAACCTACTCACGTTAAATTTAGTTTTACTTGCATGGTGTGAGAGTGGGGGAAAAAATTATTCCATAGGTTTTAATTTCAAAATTGCTGATCAGTACTCAATGTACTTAAGTGACAATGATCCCTTCACTGATCATAGATCATGTCCCAGAGTAGCATCAAGGGCACATTTTCATATTTAATACCTCACAGAAGACCAGACTATGACAATAAACTGTCAGCTGACTGAAATCCTAGCATGATCAACAGTTGAAGATTTGTATTTATTAAACAATCACCTGAATATTATCTTTGTTTTTTGTAGAACCCTCCAACTCTGGAAATGTTGACAGTTATTTTAAAACAATACTCTTATTTACTTAAAAAACAGAAGTAGGTCCAACATTATTTTACCTCCAGAAACAAATCTGATGGTAAAAGTGTTCGGACTGACATGTCAACATTGTAATATTAAGTTAGTAAGTGTGACAGCCCACTAATTTGGCATACTGTTTCTTAGGCTAGAATTAATATCATCTTTTTTTAAAAAAATTAGAGTTAAATGTGAGAGAATTCATAATTTACTTTCCATAATTCTGCAAGAATATAAGGTGCATACACAATAACATTTGAATTTTGAACCCAGGTCTGTCGCATACCATAATCTGGTTCCTAGTGCAAAGATCATTGTTGCAGTGAGGGAAGATTTAATTTGGTGACCTTTTTTCATGAAACTTTTACCCAGATATACAGGTACCTCATGACCAGATAATGTGTCACAATATTTCACTTGAGTCTTTACCACAAGGGGGAGCTGCATTAGCTCAATTGGTTTAGTGTTGGACTCATAATCCATGTCTCAGGTCTGATACCTGCCCAGGCCAGCCCTGGTCGGCTGTCTTGGTGCATCCTTGGGAAAGGCACTTGGCTCCTATTTCCTCAGCATGATACAGCCAATAAAGTGTTAAAAGTGCCATTAAAACCCACAAAAACAATTTACCGGTACCTCAAGGGTCCAGATCATACCAAGGAAAATATAATTTTGTGACCCAATTTCTGTTGCCAGGTTATACAAACTTTTTTAAATATTTTGATCAAAATTCACCCAGAGATACATCAAGGCCAGACAGCGTTTTACATATAATGATCAGGTGCCTAGCTCAGATAATGAGGTCACAGCAAGCAAAAATTTGACTTCGGGTCGTATTTACGTCGCAGGATGTTATAAATTATTAGCTTATATGACATAAGACCATATGAGCAAATATTATGGTTCTGTGTCTAGCATTCATCGTGTTTTGTTTATCAGCAATTGCTTGTTACCACAATAGAGGTCTTATTTCAAACCAGATATTGTCTAAACTGGGTATAGTAATATATCACCAAGAATTTGGACATATTCAGTTATAAATGAAATCTACATACAGACTTGTGCAAGTTATATTTCTTGATTCTGGTATTTTCACCATTCACTGACTTTACATATTGCTATGTTTAACTTCAAATATTGAGTAGGAAAATAAATTTCTTACCTTAATATTTGGTGAGGTGATCCTTCATTTTTATTATTTTGCTTAAACTTCTTTAGATTGTTGCATAAAATCCTTGAATATATTCCAGAGTTAAATTTTCCTTTTATGGTACAAATCCGCTGGAAGAGTTCATTAGGCATGGTATACTCACCATTCCTTATTTCACATGATGCCTAAATTCATGGTCATTGGGAGCATCTGAGTATTTTGTAATTTAGCTTCCGTTGCTATAGTAGTCACATGATTATCACATGTACAGTTCCTAGTGTTCCTTGGTAACAGAATAATTTGTTCCCAGAACAGATCGTTAAGAAAAATTAAATGCAAATTGTGTACACTCACTACTTTAAATCTTTTACTTTTCCTTTCAATACCCCCTCTACAAAATAGCCCAGAATATACATAATAACAATCCACATCCATAAGTGTTCCACATTCGGATTATCTGCTTTTAGTGTTTGTGTCCACTGTGATCACATGATTCACATACAGTTTGCTAACTGTGTTCATCGGAACATACCTGAGATATTAAGGGTCAACGATTATTTGCTGTTGTTCAATAGGTCCGATATATAATTAAGGGAGTCTATATTCAGGATTTTAAAGATTGATGATGATAATGATGTTGATGATCATTTGTATAATTAATGCATGACATAAAAATTATAATATGTATCTGTCCACATGTATCTATCTGAATGCCTGTCTGTATCGTCAATACATTCCCTAAACATTATACATCATTCTATCTGTAAAACATGTTTTGTCTCATTTGTGTAAGTGTGTAGGATCAAATCAATCTTATTTGTATGATACATGACCAGTAATGTATTGACTATATGACGCAGATAAGCTAAAAAAGAAGTAAATCTTCAAACTTCGATAAATTTGATGACAACATCAACTGAAGTGCATGTGGACCTAGCAAAGGTGGGGAAAGATCACATTGGATTGTAAAGATACATCTCATGATGACATTAACACATTCTTACACAACATTTACCTGGCATAAATTAAAGAAATACATGTAATTCTAAGTAGAATGGTTAACTTTCAAGTTGAATATAATGCAAAAAAAATGACTTTTACAAATTTAGAAACATAAAATTTGTATGGTAATAATATTTATTTGACAGTGATTCAATCCATATACAGTTTAAATATTTCTAAGTTGATTCATGAACCTAATATAGTTTTTACTTAATGAAACATATGGGTAATTTGCATGTTTTCCATTATTTAGGATTTCCTTTCAATAAATTTAGAAAAAAATGTCAACAACTGGTTTGATGTGTAAATATACTCAATAGCACAAACGTTGGATTGGTTCCCATTTTAAACAAACTATGGTGATTTCAGATGAATGGTGTTTTCAATGGAGTTGGAACTTTGTAGCTCAAAAATGAAATATTTTATTGTGTTTTTTATTGAAGTTAATAAATGTATATTCCAAAACTTTTGATAAATGTACATGGACATCTTGAATAATAATAGTGTAAATATTAAGTACTACGAAAATAGGAGGGGACAAGCTGATATTTTTAATGTCTTTGCCAACTTTTCTTAATCTTCAACTGGATGTTTCTATAATATTAAAATCAGGCCATGTCATAGTTTCAATTTTATTTCTTCCAAAAGGATTTTTATGATACATGTCCAGTCAGCTGTGGCATTGTCAGCTTGAAAAATGTAACTGTTTTCTGGAAAATGCTGAGCCAAACCAGGCCATAAGTCATAATCTAGTATCTCAATTTATATTTATGCATTAATGGTACCATCTACACATACTAAAATACCCACATCCCCAAAATCATTAAAGAAATTCACCTATTTCTGCATACTCAGTACAATAAGATTCATTGGTCTTTTTTCAGATAAAATGCAATGATTTATTCCAGTTACCACCTGACTTTCATCACTGAATATAACATTCTTCCAGTGATCATCAACTTTCTAATGTAATCTTTCTCTGCACCATGCAACCTGTTTACTTCTGAAACCACAACCTTTATCTTAACTCGCCAGAAATAACCCTCTATATGCAATGCCCATGGATAGATCTCTTTGAAACGGGTCTGTTTATCTCATCATTAAATTCGTTAATAATTTCTCTAAAGTGGTGCTCTCATACTCTTTCCCACCAGTTGGTTTTCATTTGGTTTGATTTGGTGTTTTATAGCACAGTAAAACACAGGTAGTTATTTAGTGCTGATACAATTGGATTAAAGTGCCTTGCCCAAGGACACATCACGATAGCTGACCTGGGCTGATCTGATGGTAGCATACATGCCAACCATTACGCTTTTGGCATAATCAATACGCTTTTTTTCACCTAATTACATCTTATGCTTGCCTGTATACAGATTAGGCTTTTTTGGTTCATTAAAAAAATAAAAATGAAGCAATAAAAAGTTGTGTTTGTCATTTTCATTATCATCTCTTTAATCCCATATATCATATAAATTTGAGAATATTCTAAAAATAAAGACTGCTGCATAAGAATAGCATTAAGAGTACATTTGTTCATGATAGACCAACATTTACTTTCCTTATTTTCTATTTATAGCAGCTGTATATATATCACATTTCCAAGAAAACTGACAGGTTTTTTCAATTTGAAAACTTGACTCACAGATTCAGTATATTTTGATTACATGTTTAGGTAGCGGACCAGTCTATATTTTAAACAAAAATGGCACCAGATGTAAAGAAAAACGGGTTTTATCTATGTGACTTGTGGATGTTATATGACTGAAAAATCTTAGAGGTGAGGGATCATTTTAAACTTCAAAGCATGTTGCATCATAAAACACTGGTTTCTTAGTTGAAAATGTATCTCACAGATTCATTATATTTTGATAATATATTTTGTTAGCAGACCAGTCTATACTTTAAACAAAAATGGCGGCAGATGTTAAGCAAAACAGGCTTTATCGATGTGGCTCGTGGATGTTATATGACTGAAAAATGCTAGAGGAGAGAGATCTTTTTAAATTTCAAAACATGTCGGATCATAAAAAGACAAATCAATAGTGCTATACAAATTTAAGAAGAAGAATATGAGACTGATACTCAGTTGAGCACATAGTCATGCTCATTGCAGAATGTGTGGACTTTACGATCATTAGTGATAGTTGGACATGTAGACTAGTTAAAGTGAGTGTTGTATATGAATAATTCGCCACTATGTTTTTTGTTTGTATTCTGGTGCTAATCCACACAGATTTTGCCCATTTGTGACAAGAATTTTAACCAGATGCAGATCCACGTTGGTAGCTAAACTAAATGTACATTTCTCATACAGTTTATTGTAATTATGGCATGTAATGTATAGATTACACTTTTTATTCTCAGATCATGCTTTTTGGCACTTCGGTCACGCTTATACCACTCTAGGGGTTGGCATGTATGTGGTAGGATTTGAACCCACACCCATTCAGTCACAAATCTGCCATGCTAACTATTGAGCCACTATGGCTCCTGCCTCCATTAGTTGCCTCTTACAACATACAGGAGGCTGCATCAGGCCTATTCTACATCACCAAGCTTGCAGGTTTTTTCCACCAATCAAAAAAGTGTCACTTTGTCTTGATCACTCAAAGTTTTCATTTTCACTTTCCAAGGTAAATTTTCCACTGAACTTATTAATCAAAATTTCTGAATTGTGCTACCTACAGTAGATTGTGGAATGCACAATAAATAGGCTATGAAAGAATGTGATTTCCTTTCAAATAATTTTGTTCTTTTGTTTCAATACCAGGCTCAGCTCTTTACTGTTCTACCCATTTGTATTGAAGACAAAAATACTGAAGTATATAAAGCTGATGACAAAGTGACCATGACTTTGTGATAGTGATGTTGTGAATGATGGCCTTATGAAGTTGTGCTATCATGTGTATATGTATGTGCTGTAACATTCATTACATGGATGAATGTATCTGGCATTAGTGTGTATATTAATGAGTTTGTGCCTTATTGGCTGAGCATAGAGTAGTCAAGTCCCAGGGTCTGTCTTTCTGAATAGATTTTGATCCAAATTTCATATATAGGAATACATCATTCAGATTTCAGATGATTTCTATAAAGAGTGATATCTGTGCATGAGATGACCTGGTGTCTGATTGATTCAGCTTGCTTGTCAGTGGTTGGTCAATGATGTGAGAATATGGCCAATCAGACATCAGAATTTTGAACTGATCTCAAGTTTGGGCATTATAATTTTTTGGTAATCTTTGGGCCAGATCACCTAATTAATATGTGCCGATGTTGCTCATAATCCAAATCATCAGAGATTTTGATTATATAACTGTATGTATTAAGTCTGAATAAAATCTGTTTTAAAGTACAACTATCATAGCAAATGCTTTATGATCGTTTGAGCAAAAAATGTTAACATGAATGTATACCTGCCAGGTCACACAGTGTCACATGAAAACCACGATTTTAAACTGTCAAATACGCTGACATGATCGTGATTTGCAAAACATGAATTCCTAAATATCTTTCTGTAACATGGGGGTGGGGAAAACATTATCAAACATTACCAAGATATACTGGTAGCTTTCTTTGAAAGAATATTGTGATTTGAGAAAGTGTTTGGAGAGTATTACTGTCTCAGAAAGGTATCAACAATTGACAGGTTTTATTGCACATTACATGCAGTAGAATGCACAGTAACTACCGGTACTGTTGAATGCATATTCGGATGGGATATGGGTGCAATTTGCAGGGGAAGTGTGTATTAGAAAACAGTTGGAATTGCTGATCCATAAAAAAAGGAACATCACAGAAAAAATCCAGAATTGATATGTTGTACTTGAAGTGGGGAATATCTCAATTAGAAATTAAATAAAAAAATGAATGACATAAACAAAAACAATAGGCATATTAGCATTACATGTATTACTGAAGTAATAGTCGTGAGAATGAACAAGATACGATAAAAAATACAAGGATTGATAGAGTCGTAGCTTGATTGTTGTCACATCTGTTATAATTTTATAAAGACCAGAATGGTTTTATTTCAGTGTATCAATCAGATATTATGATCTCACTTCACCCAACATTTCAATTTGTTGCAAAATAATGAGGATACTAGACTCAAACAATCTATTAATCAGGTCATTTTTAATTCATTACAACATGTCAATTACCTAAGCTACTGTACTCTCAGGATGACATAAGATCATCACATGTATCAGCTGGATGAATGCAATAATTATAAACAACTCAAAGTCCACCACCAAAATGTGGCATACATTACTAAAATTAAATCGACATTTAAACGACTTCTTCTCAAATGTCGCTCAAGAAAAATTTGACTAAATTTTACCAAAATCTTTAGAGCTGAAACAAATAATCAAATGTTTCAATCGGAATACATTTTTGTGAATATTCGAATAGAAAATTGGTATTACCTAGCAAGTAGTGACATGTATAACCTGACTCGGCAGTCAGCCACACTGACCATGGATTGCCATAGTGCTGTTTGGCACCATTTTGTCAAAGAAATGAGACAAACTGTAAACTAAACATTGTTGAAGTAGTTTACAAGGGAACAACTTCAAAAGTGCTGAATCAACTGAAATTGAAACGCCCACACACGTGTTACGGAATTATATATATTTTTCCTTTTAATAATGGTATAGTTTATTAGTTTATGATCTCTGTTCTTAGTCTAAACAGCTGTCGTCTTATGAGTATACATACGGTAGCCTCGATCAATAACCTGTTTGCTTGTAGCTTTAGTCATGTGACATATTTTCGCGCGAAAGAAAGTAATGAACTGTCGACCTAGTTCTTGTACTTTTAGGAGTAAACATTATTGACTAGGAATTATAGTTTAAGGTCACATTCGAAGAATGAATCAATACAGTGTTTACTGTTTGAAACACTGGTACTCAAGCACTTTAGCAGAATCACGCATAACCTAATTCCTGATTGGTTCAGAGAGGGTTGCATTGTTTTGAAATACCCTGTTTATTGAAGACGTAGTATGAGGTTTTATTTCGATTCTGCGCATTAATGATATATATATATAGGAAATAATCCTGTGATTAAATATTCTTTACATTTACATTTGAAGAGAGAGGTTATTACGAAATTGGTTAAGTTTGTGTGTGGGATACACTTATTTGGAGATTCATTTATTATTAATACAGTACATTTAGGATTGAGTACTGTTTTTAATCTGAATTATTATACAACTCCGTGGAATTATCGGAAACATTTCTAAAACTTGTGAGATTCCAGATTCACAAGGATTATTTGGATATACTTAAACTTATAAACATATTAGCACAGTGAAGGCTATTTCATTCAGAATACTACATTCGAAATATTTGGATTAACTTCCGGAACAGTGAACTTTAAAACAATTTAGGACTTTTAAGGATATTCTATACTGTAAGTTATTTTTAATTCTTTCATTTTTTTTAATTGTTTGTTCAAATATTTTAATATTTTAGGAATAAAAAATTTGTATTTTAAATCTTGAAAGCTTGTTTGAGTCTTTTCTTTTGTTACATAACCCTAGTCGTAACACATGGTAATCATAATGCAAAAATTCTGAACAGTCACATTTGCAGTTAAGGGGAACACTCTAGTGACAAACTCTGGCCACAATGGAAATTAAACAGTATGCCTCCATTTTAAAAAATATGACACTATCGGAGACAAAAAGTAATACTAAAATTCCAAAACTGAATTTACAGGACAAAAAATACCTGAAATATTATATTAAAATATATGGCTGCGACTAAAAATAATACAAAAATTACGGACTGACATGGAATTTGGTATAGACTATACAAAAAATAAATTTTTACAAAAATTAATATTTTATTAAAATGGGCAAGACTAAAAATCTGACAGAATTTAGCAGAGACTAAAAAACACTGAAATATTTTATGAAAAAATGTCTAACACTAAAATTAATACTAAATTTACGAAACTGACAGGAATTTAGCAAAGACAAAAAATTCTGGAAAATTTGTAAAAAAAAATTCTACAAAATTTCTTTTAAATAGTGTAAAAAAATTCACAATTGTAACAAAAAAGTTGAAAATATAAAATATAAAAAACGATTAACAAATTTAACGATTTAATAAATTAAGAAAACATTCAAAATTTGTCTAATTTGTTAACAAAATTAACAAATTAAATTGAAACAAATTCATAAAAAATATATATTCTGAAACAATTATTTAAATTTTAAAACAAAATTTAAGAAACAGCACTAGAAAAGAAAGAATTACTACAAGAATTTACAAATGAAACCCAAATATTTCAGTACAAATTTAAAAATATAAAAAAATGTAACCAAAACTTTTTTTTTAAAAATAATTTGGGAAAATATTTACAAATAAAATTTTAAAAATTATACAAACGACGGAATTTAATAAATAAAAAGACAAATAATAAAATATAAATTGGAAAAAACAATATACACAATTTTTAAAAAATCAAACTTTAAATACAAACCTAAAAATAAGAAAAGAAACAGTACCAACACTTACTGTCCAACACAGCACCTTCCAGACCAACATTTATTGTATTCAAACCAAACCAATTGTTTCCATTTACTGATTTTGAGCAAAAAAAGAAAAAATAACCCAATTCGGTTAATGGAAATATATGGTTTGTTTTTGCCTTTTATGGCACACCAACAAGAAAAGGACATACCATGGTAGCCGACCTGGGCTGATGGAATGGTAGAATTCGGAACCGCACCCTTTTTCGGTCATCAGTCCGGCACGCTAACCACTGAACTACCACGGCTCCTGTCTCCGTTAATCGCCTCTTACGACATGTGGTAGGGCGGGCCTACTCTACATCCGCAAGCCCTCAACTTTTATTCATTTATTCATTCATTCATTTAGAGAATAACAATTCCTAAAGTTACGTGATCTTTCAACACATATCTAATAATGTATTACCAGTGTACAACCAAGTTCAGCCTGATGTACATATTTTATCATTTTTACGCTGCATTGTTCATCATTGTGCACTACCTTGTTCACTATAGTGCACTACCATCTTCACTATAGTACACAGTCTTGTTCACAAAAGTGCACTACCTTGTTAATTTTGTGTGCACATCTTAGGGAACTTCTAGTGTAAACTAAATCATAACTGAGGTCGATGCAAATTTGAGGAAACTTGTTTTTAAGCTCAATATTTAGTCACGTCATACTTAACATTCTTGTATGATAGTTTTGGATGTGGATGCAGGCCCCAGATTTGTAAGATATATAAAATGTCACAATTTTCTCAGTGATCAATATTTAGTTTGACATAACTTTAATTTAAAAGTATATTCAATTGTACAGGATAGTTCAATTGTTTAACAACCTGTCACTTCAAGTGACTTTCATTGACAAATAATCGAGTATGATGTTTATCATAATCTGTATTTTCTGTCTGTTAATTCAACCATCCCTTTATTTAATATAAAATGCAGATTGTGTCTTGTGTGTGTGGATTTCTGTCTGTTCGAAGTCGCCTGATTTCTGTCTATCAAAAGCTTTCAATTTTCTTCTAAATCCTGTCTTCAATTCTGTCAACACTATCCCATAAAAAATGTACGCTTTACAGTTTCATCCTTTACAGCTGACAGAAGGTAACATTATATTTGTGGAGCGTAATGATCGTTTTAATGAAAGTCATTGTTTGATATCGCTCAATCGACTGGTAACTTAGTTTTTCACTGCGAACAAAGGCGAATAGTGGACTTCCGTATGTATTTCTCCAGAAACAGACGAGTGTTGAAAAGAACTTTGTAAGGAATTGCTTCTTAATTTCACTCAAGACATGTGCATAATTAATAATATTTATGATACATTAACTCGCCAGACTAGAGAGATTGTTCGTATTCAAAACACACATCAGTACGATTATGAGAAATCTCACGAAAAATATGGATGCCATCATTTGTCAGGCCGTATGACTTATTAATCGATACATTACTGATAAATTCAAAAATGAAGCAGGCCTACTTGAGCGACAGGACATTCAATCTGTGTACAATCATCTCAGAAATTGTTATGTAAGGAAGAGAAAGAATTAGAGAGAGCAGAATCTTGGGATTGGGGAAGAATTTTTTAAATACTGTTTGCATTCCATAAAGTCTAGATAAAGTTTATATTCCGTAAAGTCTAGATAAAGTTTGTATTCCATAAAGTCTAGATAAAGTTTGTATTCCGTAAAGTCTAGATAAAGTTTGTATTCCGTAAAGTCTAGATGAAGTTGGTATTTCATAAAGTCTAGATAAATCTATGCTGCCTAAGAGTCTTACATGTATATTTTTTCTGTCTTGATATATTCGTTTTGAAAGCAAAATATCCCTCCAAAAATGGTTTGGGTGATATTTCATTTATATCATGTCCAAATATGAACATTGCTGGAGTGAAGGTAATTTTGCATTTCATTTTCAATGATCCGATATATATATATATATATATATATATATATATATATATATATATATATATATATATAATGCGAGTTAAATAACACAGAACGTAACATAAATACTCGACATAAAATGAGATGCACACAGTTTACCTTTGTTTTTTTTTAGAGCTGTTTCCCAATCATATAATTCACGGTTCCTGTATTTAAATGAATAAGGAATAGCTACAGTATCCAGAGCAAAATAAGTATAGATACATTCATGATCAGTTTTAAGGGAAAAAAGAGACATCTGAATACAAGCAAGAGGTAATACATACTCAGAAAAGTGTATATAGCTCTGAGAGAGAGAGAGAGAGAGAGAGAGAGAGAGAGAGAGAGAGAGAGAGAGAGAGAGAGAGAGAGAGAGTGTTTGTGTGTGTGTGCAAAACTTGAGGTCTTTTTTGCGGTCTTTCGTTGGTTTTGTTGTAAATTCCTTATTTATTTCACTTTCCCTGTATCATGGCTCGGCTAAGTTCTCTTTCATAATATGAATTCTTTAAATCCAGATAAAATAACTACAGGGGAGGAGCTAAAAACCGTGCCCTGACTTCCAAAATCCGGATGTTTGTTGAGGGTTTTATTTGAATATATAACATATTTATCACAATGTATCTACAACCCCGCTAATGACTGCATTGACTATAGAACAACATTAATTAAGATAGGTGTTTCTTTAATATTCCATGTATATTTGGTAATCCTTTAAAGAATGTTACAACAAGTGGTACACGTTCTACTTTCACATTAGGCTTGTTCTTCAAAAGATCATTCCTATCCAACGTATCAAACTTTTGCATTTGTTTCTCTATTAATTGCAGAGAATTGTCGCGCTTTGGCAAATTACGTATAGTTCCATCTCTATGTTTCCTGTGATCTTCATCTTCCGAGTAGATTCGCTTTATTTGTGCTCTCAGTCCTATGGGTATTGCCCGTTTCATATTTTCTGAATGACTTGATTTAATATGGAGATACATATGCTTGTCAAGGAATTCTATTTTTTCCGAAGAGTAGCGCATCTCTACTCGAATTCTTAGGTGTTTTGAATTCGTTAGCCTATACAATTCCTTGAGCATATCAAGTCCATGGATCCAAACAGTACAAATATCGTCAACAAATTCCCAATATGTTTTGGTGGGGGTTTTGTGTGTGTGTTTTTTTTTATAATTATTGAAACAGTTTGTCTTTCCATATGCCCATGTATGTACTCGCATAATTTATTCCTATGTGTGATCTTATGATCAGTTTTCATCATAAATATTATTATTTGTCGTTTCTGTGTCGCCATGGGATTAAATTATGCCATAGGAATACATTATGCCATGGGATTAAATTATGCCATATGAATACATTTTACGAGTACATACATGAGATCGGGAAAAGTACCAAGAGAATCAAACAACTCATTTCGTGAGATTGGGAGCCAGTGGATGCAATAAGAAGTCCCAATATTATTTTGGAATATGATTCCACACATCCTTCTAACCAAGAACGTGATGACATGACTCAGATCTTAGAAAGTATGAATTCTACCCTGATAGGATTAAGTTCAAGAATGCGAGTAACTGAGATAGCAAACATAAAAATTTAAAGGATGGTCCATAATCATATTGCAAACACAAGATAAAATCTTGAAATGATAGGTTAAAGACTGGCAATGATGGGCTTATAACAAAATCCGTTCTTTCACACCCAAATCCAGTTACCAAACAGAATGAATGACTCATACCTAATTTAAAAAAAATCCTCATCGATCAGTTGAAGGGGATGACCACTACATGAAAGATGCAGAATTTTTAAGGTAACCGCTAAGGTATTAAATTGAAAAATTTGATATCCAAATATGAGAGTTAGTCCGAGAAGTAATGGTCGAAAGACAAGAAATTAGACTGTTTTATTGCTTCTTAGATACACCTTGAGAGTATGCAGATAGGTCAAAACAGAAAGATGGCTTTAGAAAACATATGAAAGAGTTGCTCCTTTGTTTTGATATTAGAAATTTCCCAACTGCAGCTAAACAAAATCTGCATCTTATTAAACAGGGGGACGAGGAGTCTATGGACGAATACCTTTAGAGTTCTCATAGTGATTATGGATAGGTTTGAAAACGCGGATGGAAGTACCATCAGATAGTCAGCACCTGATGCATCTCAAAGGAGTGTGTCAAAATAAAGATGCAGTCTCTCTAGTATGGAATGAGATCCCCACGATAATTCAAGAGACGTTCAATGAGATAGAGAGTATGGCTAATCAGAAAGCCATATATGGCCCAAAGGTCATTTTTAAAAAGAGACCTCTTACAGTAGTGGAGGAGGCCCGAATAGCCAACATGAACAGAAATGTAGAATAAATTACCGAGGCACATCCTACACAGAACCGATTCTCCCTCACGTAATCGTAGTAAGGGATATTACACGAGAGTCAACATAGCGCCCTCCAATGATCCCTATGCGGTTTCAGTTACTGGAATCTGTATCCCGGGTCAAACGTGCCTGGATCAGCTTGCATGTTTAGTCTAGACAGCAAACTGAATTCTGGAGGGACGGATCATATTGGTAATATCTTTCAGACAATTTAGTATTGTTTCATAAATATAAGGCTTTATTATCATTCTTCTTCATTCATATCCCTTAATTTCACAAACTTAAATAAACTTGTATTTATTTAAGTTGGTGTGTGAAAGGAATGTTCAAAAATAAAAAATAAGAAAAATTGTTTTACATATTCCCAAAATTTTACTGTTTACATTTAGCTTCTTTGCTTTATTGGAACTGATAAGAAAGTGGGAAATATTCATACAAATTTATTTTCTATGTCATATGTTTTGCAAACTCCCGCCGAGCTCCATCAGCTTGTAAGTTTTGTTGTGACTGGTGGAAGAGTGGAATATTCATCACAAATGGTATTGTATATCATTCATTGATTTGTTGGATGATCCTACAAACAAATTATATGCTTCATCGGGGTTAGAAGGATAGAAGGAGAGCAGTGAACTTAATGGGCTACAAACCAAACATCTAAAAAGGCAATTTATCATACAAAAATCACAAGCTATCAACCATGATTAAAGACTCGTAACGGTCAGAAGAAAGGCATTCTGTTGTCAACGCCAACGTAATTAACGGTAAACTGACGAGCGATAGTAACTTAAATGGTGATAAAGGTTATTCAAAAATACGGGCACGGGTGTAAGTAAAATCCATGTAAGCCGAAATTACCTTGATGATAGCCTTTTTCAAGACACACATACCTAAGATGACCGTCGGTCATACTTACATTATCATTCCATCATCAATGGCGGATCCAGAAATATCGTCGGGGTAGGGGTGGTGCTAAACAAGTAGTTTATGGGACGGACCCCCCTCCCCCCCCCGGGGGGGGGGGGCCTAGGCGACGAAGCCCCTGTCAAATGTCTCCCAAACGTTACTATTAATTACCGATACGTATGAAGTCATAAAGTCCAGTTCTATGAGCACAACTAAACTGACTCCTCGTGGCGGCGTCAGTCATTCCAAGTTTCTACTCTGTTACGACTCTATGGTCTAAGAACAATGTAACAGAAAGAAAGTGAAACCAACAAATCAAGTAAAAATCAACAAACAATTTATTTCTAGATAATTAAAATGAAAATCAAAAGACACTTACAGTAACGTGAATTAAAATCCAAATAATCCAATAATCCTAAGCGTCCTAATCACAAGTCCTTAATATAGAATGTTCCGAGTGAATTACTGTACCCTTGAATGTGCTTATGGGTCAATAGTCTTTGATGTCCTGATGTGCCAGTTGTCTTTAATGTGATGATGTGCCAAAATGAAGTACTCCAGAAAATCTTTGAATAAGATCACATAAATCCCTAAATCATCAATTCAAAATCCAAAATCTATTTTAATCCAATGAATATTTTTTATAATTCCTCTCTCTGACTTTGGAATGATTTTTCACAACTGTAACGACTCTTTAAAGACTGATGTTAAGGTCGAAACCGAAAACTGTCCACTAAACATGGTATATATATATATATATATATATATATATATATATATATATATATATATATATATATATATATATATATACACACACATATATATATACACACATATATATATACACACACACACATATATATATATATATATATATATATATATATATATATATATAACGATAGGTCACATGACAGAATGTTCTAGAAAATTATATGGTGTGTGTCACTCTTGACCCACAACTCTAAGGGAAATTCTATATTTATCTGTAAATAAAATCAACCCTGACCTAGAATTGAATCAACAACTTGTTACCAAAACCGTCCTTGAACTCAAATACTAAGTAAACAACCTAATTCAAAGACAATAGCTAAACATGTAAACCTTAAACATAACATTTAGGTTTGAGCAAATATTAAAGTCAAGAAACATTTATAATTTCCTAAAATATTTATAATATTATATAAACATCATACATAACGACTCACACATCTGCAGTCACTCATTCCAAGTTTCTACTCACACATCTGCAGTCAGTCATTCCAAATTTCTACTCACACATCTGCAGTCAGTCATTCCAAATTTCTACTCACACATCTGCAGTCAGTCATTCCAAGTTTCTACTCACACATCTGCAGTCAGTCATTCCAAATTTCTACAACACATCTGCAGCACTTTGGAAACACAATTCTCTTTTCCCTCTTCTTCAATTCCGAAAAACAAAACAACAAAAACAGATTGTCTTCCATGGATCTGCACTGCACTGCTTATCAAGCAAATACTTTATATATATGCTTTATTTCTCTTCTAATTTTGCATTGCTTTCAAACTTTGTTTAAATCAGATCTAAGTTTCTTGACAGTTCGTTTGTTTGATTTTATTTCCGCTTGTGCTTCATAATGATTGGCATTCATGAATTCAGCAGACACTTCAAGGGTCGCTGCTCTCTCCGTCACAGTTATCACTTTTTCTTCCAACTTGTCTAAGCGATCAATGATTCTTCTTTGTGTTTTTGTATAACATTAAATATATTCATCTTTCAACAAACGTGTTCCAATTTCTATTCTATATTTTGCATCCATTGCGGAAATTTTATATTTGGAGGGCTGTACAAACGCTTTGCGAGGATTGGCGTTACGTATACATTGGAGACAAAACACTGGTTGTGATGTTTGTACTGACTGCACACACACACATATTGTATACCACTAGATGTTTGTAGATTTGACAGATATGTAGCCCTACCCTCCGACAAGGCTGTATGCAGCTTATTAGTCTGATTTAAGCCTTGGAAAGATGAATTTGATGCATTTAGAGCATCAGTTCTCTTTTTGTTCTGAGAACTCAGAGAGGCTTTCCTGACCTTTCTTTCCGTTTTGTGGCACACGTTTCAAACTTCGGATCGCCTTATTAAGGGCAAAAGATAGGGTGTGACCAAGGTCACATATACAGGCGGGTATGAATGATCACGCACATTATTTCACCAACCCACTGCATGAAAACATGATAAACTCTGAACTTTGTAAAGCAAATCTCAAATGTCCAAGTCAACTAATGGATAAAATCCCCCGAAACTGATATTTAACACAAACTGAAAAATAATACATATTTCTTATTTACCATGTAGTCTAAGCATTTATTTTGATTGCTTTTACACTAAAAGGAAAGCTCTCTGAGACAAGAACCCCTGAGAATCTAAAGCTGTTTTTAAATTTGCTGTATAGTCCTTTTTGGTAGCAACTTATTTTAAGTTTCTACATGGCATAGTGCATACCTAGTTTGCTTCTGGGTAAATATGTCTTGTAGATAT
Source organism: Margaritifera margaritifera (assembly GCA_029931535.1). Classification (NCBI taxonomy): domain Eukaryota; kingdom Metazoa; phylum Mollusca; class Bivalvia; order Unionida; family Margaritiferidae; genus Margaritifera; species Margaritifera margaritifera. Next base: position 4,895,223 of record JAQPZY010001609.1, read on the forward strand.
TGTGTTGCAGTTCCATTTAGAACTTTCTAAACTAAAACAGCTTGAATGTTATAAGTTTTTGGTCAACGTCTCTCCAAATTAATCTTGTGAACAGGGGTTTAGAGGTTGAATTAAATGGTTTATCTCGAAGTATGCATGCTGCTTTTTTATACTTTTAACATTATGTCAAGGTCTTCACTGGAGCAGTTTCCCCAAACATTAAGGTAATTATCTAGCAATAGGTGAATATATGCATTACAGTATTGTATGCTGTTGAATATATGCATTACAATATTTTATACTGTTATCAGGACGGAGCTATTTCTTAATTTTGGCCAGCAGTGCCATCGCAGAAGAAAGATATTTACATACATTATTAACCTGTACACCTAACTAAAGAAAGCTGTCAACATGAATGCCAAGAATTTTATGATTCGAAACATTTTTAATGGTTGCATTCTTAAGATTTAAATTAAGATGTTTATGGTTCATGTGAGCCAGTTTCTGAGCTGTGGTTATTAACATTCACTTAGTCCTATTTTGATTTAGCAATATTTCATTATTCTTATACCATAGTTGTATACTCTTCAGATCTTCGTTTAACTTGGTTTGGATGATATTCAAGGATTGAGCAGAAGCAGGACTCAGATATCATCGCGCTAGAGGTTTGCGGAAGCACATATTCTGTAGGCACAATCCTGGCCAAAAAAATAAAAACAACCACACACACTTTATCAGGGTGCTGTTTGTGTACTAAATAAATACACATGGGAGATACAACACCTAGTTTAGTGAGGAATATATCGTACTGAAGTATTTTACACTGCATAAAATCGGAAAACTACTGTACGAAGAATTAATACCAAATAATGCAAAACCTATGGTGTTCATAAAGGAATGACTGATAACAAAGTAAGAGACAACGAAGAGCATGCACAAAATATGTCTGACACCGAGATTAGGGCTCATTAACTTTGCGACCATGACCATTAAATAGGCAAGTATAGAGGTCCAACATATAACGAATGAATTTTAATTACAAATATCCAAATGCATACCATTGTTCATTCATAACTTGTCCGATTATGACAGTCATATGTTAATCAAGATATTAGTTAAAAAAATGATCAAGATGAAGAGGTGAAACTCATACCGAACAACGACGAGAAATATATTTAATTCAGCAAGGATTGTATATATGATACGTTCACGGACTGATGAAATGAAATTCAGTTAGAAAGACAATTAGGTTTGTATATATCGATATATTAATGGGACAATCTGTAAAACAACTGGCCAACTATTCAAGTGATGACAAATTTGCAGAGGCACTGTAACATTTTATAGACATTGTGTATGGTGCAACATGTACTAGAGGTAATATAACACCTAAATATCTGAGAAAAGATATTTACCCATACGAGTATAGGATTGCTTTGAAAGTTTTAGTGACACAGTTATACCACAAATAAATAAGTTTTTCTCATCATTTAACAATTCAAATATATCATGTTAAAGATGTCACGAAACATTTTAGTGAATATTACCTTAAGAGAGATACAATTATGCTAGGTAACTTTTTTGAGGAATTTAGGAATTAAAAAATACAAACTAACTCCTGCTCAGTATTAAGGTGCTCCTGGATTAACACATGATACCTCATTCAAAATATCGGGTATTGGATCCGAACTTTTATCAGACTATGACATATTTCTGATGATCGAGAGAGGAATAAGGGGTAGATTTATAATGATATCCTATTGATATGTCAAAGCAAATCACGAATACTACCAGAGAAAAGATGCTTATATGACGGTGACGTCCAAGTCTCAGAGTGCAGCGAAAGTACAAAAGGTCAAGGTTATATTAATTATTCATATATTTAGATTCTAACAGTCTCTCTGCGTGTGATGGCGCCCAAAGCTTTAGATGAGCAACTGATGATCAGATTAGATGGGTAGCAGAAGCTCTGTTCGAAATACCAGATGACTATGATACTGCTTGCATTTTAGAAACCATTTTGGAGATTCCATAGCATTTGCATGACTTGCTTGCCGGATTTCCGGAAGCTACAGAGAAATGAAATGAAGAATAGAGTTCCATCTTTTGATAAAGGATGCAGAGGCTCCCCCCCCCCCCCCGCATAAAGGGGCGAAACGTGAATTTTCAAACCTAATGGGACAGTTTTGTTTACCAAATAGGTCAAATATTGGCCAAATGATGTTCCACCCTGATTTTCTTTTTCCTAAGAGATCTCATATTGGTTGGAGAAAAGAGTCCGAGTGTCTGTGCTGCAGAGGGTAAATATAACACAGGAAAAAAGGTAAATTTTATCACGACGCGAAAGAGTAAACAGATATAAAAACTAAAACACAGAACAAGGGAGGTAAAATTATCTCAAGAAGAAAATTCTTCCGGACAAAAAAAAGTAGTTTAATTGATAGACACCAATACAACCAACTACCTAACTTTTCAATGGAACCGGATTCCCAAAGGTCTTCGTGTGAGTGGACAATGGAATGCCAACCAATTGCAAAAATTATATATATATATATATAAATATATATATATATATATATATATATATATATATATATATATCTATATATATATATATATATATAGACACAAATTGATAACGGCGCAAATACACAACAGTTTCCAGACGTTTCGAGCTAAGCATGCTCTTCGTCAGGGGAAGAAACAACTTACATCCACAAAACCAACACTTAACACAAAAGCCAAGAGAATTTCTTGACTCCTGCATGTTTGAATGACGGCGAAATATACAAACAATATATTAAAAAATAGAAGAAAGAAAGAAAAAAAAACCGAAACATGGTTTAAGAATGGGTAAACTACATGTCTATTTTTTCCTGTCGTCAGTCCAACATAGTTGTATAACAAAAACAAAGAAAGGATTATCGCGTTAATATCTCAGAGACCCAAACTGTTTTTCCTAATTCCAGGCTGGGGACAAAGAACGGAAATCATGTGTGGCGATGCATCAACGCCATCTACAAAATTTACAATATAAATAATATCCCGACAAAAGTTATGCAAGGAGGTACTAAAGGAAATATATCCAGAGAATGGTGTAGCGGGATAATGAACAAGAGTTAGTCGTCTACTACTACTACTACTACTATTACTACTACTACTACTACTATTACTACTACTACTACTACTACTACTACTACTAATAATAATAATAATATATTAAGAGTTACGGAATATTTACTTGGGTAAATATTATCGCAAAAATTGTGTACGCCACAACAGCTCATTAAAGATTTGTTTGAGCGCTGATCATTGTACATCTACTCGTTCTCTTACTGTTTGCAGTTAGCAGGGCATGAATGTGCCTCCAAAATAATTTTCTGTTCGAATCAATGTGTGTTTGTAGATCTGAATTTTTGTTAGCTCTTTCATTACCAATCTCTTAAATAGCTAATAATATATTGTCAGTTTATTCCCTCCATGTTTAAATATCTCTCAAATTATAATCCTCCAAATTATAATCCTCTTACATATTTGAGTATCAACTCGCTTTTGGAAAAAAGTATATTAGCTGCAGCAGTTGTTTTTACCGGATCTGCTAGATTCGTAATAGGGTTATTGTTGAGGTTTTAGTAGATATGTTTTTACTATGTCACGTAGTGTCTTTTTGAGATATTTTTGTCATCCTTTAATGCATGAGCTACGCCATTTATCTACATGAAAAACGTATCTTACATGCATACAGTGAAAGTCAATCTCGTTTCTATCTTCATTATTCATGCTGGCATTCAGTATGTTTATGTTACCACTTTATAATTGACTATAATGGCCATTAACATTGGATGAGACATTGTCGTCGTGAAAAACATCTTTACGGGAAAAACTCTAACCAAATAGAATAGTTAACATTGATGAAATTTTCGTGTTATTGATTTGGTAAAGATAAATTTATATATTTTTAGGCTTCAAAAATCAACGAATTGTATCAGAATCAATATATGCCTGTGTACTTAGCTTACTATTGAACCCTAATAATTAGGCATTCTGGTTCGTTATGTACACCGAGTAACTGTTAATCGGAATGAGTTGTGGTTCAAACATTCGACGTATATACTTTCTTCATTGTCACCATTTGTTGTCATTCCCTCTTTGATTTTATTCGTGTTCATTTCGAGATTGTAAGAACCATCAAAATTAACATAGTCCTTGTTTCAATCTTGTTGGTGATGCGCTGAAAGATAATGTTTATGAGTTCATCGGTAATATTGTCATACCCAAGAAAAATATATATATTCTCTGGAACGATACATATGGTTTACTATTTCTATTGTCAACTGGATTTGTAAGATATATATCTTTCTCAGGAATATAGCTCTCTAATTGTATGGAATAATTCAAAAGCCAAAGCCTAAACATTATATACTTAAAGCTTTTCTTTTCAACTTGTACCGTGTGTCAGACAATCCCGTGTCCGTGGGCTGAAGGCACACTTTGAACATCCTTTCCTAAAGTTTTCTAACAATTCTTTCTTTTTCAATTTATTTGTTTCCTATGCAAAAGGCTTCTTCAGTTCCTCTACGTCCAAAGTCAAGTAATGTCTAACGTTTTGTCTTTCTGTTTTGTTAAGTTTGTTTCTGATTGCTTTTTTTGTTGTTATCTCTTCGTATTTGTTATAATCGTTGATGATCAAATAGACTCCTCGTTGATTAATTGATTGTCACTGATCGATTGCCTTATCATGTCGTCGATACTGTTGAACTTGAATGCAGATGTTAATATATATCGTTGTGCTCAAAAACTTTGTTGTAGATCAACTTCTCCTTAGAATCTTTTGCAGCAAATATTATCAATGTTGCACCAAATCCACTACAAGGCACATGGACAGTTACACCATAGCCATTCCTGCAACACCTAATCCGGCTGCTGTCATTCCCATACCACCTAAAACTGTTGTCATGCTACCCTCCTTCCATTTAAAAACTTCTGATCTCTCTGACCAAATCATTTTTTTTAATCATTATATTTTCGCAGTCTAAAATAAAGACTATTGTCTATAGGTAGTGTTGGATATAAATGTGGAGCACTTCGTACTATTTCACTCATTTATCTGAAGGAAACTTAGATTTTGTATCCACTGTGTACATGCTATGCTATTCAAAAGGTTTATGCCAATTTAGGTAATTCGGGTGGTTTTTTTATTTACCTATTTGTATATTTATCTTTAACTTGCTTTTCAAAAGAGAACTGTAATCGTACTAATCATTTGGCCCATTAGTAGTCGTTTACTGTGTCCGAAAAGGGCTTGTGCATAGCACATCCTTGTTGCGGGGCCACAACAGCTCGTTAAAGATTTGCTTTTGCAAAAGATTTATTGAGAAGCACTTTTTGTCAGGCAATAGTCAATTTGCTATCAAGTTGTCAAATGTGAAATGGCTAAAACGAAATGGAATGATTAACTGTACAACTTCTTCAATATCTATGGGTAATGGTTGATTAATTGTAAACCTCGACATCATTTTCAAAAAGAATGATGTAGGCAACAGTAAGTGCTGAGCTTAATATTGCATGGCAAATTCTTGTGGTAATATTTTTCGTTTCAGTCGACATTTGTCTGAAAGTAAAAGCTATGCTACATATTGGCCCAAATAGTTATTTGATTTTTGTCTTTGTTTGTACAGTACTAACAATTTCGACCAGTAAAACACGATGTGCTGATAGGTAGTCGATTCTATATATTGTATATTGGTGGCGTAGCTAAAGGCAGTATTGTAAATGTTGTTGGTACACCTGATATTTTATCACCCATTTATACGTATGAAAAAATGCTGCCACTTTTCATCACTAAGTAACCAAAATATACCATCGCCACAGCGGCATAGTTTAGTCAAATTTAGTTAAAATTAATGTTACAAACAACTTTTTTTTGCAGTATCTTTAACAGTGGAAGGAGGCTGCGTGATAGCTGTTCTATTTTGTACTAGATCATCCGACATACATATCACATAAGACCTGATGTACAGTTTCATGTTCTTCAGGACTATTGTCAAGAAGATATTTATTTTTGCTACTGATGTATCTCCAGTCATGATTTGGCAGAATATTAAAGTTATTTCAAATGATGTTAAATTATTTTAGATCGATATTATTGCTTGTTCGATTAAAAGCTTGATCATTGGCTAATGTACTGAGATTCCGAGAACAGTTTTCTTATCTGAAAGTGAACGTGAAACCTGTATATTAGTTTTACTAACTCAGGTTTACTTTGATCTAATAAATGGCAGTAAGATAGTCAGCATCCTGATGTTTCCGTCCAGTTTAAATGATTTTGCCAAACGTTCATATCACACTCTGCTCAGCATCTGTTCATTGAATCATCATTTGCAAATTTTGAAGTGCAATTATCATAAATGTCTTATTGCTTGTACGTGAAATAATTGTTTCAGTGTAGTCTATTTTGTATTTCTTTAAATATTTGTGTAATTCTTTTATTAACTGAAGCATTAAGTTAAGTTTCAGGCAAGAATAAGGTGCACCTGCCTTTTTAAGGTTGTAAATCTGAAGGCCATTATTTATTTATCAAAAATTTTAACAGCTTAATTATATCATGATGTTCGTCAGTAGAACTTTATGTCCATATTTTAAATAGTTTATTTTATTTTGTCTTGGTTGTGTGTTACCCTCCCGTCGGGGCTTCGCCAAACGCTTTATTGTTTATACATTGTTGTATATTTTCGCTCGGTGCTGTCGTAGGATGTTGTGGGTTGAAATTGAAAAATATTTTGTTTAGTAGAAGGTTATACACACTGACTAAATAGAAAGTTATAGCGTCTAACCACATACTTGGGCGTTGATGTTTAGTGTCGAAGCTTGTAGGGTTTTTATTTAAATATTATTTTTCTTAAATTTGTTTTTGGGGAATTGCTTTAATAAATGGATAAACTTTGGCACTTTTGCTTGCGTAATTGCTTTAGCATATGAAGTAAATGTTTTCAATAAAACAGGTTTTTAATGTTGAAAGTTATGGTCAAAAAAGAAGAGTGTTTATTGTTTATGTTATAAATTAGTAAATATTTTATAGCGGAATATAGCGGGACATATGGACGGGATACTGCTTTCTTCGCTTTGTTTTGTAAGCAGAAGGGTATAACCTCTTTTCTTCTAAATTTTTTTATTGTTTAATATTTACTTTTTATTGTTTAGTATTTTTAGATTAAGTTTACACTTGTTTTTATAAAATATATTTTAATCGAGGGAGAAATTGTGTCTCGTGCGTTGAAACAAAAGCTTAAGCGTATAATGACAGATCATGTAAAAGTATTTTATATAAAAAAACTAGTGAAAAGAGCATAGTTTAAAAAAAATATATATTCATTCCCCGTTGTTGAAATATTTACAATATCTCCTCCTCATCCTTCTATCCAGGGTAGAAGATTTGGTGGTATGGATATTAGGATCATGGTGGTTGTGAGTTTTGTTGGCGGGGGGGGGGGGATATGGTGTTGATTAAGAAAAATAATGGGGGGGGGGGGAAGAAAAATAGCAAATTAAAAAATAATAAAAGGTGCAGAAATATCGGTTTACGGGTAATTTGGAACCGCTCTTAGTAAATTAAGGTGTATTGCATAATAAAACAGAAATAAAGAAGTATCAATATTTACGATAAACTGACTAAGAATCCTAAATGACCATCTTGGAAATGGCATAATTTAGAATTTGATAATTAACGACAAACTGAATTGCAGCAATTACTTCTACATTCATAATGAGTTACAAAATGCCTCAAACATAGATAAATGAAGATATAAAATTTACACTGAATCATCAATAATAATGATTTTTTTGGTTTTTGTTTTAACAAAAAAGATAAGAATCCAAGTGATCTCTGACTGATCCCAATACAGTAGCGTACTAACAGTGAGGGGGGGGGGGGATCGGGGGGGGCGGACGGAGCGGTTGACCCGTCCTAAGATGTTTTATGCTGAAAATATTTGGTAATTCTTTTACTAACTGCTTTTGAATAAAATTTGGCAGTGGATAAAGATAAAGTCTTATAAATATTAAAAAGTGTTTATTGTACAGAAGCCTAGTTGAAACCTAAAAGTGTTTGTAAAATTACTGTCCTTCAAATTTATATTCGATCTTTCAAAAATTATCGGTAGGAACTGATTTAAAAACCAAATTATGTATAAATTAATTATTTAAGTAATTTTCTGTGTAGTAATAAATGTACAATTAAATATATTGTCTTTATTAATGTCTCTTCAATGTACATCATATTTGTATAACAAACTATAAGTGCAACATAAAACGTTCGATACACCAAGACATTCTTATTAAGAATCATGAGACATAATTCAAAACTAATAAAAAAGAAACTAAGTAACTAATACTACAATATAGTGTTATGAAAGAAGTTAAAGCACTATATACACAGATAAAATCTTGTACAGTTGCCGGCTTATCTTTGAAAAAGGTTAACTCAGATAATACTCTAAACTATAACTATGCAAAATACATTGTACATAGAAAAAACATGATGTAACCTAATTAGCGCCAGGCACTCGGAGATAATGTGAAGTAATGTAACTTAAGTTAAAAATAGAAGTGAAATGCATGTTCATCGTCACTCTTTCAACCATCGTTTTCTACACCGTAAATATAAGGCCGAGTGCTTTTCCACTATTTTATTTTTGGAGACAATATAATAACGCCTGAAGACTTCTGTATCAGTAAACAATAGACCACAGCCGAGATGAGTCGCGACGGTCAATAACCAAAATATATGTCATCTCAGTAGGTCTTGGGTTATTGATGGAAATCAGCTTCATATGGTATTCTATTTATATTGGAACAATTCTTAAAGTTATATGTTCCTACCTCCAATAAGCCCAGCAAAACAGTCGTGTAAGATACGGCAAATATTTACTTATTCCATAAGAAGTGACTTTTTTTAAACTTTGTTTTTCTAATGTGATCAGATTTCTGCTCGTACAATGGGCAATGTATATAACTTTGAACCCTTTCCAGTGTCCTCTTTGTGTTTTCTCTGAAGCTCTTATTTATGAACCCATACATGATTGGATTCAGCAGTGAATTTGAATAACCAATTAAATGGAACACGGCCTGGTATATTCTAATGATGTATGTTGCCTCGTGATAGATTGTGTATACTTGAATTGCGAAAAATGGCAGCCAGCATAGAATAAATAGAAGAACGACCACCACGAGCATTTTAATCACGCATTTCTTCTGTTGCAAGTTTCTCTCTGCACGGGTAACAAGTGCTACGGCTCCAGAATTTACAGAAACAGGCTTTCGAACCCAGAGAATGTAGATGATTTTTCCATATGCATAAAACATGACACCTATTGGAACAATATAAATTCCAAAGACAAAAATGTAGGTATATATTTCATTATGTGTCATTGAAAGAAAGAATTCAGCACATATATGAGCAATCCTGATCGGTGGAATATTGTCTGGCTCTCGAGAGAGTCGCATTTCCAAACGCTGAATCCAGCACTGCGGCAGAACAACGACAAAGGCTAGACACCACAAAAAGCAGATGACAGCTACTCCTCTCTTGCTGCTACGCACAACACGCGCCTTTAACGGTTGACAAATGGCATAATACCTAAAAGTATAAAAGTACAAGTGGTATTAAATATTTTGGATTTTATAAAGTAATTGAGAGAAATGCGCGAGGGTATAGAACTTATTTTCAACATCTGGTATTTAGTGGTATTAGAGCGAATATCAGCTGCTAGTACACGATAGCTTAGCTAACGATGTCTGGTAGCAGACCGATTCTTTTTTATGAAAGTTATCAGACAATTTTATCGATATTGGATAAAGAGAATTCACGAGACATAACGTCCTTCAAACTGTTTCATTTTTAGGCATGTATTAAGTTCTTTTACTGGAATTTGAAATGAACAAACATTGGGTCATATTATTTTAATTGAACTTTAATTACGATCGTAATTATGCTCACTGCAGGAAACTCAGGATTTTCTTTGCTGTATTGATAAACATCTTAAAAGTGTCTGAATATTTCTTATTTTGCGATTATGAAAAAACAAAACAAACCAAGAACAAGATGAATTAAGGTGGTAGTCTCCAAATACACACACAGTCTGCATTTGGATCTAAGTGAATTGGTAATGATTCAAGGTATCCACGTCTTTGCGTCCACATCATCTCATCGTTTTTGAAACCAGTGCATGATGTCTTATTTTAATTACAAATCTCTTGGATTTGATACATATGAAACATGCATGAAAAGATTTTATTTCTTGGCCAGAATTAAATCATCATCATCATCATTATCATCATCATCATCATCATCATCATGATCATCATCATCATCATCTTCTTCTTCTTCTTCTTCTTCTTATTTGCTATCAGATCAGAATATGCCTTATTCAGTACAGCCGATGTGAAGCTGCCTATGCGTCGAACATGAATGGAGACCCGGAGATATTGCGCAGTAGCTTATATCGGGCAATTATTGTAAGTGAAAGATAAAGGTTTGCTCTGCAATCGAAGAGTCTTACTTGAGGACTACACCAGAGACAAAACTGCGCTTTAACTGGGTGAACGTATCTGATCTTGGGACAGTTTCTCATCTCAAACGAGTCATGTTGAAGATGTTGGAGAAACAATGGGGGGAGGAGGCTGTCATTATCTACGGCTCAAATATTCCAAATACAAGTGCAGAACGGAATTAACTCAGGCAAAACTTAGGCAACTGATTAAATCCAAACTCCTCGGCCTGCTTGAATGTATGAATCGGATTAATTTTTAAAGTCCGAAAGAAAGAAATCTCAAGGTGTCAATACGCATAAAACGGAATAGCGGGTTATTTTCACGGACGTAAAATTTTGCAGTTTTGTCTAAAACGAGTGGTTTTAAAATTTCACGAGTTATATTTAAGTGAGTACAAACAATAATATTTTATACCCTTTATAAAAATTGTCTTTCTAGCTTATCGACTACTTCTTACTCCACTGATGACAGGTAAAAATAACCTATTTGACATTCAACGATGGCAAAAGTAGAAATAATGTGCAATTTGATGATATTTAATTAATACGTCAGTCTGATCCAGTGGTGTTAATGTACATTATTTAGCTTGAATTAGACACAAGAATACTCCCTACCCCTTGTATTGTGACCGTGTTTGACCCATGCGTATTCACGATAAGCAACTGAGGTGCGTGGCAGTTCCTCCTGCAGACATTTCCATGTAAACTTGTACATAGACTCTCTGTCTTCAAATACATATGCATTTTGATTTCTTTCTTTATTAAATTGCATGTTAGAGAGTAAATATTCAGCTGTTGTGTTTCAGTGTTTGTGTAAGTGTACTGTACGCTTGGATCTTTCGCCGCTTAGGTAGATTTGTTTGCAAGCATGCAAATGTCACATGCTTATCCTTGTATATTATTATGTTATTAGTTCTTTGTGCAGACACAGGCGTAAATGTGTATAGTATATAGTACATAAATATAAGGCCTTAAATCAAAATAATTAGGTGCCCACTGGAAGAAAGAAACATTTACTTCAGAAATTATCTATATATATATATATATATATATATATATATATATATATATATATATTGTAGAGTCATGTTTTACATGTATACTGAAATAATAATAATAATAATAATAATAATAATATTATTATTATTATTATTATTATTATTATTATTATTATTAAAAGCAGTGGATTGGTTGTGGTCCCTCGAATTTTTATACACCTTATCAATGATAGGGATTGTTGAATCATTTCCTATTCGAAGTAAGTAAAAGTACCAAAGATAAGTTGCCCATTGGAAGAAAGAACATTTACTTCAGAAGGTATATATATATATATATATATATATATATATATATATATATATATATATATATATATATATATATAGATAGATAGATAGATAGATATAGATAGATAGATAGATATCAAGATATATATATATATATATATATATATATATATATATATATATATATATATATATATTGCTGAGTCATGTTTTACATGTATACTGAAAACGGACGCATTATCGCCTCAAGGAACAAAATGGAAGGCATATGTTGCCTTTTTATTTCAGATTTTCACGAAATGGAAAACAACCTATCCAGCATAATGGGCGCAATTTTCATTTCAACGTGTCGCACGTGAGTCATAGAATTATTTATGTACAGGCTTCCCGAAAACGATACCGTGTACTCGCGAAAAATATGTTACCAACTTCAAACTGCATAGACCCAAATCTGCCGTCGCATAATGCGCCGGCAGATCTGGGTATATGCAGTTTGTAAGGAGTAATCAGTAGAACAAACAACATAGACGCATTATGCGACGGCAGATCAAGGTCTATGTTGTTTGCATTTGGACCCCAATTATACGCGAGTATATTCGGTAGTCACGTGTAGATTGGCATCGACTCCCTTAATTATGATGGCAAACTTGGCTCTGCACTGCACCTGGCACTTTTAATACCGAATTCCGATGCAAATTATGGTGTCACTCGCAATATTGAGGTATATTTGAATGAAATGTTTACATAAATTTCAACTTCAACAAAAGCCATCTTGCGCACAAATAATTTTTTAATCCCTTCTTAAAAGTAAAATCAGTAGAAAAGCTGAAAAATTTATGCTTAAAAAAAACTTTCCGATGTCACTTAATTATATTAACGCAATAGTATCATGCAATCTTATGCGGACGGTCCTTTCTTTGCTAAATATATCCTTTGCATCACTAGCATTTTAAACAAATTGAAACATGCAAAAATGTATGCTATGTAAGTGTAAAGCAGCATATGAATGTGACAAATAGTTGTGTATCATTTTTGGTTTTAACCAGTGTAAAGCTAATAACTTTGTAATCGTTGACAATTATCTATTTGATTTTTCAAGTAATGGTGAATATGTATTAAACATGTTGAAATAGCAACTTTTAGTCAAGTCATTTCAAATCTGTGGTCATTATTTCAAACACTTCAATGTCCATAACATTAAATGTACATAACCACATAGCATCAAATACCCACAATACAACTATCGGACATTTTACACGCGGTATAGGGTGCAAGGGACAGTTTTTATGCACAAATTTAATGCCGCATCCACTAGCCTAATATAAAAAAATCATAAAAAATAAAATACACAAGTGAGGTCAACAAGGTCCATATATTTGGATAGCTATATTAAAACAAAGCATAAAAATATTATTCACTTGACCTGACAAGTCAATGGCAGTTCATAGCAAACGAAGTTTATGCACCCCAACCCCAAATTTATACCTGCATTTTTCACGTCCGAAGGTCATTTTTGACACCAAGTGATGCTCACAATGCAAACACAAGCCCTTTTCCTAGGTGATATTTCTGCAAAACATTGTGTACTAAACAGCTTGATGCAATTCAACATAGTTGCCATTCAAGCCGTTATTGAGATATTCTTCTTGCCTTGAATCCACATGTTTATTGCTATGGGTGGCTAGCTCTGCTTCCTAGCCGACTATTGGTATTTCACTGTCTACATACTGTGAACTGTCTATGGGAGGTGTACATGCCTCACATCAATTTGAAGAACAACACAAGGCCGAAACAACTAATTCACAAATATATCTATATCTTTAATTATTAAACAATAATAGCTCAAAAAGTCACATCATAGCCTAAAGTTAAGAAATTTCACAGGGGCAAATTTACGAAACTGTCCCCTGCCACCTATAGACTGTATGGCATCACTGGTTGAAGACGCAGAAGTTGATGCAAACTGCTCTGAATTTACGTTGGGAAACAAAGCCACTGCCGCCTGCCTAGACCGTTTGACCCTGGTGTCAGCCTCGTTTTGAGTTGTCATTTCAGTCACGTAAGCGTTGAATTTTGGCAAAAAGATGAAATGTTAACAATAACAGTCACAGAGTTGTAGGCTCAAGGCTTCAAGTTTCTATATTTTCCGTTAAGTTTTGCGAATCCTTTGAAAAATTAGATAAAAACAAAAGCGGTTGTTTCTGCATGAAAGTGTCAGATTTCAGCTTGTGGTTGCAGTGGCCTTGTGAGAGGCGAGAGCGCCAACCTGGGGAGCAGTTTGAAGCTTTTAAGAGATTGAAAGCTGGTATATATATATATATATATATATATATATATATATATATATATATATATATATATATATATATATATATATATATACACGTTTCTTATAGTATCGAGGTATAGATAAAACTACTGTCTCAGAAGGGTTATTTATTTATTAAATCATAATATTTACCTGTTGACTCAAAACGGTGCAAGGAAAAAAAAAAAAAAAAAAAACGCTCTAGATTATAGCCCGGGCAATCTTTACAGATATTAGTCACTTTTGAGAGATGTGAATTGTTGCTTGTATTTAAATATTTCAGCAATGGTTTGTATGTTTACATAATTTAATATTGTGAATGCAATAAGGAAATTTTGAGAAAAAAATGTGACAAATTTGCTGCATTTTATATTTTGTAAAGTCTTACCTTGCGAAAGTAAACATCACCTGATAAATGTATTTTTGAAGGGAACATTTGTGGTAAAGCCTACATCTGTATCTCAGTCGATTTTTAGTGAAAACACACAAATCATTTTTTGTTCGCAATTAGGTAATAAAAGTTGGGATTTTTACACTTTGTTGACAATTATATGGTATCATTTCGTCCTTATAGGCGTTAACATGTCCGCTATGGACGTTATTTTCACACAATCAAGTGGTTTTTCTTCTTCTTTTTTTCTGATTAATTTTTGTCAGTCAGTTGTTAATAGTGATATTTTTTATTGTCAGGCATGTCTCTGTGAAACTAAAAGAGACAAAGAAGGTGGCTAGAGAAGAAAAAAGTAGAGGATAGGGAGGGTTTCTATGAGAGATAAAGGAAAAGGAGAAAAAGCGCTATGTGCCATTGTCGAAATAAAATGCAGAGGAATTGAACAAATAAATAGAAGAAACAAATATCAGAGTGAAAAAAGGCATTACCAAGGAAAGAGGATTGCCAAAAAACTCATGTGGAAATGAAACAACCGTCGAGTATAGCACAGAGCGAAGAACAAGAAGACAAACTAAAGAATTAAAAAAACAAGTCCACTGATTGTAAAGATTAATGTTATACAATGCTGGAGTACCAGATTTCACCATCGATTCAGAATTTGTACGTTTAAATTCGATACAGTTCTCAACAAATCCGATCCTATTTTCCTGACAAATAAAGGGTAAATAACTTTAAAATTGTTTTGTACTTACAAATTTGAATGTGAAATCCTTTATGCCACTCTAGTTTTACTGTCTGGCCGAACGGAAATAGATACGTCATCCGTGTTAAGAATATTATAGAAGCTAGATTTATTCCCTGTATTTTATTCACACAATTTCAACCAGTCTAGCAACTAATGCACATACTGAGAAGTAATGTTAAACGGGGCAGCGGATTTATTCAAGTATGAGACTTTGAGAAAAGCTTGCTATCCACGTAAATGTTTTTTTTTAATCATTAAAGGTGCAAAATGGAAGTTTCTAGCGTTCAAGTGGTATACTTTTTCAGAGTACAGTATCTTTCATCAAATATTCTCCAATGGATAGACCAATCAATTTTCTTATTTTATTTATTATTATTATATTCTTAACTACCAACTATTTGTCCTATAAATTCGTTTTCTAGTTTCCTTGAAGAAAGACCACGGAATGAAGCAATCTATGTTTTCTTTCAATGATCAGTTACTGTATATGAGAGAAGAAACCGCATATTTAAAATATTTATTGAAAACAGTGTAAGGTTATCATTTTGTCTTTTATTAGCAACGAGAATCAGATGCTACTCTATCGTTTGATTGTTGCAAAATAAAATCGATGATAGAAAGAACATTATATGGACTAATAAATAGTCATGGCTGGTCAATGAGTGCGTGAGAGCTGTACGCCCACTCAGGGATTCCCCAATCTCACACCAAGAATCAGAAAGGATCTCCAATTTTGTTCTAATACATTCATTCACAAATTGTTTTTTTTTCTTCTCAGCTGCACCATATTCCCTTCCTCGTCATTAACCAACTTTCCAGATCAATTCTTATGAAAACTTCACAATAGTTTGGGTGTGCAGAGCGCATGTGCAAGTCAGATAGATAGGCATGGAATAAAATACAACAGCAACAACAACAACAACAATAAGTTCCTAAAATGCAATATTAGATGCCTGACAAACTGAAAAAGTTACTTTCTAAAGTACACATGCATGTTTGGTGCTAGCCATAAGTAGAACCAATTAATCTGGTGGAGAAATAAAACTTGCCTGCTAATTATTGATATGGATTGTGATTAGCAGCCGCTGCTTTTTGTCATGCGTGAAATTTACAACTTCACCGCTTATCTATTGAGATCCAAGATTCAAAGCTATGAGAATTTTACAAAATTAGTACATACTGAGATTCAAGATTCAAGGGTATAAGAATTCTACAAGATTAGTACCGAGTGAGAATCAAGATTCAAGGTATGAGAATTCTACAAGATTAGTACCTACTGAGATTCAAGATTCAAGGGTATAAGAATTCTACAAGATTAGTACCTACTGAGATTCAACATTCAAGGGTATAAGAATTCTACAAGATTAGTACCGAGTGAGATTCAAGATTCAAGGGTATAAGAATTCTACAAGATTAGTACTGAGTGAGATTCAAGATTCAAGGGTATAAGAATTCTACAAGATTAGTACCGAGTGAGATTCAAGATTCAAGGGTATAAGAATTCTACAAGATTAGTACCTACTGAGATTGAAGATCCAAGGGTATGAGAATTTTACAAGATTAGTACCTACTGAGATCCAAGATTCAAGGTATGAGAATTCTACAAGATTAGTACCTACCGAGATCCAAGATTCAAGGTATGAGAATTCTACAAGATTAGTACCTACTGAGATTCAAGATTCAAGGGTATGAGAATTCTACAAGATTAGTACCTACTGAGATTCAAGATTCAAGGTATGAGAATTCTACAAGATTAGTACCTACTGAGATCCAAGATTCAAGGGTATGAGAATTCTACAAGATTAGTACCTACTGAGATCCAAGATTCAAGGTATGAGAATTCTACAAGATTAGTACCTACCGAGATCCAAGATTCAAGGTATGAGAATTCTACAAGATTAGTACCTACTGAGATTCAAGATTCAAGGTATGAGAATTCTACAAGATTAGTATCCCGAGACGGATCACAACAAGTGGAATGTGCATTCGTTGAAAAAGAACTGAAGAGTCTGTGTGTATGTTGACAGTTGCTTCTTAAGGACTAGTAAATGGGAATACTGCTTAAATTAATAGTGGGATGACTAACACGAGCAGGAACACACCTCCATGCAATAGGAGGCTACTCTCAGTGCAGTAATTTAGCTATACAACACTGTATGAGCAGATTGTCTCTACTAAGAGAAGAAGGTGTTGCCTCAGGCCGCATAGACTCTAACGCTACTGTGAATCAGACTTTATAACTTTCATACTGCCACATTTCTGAAGTACAAGAGCCGCATAGTGTTTTTATATTGTCATATATACAGATATATATTTCAAATATTTAGGAGAGTTATGATCACATAAAGTTATGCTATACTAGTAATTAGTTATGAAGAAAGACACCATGCCTGCCTACCTTTCGGTCGCTAGGGCAGTGAGAGTAAATATACTTGTCACAATGTTTACTCCTTGTATGTAGCTTGTGATCTTGCACATGGCCTCCCCAAGGTTCCACTCGTTGCTTACATAGTATTCTAACTGGAGAGGTATATTGCATATGGCCACAAGGGTGTCACTTATTGCCAAGGAAACGAAGAACAAATTGACTACTCGATGCATGGCTTTGTTGCAAAGTGTAACAACAATGATCACACTATTCCCAGATACGGATCCAAATATAACTAGACTGTAGAAGAAAATAAACAGATGCTTTAGTCTTGGACTGAACTTGGAGGGAAGAAAATCATCATCACTTGGTATGATGAAGTTGGATATATTAGGGATCATGCTGGTTTCCTTCTCCACCATCTTGCTTACTGGTATTTTTCACACTTTCAGATCCTTCTCACATGTACAAGTTTTATCTTTTTTATTCTTTCTTTGGTGAAAACATGTTTCTTTCATTATCAGAATGGAGCCTTAAACCAACGCTCTCCTCAAAAATAAATGGCAGAATGTTAGATGACACTGAAGAAAATTCTGCTACCTTCGCTAGTTCGCTTCGTTAATCCAGTTCTTTTGAAAACCAAAACAATACTAAAGATGCATGTCGTTATTCGATCTTTATTTTCAAACAGGTTTTAAGATCTTTTTCAGGTGAAACGTTCTATGATTTGCAAGACCACATGGCTTCACTTGATTTGCGATTTATCATTGATTATTGTTCCCAGGAAATATGTAGCCACAGCCCTATTCGTTCCGATCTCCGTGGAGAGACCCCAAGCCAAGCTGTATGGGACCACCATCTATAGAACATAAAGAATATTAACAGTGATTTAATATGTCTAGAATGGTCTACTTTGAAACTTTACAGGCACTGAGTGGGAGAAGGGGGATCGTCTTTATGATCTGCAGCGTATATTTGCCCAAGACCCTTAAATAGTAATTCTCTCTCCATGCTTTAGATTGATTACTGTTTCATCGACAAGAAAGCAAGTAAAGTCCATTTGTAAGACTTTGTATGTACACATTTCATCTCATTTGTTTGACCCCGATATAGCTAATGCTGTTCGAAATTTATTGATGTGAAGTGTTTTCATTGATCTAGAAATACGCGCTTTAAGAAATTACTCTTCTGATTAAGAAATATTGACTGAACCACTTATGTATGTGTATTTTCCCAGACCCAGACCCATTTATTTTGTATAATTTTGCACGCTCGATTGTATTTATTCGTCTGTTTAAGATCATTGAAATAGTCTTTCCTTTTGTTTGGAGAATTTCAGAGCCTTACTCAATTAAATTTTACTCCATGGGAAGTACAAGCTTAGTACAGTTAATTGGTTAATTTGGGATTTAACTTTAAGCTGATATTAAAACAGTTTTTGTGAATCCAGTTTCAGACACATAGGTTATCTGTTGTAACATTTTCCCGTTGCTTTAATGTTTACGTTTTACTACATACTTCTTTTCTTTTGTCTGAAGGAAATTTGGCTACATTGCTTCTCCCACTACTATACCTCCAGCTTTTTTTCTCATCTAAATGAAATTAAGTGATTTTTTTGTCCGCCAGGAAAACTAAATAAATCCAGAACAACTATTTCAGAAGGGTAAAAAGTTCTCTCTCGAATTGTCCACCCTTTCCTCTCCAAGTGTGAGATTTTCAAAGGCGTCGACAAAGTCATCTCTATCGTTTTCTGTAACACACACACACACACACACACACACCTTGTCATGCTTGTAATTTAAATCACAAGAGATGCTGGTATTTACACTTGTTTTTGGCTTGAACAGTTTGGATTTTACTTATATAGTAAGATATTAACGATCATTTTACATTTTTATCATTTATCTTTGTGTAGAGTGCAATGATGACTTGTCCGAATGACCGCATTGTTCCTGGTTTGAAATCTGTCGGTGTAAAGTTTCATACATTGTAGCGAATAATCGATTTTTTAAATACAAAATCTTCAGCTGAATCAATTATAAATGGCAAAGGGGTTAAAATAGTAGATGATATTCCACAGGCTCACAAGTTTTTGAAACAATATGTCTTGGCTCATTCTTTATCACTCTCTAAAAACTGAGGGCACTATCATGTCGAAATCCATGCCTATTGCAAATCTATCCGTGCCTATTGCAAATCTATCCGTGCCTATTGCAAATCTATCCGTACCTATTGCAATTCTATCCGTGCCAATTGCAAATCTATCCTTACCTATTGCATTTCTATCCGTGCCTATTGCAAATCTATCCGTGCCTATTGCAAATCTATCCGTACCTATTGCAATTCTATCCGTTCCTATTGCAAATCTATCCTTACCTATTGCAATTATATCCGTGCCTATTGCAAATCTATCCTTACCTATTGCAATTATATCCGTGCCTATTGCAAATCTATCCTTACCTATTGCAATTCTATCCGTACCTATTGCAAATCTATCCGTACCTATTGCAAATATTGTCAGTTCTAAAAGTCCCACCACCATATCGCTAAAACCGTCCAACACTGCTGCCAAAGCTATCGCCTCATCCATTTATGACATATGAACATTTTCTTAAGGTATTATGAGGATTGATTATCCACACTATTGTCATATGTCTGGAATATCCAATAGGTAGTCAACTGACCGACATATACTCTTCATGTATTATTTACAACCATTTCCCGAATTACGTTAGCGGATTCTGTTTCACCGTGTGTTCTTCGATTTGGAGAACACTTTTCACCTATGCAAAACCAAACTAGGTACAAAACATTCGTATGTCACATTAATGTTTACTCTGTCGAACACACGCTTAATTTTAGTTACCTGTCTTTAAAACAATGTTTGACGTAGAACATAATCATAATGCTATTCTCAGTATCATTTGACCAGCTGATTTCTAACTCAGAATGTCAGCTGTTCCTATTCCGAGAGCGGGGACCCCGGGCGACCGAGTGGTCTAAGGCACTCACCTTTACAGATCATTCATATCTCACCTCTGTCCGCGTGGGTTCGAGTCTCGGCCAACGCGGGTATGTGAGAAAGCTTGCCAGTCGCTTCCCATGGGACGGTGATTCTTTCTGGGGTCTTTCTATATAGCCTATCATGTGCTGATAAATGGCGTTAAACACACAAAACCAGACCAAACCAATTCTATTCCGAGAATCAGCTGATTGAACGATTTCTTTTCCTAAAAAATGCCGAAACAAAATTAACAAAATTTGAGACAAATCATTCTGGTTTCAAGGCTTTTCAAAGCTGTACTAATGATGCTGAGCCACTATCAGATATCACCGCCATTCAACCAAATTTGACAGGACACATTTTGGCATCAAGACATTTAAAATTTGTGTACTAGTAAATTATCAGATTTGCCATCAATTATGAATGTGGGAGAAATCAGAGATCTTTAAGACCGTGAAGCAATTCATTTTCTTCCTCTTTCACATTTTTATACCTGTTCATATGTTTAATTTTACGTCTAAATTAGTTATAAAGAGACTATAGGCAATAAAATATCGGATTTAGGAGGTGTCAGTTTGCTACTAGTGCATAATTTCTCACTTCTTTCATTGAAATTCGTAGTATTTACGTTGTCCCAAAATGTTTGTGTAAAACGTAGTAACAAATTCTGAGCCGTCCTGTACATAACTGCGTCTGTCTGGCCTCCTGAACCAATTCCTTTGGTTTCATGGTAAAAGACTCAACTCCAAAATGGCTTTAAGGAACAGGAGAGATAATTGTAACGAAATGTATTGAGCTTACCTGAATCAGCGTGTATCGCTCACTTCACACGTGTAGCCAAGTGTTTCGATAACGGAAACGCGGAATAGTGAAACTCGGAAAAGGGTGAAGAAAGAAGGAATACATTTTACTTTTTTGCTTAAAAGTATTAAAAGATCATAACTATTTATGTGCAAGTGAATTATCCAAGTGAAAATATCCTTGTTATGGTGATGATCCAATTGAAAATATCCTTGTTATGGTGATGATCCAATTGAAAATATCCTTGTTATGATGATGATCCAATTGAAAATATCCTTGTTATGGTGATGATCCAATTGAAAATATCCTTGTTATGGTGATGATCCAAGTGAAAATATCCTTGTTATGGTGATGATCCAATTGAAAATATCCTTGTTATGGTGATGATCCAATTGAAAATATCCTTGTTATGGTGATGATCCAATTGAAAATATCCTTGTTATGATGCAAAAATGACAGCTAATGCCTCTTTAAATATAAAGATATTTCAGACAATATACGAGATTCTAGTATCGAAATTATATGATACAGCAATAAACTTGTTCAGACAAGATACGAGATTCTAGTATCGGAATTATATGATACATCTAATTGTCCTGATTGGTAAAATCGTAAAGTCACGCTGCTTCTCCTTTTTTTTAATTATTGTTACTTATTTAATTAGGTTCTTGTATCATAGTCCCTCTTAAAGTTTTAACCTTTGTTGAATAAACATTGTGTATTATGTATAATATTCTTGCCAGCTCAGCAATATAGTGACTGGTATTGTGTATTTTTTTTTCAAGAAGGCTTTCTCAGAATTAAATAGACTGTCACACTGATGCTCTGGAACGAAAAAAAAGGCACTGTCTTATTGATCAGACCTTTACGTCATCAATAAACGGTAAATATATTGATCATATTCCTTTTGAGGTTTTGAAAAGTAAAGTGGACGAAAGCATTATTTCCTCTTGTTTGATTTGAACTTTCGATCATTCCATAGGATGGGATCTGTTAGGAGTTTTCTACATTTCCAGCATATACAATTTTGTTAGAAAATTGTGAATTCTATGCTGGACCTGGACCCCTCGCTTGAATAAAATAGTAGGAGTTTTTCAGATATAAACCCAACTCGTTCTATGATCTTCTCAGCTACTGGTTTGGCTATTAATGGCAAAGTGGGAGAGCATCCGTCTAATTTGTAGAGTAATCCCTCATTACAATTAAATTTCCATTTTTTCCTCAGTGGCAGTGAACTCATGATAACCTAAATCTCTCCATGAGATTACCTTACATGGTGTTGTTCAAAGGAGTCTTAACACCCTATTCGTGAAACTTTTCGAGTTGCACATTTAGTTCACCATCTTGTAAAATCCTCACTCATCTTACTGAAAATATTCTTTTCCTAAGTCTTTGACAGTGTTTTCTTTACCCCCATAAGCCCTCAAGTGACGGAATTATGCATCTATCCAGGATTGTCGGCACTATCAGAAACAATTGTCCATCCTGTTCCATATGAGATTCGCCCTTCGTATGGTACAAGACACCATTCTGCGCCACTATAGATCCTAACCTGAACCAGTAATAGTATTCGACAGCTGAATATAGATTGGACATATCAGCCCAGATTTAACTAACATACCGTACTTTTTCAATTCAGTACATATTTTACTCTTTGATATTTCTAATTCACTTGATATGGCTTCACCCTTCATACTGTCTGCTAAGTTGAGACATTGGGTCATACAATTCCGTAAAGTGTTTGTCTTTGAAAATTAACCATGTTTTGTAGTTTTCTCCTATTCAGTGACCAAAATTGGATGCGAGAACTCTCATATACGAGACCCTAATTCAGCTAATTGACCTTGAAATTGTATCTGCGCTCTTTAAATGTCTTCATTTATCTGCATTATAATCTCATTCATGTCTAATAAAGTTTCTGTACTCAAAGATCAAAATTGATTCGTTATGTCCTGACATAATTCTTTCATTTCATTTTGTAACTTTCTTGCTATCGCAGAGGACACTACTGACCGAAGTGTCCCTCCCTTCCCCCCCTGTGTTCAATGTTTTCGCCTAATTTATTCTTCTCCATTGCCTGCCACCGCCTCTAGTGGTTTTCTTTACATCTCAAACTTACACAGGGATCATATAGAATAGCGGCGTGGACCTTGGTTATTTAGAAAATGGACACCATAGACCGTGTCTGCTGATCATAAAAAGTGACGTTGAAATTGCAGTAACATCTATCCAATACAAACGTTTTCGCCGTTCTACAGTAAGCATGAGAATGCATAAGAAGCAATAAATTTTACCTATTCAAACATTTCTACCTATGCATAGCCATAAAAACATTTTTCTTTCTGCCAAAAACATTTTTCTATGACCTAGTTGCACATTTACAAAGGATGTTGGGCTTATGAGAGTGAACTCTAACAACGAACTTCCAAAATATTGTAACCCATCACTGAGATTCTAAAATCAATATACTTTTCGCGAAATGATGGTAGATTGAAGAATTATCAACAAAAACAAATGTTTTGGAATTTATTATTTTTTTTAAAGAAAAATTCAACCTCGCTGTTTCAAAGTGAAGTTACAATTTTGTCTATAACACAAATAAAATATAAAATGTACTAGATTGACATATCGTAAATGTCGCAAAATTTCGTTTTGATGACTTTTTGATGCCTATAATTATAATTAATGACATTGATAAATGTTTGTAGCTTTTAAAATAAAGTATTTTTTTTTTAAAGTGTAAAGCTATTTACCTGATGAAAATTCATGTATCACTGACGTTCTGCATGTCCGTGAGTGAGGATCACGACCATTGAATTTGTGTTAAGGTTGTTGGTTAAAATAAATTTCATCCTCAGAAGTTCAGGTGCCAGTGATTGACTGATACCAAATTTGGACCGTAACGTCTTGCTCTTGTAAAAAACTGTTGCCTCTGACAATGGCTGTAAGAAAGACTTTTTCCTGTATAGTAATGTAATGGTAATCGCTTGATTAGTAAATATTTTAACGAGATCTGTTGTCGAGTGTGACATGCTATGATACGATGACAACCACTCATTCTTAGAAAAAGAAAGAAAAAAATCCAACACTTATTCTCACAAACTAATGTCTAAGGGTATGATCTGTTATGATAGAATGACAAACACTCGTTTTTACAATGCAACATCCAGATTCACAATCCAACACTCAACGTTACAAATTAAAGTCTATGTACCTTCTCAGTACTTGTCATTTGATGATAAGATAACGCCCCTTTTCATTCCGTATTGATCGGTTTTACACGCGATAGGCAATTTCCTTGTCTGTTTTACAGCAACACCTCGATTGTTCTGCTTCCTTCTCTATTTAGAAACGCGACATCAGCATTGCTACAAATGTCAAAACGACAATGCACTCTGTGCTCTATAATTGGATAGGCATATTTTGTATTTTTACCGAAAAAGAGTCAATTTGTCAAAACAACATCAAAAGTTATAAAATTCTTCATAATGTTTTGTATTCATTTTTATATAGAAGTGGAGCTAAATTTATTTTTCCTAAACAGTAAGCAAACGTAAACTGTTAGTTTTAAGATCTGAATAATGTAGGCGAAGAGTGTCTGTACTTGAAACGAAAAAAAAATAAATAAAAAAAGAATGTATCCGTAGCTGCAAAAATAGGGAAGAAATCAAAAATTTCACTCACGCAATCTGTGTTTTAGCAATATTGTTTAAAATATCTAGAGGAAAAGATGTAAATATAAATATGTGAATGAATGAATAAAAGAACGAATTTGCGAGCAATGGAAATAGTTATTGTGTCACTACTTCTGATCGAATCGAACGGAGACAAGGGGTATGGTAAAACAAGAAATAAATAACTAACACTCATACTTACAAACCTACACCTATCCTTACAAACTAAAGTCAACAACAGCGTATGATACTGTATAATAGGTGACATGCACTCATTCATACAAACCAACATCAAATTTACAATCAAACACTCATCCTTACAAATTAATGTCTATGGGCATGATATGCTATAATAGATTTACAAACGCTCCTTCCTACAAATCAAAGCCCACATTTTCAATGGAACACTCATCAAACTAATGTCACTGTGCCTTGTCAGCACGTTTCACTTGATGACACGATATCCTGCTTTATCAATCCGTATCAATGATTTAAAAAAAAATCTTTTTATAGAGCAATAGGCAAGCTCCTTCTCTACTATATTTTAAGATATAATTTCGCCGTAATGTTTTGTGTCCTTTTATCTTGAACTCGATTTGCATTCATCTTTTTATTAAACCACAGGAAAAAAGTTCATTGTTGTTTTTAATATCAGAATACTTTAGGTGACAAGTGTCTATACTTGGAAGGAAACAAAAGATATTTTCCATAGCTGGAAGAAAGCGAAGGAACGGTAAATATGGACCACGCAATCACTGTGTGTGCATGAAACGCGACATTTTCAAAACAAGTGATGCGCTATAATTCGGTATTCACAGTTGTTATTGTTACCGAGAGAGATACACTTCGTCATCAACATGTTATAAATTCGATATAATGTTTTGTATTCTTTCTATATTTAAGGGAAGTTTACAATTTGTATTGTTACAGAGAGAGAGAGAGAGAATTTTGTAAAGAAACACGGTAACAGGTTATAAATTCTACCATATGTTGTGTTCTTTTTATAGCTAATGGGAGTTACATTGCTTTTCTAACGAAACGGCAAGGAAAAGAACAATGCCGTTTTCAAGACTAGGATAGTTTCGTCGAAGTGTGCCTGTACTTGGGCAGAAAAGAATGATTTTATCCCGTAGCTGAGAGAAAAGGTAAAAAGCGTTTAATATCGCACACACAATCGCTGTCCGAGTGATATTGTTTTAAACGTTAAGAGGAAACATTAACATATATGAGTGAGTGAATGAACGAATTAGCAAACAATGGAAGAATTTCATTGTATCATTAAAACTAATCAAAGAGGGAGAATGAGTATGGTATGACAACTATAACACATACTTACAAACCAACTCTCCTCCTTACAAACTGATGTCTAGGGCGTATGATATTTTGCACTGTTTCTTACAAACCAACATCCACATTGAGAATCCAATTCACATCCTTACAAATTAGCCTGCAGGCTCCTTTTCGGTTCCTTATTGATCAATTTTATAGAGCGATAGGCATGTTTCATATATCTTTTTGCGCATAAACACACATTTCTCCTGCCTCTCGATGTGTGAAAGTGATATAAGTATTCCTTCACTGTGTCCAAATAAAATGCTGTCGATGCTCTAAAATTACTTATTATGAGTTGATATTTCCTAAAGAGAGGGAGATCCTGTGTCAAAACAAGGACAGAAGTGATAAATTCTGCGTAATGCCTTGTGTACTTTTTCTTTTCAAGAGGAGTTATTTTTGTTTTTTAAGCAACAAGCAAAAGTACGTTGTTCTTTTCAAGATTATATTGCATGAGGCAGAGCGTACCTGCACTTGTATAGAAAAGAATCAGTTTATCCGTAACTGGGGAAAAAAGGGATGAATCGGAAAATATCGCCATCTCTGTTTTCGAAATATTGTTTAAAACGTTTAGAGGTAATAGATCCATATATATATATATATATATATATATATATATATATATATATATATATATATATATATATATATATATATATATATATATATATATTGGTTAAAGAATGAATGCGAAATTTATTGAATTAGTAAGCAAAGGAGAACATTATTGTGTCATCATATATATATATATATATATATATATATATATATATATATATATATATATATATATATATTTGGGTGAAGGAATCAATGACAGAAATAATGAATCAGAGAAAAAAGGAACAAATTTGTCGCACCATGGAATCTAATCAAAGAGAGAGAAGGGATATTGGATGATAACTAACACTCATATCTACAAGCCAATACTGATTCTTACAAACAAATGAGGACAATACGTTATGATCTAATGACGAACGCTTGTTCCAACACGCACATTTTTAATCCAACATTTTTACTTACAATCCAACGTCTATATGCTATGTCAGTACTTCTCATTTGATTGTAAGGTAACTCCGTTTTATGATTCTATATACATAAATGTTTCTGCGCAATTTCCTAATCTGCGTTTCTGCAAAACACTAAATTACTACGCATTATCAAACAAGAATGCTCTGTATTTCCATATTCATAGTTGCTACAATCGAGAAAGACAGAAAGAGCCTTGCCACACAATGTCACACGTTATAAAAATTCGTGTCATTTGTATTGCGTTCTATTTATGGACTCGTTTCGTTTTTAAAACAGTAAGCAATAGCATACTGCTCTTTTCAGGATTAGAATAGCTTAAGCGAGGAGTGTCTATACTTGCAGCGACAAGAATAATTTTATCCGTAGCTTGGAAAACAGATTTTGAACGGTAAACATCGCCCTGGCAATCGCTGTTTTAGCAATATTGTTGAAAATGTTTACAGGAAAACAATATATTACTTAAGTGTGAAATATAGAAACTTATTGGCTAAATAATTATCATATTTTTTAAAATTCCAATATTTTCACATGTGAAAAATATATCCTTATATTTTTACATGTGAAAATATAAGATTATCTATCACGCAATGCGACGCTGGATTGTGTATGCTACAGAAGTTACACCTGCAGCAACAAAAACGAGCACTTTGCGAGCTAGAACAAATAAATAGAAACTACATTACATTTCAGACATGTGAATACATTTTTGCTGAAGAAATTTGACTCTACGCCGTTCGCGTCTCCATGAAGTTTATTCCCCTTACTTCCTTGACAACAATGATAAACCCACTGTGATGCATTGCTGAATCGGACTTGCTTTGTGATTAGATATGATCAAATAGTTTACAAAATGTCAAAAGTGTAATTTACTGCGACATATTAGGTCATCTCAATCCTACCGCTCTCTTAAGTCACTCATATTTATATGATCAGCCTATGAAAGTGAGGTGAATTTACGAAAAGGGGAATCGAGTGTTGTGCAGAAGAGCCAGTTTAATTTTCTAAGCATCGATTCTGGAAGAAATTTGGTATATAATAAAAAGAATATTTTCTTTCCCTGCGTAAATACCGGAGATATTTCATCGTGTGGTACCAAAATCGATGTATTTTAACTCGTGGCTTCGCCACTCGTTACCATATCACGTTTTTTGTACAACACGATGAAATATATCCGGCATAAACGTAGTAAAAGAAAATATTCTCTCTATATGGTGAATAAAAACATGAAAAGATTAATCAATTAGCGAATAAAAAGATAAAACAGTGTGTCACTAAAACTAATGAAATTGTGAACATGGGTATAGTATGATATCTAACACACATACTCACAAACTAATACTCATCCTTGCAAACTATTGTCTACGAAATATATGATGTTTACATATGATGATAAAACTCCTTCCTACAAACCAACACCCACATTTACAATCCAACATTCATCTCTACAAGCTGATGCATATGGATATGATATATCGTGATGGGATATCATACACTCGTTGTAACAAACCAACACCCATATTTACAATCCAATACTCATCTTTAAAACCTGATGTATATGTGGCTACTGAGCATTTGTTATTTGATAATACTGTAACCGTCATTTATCATTCCGTACTGATCAGTTTTTTATAGAGCGATATGCAAATTCTTTGCTTTTTCTTACAGGAACAAACACGCAATTCTTCAACTTTTCCATTGATTTATGGAGAAACGCGAAATCAGAATTAGTACACTTTGTCAAAATAAGAACGCACTCGACGCTCTTTGCTTTCTTATACATAGTTCTTATTACTGTCGAGAGAGACACACACGTTGTCAAAAACAAGCTCACAAGTTCTAAATTCGTCGTAATATTCTGTGTTCTTTTTATATAAACCAGGATTTACATTTCCTTTTTTTAAACAGCAAACACAAGTACTTTCTTCTTTTCAAGATTGGAATATTTTAGGCGATGAGTGTCTGTACTCGTAAAATAAAGAACGAAGGAACGGTAAATATCACTCTGTTTAAGCAATATGGTTCTGAAACGATGGGAGCAAAAGCTATAATTATAGATGTATGAATGAATGAAGGAAGGAAGGAAGTAATGAATTAGCCGACAAAGGGGAAAATTTGCGTCATTAAAACTAATTAAAGAAAAGGGGCATGGCATGATAACTAAAACAAATACTTACAGGCCCATAATCATCCTTACAAACTAAAGTCAAGGAAGGGTGATATGTTATGATATGATGACAAACATTAATAATTATTAAAATCAACATCTTCATTTACAATCCAACATTTATCATTGCAAACTAATGTGAATGTTCTTTCTGGGCAGCTTTCATTTGATTATTCGAAAAACAGATTTTTCATTCCGTGTTGGTATACTGTTATAGAACTATTTTCATGTTCCTTCTCTGTTTTACAGCAGCACACTCAATTGTTCTGCTTATCGATTTAGAAACGCAACATCAGAATCTCTACAGTTTGCCAAATAAGGAATGCACTCAATACTCTATCATTCCGTATTCATGGTTGTTATTGTTGCCAAGAGAGAGAGAGAGAGAGAGAGAGAGAGAGAGAGAGAGAGAGAGAGAGAGAGAGAGAGAGAGAGAGAGAGAGAGAGAGAGAGAGAGAGAGAGAGAGAATTGTGAGGTAATAAAATAGGATCAAAGGTTTTAAATTCGCCGTAATGTTTTGTGTTCGTTTTCTATTGAAAGAGAGTTACATTTCTTTTTTTTAAACAGCAAGCAAGAGTATCTGTACTTGTAAAGAAAAGAATGATTTAATCCGTAGCTGGGGAAAACAAAGATAAGGAACAGTCAATATGCAATCGCTATTTTAGAAATATTGTTTAAAACGTTCAGAGGAATGAAATATAAATATATATGACTGAATAAAAAAAACGAAAGATTGAATTAATTAGTGAATAAAGGAAAAACATTTCGTCTCATTAAAACTAATCATAGGGAGAGAAGGAGTATAGTCTCATAAATAGCATGCATACAAACCAAACTCGTTCTTACAAACTAATGTCTACGGAGTATGATATCTTATGATATGATGGAAAAACTAGTTCTTACGAAGCAACACCCATATTTACAATGCAACACTCATCCCTGCAAAATAACCCTCTTAGCACTTCCTATTTGCTGATGCGGCTTTATAATGATGCATTCATCAATTAGTATAGAGAGACAGGAAAGTTAACTGTCAGTTTTCCTGCAATAGACTCAATTGTTCTTATTCTCGATTTAGAAACACGACATCAACATTGCTACACTTTGTCAAAACACGAATGATCTCGATGCTGTATTATTCCGTATTCATAGCTGCTATTGTGATCGTATGAGAGAGAGACAGCCGCAAAATTTGTCAAAACAAAGTCACAAGTTATAAATTCGGCGTAATGTTTATAAGTATAATTGTGTCATTAAACTAATCAAAGGGAGAGAAGGAGTATGGTATAGTATGAAAACTAACACACATACTTACAAACTAACACCAATCTCTACAAACTGATGTTTAGGGATTATGATATATTACGATATGTTGACAAATACTACATCTTACAAACCACATTTACAATCAAAAACTTATCGTTACAAACTAATATCTATGGACATGATATGTTATGATTGGATGACAAACAAATTCTTACAAACCAACACCCTCATTTGCAATCTAACACTCATCCTTACAAAGTAATGTATATGTGCCTTCTCAGCACGTCTCATTTGATGATAGGGTAAACTCGCTGTATTACTCCGTATTAATCAGTTATTATAGAGCGACAAGCAAGCTTCTTGTCTGCTTTAGTACAAAAACAGCTGATTGTTCTGCTTCCCGACTGAGTTATATATAAACGCAACATCATTATTGCTACACTTGTCATATTTTGTGTTCTTTCATATTGAATGGGGTTGCACGTTTGCTAAACAACAAACAAACGTACAATCAAGGTTAGGATAGTTTAGGCGATGATTGTCTGTACTCGGAAAGAAAATAATGATTTCATCCGTAGCTGGGAAAAGAGAAAAGTTACGGTAAATATCAATCGAACACTCGCTGTCAATATTATTTGAAACGTTTGTTAAAAGAAATTATATATATATATGAGTAATTGAATGAATGAATTGGAGGACAAAGAAGAAAATTATTGTGTCATTCAAACGAATCCAAAGGAAAGAAGGGTATAATGTGGTAACTAACACAGATACTTAGAAACCAAAACTCATCTGACAAACAAATGTCTATATGCCTTCCCAGCACATTTCATTTGATGGTACGATAAGCCTTATTATTCTGTATTAATAAAATTTAATAGAGCGATAGAGAAGATTTTTGTCTACTTTACTGGAGGAAAAACACTCGATATTTCTGCTTCTCGACTGAATTATGGAGAAATGTAATATCAGCATTGCTACATTTTGTCAAAACATGAATTCACTGGATTTCTGTAATTCTGTATTCATTACAATCCAGCACTCATCATTGCAAACGAATACTTGGTTGCCATCTCAGCATTACTCATTTGATGATACAATATCCCGCTTTATAATTACGTACTGATCTATTTTTAGAGCGATCGGCATGTTCCTTGTCTGTTTTAATGCATCACACTCAATTGTTCTGCTTCTCGATTTAGAAACGCGACATCAGGGGTGTGTCTACCCGTAAAGAAAAGAATGATTTCTTCTGTAGCTGGGAAAATAGAGAAGGAACAGTTAATATCACCCAAGCAATCTCTGTTTAAGGAATGCTGTTTAAAACATTTAGAGGAGAAAATATGAATATAAATGAGTGAATATATGAATGGAAGAGTTAATGGATTAGGACAACGAAAACAAATTATCATGTCATTAAAACTAAACAAATGGAGAGAATGAGTAAAGTATGATATCTAACATACATCCTTACGAGCCAACACTCATTCTTACAAAATAATGCCTTGAAAATACGATATGCTGTGATATGATGACGAACACTCGTTCATACAAACAAACACCACATTTACAATCCAGCACTCATCCAAAGAAACTAATATATTGGTGCTATATTTGCACTTCTTAGTTGATGGTACGATATAATTCCTTATTGATCAATCGGTTTTGAGCAATAACATGTTCCTTGTCTATTTTACAGCAACACGCTCAGTTTTTCTGCTTCTCGATTTATAAATGTGACATCAGCATTGCTACACTTTGTCAAAACAGGGATGAATTCGTTGCTCTATAGTTCCATATTTATAGTTGTTATTTTACCGAGAGATAGAGAGACACAAGGTCACAAGTTATAAATTCGAAGTAATGTTTAGTGTTCTTCTTATGCTGAAGGGAATTTACTTACTTTTTTTAAAGGAGCAGGCAAGACATTCTTGTTTTCAAGGTTATGATAGTTTGGTCAGGAATGTCTGTACTTGTATAGAATATAATAATTTCATTCATATATGTGAAATACATAAAGGAACGGTAAATATTGCCCACATAATCTCTGTTTTAGCAATATTATTTAAAACGGGGACGAATATAAATATATATGAGTGAACGAATAAATGAAAGAATGAATGAATTAGCGAAGAAAGAAAACAAGTATTTCTCATTAAAACTCCTCAAATTGGGAGAATAGATATGGTATGAGAACTAACACAAATACTTTTAACCAAGCTTCATCCTTGCAAACTAATATATAGGGAGTATGATATGCTATAATATGTTAACAAACATTCTTTCTTACAACTCAACACCATCATTTAGAATCGAACACTCGTCCTTACAAACCAAGGTCTAGAGTGAGAAGGTGTATGCTATGATGGCAAGCTCTCGTACTTACGCACGCACGCACACACACACACACACTTCGAAACAAATACTCATTCTTACCCACTAATATGTTGCACGAAACGGTGTAACCATTTTAGGTAGGATCTCTATATACAGAGAGAGTAAAATCAAATAAAACTGTGTACCGCAAGCTAGTGTCATAATTGGAACGGATTACACAACTCTATCGAGAATCCAGAAGTGAATCGACGGCGACGACGACAAAGTTCTGCACGAGGAGAGCAGTGTTTGCACGAGTTCATCCTAGCAATTTCGATGATGAGATGATAGATCCACCACTGCTATCACAAAAACTACCATTATCACGACAGGGAGAGTCAAGATAGTCCAAGAGTGAAAGTCTCTCTGGTAGCACCCGGCGAATACTTCCATATTCAACCTTCGAGTAAGTTGACTTTGAGAACATTTCCAAAGAGAACTTACGCATACAATTTCAGTTATAAGGATTTTAAGTCAGTAAGGTCCCATAGAACAATCGGCCGTGTTTACCACTGACTTGTCACATTCTGTGCTTTTAGAGTTGAAACGAGTGTGTCGTGATGGTAAAGATCATTTCAACGCTATTACCCATATCAAAGGATTTCTCGGATACCGATAATGTTGTAAAAAAAATTGTGTAAATACTGGTAAAACTTTTTAATGCAGTCTTTACTTCTGTAAACTAGAGATTCATAGTCTTTCCACACTGCCTTAACATTCATACAAAATCCTGATGGAATATGTTGAGCTGTTTTTCATCTTCCATGAATGAATACTATTTTCTTTAAAATCTGGTTTTATGATACTTTTGAAATCACAATAAATTACAAAATAAACTTTTAACTTATATTTGTAGTTATATTTTGTACAACAATAATCCGTCAATTGAATAATTTACCTGCTTACATAATCTCTTATGTTCACCCGACATTCTTAAATCGGAAAATGACGGAAACACTTTTTGCAAAACAATAGTTAGCTTCGTGTTTAATTATCTGAGATGATAACAACCTCGATAAGTCATTAATAACTCTCACCTATTTCATCAAATAAAATCAACATATGGACATGGTAATCTCTTTCTTTCTCTCTGTAATTCTAACACGTCTTATATATTTTCTTTCATCTTTTGGCTCTTTGCGGTAATCGCTACTTGTGCTTCGCCCGCTTTGCTCGTCTACCATCTCATAAACATTCACTGATACAAACTTTAACAATATCTCTCACTTTGATGAAGACAGTTTTTATACTTATCAAGGTTATATTTTGATGGTCTGTATTTATAACACATAAGGGTAAAAATTATTCTAAAGCAGCAAAAAGCATTTCTTGTCACTGTCTGAAACATTAAAACATACTTTTCCTTTGCCTTTACAAGCTCTATAATATCTCTCTCTAATATGCTGCTATTTAACCTCAAGCAATGTTAAGCACTCTTTTATACTAAAAACCAGCTTGTTTTTAATTATTCAAATAGCATATAAACCTTCTTACAGTATCTGATAACTGTTGTTTTGTTTAAGGGTTGTGTTCTGTGATACCAGTGTTTAGTAATTAATTGGGGCTGTCCTGTTTCTAATGGAACGTAATTTTGAATCGTTATAAACAGATCAAATTAAACTATCTCTTTTAAAATGTTCCTTTCATTAAAAAAAAATCTGACAAATTTTGTTCATTTCCTCCTTAAAATCTATACTCGTTTAATCGTCTATAAAATAAATCTTGAAGCATTTTTTAATTAATCTTTTAACAAATCTTTTAATATCTTTTCTAGTTGGAACACGTGTTATAGGCGGTGTTAAATTTTTTATTTATTTCATTGTTTGCTATTGGTGCATCAATTATTATTTTCATTTATTATATAACTATTGTTCTCGAGAATTATTATAAAAACTTTTTTTTTTTTGGGGCGGGGGGGGGGGGACTTTTTTCTTATAATAATATTTTCTCCATGATAATACCAGTGTGATTCGTATCATATTTTCAAAACTGTTACATATTTGGTATTTTCTGTTCCGTTTTTCCATTTGATCAACATATATAATATCTGATAATAGTACTCATTTATGTTACTTGTATATCTATACACTTTAATCTGGCATTGAAATTACATTCTAAAGTAATTCTATCTTTAGAATAAATGACAGATCTGCAATATCTTAGGTATTTATACTATGATCCTAAATGTCCAGTTGCTTATACAAATGTCAATCAATTATAGGAACACATGAAAAAGATAAAAAGAAGATTAAATACAGCGAATTAAACGACTGGTCAAGTGGGGAGTCTATCTACGCATTACACAAGCCAGCTACAAAAAGATTTCAATGCAGAAGGGGTTTATGTGAATGACATTGATTATCAGTGGGAGGCGCATACAGTTGACTTGCAAGTGTACGAAAAGGATAGCAACGGATATGAATATATTCTGACTGTCATATAGATTTATTCCAAATATGCATGGGCTGAAAATGTTTGGTCGAAAAGATATGACGGTATATATTATGCATTTAAAAGTATAACTAAAGAGAGAAACCATCAAAAATACATTTTAATGAAGGAAAATTAAGAAGTTGCTTGCAAAAGATAACATTGAATATTGTACAACGTACTCTGAAAAAGAAACTTCAGTAGTGTAAAGATTTAAAATAACTTTAAAAACTTGAACGTGGAAGTATTCAATCAAAATGAAACCTGAGAATGGGTAGATGTATTGACTAAACTGATCAAGGGATGTCATAACACCTATCATAGATCTATAAACATTACTCCGATTCTAGCAAGCAAAGAAGAAATTAGATCCAAAGTCTTGATTAATTTATTTGGTTACCTAACAAGGCAAACATTTGGAACGCCTAAATAAAAATGGCAACAAGGTTAAGATTTCAAAATATCTTTTCAAAAGTGTGCCTATCTAATTTTACAGAAGAACCTTTAAAGTAAGAGATGCTATTTTAGGTTGTCTACAAACTGGAAGACTTATAGGAGATAATACTGATGGAATATTTTACCAAGAGGATTTGTCGTTATACTCCAAAGAGGTAAAGACTATTTTTCAAACTAGACAAGAGTACCGTGAACGGTACACTGTACGCCCGCCCCATGTATAATAGTCCTCTATCTAGACAATTGAAATGTATGAAGAGAAACCGTTTTCCTTTCTTTCAGTTTTTTTTTACCCCTCCCCACCCCCCACCCCCCACCCCCACCCCCCGATCGCTAGGCTTCTACCTTAACCTAAATCCTAAGTCCAAGCGATCCACAAAGTTTGGGAAAGATCTGTGATGTACAACTAATGTTATTGTGCGGAAAACATTTTTTTATTCTCTTACTCAGCAACCTTGACCGTTGGCCTTTTGACTCAGAAATCAATAGGGTTCTTCCTTACACAAAGTGCAAGCTATCCACAAAGTTTGGTAACTGTAGATGATAGAAAACTCAGGTTATAGTGCGGAAAAAATTATCTTCTTTCAGACTGACCATTGACATTTTACCCTTTGAACCTGAAAGCAATAGTGTTCTTCCTACACCAAGTGTAAGCTATCCACAAAATTTGGGAAGTGTAGATGGCGGAGAACTCGAGTTATTGTGAGGATACCGTTTTCCTTGTTTTTCACTCACAGTGGACTTGACCTTTCATTTTTTGAGGCCGAAACTGATAGAGTTCTTCCTTACCCTAAATGCAAATTGGTAAAAGACGGACGGACGGACAACATCATAACATAATACACTCCGTCTTATGGCAGGCGTATAAAAAGTAATCATAAAAAATATGTACTTGTGAAATGGAAAGGTTATGAGGATTCTTTTAATAGTTGGGAACCAGCTTAAAATATTGTCATTAAAATAACTTTTATTTGATCTGTAGGTTGTGGATCAGCTTGTACATTCTTCTATTGGAATTGCAATTCTTTTTACAGTTTTGCTTGTGGTTTGTATAGATGGTGTACATTGCTTTTGGAACTTATCCAATAAAGTTATTTAAGTGCTTGCAAATTCATATATCCTAGTCTTCAAAGATTTTGATTTTTGAACTTTTATTTGCTTGTGCGTTAGTTGACTTGATAGAAAAAAATAGGGTAATGTGATGGAAAGATAGCAAAGGGTCACATAAAGAAAGACAAAATATGCCATGGTGATAGAAAGACAGAGAAATTAAGTAAAAAATTAAACGTGATAAAATGAATGAAAAAGGAACAGAAAAGATAGAAAAGGTGACAAAAACACAGAAAAATAGCAAATTCACAGAAGAAAAAAAGGAAAAAGGTAGAATGGAAAAAGGAAAAATGTGATGCGTTATACAGAAAGAGAAAGAAAGAAGAATCAGAACAAACATTAAATCGTATATTTTTTCTTTTTTTTTCAAAAGTAAACACAAATACTTAATAAAGTAAGAACAAGTACAAAAGCACATACATGTCTTCTCTCTCTCTCTCTCTCCAATAGGTATACATGGTTATTACAGGTACAGTACACAGATGCACAGATTAGATAGAGAGATACCAAATGTTGTACCGTTCCGCACTCTGTAAATAGAGTAGAATACAGATATAAAATAGTTCATTTCCCAGGGAGTGAAACAACCAGATTTCTTTCAGCTTTATTTGCTGAATTTGAACTGCTGAACATGAGCAGGACTGCATCTAGTGAGCTGAGGTGTTTCATTCATATTGAAAGTAAAACTATACCCGCCAACGGAAGTGGTGTAGGTAGATGCATGTTCTTATTACATTGGCAGAGCATATATCAAGAAATAGAGACAAACAGTTTTATTTCCCTTTAAATATGTATAATTGATTAAATATTATGAATGTATCAATGAAGATTATAAATAATCTTATAATTAGAACTTTCATATATGTCTGACAGTATCTAAACGGTGAATCCAATGTTTCCTTTAATAGACTTTCCATTTCAGAATTGATGTTGAATTATGCCCCTTTGTACAATTATTATACAAAGTTTTTAAGGTTGTAAAATATGAGAGTATCCGATTTTAAAATTAGAAATAATAAAATTATTTTTTTTAAATTTGATAAACAAATAGTCAAAAGAAGGCCCATAAAGAGGAATATGCATTTTTCAATTGCAGAATACTTTTGTATTTATATGTTTGTCAGTTTTCTACAAATAATAAATAAAATTATAAAAGTTCAGTTCCATTTTCTGGGTTATGCAATTTTCATTATATATACAGCAGTTGGGAAACCAGCTGCATTGTATAGGGTGCCGTTGAGAAGTAGAAATAACCAAAAACATTGTAGGCAAAATACGTTAAAGCGGGCTCAACAGCCAAACCAGTTATTGAGAATGTGTCTCTGACACACACCAATAAAAATAGAAGTGACCAAATACTATAAATATATTAATGAAGTTCATATATAATCTTAGAATTTAAACCTATTGGATAAGTAGTATCCAGATGGTGAATCCAATATGTTTCTTTTAATAGACGTTCCATTTCCGA
This sequence comes from Margaritifera margaritifera, assembly GCA_029931535.1. NCBI lineage: Eukaryota > Metazoa > Mollusca > Bivalvia > Unionida > Margaritiferidae > Margaritifera > Margaritifera margaritifera. The sequence goes on from JAQPZY010001609.1 coordinate 4,933,964, forward strand.
ATTAACAATATCAATTGCATTGAATGAAAAATCTTGTAAATAGTGGAAGCCGTCATTAAAGTGTGTGGAGACATGAGATTAAAAAGATGGATCGATAAATTTATTTATGTCAGATCTATGTTTGTTCATGTGTTTAGATGCTTGCTGATGGGTTTGCAATAGGGTGGTCAATCGTCCCGTTTTATACCAGACAGTCCGGTTTTTAAGCTGGTTTGCCCCATTCTTAACATGATTATTTTTGCGTGTGTGCAAAGGAGTGTCAGGTATTCTTGAGTTCCGTCAGTGGCCATCCTATTTGCTCAATATATTTATTTTTACAAGTTATGAAATAAATAACATTAGATGTTGCACAGTTACTATTATAACGCATCTTAAATGTTTCTTCGATATTACTGCTACTGAGATAAGTATTTTAATTAATAAAAGAACAGTGCGAACATCTGGGTCTATTATATTTAGTTGATGAACCATAACTTTCAAACATTTAGCAAAATTTATTTCGTTTAGTATTGAAATATGATGGTTCTAGGTTGAAAATTAAATTAAGCATAACTCAAATCGAATTTCAGAGGGATTATAGGTCAAATAGGACTATTTTCAAACTGAATAATACGTTCAACAAGTGCGTATTATTTACATATTGAGACTATTACTTAGAATAGATTTCATTAGATATTATGGGATACATACAGTGTTTTTAACTTTGGTCCCAACCCAAGTTTTAGTGCACTCTCACTTTTCATTTTCATGGAAATTTATTTCTGACATGATTGTGCATAGATAAGATTTCCAGTCCTCCAAGAACAGACCTGTTTCATTTTATAATTTACCAGTAATGTATCGATTAATAAGTCCTACGTTCTGACGATTGATGGCGTCCAAATGCTAATTTCTTCGTGAATTATCTGGTACCTTATCAATATGTATCTTGGATACGAAAACTCGTTCTAGTCTGGTGAGTTATTCAATCATAAAAGTTATTAATTATGCACGTGTCTTGATCAAACACGGTGACACGAAAACACAATTCCATAACAATTTATTTTCGTGCTTTACTGTATTTGACGAAAAACACACACAGTCGTTCACTAGCTTTTGTTCGCAGTGACGAACTTAATTGTTAGTTGTCTGAGCGACATCAATAATCATTAAGAGTAAAATGTCCGCTAATCTCCCAAAAGGCCATGTTGCCTTCTGTCACTTGTAAAGGTGGAAATAGCAAAGTTTAAATCTTATTACGAGGCAGGGCTTCTTGTCGGAATATCCTTCTCCAGACAGTCATATATCGTAATCTTGCATGTACTCGGAATACAAAGTGTTCAGTGAGCATGGTTGGAGAGCAATGTTTAGCTCGCAAATGACACCACATTGAATTTAATATTCAGGAAAGCTAACCGCGAGGTGCATGAGTTTTCATACAAGAGACATGGCTTTTGTCAATAACACAACGGATTTGCCAGCATCTATTGAGACCATCCACCCTTTGACCGATGCCTCTCCCTTGGAGTTTTATATGCAATATTTGTGTTGCTTTAATTTGTGGAATTTTTCCATGCAGATAAATATGTCAAATTCGTCGAAAGTTGACTCTTCTACGTCCTGTCCTGAAGATTTGCTGATGAATTTAATGTGCAAACTTCTATTTGTGTCGCGTGACAGTATTTTACCTGACCCTTTACCCCAATCTGTAACCATTGCTTTCATTACTCTATACATTCTGATTATATTTTTGGGCATCGTGGGAAATGTCGTAGTCATCGTTGTCATAGGACTTGCAAAGACTGTAAAATCTGTGACAGACCTGTACATCATGTCTCTGGCGGTCAGTGATCTCCTTATAGCTGTGCTGAACATGCCTTTCCAGCTATATTTCATCGTAGCCAATGAATGGTTGACAGGCGGGGAGGTGGGAGAATTTCTTTGCAAGTTCACAAATTACATCCAAGGTGTGACCGTCGTGTCCAGTATTTTGACTTTGGCTGCCATAGCCATTGACAGGTGAGTAAAACAAGTAGTGAATAATTAGAAAATACTAGACCACTTGTAAAATTAAATAGTACGATCTTTTTTGCCAACATGTAAATTTAGATGCATCGAAAAATGTCCAGAAAGTCAAATACCAGCACCGTCATTTTATTTAGGACTGTACATCTTATTTTGCACAGAGTTTGCTCACGTACAATAAATAAAAAGATAAAAGATATCACATTGAGAATTATTTCTTCTTCTATCTTGATTCACTACTATATCACCTAAATATAGGTTTATACATATACGGATATTGAAATACAGACAGACGGACATACAATCAATAATGAAAGCTCAGTGCATGTCTGTATATATGTTACTCTATAGGGAATATTGCAGTGTTATTAGTCAAGTTCGATAGTACAAACGGTATGATGGCTGTATTTAAGATCGAGAAGTTTGCAGTTAGAATATTTCTCTCGGAATTGTTTTTTCTTTATAATTTAGTGCACCTGCAATCTCTAGTCAATTCCATCGTTCAGGTATGACAGTGGATTTGGTTGTTTGGTCCTAAATAAAGGGAATATGAAATCAAATCAGTGCCAAGGGTATGAGTTGATATTGCTTACGATTATATGACATGTTTAACTGTAGTACATCTAAAATCTCTAGAGAATAGTTTCACATGCAATGTATTTGAGGTGATTCAGCTACATCCAGGCTGATTTGGCGTAAACACCCAGCTGATAACTCTCCCAATTCACCCTAAGAAAGGATGATGAATCCCATCCCTGGGGCGCACAGGTGCACCCAAACTGCAAAGATGGCTGCAGCTAGAGATGGCAGACCAGAGAGTGCATATGGGCTTTGGCACAAATTTATGACAAAAGTTCAATATAGTAAATAAAATTCTTCAATGGCTATGGCAGTGAAGTATTGCTAGTTACTAAACGAGAGCGAACACTTCTATCATAGTTCAACCAATTCCTATGCAAGTCCCAACAAATTGCCAGCTCCATTAATACGTATTAAAATTAGAAAAGAAACGAGCCGTATAAATAATCAAATATAAACAGAATTGTCATTAAATGACTTAGAGATTTATTTAAGATGAATATAATTGATTTTTAAAGATATCGAACGATATTTGAAGAAGATCGTCATTCTAAAAATGTGGCAATTTGGTTCTGTGAATGCACAGATAGACTGAACGATTAGACTTATGAAACGGCCTGCTCAAGAAACAGACACAAAGAAGGCAAGAGAATTTTACCATAGAAAAAGACGTATGAACAGAACGAACAGAGGTGAAATGTGTGATTCTTTTTAATGTGACGTACAATCTGTGTTACATACACCAAGTGATCATGTAGATAGATCATTCAATTACAATTTAATCATTGGTCAGATAGATGTTAGGTAAAACTATAAGATATTCAAAAATTGAGTATGAATACACTATATGTAAATGTACATAATGTAAGGGATGCAGTAGTATGGACGTCCACAGTATGGACGTCAACAGTATGGACGTCAGCAGTATGGACGTCAACAGTATGGACGTCAGCAGTATTGACGTCAACAGTATGGAAGTCCACGCGGCCGAGAGAAACTACATAAGGCCGCTAAGAGTAAATGAAATATAGAAATCCAGACACGTTGACATATTGAACATATTTACTTCAAGTAGAGCAGTTCATCACCTTTCCTCAGGATATTTTAAAATTAAAGAAGATACCATTACTTTGGAATAAATGATTTATCAAAATTGTTGTCATCACAACGAAAACAAAGACACAACGGACAACAATATATCTCTGAAAATGCTTGAATACTTTCTATAGGCCAGACAAATTATCAAACCAGACAAAAGAATATATATATATATATATATATATATATATATATATATATATATATATATATATATATATATATATATATATATATATATATAGTCTCAAAAACAAGAAAATAAAAACTAACCAAACCAATTTATGGTGAATTTACTGTGTTAGAGCTATCAAATTGGTTGATGTACAAATTCTTTTGCAAGTTGAAAAACGCATACGGTGATAACATGAAACTGATTATCACTGATACAGAATTTCTGTGCATATGTTTTGAAAGGGATAATTTCATTGATGATATTAAAGAAAGTATACAGTTATGCGATGTTATACAGAGGGCAACGTGTTCGGTATCCCACAAACAAATGAGAAAATTCCTGGACATTTAAAGGCGGAGTTAAATGGCATTCTAGTTAGAGAGTTATGTGATTTAAAATCAAAACTCTATTAATTCAAGACAGATAATGACGAAAATACGGTCTGTAAAGTAATTAAGAATGCGCGATTAAAAAGAATATAAGATTGTGTATGTACAAATATTACTCACTCAATCAGAAGGAAAATTATCAAGAGATTAATTTACTTAGGTCACACAATCACGACATGTACCAATAAACAAAGTTGCTCTTTGATCTTATGATGACAAACCTTATTATGGTTGACAACGTAAATCCAACGTAAATACATCACCTTACGGACACGTCAATATCTTGCATTGAAACAGATTTAGCGTTGTTTACTTTAAATAATTATATTGAATAGGAAACAATAATCACTTAAAATGTTTGTTTCTTTTGCTCTTTTTCAAAGTATCCAAAGTTTTTCTTCTCATTTCTTTTGTGATGAGATCATTTTCAGTGAAGATAGTTTCCATTGCTTGTTTCTTCTTGCTATAGATGACGACGAAGAAACGTGCGTTGTCTAAAATCTTTAATAACAGACTTTTATTTTTCCATTATCACCCATACTGCTATTTCAAAATTTCTACTAATAAAAGCTAGCTAAGCTAGGGTAGTTGTTTTCTTTTGTACGTCTTCAAGATTCCCACAATCATCAATTAGATACAAATTATTGGTTCCTTGGAACATATCAACATGTAATTCTAACCACTTTTCTTTGGGTCTATCACGAACACATTTTCATCGTTTAGTAACCACTTTCTGTCGTAAGTCTTGGTACACATAAAGGCTGGACTGCTGATCAAAATGAATTGAACAAGTCCTTGTATTCAGTGTCCATTAGATATAATATGAAAATCGTTTTATCACAATAAGTCACTCCATAATTATCATGTTATGAGGTTCTTTACTTTTGCCTAAAACAAAATTGACTTAACTGATTCTTTTGGATATTAGCCCGAGTATCAGACACTAAAAAAAAGAAACTATTTTGTGAGCATCAATATTTTCTTTTCCATTGATTTGACAGTGGATACCTTGTTGTATGTTGGATAATTTAAGACCGCTACCATGTAATCTGTTATGATATGTACTTCTCGAATCAAACCAGATACAAATATTGTCAGTGTACAAATTGTCAGCACTTGCGTTACTAATTTCTTTGTGCTTTTATTGTTCATGAAACAAATACTTTGCGGCTTCCATAAACTGTCGTATCAATTGAAACCCCTGGGAATAAACCATATTTGTCAGATCTTCTATTGTCACCGAGATTTTCTCTATTACTGAACTGAACACATTTCTGGGTCACTTTATCCACTCTTTCTATACAGTATCATAATACCCTTCCAACTCATTCTGGCAGAATTAAGTGTGGTTTTTGTTAAAACTGTATTGGCTGCAATATGTCGATGATCTTCGCTATAGTGATGTATGTTTTCCAGGTCTTAGTCTTGGTTTCCGCTATCACTTCAGAAGCTATTGCAAGTGTAATGGTAAATCTGAAATCCCGACGAAGAGCACAGGAATACAGTGGACTATGTTAGTATCTGAGAGTTAAGTGGTATTCTAAACTTATTTCCATACACCACAAACTGTATAACTTCAGTACCAGTAATGTATGCATTACCTACCCCCTGATCTCAACGTTCTTATTTTTCCATTCATTATGCCTTGTTCAATCCTGTTTGTTCTGAGCTGGACGGGCATCTTTGCATGTCATGAAAACGTTGTAGTCATTCAGTTAAATATAGATCGTCATTTCCATATGAAATGGAAGATTTAGCAAATATTTCTGCCATAACAGATTCATTTCAGGACAGATTCAATAGACTTAGAGACACAGAAGAAACACAACCTAAATATCCGCTTGAACCTACTGTTGTACTAACGAAACCAATGCAAGATACTGGAGTTATATCAATAATAGAAAGAAAAAGTAGAATGATACGAACAAATTAACGAGTGGATTAAGAAAGGAAACTGATCTGAGTAAATTAATTCGTGAATTACACCATTCTTTGGATAACACGTCTTCTCGTGAAAAAAGATGGATCTAAACAAGAACAATTTATCCGAGAGTTATTTACCCAACAAGAAAAAACATGGGAGGATATAAAAAAAATTTTTTTTTTAAATGTTGCCATTGCAGCATCAACAACAGAAGCTTTTCAAATAGAACTCGAACATCACAATGAGCAAGGAATTAAATGGTACCGTTCCGTCTGTAAATATAACTCCTTATAAATCACTTCTTGTGAGTTCAGATTTGGGGTTAGAACCTACCCCATGTGAGGTGTGTGTGTGTGTTGGGGGGGGGGGGGCGGCGTCAGAGACTAGAGGATCTGAAATGTTACTGCTTAAAATTAGGCAATATTTAATCAAACACATAGGGATTTGCGATAGTGGGTTAACGAAACTATTATAATTGCTATTTCCCTACCTACGCACACATTCAGACTCCTTGAAATTAATTTTATTTTTTATTTTGTCTAATTTTCCTGGGCATTTCACGAAAATCCCAATTATAAGAGAAAAATAGTGTTATGGAATTTGGTTCCGTCCGTCCGTCTGTCACACTTTCGTTTCCGTAGGATAATTTCACAACGTTTCGAAACATCTCTTTGAGACTAAGAACACATATTAGACTAGTTGTCCAGATGAGCCTTTTGTTAATTCACAATTCTTCAGTTTCAACATTTTCAATGTTTTGTCCGTTTGTCTTTCAATCCACCAATCAAATATCCACACTTTCGTTTCCGGAGCAAAACTCAAAAACTGCCAAAGATATGTCTGAAATTTGGTACATGAATTAGACTAGTGTAGATGTGCCTTCTGCTATTCACAATTCTTCACTTTCAATAGTTTTAACGTTCTGGTCCTTATGTTCATCCAGTCAGCCATCATTCACACTTTAGTTTCTGGAGCAAAATTCCAAAAACGTGCAAGGTATCTCAAACCTTCAGTTAATATATTTTTTACGCTTTTGTCCATCCTTAAAATACCATTCACATTGGTTTGTCCATCCATATAACATTCACATTGTCATATATATATATATATATATATATATATATATATATATATATATATATATATATATATATATATATATATATATATTTGCAATACACCGGGTCTTTGCATCCTTGCAGATACACGCTGTTATGAGCAATTTTTATAAGGGATACAAACAATAACAAATTCAGTACACAAATTTCAAAGTTCTCGGGTCCAAGTTGTAAACTATTGCAAAGTTTGTGAGAAGGGAAGTATGGAAGGACATTAGCTCAGGGAAGGTCATAAGTACAACACTGTGTACATTTATTTAATAGTAAGAAACTGTGTCATAACCAAATTTAAAAATGGCGACATGACTAAGCATTCCAGTGTGCTGACCAGAGTGACCAATTATAGTAAGCGCCTCAGCTTGCAGAGAAAAAATACGCGAAATAGAAAGCTGACACTATCTTTTGTTCCAGTAACTATGGCTCTGCGAAAATTCACTGGTCAACTTCCTGCTTAAAAAATTTGGTATAAGGAGCATAAAAAACTTGGTCATATATCAATATAATTTTAAAAAAAGTTGTAGAAAATTAAATTTTCTATTTGTGTTCCAAATTCAGCTCTGCACATCAATGGATATTTACGTTATACAAATTTCCAGTCACCGTCTCACAGCTTTGATCTGCGAGATTCAAACAAGGAATAAGAGAAAATTTCCTTTCAAGGTCCCTAGCAACTGCGTCAGTGGAATTGGATGAGTCAGTATAAACAATGGGCAATTTTTCATAAACAAAAATGTATGCAATTTTTAGCGAGAGAGAGAAAAAAAATAAAGAACATAGGCTACCGGTAACATAAATGATAATTTGCTAGAAGATGAAATGAAGATAACAGCATCCTATATATATAGATATATATATATATATATATATATATATATATATATATATATATATATATATATATATAAGGCGCTCGCTTTTACAGATCACTCACATCTGATCTCTGTCCGCGTGGATTCGAGTCACGTATCGGGCCAACGTGGGTATGTGAGGGTCGGTGGTTCTACCCGGGGTTTTCCAGGGTTCTTCCTCCACCAAATATATATATATATATATATATATATATATATATATATATATATATATATATATGTATATATATATGGCTGTCGTACTTTTGTTTCCTAGAAAGAATACAAAACTGTTGAACATAACCCTATACGACTTTATACACATATCATATCTGAACTCAAGATGTGGCTTTTGCTTTCTGGAATTCTTCAGTTTAAATATTTTAAGCTTTTGTACATCGACTTATCTATATTCTTCACGCTTCCAATACAGAACATGATTCAAAAACTGTTGCAGATTGTCTTTTATCTGTCTGTCCTTCTGTCCCCTAACATTTATTTTGGCTGAGCGGGGTATACAGATGTCTCAATCATCTTGTTGTTTTTGTTGTTGTTGTTGTCATAACTATAAAGAAAAAGTGAAACATATATGAATAATGCTAGGTGTTCATTTATTCTCACAATCTAATTAAACCACCATGCGTCATAATATTTCCCAAATGCTTTTTAAAAACTGTATCTCGTAATAATCTCTCTCTCTCTCTCTCTCTCTCTCTCTCTCTCTCTCTCTCTCTCTCTCTCTCTCTCTTGTATTCAGCACAGTTGTCATGCTTACTATTTGTATCATCAGTGACCTGTTTTGCTAATATAGTTCCCTGAATTTATATAAATGGATGTCGAAATGCCACAATTTGTAAACATGACTGAAAGAGAGAGAAGAGAGATTTATCGCATGTGTTGAACTTAAAAAAATTTGTAAAAAAAATTATTCCGTTGTTTCAATTCCCCTGATATCTAATTTGAGATTTGATCCTCCATTTAAAAGGGTGATATTTAAGAAAATATATGAAAACCTCAGATGCAGCTATGCTGGACTTCACTACTGAGCAATGGTGAAGGTGCAAAACTCGTTTCTTCATCTGTAGAGGAGTATTTATTTAGCAAGAAAAATCAATACACCGGAAGAAAGAATCATTTGTATAATGTAATGTTGTTAAAGCGACACGGCAGGAGATTATTAGAATCTGCAATATACCGGATATTGTTTACAGTTACATGGCACAGCGCCATCTATTTTCAAAATGGGATATTATTTTATTACAACTTGTTTTATACTAACGGTATTCTTGTAATTGTAAAGATGCAATATATCGTGCGCGACGTGGGTTTTTTTTTTTTTTACAAATTATCTATGATGCATTGACATTCTTATTTCTTTTAATTCTTACTTTCTTGACTGTAACGTTGCAAACGTACAATTTTATAATCAAAATATGTAAATACCTTATTAGCAGAGAATTAGATATTTCAAATGAAGCCTGTTTTCTTCTATTTTATGGGTTCATATATATATATTCCGTAATCCTAACATGAACTTGACACTAAATAATCTACTTCTGTTGCTCTGTCCATAAAACACCAAACCAAAACCTAGCATGTACATTAAATGTACAGGGGGTGAAACAGATTTTTTTATCGTCTACTGGTCAAACTCAGTTATGAATAAACGTCATGTACAACAATATTGGAAGTTTGTTTCATGATTTTGTTCCAATCCACTCGGTAACCCCTTATTTACAAAAAATGTTTTTTTTTCTACAATGCTAGAGATAGATTTTTAATCGGGGGGATGCAATATTTGCCCCTTTCTTAAATTGTCGATTCTATATTTTTTACGTTTACAACCATTCGTTTCGGCATTTAATATTACGAATGAGATGGTATGAGGCTTTTTGAAAATTTTAAGACGACGATGAATCTAGGAGATCCTATGGAATTGTAATATTACGGCCTAAATACAGACAAGAACCCCACTAAAATTTACAAATATTTTGTTGTCTGCTCTTTGCTGAGGATTCGTTCATCTTAAAAGGTTAGAAATTTCCCTCGCATAACTCAATGTTTTTGTTACTGAGACCCATTGATTGATTGATTGAGAGGGGGGAGGGAGAGAGAGAGAGAGAGAGAGAATTAAAAAGCAGCAAATAATAGCAACATACCTTATGTTGTTTTTGCATTTTTTAAATCGACACTGTAATGTGCCCACAACAAATCTCTCTCTCTCTCTCTCTCTCTCTCTCTCTCTCTCTCTCTCTCTCTCTCTTTCTTGGGAGTGTGAGTCTATGTGACTGTGTGAGTGTGTATGTGTGTGTGACCGAAAAAAATCTACCTTCGCATGTGTATGATTGTTTGTAATACCCCCTTACTCTTGATAAGAAAAAAACAAAACAATGTACTTTGCAGTTGACAAAAAAATTATAACTTATTCCTTCGGTATGAAAAGAAGATACACATAAAGGCAAATTTATAACATGTAACCATGGCTTGAAAACAATATATCAAAGATATAAAACATATTTCTGTGTTTAGGACTCCATAGTACAGAGCCCCTTTTTCTTACTGTCCGATACCGTCCCATCCATGGTAAATTCCCACAGGACCCCAAAGACACCTATCTGTATTGTTAAATTTTTATATGACCGCAGTTACGTTAAGTTACGCACGTTTTGAAAAAATATTGGCATATATTGCAACAACAAAAATACATCTCATGTCTTGTATACAGAAACAAACATCACACTGTAAAAAAAAAAAAAAAAGATTTAACTTAGTGGATTGGAGCAAAATTATGAACAGACTTCCTATCTTGTTGCACATAACCCAGTGAGCAGACAACAAACATTATTTGCTTATCCCCTCAACTTATATGATTCATGTTAGAAATACGGAATGTACTTGACTCCATGTCCAAAAAAAAAATAAAAAAAAATAAAAAAGGAATACAGGTTTGATTTGTGATATCTCGTTTCTGCAAAGAAGACATTCGTTAACGAAACTAATATTTAAGTACCTTTACATCTTTTAATCATCAAATTTTGTACGTTTGCATCATTACAATCGAGAAAGAAAGAGTCAATGGAGTTCGATAGTTCGATAACACTGAGTCATGCCACACTTAAACATTAATGCAAATTTATTAGTGAATTTCTGTGGTTCTCGTCTGCCATCTCATCCGCAATGTTACATTTCCATAGAATCTCAGTGTCATGCATCATGTTAAAATTTCAATAGGGTCCAATGCCATCTCATCCGCAATGTTACATTTCCATAGAATCTCAGTGTCATGCATCTCATCTGCAATGTTACATTTCCATAGAATCTCAGTGTCATGCATCATGTTAAAATTTCAATAGGGTCCAATGCCATCTCATCCGTAATGTTACATTTCCATAGAATCTCAGTGTCATGCATCATGTTAAAATTTCAATTGGGTCCAATGCCATCTCATCCGTAATGTTACATTTCCATAGAATCTCAGTGTCATGCATCATGTTAAAATTTCAATAGGGTCCAATGCCATCTCATCCGCAATGTTACATTTCCATAGAATCTCAGTGTCATGCATCATTTTAAAATTTCAATAGGGTCCAATGCCATCTCATCCGCAATGTTACATTTCCATAGAATCTCAGTGTCATGCATCATGTTAAAATTTCAATAGGGTCCAATGCCATCTCATCCGCAATGTTACATTTCCATAGAATCTCAGTGTCATGCATCATGTTAAAATTTCAATAGGGTCCAATGCCATCTCATCCGCAATGTTACATTTCCATAGAATCTCAGTGTCATGCATCATGTTAAAATTTCAATAGGGTCCAATGCCATCTCATCCGCAATGTTACATTTCCATAGAATCTCAGTGTCATGCATCATGTTAAAATTTCAATAGGGTCCAATGCCATCTCATCCGCAATGTTACATTTCCATAGAATCTCAGTGTCATGCATCATGTTAAAATTTCAATAGGGTCCAATGCCATCTCATCCGCAATGTTACATTTCCATAGAATCTCAGTGTCATGCATCATGTTAAAATTTCAATAGGGTCCAATGCCATCTCATCCGCAATGTTACATTTCCATAGAATCTCAGTGTCATGCATCATGTTAAAATTTCAATAGGGTCCAATGCTATCTCATCCGCAATGTTACATTTCCATAGAATCTCAGTGTCATGCATCATGTTAAAATTTCAATTGGGTCCAATGCCATGTCATCCGCAATGTTAAATTCCCATAGAGTCCATACTGATCCAAATGGTTGTAAAGGAAACAAATGAGAATCACAATTTATTTTTGAAAAGGTGGCAAATATTCCCCCCCCCCCCCAATGTCCATCGCTGTAATGTGGACAAAAGAACAAAGCAGCAAAAATGATGTGTTTGTCCCGCCCACATTTAAGATTGATGTTAGAAATACTTAGACATCATATCGATCCAAACGCTAATGTTAATTCACATAACCTCCATACCATCCCAACCCCCATGTTCAATTCCCGGGGGGGGGGGGGGGCACATTAGTGACATCTGTAATGTTGACATTCCTATAGGACTCTACAGTGGCCGAAAATGTACCGCATAGTACATCGACCCTCCAAACATCTCCTTGCAGTGGTTTAAGTTTTTCCCCTGTAGTACATCGACCCCACCCCGAAGTTTCCCCGTTCAGTGGCTCAAATTTCTCTCATTCAGCTGTTTTATGATTTCTGCTTTCGAAAAATAATTTTTATAAAAAAAAATTCAAAATGCTAGTGCGCATTCAGAATCTACTCTGTGTGTAGGGATCAATCCACTAATTCTTTATTCGTAAACATAAGTTTTAACGTGCGAGAAAATAAAAATATGCTGTGCACTAGATGACCAAGTATGCAACACACGTACGCCTTGACTGAAGTAAGCTCAAACGTTCTGAAGAAAAAAAATATACGCTTCGTGGCATTTTCTAGAGATAAATGTTCCAAAAGTAAGGTACCGATAAACGTTATCTTTATGATCAGTTTCGCACAGGGTAGGCACAAAAGAAGTTTAGCCTGCCTCAAGAAACAAGAAAATCAAAATCGTGTACGTGCACACAATTTGCAGATTACCTCCCTTTGTTGTTGTTCTCTGTATCAATTGAAAGAACGGATAAAAATCTCAGAAAATTATTATTATTATTTTTGATTAAAAATAAATCCGACACTGATATTACAGCCAGTAGCCCGATCTTTAGGTATTAAGTACGGTATCCAAATGTTCCCTCACTTCGACACTGTTACCCAGCTCAATTAATAATTAGTAGTCTGATTCCTATACCAAAAATGCGATTTTACAATAATTAGCGATATCAAAGAACATTTCACTAGCAATCTCTGTGCAAAAGCAATTGCGCCTGAGAGTTACGGTTTACTAGCAATTTGGAAATTTGTGTAATTTTTTACCCGCTGTGTAGTTGTCAGTTTATAAATCTTTTTCCAAAACAACACCTTCATTTGCTCGAGAAACGTAAACCCGAAGATTTGAATTTGTTGGTTATGTCTTTCCCTATTGTAGAGCTAGTAAGCAGAGGACATTCAACAAAGGGAGGTAATCTGCCATCTTCGCACTCAGCCTTCGACATACTGGAATTTGTGTTAGGATTTTGGCAATTATTCCATCCGATGCACGTTCTATTCTTTATATCTGCAAAATTCAGCGCTCCACCCATCGAGGTGTACACATGGCTTATATTAGTGTTTTGGAAAGCTAATTGTATTGAAAGAGCTGATGTGCAATTTTGCAAACGTTTATTTAGTGGAAGACAGTGTACGCAAAATGATTTTGTACATAGGGAACTTGGACCCAAAGGTATCAAAATATTATTAAGTACTGGTTTAATATTTTGAATTCCTGATACGAAATAAATTAAAACTATTTATTATATGCTGCAAAGAGATACTGATCATTCTCCAGCCAAAGAAAAATGGCTTTCTCTTGTTCGAGATTTATTATAATCATTGGGGTTTTATAACGTTTGGTTAAATCATGGTGTAGGAAACCAGAGCAATTTAATTTATCTTTTAATCCAAAGACTTATTAATAATTTGCACTGAATCGGAATTCAATATTGACTGATTTGCCTAGAGTTATATTTTTACAAAGAAATTGCAACTTTTGTTGGAAGCACTATTTAGATAGCATGACTGCTTCGATATGTGGAGTTGCACTTACAAAACAGAGAGAATCATCAGATCGACTTGAAATTGAAATTGGTAGATAGGAAAACACCACAATTCTTAGTGAAACTAGAAAATGTAAACTTTGTAATATTTTAGAAGATGAATTTCATTTTCTGTTTGGTTGCCCGTTGATATATGTTTACGCAGAGGATATAGGAATCAGACCAACAATTATTGATTATTAATTGAGCTGGGTACCAGTCTCGACGTGGATGGTGAGTGGTGGGGGAGGACATCGGATACTGTTCTTAATATTTGGAGATTGGGCCACTTCTGCGTACATTGTGTTTGTTAACTTACAGGACTACGACTTTTTTTTCCAGCAGACTAAAATTATATTGTATCCAGTCGGTCTGACACTGATGATTAAGGAAGCTTTTATCGGTGCCCCGCTTTAGGGAAGTTTATCTCGAGAAAATGCCGCGAAGCATACAATTTGTATTGTTTAGAAAGTTTGCGCTTGCTTCAGTCAAGAAGTACATGCGTTATGTGCTGTGTCATCTAGTGTACGAAATGGTTTTATTTTCTCAGACGTTAAAATTGTCAACGGAGAATGAATTAGTGGTCAGATCCGAAAAAAAGAAAAAAAACAAAACAGGTACAACTGCTTAAAGAATCGTAAACGGTCTATAATGGTCTATTTATATACAAATATCATTAAAAAAAAGTCGTTTTGTTGCGAGCGGACAAAAACATGATTTTTATATGAAAATCTAGTCATCCTGTACCTACAACACAGATACGTGAAAATTGACGTGTGCTACATGTTTGAAGAGGTATTATTGATATAAATTTTCTACGAGACCTCGATTTCATAATCATCATTTAAACATGAATATACTTATCTTCTTTCTAAAATGTTTTGTCATGCATACCTTTCAAATCAAAATTTTAGAAACGAGATAAAAAATAGTTAATTCTGTTACCTAATTTCTACTAAAAAAAAATCTGATTTTCAACTGTTTATAGAAAACAGGTCAGGTATTTTCTGAGCCTATTTTGGGGCCGAAATTCAGCCGCATTCCCCATGCCAAAACTGTCCATTTTTCCCAATTTGAGTGTAGACATTCCCAACCAGAACTTAAAAAAGAAACAAGAAAAAAAACAAAAACAAAAACAACAAAACAAAACACACACACACACACACACACACACACACACACACACCAAAAATGCTTTTACTGACTTTGGGAGAGAAATTACTATACTAAGTGTAGCAAGGTATCTAAAGAGTCAAGTAATCTAAACTAAAATTTTACAGCATGATGGACTGTAATATTTGGGTGAAATTACTTCTCTTTCCAGCCGAAATAGGGCGAATTTGTCAAAAAAAGAGAGAAGTGAGTGTAGAAAGTTAAAAATGTATAATGTTCAAAATAGTCACTTTTAACTTGTTTTTTGATATGGTTATGCCAGATGATTAAAATAAATACTAATTAAATAATATTAAAAGTGTACAAATATTAAAGGTTTTTTATTTTGTTTCACTACAGTTGTTGTAAAAACAAACAAACAAACAAACAAAAAACCAGAACAAAAAACAAAAAAACAAAGGCAACCTCTAAAATAGATTATTGACAATAATCGGCAACAGTTTCAAGAGTAGAAATCCCCTTTTCATACGTTTATTGGATGAAATATTGGATAAAATGATTGATTTTATTAGTATTGGATTTGGATACGTCCATTGAGTCATAATTTGCTCCTGATGGGGATACAAACATTTAACTTTCACTAATTTTTTAAGGTTGATGGGCGAATTTTCAGCGGGAATTCCGTATATATCAATGTAGATAGCAATGTTATTTCTAGCATTTATGATCATCAACTTAGCACCAACATTGACTACAAAGAATAAAACGTCTTTTTCTAACTTTCCACTTTTCTATTTTGAAGGGAAACTTTACACAAATGTCGGCGTTTACCTAGATTGTTCATCCATTGTATTGAAACGAAAGGGGGTGGGGTAATATCGTGAAATCAACGCAAGGGGAAGTGAAGTTTGCTTTAGGGCCTATAAAGGCGAAATGACAGACTCGAGATCCACTATCTCTCTTGAATCGCCCCCTTGTGTCAATCATGAGCTATTTAATTATTTTAATGTTCAAGAATCTTTTATTTCAAAATTTTTTGAACTAACAGTGTGCAAAAGAAAATTTAAAATTTCCTAATTTAACCATTTTACGCTTAAATTCACAATTCCAACGACCCCGGGCCCCGTTTTAAAAATGGTAGAAAAATACATGCATGTGGACATACCAGGAGGTCACGACAATACGAACCAAGGGTTATCAGTAGCTATGTGCTAAAAATAAACACTTGGTGTTATACCCTGAATAGAATTGTATGGACCTCTCCTGCTTTTTTGTTATGCTTTCTCCATCTTTTCCATGTTATTACGGTAGGATCTTTATCCGGGATGTCCTCAGTGTTACTATAAATTAGAGAAATATTGCTCATTTTATAAATAATAACAATGTACACAATAGTCCTTATTTAGGTCGGAAAATCTGCATAGTTTTGCGAATCAAGTGGTACTTGACTCTATGGGAGATGAGAGTGTCCGGCTTGAAGAGTGATCTCCCTCTTCTTAATGGCTGATTACACGATTGACATTCGTAAGAGCAAATCTTGACGGTAAGAAGACGTTTCTTCCCACGGAAAAAAAATGCTAAGTCGGCCACTGGATCTATATTATATGCAGTTTTAATCACATCTTTTATGCGATATATTAATCCTCCATAATTTTGTATTGACTGGGTAATGTCCTTGCATTTTCCAGATATATTGTGATCTGCCAGCCGTCACTTTCCAGAAGAATGCACCAGAAACAGTCTGCAGTACTAACGCTGTTAACCGTGTGGCTTCTTGCTCTATTATCTCTCTGCCCACACCTTATTTATCAAGGATTAGATCGAAGGATCAAGCTTGAATATGTGGACGGGGTCCATACATTCAACGGAATAGGATACATCTGTGCTGTCTTCTACCCTCATCAGAAGATCGATGGTCGGATCTTTTCCTTGTGTGTATATATATTCCTCTACGTGCTGCCCGTGATTACTATGGTATTTACGTATGGCGCTATAGCTCATCGTCTGTGGATCCGGAAACCTATCAACACAAACGTGGAGGAACCTAAGTACGTGGTCCGGAATCTGGCCCAGAAGAAGAGGGTCATCAAGATGTTAATGCTACTGGTCATTGTCTTCACGCTGCTTTGGCTCCCGTTCTTCACCTTTTCTATATACAATGACTTTGTGCAGGAGGATTCTACTTCCAAATTGAAAATGGCAATTTTTCAGATAGTCGGCTATAGCAATATATGTGTCAACCCGATTATTTACACATTCCTTAACAAAACGTTCCAAAGAGAATTTTACCGTCGCTGTTGCTTCGTCCGGCGTAATAGAATCCAAATGGCCTCAGACACACGAAGCAGGAGTTAGGCTAGAACACATAACAATCTTCATCAGTGTAAGATCAGAACATAATCTGTTTTGGGCCTAGGTAAGCTATTTACACAAACTCCAAATGTCTTTTTATTCATGTTATAATTTCTAGCCTACAAAATAACCCCCCTCCCCCCGATCCAGCTAGCATTGCCGTCATTTTTTTTTTTTTTTTTTTTTTTTTTTTTTTTAGAGAGAATGGATGGAAATATCTCATAACGTTATTATTATTTCAAGTTTAGATGGTATAAAAATGTGGTCAAAGCTGGTTGTACTGAAAATTGACATACATGAAAACATAAATGTTAATTTGTCGATATCTAGCGGTACAAGAGATTATTCCCCAAGCACAACTTTTGGTATATAAATAGCAAAAATAGCAACAGGAGAAACTATGACTGGAGGAGCTAGCTTAAAAGTCTATCATTCGCGGGAAGCGAGTATCTGTACAAATTATTAATATCTCGATAGATCTGATAGTAAAGGAATTAGATCTGATAAGGTCATTTAGGAATTTGAAAAACAGAAGAGTTAGATATAGACATAGTATCGCTTTGTTTTACAATTACATACTTATAAAATAATTATTGTTATTATATACTCATTTTTTTTCTCCATTGACTTTGCATTGTCAGAATCGTGCAGTATTTCTCCATACTGCACGGCTTCATACTGCACGACACGTGTGTCTAAAAATAGTATCGCGTGTTAGGAACTACTTTTAATTGTAAACAAACAATGTACGCAAATGTAGCAGACACCGGAGCTTTTGCTTTATTAGATTTGTCTGTGGATGAACTAAAATAAGCTGTTTGAGAGTAGAGATGATAAAGCTGACGATGTGGATGAATTCATTGAGTCACAAAAGAATCTTTCAACCAAGCAAGTGACTGAACGTGATATTCACAATGTACAGCGGTGGCTTTATGACAACAAACGTGAGGCATGCAGTATTGAAAATATCATTCTGATCATTTAAACACTTATTTAGCCGATGGTTCAGACTATGAACCGTGCTCTCTAGAGTCTACAAAAAAATAGCATAAAAAGGCATCTTATGACCAAATGATATTCCGTTTCTCTCAGAGACCGCCAATTTTACAAGTCAGTCCAAGCACTAAATTCGAAAAAATAAAACTAAAGAAGGCGGATTTTGGTATAAAAGCAAGTGCCTCGGAGCCAAGAAGCCACGATAACGAAGAAGCCTTATTTTCCGCTGACGAAATGGGCTCTCACACCCCAGCCGCTTTGCAATTTTGCCTTTTTTTTTTTTTTTTTTTTTTTTGAGAAATTGTTTGGATTTATTATGACAGTACATACACATATGTCATCCATAGCTGGTAATAAGAATGACAATAAATGTACTTACTTTTCTGCATCCTGAATTTCTTCAAAATGTACTTTCTGATCCACGGCGCGAAATTGCACTGCAATCTAGACTACATTTCCAACAGAAATCACATTCCAAAGGAGAATTTACTGCACTCCAAAACGAAATGAATTTAATATTCCCTAAAAAAATATTTAATCCTTCATCTTCTTGAGAATTTCACTTAAAAGAATTTCATATTTTGTCCACCTTATGATTCCAAACTATCAATGACAGGACAGTAACACATGTATAAGCAAACACATGTATAAGTTAGCTTGCTGTCGAGGCCAGTCCCTCTAGCTACATGTACATCGTACGTAATAGAACCAGCTAAAAACTAAAAGAGCAGAATTTAGCTGAATCGACATAAAAACAAAATCCCTCCATTCCAGATCAACTGGGAAAGTTGTTCCAAGGCGCAGTCATTCAAAATATGACTCAAAATTTCAATTTTTAGTAGACCAAAATGAGATTTCTTTTTGAAACAAATCACAGAGCGCGCGCTACTCAACCAAGTTCAAAGGTCACTGGGCGGTGCCATGTGCGCATGAATACTGTTACTGTGTATTGGTTTAACTTCGGTTGTGTATTTACTTTAGAATATAGCAGAAATTCAGTTACTTTGTTTCTTGTAGTGTGTTCTTTTTTTTATTCAGCCTTAGGTAGAAAAGCAAAATGAGTATATAATAAAAAGGTTACTGCATTTGTATGGGAAAATATGAACTCGTTTTTTTCTGAGCACTCCTGACGTCGTGCAGTATAGCTCAAAAAAACTCGTTCATATTTTCCCATACAAATGCAGTAACCTATAAATATTGCAGCTAACACAACTTTAACAAATATTATACTTAAATAATGCATAATGAGTTTGAATGGAATATTATACTTGAATACTGTATAATGAGTTTGAATGGAATATTACTCTTGAATCATGTATAATGAGTTTGAATGGAATATTATAATTGAATCATGTATAATGAGTTTGAATGGAATATTATAATTGAATCATGTATAATGAGTTTGAAGGAAATATGGATATTGTGCAAAACAGATCTAAGAAAAAACAACTGATACTGATTTGTTTTGTTTTGGTTTTTTTTTTTTTGAGGGGGATGGGGAGTATTTTACTGTTGTTTTTTAATCAAGGAGTAGTATGGTTATCATGATTTTAATATAGAAGCTCCGCCAAATATGATCTTTTCTCAGGGCTATTAGTTAAGGCTAAAGTTTACCAAAGACACAAATTATACTTTGTGATCAGCAAGAAAAGAAAACTTAAACAAAACTTAGTACCATAAGATTGAATGACTGTGTATGTCTTGATTTTAGAACTAAACCTGGTCATAAATTATGTGGTACAGGTCATATATTAGCTAACGTACAAAATAGTTTTCCACCTACATAAAAACAGGAGGGAAATGTAGATGCTCACAAATATGTATATATTTTTCATTCTTTCTGACGCTCAGCTAAATATTCAGTACCACCAATACAATAAATTCTGTTTTGGCATGAATAAATATCGTAGCTTTTACCTACGGATAAATGTACTTAAAGGAACCTCAGAACATTGCAATATGTGACTTTAGAAACTGGAACTTTGTACTTTCTTGATTACATTATTATTATCTATTTAATATTTATGTACAATAAAACATACAGTAGAAAAAGATTACTCGGGGATAAGAAGGTTGTTGTTATAGATCCTGGTAATAAATTAGATAGTTGTGATTGTTTGTTTCAGCAGCATCTTTAACACATCTCAAGGACACACTGATGCAGCTGGCCTATATAGAACCATCTTCGTCATTTATTATTCTCCTTGAACATTATAAATCTCTCTAACATTTAAAAAAAATTTTTTTCATGAACACATATTTTGTATAGATTCTTCTTTTCCTTTGATTTTCAATCTCGTTGTTCATCAATTTGAAGAAGAAAATAAAACATTTCTCAAAGTAATTTGTTGCTATTTTCCTTAAATTTACAATAAGCTCTGTATAGGATTTAAACCACAGTTATTGCATGAATAAAGTAACTCTGTGTTTTTTTATTTGCTTTAAACCTTAAATGTAAGTATAGCTTCGAATTTATTTAGTTAATTACATACTTTCTTTGTTTTGCTTTGTCTAGTTGTGCACAATAACTTAGTCACAGTTCATTTTGTACCTTTATAATCAGCAATCAATTTCTATTGCCAAAGTGATAATTCATTTTCATCTCTAAATATTTTCTCAGGAGCTAATAGGCAGTCTTTGAAATAGGTATGCAGATGTATTACTATTTCCAAATCAACTTCTAAAACGCAGCAAGTCGGCGGATAAAAAACAGATTTTCCTTCCATCTAATTTTTGTTTTTGTTGACGTTCTAAATTTTGTTATTTGTATATTCTGTCTTATGGTCCATCTATAGCAGTTTTTTTTAAGCTAAGGACATAATGAAAGACCGTAACCTTCATCTTTGGTACTCGCATCTCTTGTTTTTTAATTGTTTTGGTGGTTTTTTGTGTTTTTTTTTTATAACAATCTCTGACTAAATAAAACTAATGATTTGGTATCTATTGGGTATCACGCTAATTCCTCTCCGTATTCCATATTTAATCATCAGGTACGTATCGTAGCCTGACAACAATTCCATATTTAATCATCAGGTACGTATCGTAGCTTGACAACAATTCCATATTTAATCATCAGGTACGTATAATAGCCTGACAACAATTCCATATTTCATCATCAGGTACGTATCGTAACCTGACAGCAATTATATATTTAATCATCGGGTAAGTATCGTAGCATGACAAAAATTCCATATTTAATCACCAGCTACGTATTGTAGCCTGACAATAATTCTAATTCAGTTTTACTCATCTTTAACAATGCATCTGCAGAAGCAATATAATAGTGAACAGGGTATTGTTTTGTAACTTTTTAGCATCTATATATCTTTATGCACGATATAATTATGATGTCATCCACATCATACAGACTAGGTTAAAGTATTTCATGGCATCCTGAATATTTTTATAATCTTCATTTAATATCTTTGAATTGGAAGAAACTCTGAAATAGTCTGTATAGCTGCTTCTTGAAATTGTAAAACTTATCCATCTATTCATTTGGGTCTATATTCATTTTCAGATATTAAGATTGCATTCTGCACAATATTTGTAAAATGCTTTAGTGCAAAGTCATAAAATATGCTTCTTGAGTTTAACTGCATTACGTGTTGGATATCTTTTTCAAAGATAGGACATATGCTTGTTGAGTTTAACTGCATTACGTGTTGGATATCTTTTTCAAAGACATGACATATGTTTCTTGAGTTTGACTGTATTGCGTGTTGGATATCTTTTTCAAAAACATGGCATATGCTTGTTGAGTTTAACTGGTTTTAAATTTCCTCTGTAAATACCACATGTTTTTCATTTTGCTTAGTCTTAATTGTTCATAGAGAAGTTTTGTGATTTTACGTAACTTTGAATAAAGAAAAATGTGCCACAATCTGTCCTCTATACATTTATTTGTGAAATAATTTTAAGTTATTACACAACCATGACTGAATGTGTTTGCTTGTTTGTATTTTCCATGATAATTTGAAAATCTCAATACATAAGAAATGGAACTCTTAATAGCTGTCGACATTTTTGTAAATACTACAACTGAATCTTCATCAGTTGTAATATATATATATATATATATATATATATATATATATATATATACACACACACGACTCTAGGTCTTAAAAATATGTAACAGAAAGAACGTGAAACCAACAATGAAAGTAGTATAAAAATATAAAATGTTCAGAATGAGTTCCAATAGTCTTGAATGTCCTGATATAAGACAATGATACAATCCAGAATGTCTTTGAACGAGTTCATAAAAGTCCAAAGTAATGTATTAATTCTAAATTTCAATGAGCACTTTAGTAATTCCAATGAATATATTTAAGAAGGAATGTATATATGGCAAGTGGTATTGATATATTAAATTACACAACTATGATTAAGCAGTTTTAAAATCAGAAATATTTCTTGCATCCGTAGAACCACATTACTTAAATTATGTATAATGAACATAGATATTTGTTGCAGCAAAAGTTACAGCTGCAGATGGGGTTGTAGCGTGTGTAAGAGCTTCTTTATAATAACACTTGATGCACATATTCTATTTATGATAAACAATTTCTACATCCGGTTCTATTTCATTTATTTCATTACTTGTATCGACTTGCGTGTTTTGCTTACTATCACTTTTTTTAAATATTTTTTTTTTTTTGCTTTTTTATTTTTTGTGTGTGTTCCTAACTTGATATGCTATTATACAATCAGGAGAGAGCTTAGCTGATAGAGGTAACCCTAGTTTAAAGATACAATCCTCTTTCATGCCTAATTTCTTAAAAACCATATGATCATCCATTAAATCTCTTTGAGCTTTATTTAAATTTGTATTGACAATATTTTGCTTAATATAGTTTTTGTTATTGCAGGTATTGCAGCATTCGTCATAGATTTAGATATTTTAGATGCTTTAGTATTTATTCAAAAAATATAAAGTTCTTTAAAGTTTGTTCTCAACAATCTTGCAGATTTTATTCTATGAATGTTTAATCAATAATTTGTTTGCAAGCTATATAAAAAAATGCAATAGTTAGCAGTAGTCCATATTCTTCTTATTTTGCATCTGTATAAACTCTCCATGCTGCTGGTTGTTCATCTTCAACAAATCTAAGCTCTTTTTCT
Source organism: Margaritifera margaritifera (assembly GCA_029931535.1). Taxonomy (NCBI): domain Eukaryota; kingdom Metazoa; phylum Mollusca; class Bivalvia; order Unionida; family Margaritiferidae; genus Margaritifera; species Margaritifera margaritifera. The sequence goes on from JAQPZY010001609.1 coordinate 4,957,864, forward strand.
AGTTGATTCTGATTAATTTAAATATAAAAATGTGGATGCTAGGACAGAGGATTTTGAATTACAAGATTTAAATGTACCACGTGTTCCATGTAATATACCTTGTAGACCTGTTGAACATGATAGAACAACAACTTTAGTTGATTATCATCCTGCTATTTAACAGGAACGTGATCAAGCCTTAACGAACGAAGATGGAAAGGAATTAGGAATTATGTTACAATGATACGTATATATAATAAATAAATAAATATTAAGACTTTGTTCACAAAGTAAAAGGTAAAGTTTTGAAATGCTGCAAAAACAAAAACCAAAATCAGGAATAGTATACTATGATAAAAATAGGAATAAAGTTCCTATAGCATATAGAGATAATAATGGATTTAAAGTGTGTTCAGAATCATCAATAAAAGCTGGGAAAGTATGTGCATAAAAACAAATAGAAATTTTTGATAAAGAAATATGGACTTGAGCAATATAAAAAGGATAAAGGAACCAACTATAATGATTAGGCTAGAAATAGATCAACAAAAGTTAGCTACGGAACCCATTGATCCATATTAACCTGTTAATAATCAATTAGAAATAATGAAAAATATATCAGATAATTAAAAATTTATATAATAAAATCTTTAATGAGAAATTGTGGGATATGTTGAAGCTGTTAGTGTTCTTATATGAAAATTAGAATCTGCAGATATTGATATAAATTTATATAATTAAGCAGTTAAAGGAAGAAACTGAAAAGTTGGAAAAAGAAGGAAGATCAATAGATGACACTGATTAAAGACTGCAGAAATAGGAACATTTATAGTTATTGGAGCACAAAAGAAATAACAAAACAAAATGATCAAAGCTATACAAAATAACATAAAGAAAACAAATTATTTAATAGAAAAGTAATTTCCTCTAGGAAAAAGATATATAGCAAAATATTTAAAAAACAAAAGAGTAACAATTGCATCAATTACTGGAGCCATAGGGATGTTAACAAGTTTAAAAGCAGTTATGTAAGTAATTTAGTTAAAGGGGTATGTTACGCCACCTCCATCAACTCGTGGGGGAGGGTTTCTTGATAAAATTAAAGCTGGATTAAAATAAAAGAGCTTGTAGATAAAGCATTACCATCATTGCCTGTAATTGTAGGAAATATAATTAGCTGACTGTTTAAAACAGTTAGCACTGTTGTTTTCTTTTTAACAGATCATGCTGTAATGTTTGTTGGCTATTTTTGGATTGATACTTGCTATATTTCTTTTCATATTGAACAGCACAAGTAAAAAACTGAAACAAAACGATTACAAAGCTAAGTATAAATAATTATTCTTATCCCTAAGTCTTATATAACTAAAACATAAACAAATCATTTTGTATAACGATCTGATGGTGATGTTTCTTTTATTTCATCTCCTTTTAATCGTAATTTTGCTCACCATTTTATCTACATATTTGTATTCGCTGTTTATTTTTCCTGATGAACTATCATTGTTGTTATATGTTTGATTATCCTTTTTAGGTTTTGGAACTTGTTGAGCTCTGTTTTCTGTATTTATAGCACTGGATCCTGATTCATATCATTGTAGATATTTTTAAATATCTTTTGTTGAAGATAAATCAACATTATGTCTGAGTGAATTATTTGAATTTGATTTCTACCGACAACAGAGTTTAATCTATTTACAACATAGTTGGTTATAGTTTTGTTACATTCCTGACAAATTTTAATCACCGTCGAGTTTCTCCCTCCTGTCATATAATTTTTCTATTAATTTAATAAAATCTTCTTTAACAAATACTGGTTAAGTTTTGCTACATTTAATGGGCTGCATACATACAATGGCTCAAATCTGTCTTGTACAGTGGATTAGTAGGATGTGTCATCACTCAGAGGTTGTGACAAGATACTTCTTTTTCCCCAAATCGGTTGACATCTATCGCGCTTTTCGCTGAGCAAAATTCTCACACTTAGAAGTTTGAGAACCCCATATTCTACGTCACGTCTCCGTTTCAACGACGTACATTTTTTATTCAACAATTTTTATCTTTTTGGAACGAGGGGGGGGGGCATTCTCTAAAAATCAAACTTAGATACCGATTGTAATAACAACTATTATCATACTCTGGCTCCATCCCCTCTCTTCTGTTGTACCATATCATATTGTAACTTGGTGAATGTAATCCATAATTATAGGAATAAGTAAGAAAACTGTGAACTGTGAAACTTGGGGTTTTTCTACCCTCCATGCACGAGAAAAAGTTTGTTATCACTGTTGGTCTCGTCAGTCCTCATAACTATGTTGTGTGTGTGTGTGTGTTGTCTGCTGTCAAAATGTATAAAGAAAGTTGTTTGTTTCATCTTTTCTTTCTATGGGAGATTGTTATGTTCCTAATCTAAATAATTAAAGGTAGAGGCCAGTATAGGATATAACATGTACTAAATGGGTGAAGTGTATCCTATCTTCATGCACTAAATGTGTAAAATGCATCCTATCTACAAGTACTAAATGTGTAATGTAAATATATTGGGCCTCGTTCATGTGGCGTAGAAAGCTCAGTCGATTTCCGCCACAATATTTTTCAATACACAGTTAATAACCTATACTCATATACCTATACCGCTACAATACTTGGCAGGCCAACAACAATCAGCATCAACACTATATCAACATCAACATTATTTACAGAAGTCAACCAACAATATTTGACTTTGGCTGACAACACCAACAACATACTGGGCACCCCAACAACGTAAACATCAACATTATATCAATATGAACATTATTTCCAAAAAGTAAATCAAAACTATTTGACCCAAGGGGACAGAGGTCAATTGCATATGACTTAACTGTCGGGAAACGGCGGACAAGTTCTGATAATAAACATTAATTGTTCTCCATAAATTCAGTTTCATTTCACTTTATGTCGCGCAATCTGCCATTCCGGTGACCGTGCCATACTGAATCCGTGAAATTGATACAGTAGCCAACTGTTCCCGCACAAGAGCATCCACTTGTTTTGCATCGGCAACGAGTATGCTATGATGCACAGACACACTACCCGGCACGGAATTAGGAAACAACGGCAGCAGTATCCATTTCTAACAAACATGTAAAAAGGAGTAAAGGGAGGAGGGGCGGGATGAATTGTTCGTTTTGAGTAACAGTTTTCACACTGATTACAAGTGTTATGGGCCACTTTTACTTGCCTGCTCCAGAGATTTTCCACAAAAGAGTAGAAGCTGCAAAACAAGTATGCTACATTTATACAGTTTAAGGGAGGTAACTTTATCATATTTGGTACTTATTGTATTCAGAGAATAGTGAAACCGATATCGGCACCCAACTAGACTCGTCGAAGATCAAGGATACACAATGGAACACAATTTCAATATTACAACAAAAACAATGAAGCAGCAAGTCAAATAAATTTAAACTACAACTCATGTTTCTCTCTTCAGTAAAAGCATATGTTCTGAATAGCATAAATGCCACTATCATAATGGTGGAAATTTTGATGAATTAACGCAATTTCAGCGACTGTATTTTCTACGCGTTCGATCCTATTTTGCCAAAAATAGTAATAGACAAAGCTGTATTCGTTTATCTTTTATCACCTAAAACTGAACATATAATAAATATTTTATCTTTCAGACTCATTGATATGTGCATGCGATTAAAACCTCGCTGAAGATGGAGCCTATGCTAAAACCGCGAGAAGTATATTTAGTATTAAAGGGCATAAAAAGAACTACTTAAGATGCAGGTCGATCCATTGTCTTAAAACTATACGTAGTGTTACTCTCAACCCGTTGCACAATGGTAATAAGAAGGAAATTTACAGTGATAAAAGCTTGCAACCAAAAAGAAAAAGGGTGCATATACCGGGTTCGTCTCTTTGGTCGCTGAAATATGACGGGAGGTATACCAAAAACCATATCGACAAACATAGTGTTTACTGTAATAATTTCCTACACTTATTTTATTATCATTTGTAAATGAGATAATCAAATTATATGCATTAATGGTCATATGGTGCATTAATAATACAAAATAACTTTAATTTATTAACTTGAATTAATTTATTTACCAAACCCAATAATGGATAATGCATTGGATTAGTGTACACAACATCATTAAAACGTACAAATATATTTTTGTCTCTTAATCAAGAACACCTGTTCAGTCCCGTTGGTTCGTTGTTAGCATGTCACCAGACTGGTGCTTTAGTTGAAATTGATTCAAATTACATGTGATGCTATCTTATGGTGCACCATAATACCTAAGGGAATAGTTATCATTCGAAACAGCTTGACTTACTTCCAAAACTCCTAGCCTTTTGTCTCGCTAAGGATTTCCAAATGGGTAATGTTAAATTGCGTAATTAGATCAATCCAAGCGAGGTCCTGGCCGATTCGAAGCAAGAAAACAACGCATCATGTCCACGGTCGGATGCACCATAAACCTTAGCGTTGGTCGTCCTCATGGATTGACATACACAAATAAACAGATGGGCTTTTGCATAAAATCTAAATCAGTGCCAATGGTCATAAGAACGGCGCGAATTATGAAATATAACTAATTAAATGATACATATACATGAAATGAATATTTAATATCTCGCAATTTATTTTTTCATGTGATAATAGCAGACCAGCAACAGAATCAATAATTACCGCAGCACTTAAAACTTTAAATAGTTTTTTTAGCCATTGTAGCCCAATAATATGCAAAATTCGATTTCTTTGTCGAGTAATGAGAGAGAGAGAGAGAGAGAGAGAGAGAGAGAGAGAGAGAGAGAGAGAGAGAGAGAGAGAGAGAGAGCTGCAAAAGTTAAAATGTCTCGAAGATATAATATGAATACAGTATAGAAGGAATGTATATATTTATTGTTTCTAATATCAAATGAATGTCTGTATCATATTTCACAATTCGTTTATACTTTACTCGACCCATGTTTTCTTTGCTCAGGAGAGTCAATAAATTCAATGATATGTTCGTTAAAACTTAAATGCAATTCTCCTACATGTTTAAAACATGGAAGAATATTTATTATCATGTAATAAATGGTCATATTAATGTGTCCAATTTCTAGTTCGTTATTTTTCTATACAACTGTGTTAGAACATACTTTACACTATCCAAACTTGACAATAAGCATACGTTGCTTTCAGATACAGACAGCGTTGCCTTAATACAAAAGTCCGAAAATATGCATATTAGTTCTTCAATTACCTGAGACTTAATTAAAATGTGACAATATTTTAAAAATATATGAACAGAGCACAGTATTTGAGATATCTTTACTACGATCCTGAAAGTCCAGTTGCTTTCACAAATAGCATTCAACCGGGGAAACAAATTTAACGGGATAGAAAACAAAAAACAAAAAATATTCTGAATTGGTTAACGGAATAATCTACCTACACATGGCACGAAGCAAGAGAAGATTTTCCTAGAGAAGAGTCTATGTTAGTCACTTGGATGATAAGTGGCAAACCTTGATGCAAGCATATCAAACATACATATCAAACATACAACAATGAATACAAATACATCTTGACAGTGATAGATGTCTTCTCAAAATACGCTTGGGCTAAGAAAGTGAAAACAAAAGCAGAAAAGAAAACGTATGATGAAAGGAATGAAGTTTAGAACCGTGTGAATAATGAATTACTGGAGAAAGAAGATATTAGATATTTCTCTACATACTCTGATAAAAGGACACTGTTATAGAAAGATTAAATAGATCTTCCGAAGAGAAATATTTAACTGAAAATGAAATATATGAAATATAAAAAGTGGTATTGTCTAACCTAATTGTGGATATGCATCACAGGTCATGAGATTTGACACCAACTAAAGCCTGTTACCCTAAATACAGGTCCAAATCTTGGATTAACTAATTTGGTTATCTGACAAATGATACCTATGCAACACCTAAATCTAAAATAGGTGATAAAGTTAGGATCTCAAGGCATAAATCTATTCTTTTGAAAGGCTATCTTCCTAATTTTAAGGAAGAATTTTTAAAAAAAATAAACATATAAATTTAAGTGATCCACTGTATAAATTGCAAGACTTGAACAGAGAGAATACTGAGGAGATATTCTACGAAGTTGAGGTATCTCAAGACGACAAACAAGATAACGTGTTCAAAGTTAAAAACATTTTGAAAACCGGCAAACAATAAACGGGGAAAATACGTGTTGGTAAAATGAAAAGGATATGATGATTTATTCAATCGTTCATAGCCCGATGCAATTATTATATCGCTAAAATAAATGGAACATATAAAACTGGTTACTACAAAAGTCAAAGAACCGCCGAAGAATAAAATCAAGCAAATTATTCTGAAGTACCTCTTGTATAATGTAATAATACCACCTAAACCTTATCAAGATGCATGTCGGTATTATAACAAAACTTTAAGTGATAATAAAATGTACATTATTATCAATAATATTGGATATTTCTGGCCCGACATCTGCAAGCAGATGATGATAGGCTTGGGAAAGATCATACACATATTGTGGAAGAAAATAGGTTCAATATGTAATTAGGTTATGTTTTGAAATAATTGACGACTTAAAAAACTTTAAATCGTGTATATAGAATAATGCCTTTAGAGAGCAATAACACCATCATATTCATATGTAAAATTTTTAGATAGATAAATGTAAGAGAATATTATATGTTTTCGATATGGTTTTATAAAGTCTGTTGATCATATGGAACGTCTAAAGACAGTCTATACAATATTTAAAACTTGTTCAAATATGATCAGATCGTACTGGTATATGGAGGGAATTATAATATCAGGTAATACAACCAAAAATAATTACTAGCGAATGTAGCAAAACTGTACAATAGGGCTCAATGTTTAATAATAAAAATGTAAATTTCACACTTAATTTTTAATTGTTACAAATTTACTTGACACAAAAGCTCTAAAATCTAACAGAAGAAGGGGTTGCAGCACTTCTAATTCGTCTTCCGACGAGAAGAAAATAAACAGATTAATTAGGCAAACTAGAAATAACATTATCACCAGAAGGCTCAAGGAATCATTTAATATGCGTTTCAATAAATTTATATCTGAAGTGAACGATAATGAAATTAAAAGGGATTTTTTGTTTTTATTTTTTGAAGAAGTTGAACCATACTAATGGAAAATAAATAAGTAGAAAAAATAAAGATTTAGGTTCAGGTTTATCGACTATCTCGGAGTCATAGAAGAAAAGAAAACAGATTGCGTTCTATACATTTGGTATCACAGAACGTCGCCTATACGCATCATGAACAACACTGATATAGAAAGTTAAGCTCAAAGTACGTTTCATATACTAGAGGCAAGATTATATGCATGAATTATCAGAATGAATAATATATATATATATATATATATATATATATATATATATATATATATATATATATATATATATATATATATAACTCGTTTAATGTTCAAAATAGGACCATAACTGCAACTGCATTAGAATATATTGTTAATCCACCAAGAAATTATTTGTATTTGCCACAAAAGTATAACCTTGACAAACTGAAATATTGGTTTAATAAACGTTCAATAAAAATACAATACAAGACATAGGTAACATTTGAAAACGAATTTAATATATTTGACAATGTCTACCTAACCTTACGCAAACTTAGAATGGTGCTCTAATACAAGAATGTTGTGGCCTTAGAAGTGACTGTTATGCTTTTACAACTGACAAAGATTAAACGTAAGTTTACAATGGTATTTACAAAATCTGTAATCAAAAAGAATCTAAAATTAGAACTATACAAAGATTCTCTGTTTATCCAAGCTATAAATCACGAAGATATTAATTTAATTAGAGCCTACCATCACGAGATATACAATATTATATTAAATATAGTTGAATTAAGTTGTTATGATGACAGCAGATAATTAGTGGATAACATCATCACACCTCCATACAGTTATATACTACCTTAGGGAGTTTACTCTACGACTTCGTAGCCAAATGGATAATCTAATCTCATTCAAGGTTTACATCTTTCTTCACCAACACAGACATTTCATAATGTCGAACTATTTATCTAATTCTTCAGCGGGATGTATTACGATTATAGTATCGCCTCTAAAACGCTATTTTTTGTTGTAGGTCCTATTGTATATTGTAGAGATAATAACAATAAATTCCAAAGCGTCTTTATAATTTGGGGGAAAACAGATACGGTGAAGCAAGCTTAAACTGCATTGTCTTAATAACACTAACATTGCTAAGTTCCGTGTGTTTTTGTTGTTCGATAAATGCCATAGTAAACTGTTGCTTCATTTAATACCGTTGTGAATAGATAAAAGATTCACAACGGTGTAAAAAAAATATTACACCTTTCCACAGTAACCATTATAGTTCCTATTGCTGCTTTCAAAAATGCATTCCCTGATGAGTATCAAAGTCTTCTTTACGCAGTATCAAGACTCCTTTTAAACTCTTTCTTGGTGAATCAAATATGATATTTGTCAAGTTTGTATTAGCTCCCATATCAATAATTTTTTCTTTTGTGATATAATGATTATATCGTACTGTATGCAAATATTCCTCTTTTTATCGAACGATATACAAAATTTACCACGTACAATTTTGATATTAAGTCTCAACCTAGGTATAGTCATTTGATGCATTTGTTCAGGCTTTACACTACTTGGAATGTGTGTACAATAATGTTTAGTATCATTTGATCTTTTCTTCTTTGTGAGGAATTATATATTTTCCGAATTGTGCCGTTCTATTTATTCGTTTTCATTTTATATATATTTGTGCCCTGCATATACACGTGCACCTATTACAACTGAAATAAATGCACATTCGTAAGTTATCTGCTTATTATAAGACCGATTCAAATTATTAAGTTTAGGTTGTCTAGGTGTCTCTTTAACATCAAGAAGGGTATATGAATAGAGATCAAAAGTATCAACCATTTGAGCAATCTTTCATTCAGCTAGTCGAGTTCCTCCTCGTGCTTTATTCTTTAATCCTTTGCAACATTTGGAATAAATTAATGAAACAGATAATTAGTTTCTGTAAATGCTAAAATGTTAACTGCTGCTTCTGCGATTATTACAACAGCTGTTGCAATGTTTTCTCTTCCGTGCTTATAATATTTAATGGTAATACATTTTTTATACTCCTCCCGTTTTTTTTTTTTTTTTGCATACCAGACATCAGTTAATTGAAAAGAATAAAATATTGTATCCCTCAAGACAATATGTATGTGATTCTTTTATATTGCAATTTGTTTTCAATAGTTACATCATCAACAGATCCTTTTTGTTTACCACTAACAATCCATTTCAACAATATTAGTATTAATTTCAATGTTTAAGTGTATAAAAATTGTATATGCGCCTTTTTTATTTTATTTGAATAACATATTACTGAAAGGCATCTATGGTGTGGAACTTACAACTGAACAAAAATGATGGAGTGATAAAACCCAGAAACAGTAGTTAATGTTTGAGGTGTAGCATGATCATATCCAACAAACAATATTTATTAACACCGATACCTTTATCGAGCCTTTTAATTGTATATCGGTCATTTGTTACATGCAGTAATAAACAAATGGATTACCTATCGAATCTGTACAATGAGAATATCATAAAGTAACATACTTCAAGGTGTTTTTTTTTATTCAATCCATTTAAACCTGTTTATAATTTTGCAATACCCTTTATGCCCATTTCAGTGTGTATTTCAGTTTTAAATGTCTCTATGCATTTGTTTATTTCAGTTTTCAAGTTCTTAATAATAGAACTGATTTCAAGATGTTTTAGGCGACCTGCTATGAAAGCATCTGTATCTCATGTAATTTTTTCTAGGTCATTAAAATCTTTTTTTAATCGTGTCAGTCTTTTTATCTTATTCGTCAATACTTCCTTGTACCAACTACCAAACCAATATTATTAACCAGTTTTCGGGTAGTGTATTCTTTAGTATCTGTGTCTGATTTTTTTTATTCCAGCAGTAAGTTCATTTTTGAAAGTTGTTAAAATGTTATCATTAATTATTTTAATTTTTGTAGCTTAAGTCAGTAATATATAAATCGTAGGTCGTTGTTATTGATCTAATCAAACTTTCGATCATATTGTTTTTGTTTTTGTTTTCCTCCATCTTTTTGGTTATTTCTGTTAAATCATCCCTTGTACGCAACTGTGAGAACGTTTTAATGCTATTAGTTATCTTTTCTTCCAACTTTAAAAGGGTTCTTTTAAAATCGGTAACTGAGTTTTTAATTTCTTGGTTGTTTCTTGTATGTCATCATTTAAGTCTTTCTTTACCTGTTCTAACTGAGATTGTTAAGTACTATCGCCTTGTAGAGATTTCTTTATTGTTTTCATATCACTTTATAATGCATCTGTCCCAGAGTTTATTCCTTGTTCAATGTCAAATGTATTTCAACATTTGGTATATCTCATGTTCTTTCTCTTACGGTTTGAAAGACTGAGAGAGCGTACTGATTCTCTGCTTAAATAAGTCTTGTGCATCTAAAATCTTTTTCTTGTTATCGTCAATCTGTTTTTGTAACTCTTCAATGTTATTAGCTCTTTCTGTGGCATTCTAATTCACAACTGACTGTTAATTTATTATGAGCTTGCTCTCTCCATGTTTCTATATCTTTCAAATTAGTATCGCCCATAGTCTTACGTATTTGCGGTTCAACACGTCTTTGCACAATTTTCCTAGTAGCTTCGTCCGATGATTTTACAGGAGCACCTAAATTTATAATACGGTTGTTGTTCAAGTTTTAGTGATTATTTCGATTGACATGTCTAAGGGATTTCACCTTCATTTCCAACCGATTTAAAACTAAAATGACTAGAACCTCTTAAATGTTTTATCCCGTCATGTTTGCATACCATTAAATTAAGAACGTGTTGCCAGCGATGAAAACAATATGTCAGAGTCATTTCTGGGACATCTCTTACTCTTCTTCATCTTTAACGCTGATATTCAGTCTGTCGAGAGTACCTCTTTGTAACTACTTGCAATTCCATTAACATTGTATGAAACAATCAGCGTGAAAAATATTTATAACAGGTAGAGTCTAGAAAATAAGAATAATTTCCGTTGGAGTAATTGTTGGTTTTATTGATCTGGTCGAGAAGAATGTATAGGTTTATAATTTTAAAACCCTGAAAAACTGCATCTGATTCAGTAGATGTATAAATAGTTTAATCGTTGTAATTATTAGCAGTCAACATTCAAACAACCAAGAGATACAGATTTACCTGTTACATCATTGTCATTTACTTTGCTGTAATGTCTTTCTCCATTATTTTATTTCCCTCTATTTTTTAAGCTCTTCAATGTTTTGACTTTCTTTGCTTACCACCTTTCTTCCTGGCTGCATTCTTTATCTCCTTGTATCTCTTGTACTCAGTAACTATCATATTAAAGCCCTCGTGACTTATTTTCGTATCGCTTAGTGCTTTACTTAGCATATCATCAATTCTGTTTAACTTACTAATAGCAGATTTTTAAACTTTACTGGATACTATCTTTTCTTTGAGACCTTTGCAACAAACTCTAGTAACGTTGCGCCAAAACTATAAAAACTCAAATGGATTATAAATCGTGTGGCTGTCTCTGTGACTCCTAAACAAGCAGCTACAAAACCCATACCACCTGATGCAGTCACGGACCTAATCATCTACCCATTTTAGAAAGTTGTACGCTGTTTTGTACTTTTTTTTCAGATACCTCTGTAATGTTCTGTCTCTTTAACCAGTTCATTCTTAATTTCGTTCATTTTCATCAGCCTAAAATTAATACCAATATCCGGTGGTAGAGTAGGTAGTATTTGATATATTTTGGAGGTAAGCTTGTGTCCGACACGCGATCGACACAATACCACCTCATCTCTGCGATTTGTTATATACGAGATATGCCACTCTCCAATAGTGGGTTTGATGTTCTGAAGTTTGTTTGCGGAGATTTCATTTCACATGTTTTGCCAAGTATGAAGAATATGCTGATTTATATAATATTTGAAGTCAGTATTTGATATCCTCCATTCATAGACGGGTGACTGCGGGTCAGCTTTGGCTGCCTTATCTGCCCTTTCATTACCCTTTATACTAATGTGACTAGGCAGCCAATAGCGCAGAATAAAAATTATGTTTATGTAAAATTGGGATATTACCGGTTGTCAGATTTAAGGTTTTGCAAGCTTTCAGTGTGCATAGTGAATACGAAAAGATCATTGTTTCTTCAGAGATTTCAATGTAATTCAAAGATTTGAGTACGGCAGTAATTTCTGAGGTAAAGATTTAAGCTTTATACGGTAACCGCTCGAGGTGAAAGCATTAGGGTGTTGCTATGGCAGATTCATACTTGTCTGTTTTCAATGAATTTACTCAGAAAAAAGGAGAGGATTTTTAAATAGACAGCCATTGAATAATTCTTAGACTTTGCACCACACGCTCCGCTTTAGATTCAGGAATTACAGAAGGATTTCCAGAATTATTTTAACTTCTGTCGTTGTTTGGTTTGCTCATCTCAAATGCTTTAACTAATCTTGAGTGTGCTTTTTTGTGTTTTTTTAGTATATCTTTTCTACAAGATTAAACTATAGAATAGAAAGACATTCCTGTAATAGTTACAAGCATACACATCGATTACAAAACATCCAGTACGCGTTTATTTTCCATTATTTTCAGTGGTCTGTTTGTTGTGTCCTTCTTCCTTTGCTGATTTTTTTCTCATTCATATATTAAATTAATTGTTACTGTAAATGAGTGGAGAACAGTTTTTTTTTAAATAGCTGAACCTCATTTTTACAGTGCTAAAGAAACACATATCTGGAAGAGAACAATGTTTTAATTTTATTATTGGGAATAAAAACTATGTATCCAATATGCCAGATTATAAAATGATATGAAAGACGGAAGACGTATTCGAGAAGCAATAGCTAAGGGTCTAGCAGAAAACAATCGTCTTACATTTTGGATCAAATGGGACTGAAAATGAAAGATATAAATATGATACAACCAAATAATAATTACAGACAAAAATTGCAGAATTCAGTTAAAATAGAGCCAAGACATTGGATTACTTGCATGAAAGATTGGAAGAAAAATGTTGCGTGACTCGGTATTTAAATAATCTGGATGATGCTTTTTCTTTATATGCATCTACACCTCCTGATGCATCTAATTATCTCGACACATCAACTTACCCAGAAAATGAAGCAAAAATTTAAAAGTCATGACATGCAAAACTCAATGAATTCTAGTAACCTTTTGATGAACAGGTAAAATACAAGTATATATACATTACATTTGTGATGGTGTTAGCGTATTTATTTTGTTTTGCTTACAAGTTGTAGTAAGAAGTTCGGTTTCGGTGCCCGACAGTTTTCAGCACAATAAATGGCAAAGTACGACTAATACATAACTACTAAAAAGACAGAAAAAGAAACACAAAGGAGTTAAATACTTCAATACAACAGAACATTATATAAGACTTTACAAACCTTTTTACAAGTTGAAATAACAAGGTTAAGTCCAAATATCATGATTATACCGGGTAGTTTCTGCCTGTCCTTTTATATGAAGGTAATAGGAGAAGCCATCAACGCTGTGGTAACCGATGTAGGTAGAATGCTTGTGAAAGACATCACCATATATTACGGAAGCGATGCTCTTTCCAAGTTGAATGCCAATAACAAATTTGTGACATAAACAATGTATGCTTCTCTGATTCAGTTAGAGCATGCAGCATAAGATATGATAAGTGAAAAATTTTGGAATTTGCTATCAGGGTCACGTAATGCATTACACAATGAAAAAAAAGCTATACCGTTTGTGGTGTATGGTAAGAAGTTTAGAATATCATTAGACTTTCGGTATCTAGGAGATTATTGTTCACTCAATCCTTGAGCTCTTCCTAATGATTTCAGATTCAATATTACAACTTGCAAAAGACCCTAAAATTATAGAAGGCTATGAACTTGAAAACATTAATCTGGAATATAATATATTTACTTTAGAATTAATTGCATAATCGGTAAATGGCTAGTACAGGAATGGAATTGCTCTCTTTTATGACTACATCACGAGGGAGAGTTTCACAGACCTACAATCCAATACAGCTTTAATGAAGTTTATGCTTGATTCTTCCAGAATGAGTTTGAAAGGTGTTTTGAAACTGTGCAAAGTAACGACTATTGCAACTGGCGTGATTTAAGGAGCGCACACTCTAGCATATTGCGTTTTAGTAGCCATAAATTAGCTAATGTTCAACTTTGTATCAAATCAACAGAAAAGAAAATACAGAAACTTAGACAATGTATATTTATTTCGTGCCCGATGCTCATGTAAATATTCAAAACAATTAGCTAAATCTATCATGTCTTAGGTATTGATTAAATGTACGTACAGAAACCTTATAACACGATCATTTGTGGAGTGACTAATTATGGTAAAACGATGTTTGCACTCAATCTAATAGGAGCTGAATAAAGTCGTTATCATCTGTCCAATTGTTCTGTTCAACAAGGCTTACAATAAAAAGTGCTAACAGATTAAAATGTAATCGTTATAGACTTCAGTATAAATTAGATAAGTAATTAGACTGAAGATAGTGGCAATCTTGACGACCTAAAAAGAAAGCAATTAACCCAGTTATTCTTACCTCCTCACCACAGACCTCAGTCCCAACCAATAACGACTTGACGTTATATAGTCTTGTCACACAACAATTTTTCCGTAGGATTTTCATCATCCTATTTTCGTTCAGAATCGTTCCATACGACCCAGAACAAAAAATAGGATGATGAAAATCTGATGAAAAATTGTTGGATGGACTAAGTTTCTGTGGGTGTCAACCGCCATTTTGCATCTTGCTGAGATCCTGATACCTCCTTATCTGTGATTAGCTATTTACGGTTCAGTATAGTATGAACTAGCCACATGCTTCGACGTCTTGGAAACTTCCAGACTGTTTGCTGTAAATATAGGAGATATTCCCATTTGGTGGCGCTTACAAATTGCCTTAGCAGTAGTTCATCCACGCGCTCAACGCATGAAACACGTGCATTTTGATATTTGTAACGGATTTCTTGAAGGATTTTATTACCTAAATTTGATCGCAATTTATTATTAAAGGGTGCTTTTCAGTTACCAACCGAATGTAAACTGGATGTCTACTTTTATCGATTTAAGCATCGATAACAAGAATAGAAATGGTACAAATGATGTCTTTTTCGTAATGGAATCAAATTCTGACACAAGCAACGAAATCAGTCCAATCATATGGTGAACGTTTCGTCATCAATCAAAACATCTCGATCCTTTTTCATCGCAATATTATTTTAATGGAGGCATATTTAATACAGAAAGGAAAAGCCCACATGTGGTATACATTTTAAAATTGCTCTCTATATCATACGAAAGAAATACTCGCAGATATATCGAACTTGCAATCTACTCCCCGAGTGGCGCTTTCGAGAGGAGCAATTTTATTTATTCTTACTCAATTATACTCAAAATACATCCTTTAAAGTAGTGTATGTGTCCAAAAAATACTTAATTTCTGAGAAGTAGCCGCAATATTGTGGGAAACATCCCACCATGAAACAAAAGTCCCTCGAAGGGACTGACGCTCAACTGGGCAAAAAGAATTTCCAAGAAGTCAAGATAAGACCATTTCTTCATTTTAACTGTCGAGTGTTGAAACCATCTCTGATATTCTTTAGCGTTAACAAGCTTTTCAAATTAACTGCTGTGGTACACATATTCAATGTCGGATCTACACCATTTTATTTAGGACCAGGCAGACATCACAATAAGTCTTTTAGGGAAAACCCCATGTTGATATGACCATCCATGTAGCAGGAGTAGCGATAGCAAGATTTTCATGATGGCCGGTGTGGCGGCCATATTGGAAGTCAGATAGGCACTAGTTTCATTTTGGACCAACTAGACATACTAAGAAGTTTTTTAGTGAAAACCCCATGTTGATATGACAGTCCATTCATGAGGAGTAACGATAACAAGATTTTCAAGATGCCATGGCGGCCATATTGGACATCAGATAGGGACCACTTTCATTTAGGACCAACTTTACATCGTTAGGAGTCTTTTAGTGAAAGTCCCACGTTGATATGACCATCCATTCAGGACGAGTAGCGATAACAAGATTTTCATATGGCCGCTGTGGCGGCTATATTGGATGTCCGAGCGGCACCATTTTCATTCAGAACCAACTGGACCATGGAATGAACGTGTGTGTAAAGTTTCAAGGCAATCCTCCAAGTAGTTTAGGGGGAGTAGCTAAAACAAACTTGTACTAACGGACAGACGGACGACAGACCATCCCATATCCCAAAATCTCGTCTGGTCTATGACCAGTAGAGCTAAAAACAGATCGATAGTAGGACAAGTGGGTGTTTGCTCCAGAAAGCAGCCACTGCTGCTCATGATGTGCCGCACTAAAGAGAGAGAGAGAGAGAGAGAGAGAGAGAGAGAGAGAGAGAGAGCATATATAAGTAGGAGAAAGAATACAAGTGAAGGAAGAAAAAAAGGTGGCTATAACTAGGAGGCTTGAAAACCATGTCACCAATAGGGGTTTGAGGTCATAGATGCAGAAATTAATGCTTGATAAAAAGAGAAGTGATTCGAATCAACTTTAGTACTCTGCGACATGGCCATCTACTCTCCCTTAATCACGAAAAAGGATATTGAATGACGATAATATTGGAGGAGGTAAAGCAAAATAGAAAGATAAAGAAATAAGTGATATAAATAACTATGTTTTAGTTTGTTTGTTTTTAACATACATCTAATTCTCAATATCAAATTGGGCGTTTTACATTAAATCATTCTCAAGTGAAAACATGTCTTCTTTACAATACCTAATGAGCCTTTGATTTCCCCTTTCTATTACTAAATTGTTGATCGCTTTGGTCGTGTGCTGGACAATACAACTAACTATAGTCTGCTTCCAATCCAGTATGAATCGTACCCCACCATGCACCTTACGATGTATATTAGGCTGCTCCATCTACTAAAACTAGCATTTCTCTAACATTGCACTCGCTGTTGACGATTTTATATTTCCAAATTAAACAAGTTTGTGCTGACGGAACAAGGTTTGGTTTGAAATTTGTAAGGTATGAAGGGATTAAATAATCCTCAACTAGATTGTAACTATGCCAGGTAGATACTTTCGAAAACAGGAGGCAGGGGCCAGATTAAGGCTTTGGGGGGCCCGGGGCACTTAAGATGGGGGGATCCTGTGGATCTACAAATACACCCTGAAAGCAGTCCTTAAACTGTCCTTTATATATGTATAATTATTATAGCTATATTAGGCTATGTATTAGACAGTTTAGACCTGTTTAAACACATGTATCGTCCAACCTCCTGATGTCGTAGGAAACAATCGTGCGCCATGTTTCTAACGCACTTGTTTCGATATAATGATGTCATCAACTGTGTCACCAACGTTCTTCAAGAGTGACAGGAAGTATTTTATCTGTAAAATCAGGCAAAATGAGATTCAAACAGGTAATTTGATGTAATTTTAAAAAATCATAATGAAAATCTATATTTTCACTAATGCCTTTTTTGTGTCAGACATTCTGACCTTGAATGTTCTATTATATGCTTAAGATCACATGTTGGCTTTGTTTACATATCTTGAACAGGAAAACCCACTTTGGGAATTTATACAACGGGATAGTCAATGTAAATATTTGGTTTTATCCACGGCAACCAGGGTTGCCCCCATGTCTTGCTCCTAAATCCGGCCCTGACAGTAGGTGGGGTACAATTCATATTGGACCGGAGGTTGACTATAGCAGAGATATGTGTTATATATGTCTCTGACTATAGTATTATGTAGAAAAGTAAATAAATCGTAACAAAAGAAAGATATATTGGTATATCAGTTGTTATTTTCATGCAAAAATGCACCGTTATCTCAGCTCAGTCGCCGCATTGTGACTATATGTTTACTTCCGACTATGAGTCGGATTAACATTGGAGTCTTTTCTGAGACGACAATATGCGAACATAGTATCTACCATCGTCGCAAGTTACGGGTGACAAGCCGCTACTTAGTGGATCGTCGCACATGGCTTGCGACGATGAGTATCGGCATGCCCAGACGGTATCTGTACTGACTGTATCTACCTGAAAATTTACAGATAAAGTCTCAAGAAAACACGACAAAATATGCTATCCTTGCCTGATTGTTTACATCAAAGGCATATCTATTTTGTGATCCTGCAGTGAGGATATCATCAGTAGCCGGCGCGAGGGGGGTCAGGGGGAGGCAATTGCCCCCGGGCACCTGATGAGGGGTTGCTGCGGCGTCGTCGGAGGTTGTTTTTATTTTTTTGGCCAACCCCCCCCCCCCCCCACAAGCCCTCGCACCGCCACTGGATATCATCAAGTTTATGTTGTAACCAACGTTAGAATAAAACAACAATAAAAAGTAGGATAATGTAGAACTAAACATGATCTTACGAATCTCTCGGTCGGAATTGTATAACTAGTTTTATATCTGTGATGTCAAATGTGTGAAATGGCAATTTTGTTTCATTGCTTTCTGGAGGAATCTTCGACAACACTAACGATCCCTTTAAGTGCTCTAAATTATTTCACTTCCTTTTATCCCCTCTAACCCCCCCCCCCCCCCCATCTTATTGAACCAATTTCACGCGAGACTCTAATCGAGCGATAGAATGTTGAGTACAGTGCTTTATCAGGTACTGTTTCCGACAGACAGCGCTTCGTTAAAACTGAATCGAAGCAACACTATACATACATCTCTCCCATCCCTGTCTAAAACAAAATTAGACATGCTTTTTGTTATCTTTAAAATCAAAATTAAATATAACTTAAACCTAAAACTTACGAGAATCCCATCCAACATCATTATGTCAAAATACGACAAGGCAGGAAGTGCGTTATATATTCGAATTATAACGTCATCTCGTAATCAGCCAAATAAATCCCTTTTCCAGTTTGATGAAAATACCTTCTTTTCTCATCCCAAAAATTCCTAAGATTTTACCGCGCTGCTTCCCAGATTACTTTGCTAAACAACGCTTATGTCTGCACAGACTGTTTGATTCAGGAGCCAAACTCTTACTGGTGTGTGAAGGTTACTAACAATGCACACACCTCAGAAATCAGCCGATCAGAACTAATTTAACTTCGACCGCGTTCATGAGGTTGATGAGTTGTTAGATAAAGTGGACCCACACAACAGTTTCAAATATTCTGCCTTACCGTTTTTAAAAAAACCCCCAACTTATAAGCAGGTTTATACGATCAATTCACATTATTAATGAGATCTTCATCGAGTCTGCAGCTGCTGGAAATACCAAAAATGTCCTGTTTGCATCATTATACCTCTCAATGTGTACTTTCCAACCGGAAGAAAACTATTTGCAATAAGATTTTGTTTAGTTCACTTAAAATCGGCTAAACACTGATTAACTTAACATTTACGGATTGAAACATATTAAAAAGATAAAAGATAAATTAAGCAAAAATGCATTTATTGAAAACCATTTAGAATTTCCAAAGAAATTTAAAGCATACGATTGCACAAGATTCTAAAAGAAAATTTTCAATGACAACGGCGACAACGGCGTTTTGAAAGATGAAAAAAAGGAACCACCTGTGAAAGAACTTCAAAGTTCTTTCCAGTCCTTCGTTTGACGGGGATCGCACAAAGTCACACGAGGGTCTGGTTGAACAAGACTATTTCTCCTGGCCTAGGTTTAGATTGCTATGCAATGAAAACCGAAGTGAGTCGGGTGACCCGGACTGCAATGAAATAGGTCATCTTCATTTGAATGGCTGGTCAAGTGCTGGCCTATAATATTATCGACTTGTGCAATCTCTCCGCAAGAAACAAATTCAGAGAGTGCTTAAAGACTGCATTAGAGAAACGATAATATAAAATCCAATTTAATAGAGCATAATACAAACGCATCATTATTATAATACGTCGATCGGAAAAATTGTATGATCGGTAGTGGGTATAAGATATCAGCAGATCTCACGAGAAGGATAGAGTCGAGTGTACTTTGCTGGTATTAGATACCCACGAAATAACAGATCGTTCTCAATCAACGCACTGTTCTTATTATGCCTGTATTATATAACTATAAAGAATAAACATTTATTTAAAGTATATACTGGAACTACTTTGTATAGCGTAAGAGAGTTAATAATAGGTAACACAATACACATGTACATATTCTCCCGAGTGTGTTTGTCAGTTTCAACAATTCAAATGGGACATCGCAGGACGTGGAATCCAAAGACGGTCTGCCATTTCCAACTGGTAGGTAGTCTAGAATGATTTTAAACATTGTCGGAAAGAATGTTCTACATTTGATGTTGTATAAATTGTGAAGCTATGAACTTGGAAAAAAAAAATACTCTGATTTTATTCATATAGTTCATGTTTACTCGTCTCGTGTAACACCAAACAGTAGTGCCAGCTTTCCGAACTGGGATGATACGGAATCAGAAAACACTTCTAGTTTATACAGATGTCCATGTTAGATTGTCGGAAAATGCTTTTAGTTGATACAGATGTCCATGTTAGATTGTCAGAAAACGCCTCTTGTTGATACTGATATCCTTGTTAGATTATCAGAAAACGCGTCTGCTTGATACAGATATCCATGTTAGATTGTACCCCAAATGGCCTAGGACTTAACTGCTGTATTTAGTGTGTGACATATTATCATGACATACACTTAGGTATTTAATAGTTTACTCAGGCATTGGGTACACAAACGAGACTCCACTGTGACAGTATATGAATGAGAATTTATAAATTGGTTTTTCACCCAGGTTTCTAAATATCCTACCTTGCGGAGCCAGCGAGACACATTAAAATCACAAGTATCTGTGATAGTTGCTCTAGGCTGTGGATTGAAGTAGGAATAAATCCACCCCGCCCCGCCCCGCCCCGCTCCTTCGATTTCACCAGTTCGCGCTAAGAGTACTTCTTTTTAATGTCTTGTCGGCATTTTTGCCTTTCAAGGCGAGTCTCCATTGTTCTGCACATGCGCCTTTCTTTGTAAAAGTCGGCTTTGTAGTTACAGCACTTTGCGAAGTATTTACTGTACGACACTGCACATTTACTGATTTGGTAAAATAATGTGTTTGCGTACTTGTCCAAACCATCTTGGTTCTCAGAGAATTCCACTTTGACTTTGTGAATGTGGTTGATTTTTCTGGTGAGGAACTGCGTATCCGCCGTGCAGGATAAGCGTTTGCGCGCGGCTTTCTCTCCAATCTTGCAACATCGTGTGTGTGTCGGTTCGAATGACTCCTCCTGATCCCTCTCCTCTTCTTTCTGGGGACGGGCAGGTTCGATTTTAGCTTTGTGTAAATAGTAGGGCACTACGGCGTCCACTAAAAAAAATCAAAACAAAGAAAAGCATAATGCGGTTGAGTACAAAATAAAACTATAAAATGTATTTGCAATTAACACGTACACTGTTTAAACAAACTTTTAGGAAGATTTTGAATAAGCATGTCACCTACAAAGGTAAGCCCCCTCTCTACCCTAGTTTTCAACAAAATAATGTTGCCGGCCACTTGGTTTTAACAATCTCATAAATACTGTCACTGAGTGCAGAAGCACCGATATGGTTCTTTGAAGAAGAAACTTTAAGACCAATACAGTGCAAATACTATGGGTTAATGACCTCGGGGTCCAGTCAATAATGATAAGTAATTCATACATGGAGGAAGATACTGGAAACTGGGTAAATAAATGGTTAAAACTTCGTTAAACATGCGCTGTAGATGTGAACATATAAACCGATCATCTTCATATAGCCATTATTGAGTGTGTAAAAGTTCATAGCTGTAAGCGGTATAGTTGTTGTGCAGTCATGCTGAAACTACTTCAAGACGTACCTGCAAAGGGCCATAACTTCGTAAACATATGGCCCTATATACCTGAAAATATAATGCGGTCAGCAATATATGTCTTTGATAAAGTGTGTAAAATTTCACTGCTCAACATTAAATAGATTTTGTGTGATCGAGCTGAAACACACTCAGAACCGATATTGGAAAATTCTAAGTCACCAAGGGCCATGACTCCGTTACAATATGACCATATACCTGAAAATCAAATCAGATCATCTACTTCTAACAATGATAAACTATTTAAAATTTCATCGCTCTACTTTGAATAGCTTTGTGCTGTCGGTTCCATGACCGACTTGGAAAAATGTAAGTCACCATAACTTTGCGAAACAAATAGTATTATTTATGATAAAATCTAATCATGTCATTTACTTATGACCATGATAAAATGTATAAAATTGCATGGCTCAGAGTTTGATAGTTCTTGTGCTATCGCGCTAAAACAGATTCGGGGCGGATGTACAGGTGTGCGGACGAACGGACGTACGGATGGACAGTAGCAAAACAGTATTAACGTTTCTTTTTTCTCAGTGGGCCCATAATTCAAGTGATTGGTCTGGAAAATGCTACTATTAGCATATTTGTTCTGACTTATGAATAAGTATATGACCTGACAATACGGAATCAATAATTTGTTTTCCAGGTACCATAAGTAATACATATTAACAGATCAAGTTCCAGCAAAATGGATTGACTAAATTTTAGACAAGGTTCCACATAACGCAGTGTCTCACCTCAGATCCGTGCAATGATGCATCGCCCCTAGTATCTAACTTACAAAAACTTCAACACGAGACTTTGACGTTGAATTTTAACATTGTTGCCGCCAAAGAAAAAGTGGCAAACACCACCGAAGAAGCAATACCTTATCTGACCATGATGACGAACTAGTGGCAAAAAGAAATGTCAAGGAATCTTAGATATTTCCATTACTTCTGTTCTTTTGTTCTTGTTAACTGCGGAGTGTAGAAACCATCTCTGATATTCTGTAAAAACTTCAACATACAAAGTTTGGTAACAAGCATATTTTCTTCCATGTCTGAGTTAACATGTTCACAAGATACCTTTAAGAGCAGTACAAAAATTCGTTGTCATAGCCTTTTACCTTAAACCTGATATATTGGATAGAAAATCATTGAACTTGTGACAGACAATGTCCAGATATACCAACAAGATAAATTTGATTAAATCTATAATTCATATTTTGTAAAAAAAAATATAAAATACAAAGTTATTTAAGTGGTATTCATCAGATACAAACTGGGTTTGATGCTCATAAGCCAGTACAGCTAAAATCACGAGTCATGACCTTTTGACCTTAAAGTCAATGTCAGAGTGCTATCAACTTGTTTACTGGAATGCAATGAAATACAAAGTTTTTGTCTAAATTCACCTGACTTGACCCCAAGATCAATTAAGTTTGATTTTCAAAACTCCTTCAAAAAAGTGCTGATATGTTGGTGGTCAGACCTGCACCATTTTCATTCAAGAAGTGTTTTAGTGCAAACCCTACGTTAATGCCACCATACATGCAAGAGGAGTAGCGATAACAAGATTTTCGAGATGGCCACTATGTTGCTATGCTGGAGGTCAGATGAGCACCATTTTCATTCCGAACCAGCTACGTATTGTAATAATGGTGTTTGAGTGAAAATCCCATGTCGATACGACATCTATTCAGGAGAAGTAGCAATAAAAAGAGTTTCAGAATGGCCATCAAGGTAGCCATTTTTGGTGATATATCAGCATCATTTTAACATGGCAAAAACTATATTGCAAGAAATAAATTGTCTTAACTGTTGGTATGGTCATCCTTTAGAAGTAGCTCTGAGGAGATTTCAGATTTTGGGTCACATTGGCATCATTTTTATTTAGGACCAACTACATATAGCATGACGTGTTTAGTGAAAACCCCATGTTAATATGATCATTCCTTCAAGAGAAGTAGTGACAACAGGATTTTCAAGATGACTACTATTGATCAACACCATTTATATTTAGGATCAACTATATATCATAAGAAGTCTTTCGGTGATAACTCCATGTCCATGGGACAATCGGTTCAGGAGAAGTAACTGTATCAAGATTTTCAAGACGGGTACCATGGTAACTATATTTTAGGTCTGATCAGCACCATTTTAATTTAGGATCAACTATATTTCATAAGAAGTCTTTTGGTGAAAACCCCACGTCGCTACAACTATCAATTTGGAGAAGTCACGATAAAAAGATTTTCAAGATGGCCACCATTGGCTATGAAATTTGAGATCTGATTAGCACTATTTTCATTTAGGACCAACTAGACATTATAAGAAGTCTTACTGGATATTAGTGGTGCACCATCTTTATTTGGAACCAACTAAAGAGAACCAAAGACGTCTTTCGCTGAGAAATCTATGTCAATATAATTATCCGTTCAAGAGGAGTAGTGATAACAAGAATTTTAAGATGGCCATAGTGGAATATTTGATGCCCGTGTGGCACCATTTTCATTTACTTCTAACTAGACCTAGGGATGAATGTGTATGCAAAGTTTCAGAGCCATCCTTCGCGTAGTTTAGGAGAACACGCGACAACAAAGTTTTACAGACGACGGACGGATGGCAGACAAAGGACGACGGACAGCCGGCCATCGCATACCTCTTCTCATCCATGATCAGTAGAGCTAACAATAGGTGATGACCTTAAACCTCTTACTGCTTTTTTAAATGGAGGATATAGATTAACGATATCATTTTGTCATAAAAACGAATAGGTAGCAGTAGTAATGGTAGTAGTAGCTTCAGCAGCAGCCGTAAAAGAAAACAAAACACTGGAAATCAAATTTGTTCAAGGTCTCGTAAATATAAATCCAAGCATCCATATTAAAGTTATATTGTGTAAACCAAACTTACGAAAACTGGTTGTCACGATCCATAACTCCTGTAAATTATATCGTCTAACGCTGAAATCAAACTTTTCAAGTTCTCTTCAATTTAAATGTGTATGCCCAATTTGTTTCAAATCCAACAATTCTTGGTAAAGCTCTACTGCGGAATATAAATTTAATAGGCGGGAAATCATGGGCTGTAACACATTTTAATCATGACTTAGAAACCTAAAAATCAAACTCATTCGCAGTCTCAACAAAATAAAAATACAAGCGGAATTTTTTGAAAATCTAACTAATTTTGTAAAGCTATTTTGCGAAAACAAAATTGTTGACGTACGGTACGGACTTAGTGATTATTATATTATTTACTCGGACAATTTCGTTGAGCGTGGCCCTGATTATCATCACTAATACAGTTAGTTTAGCTTTTACCCCGAGAGAGGAGCACTCATGTTGAAAAATGGCAGGGGGTTTCGCCGGAAATTTTGAACCTCTACCCCGTGTCCGATGGATCTTAACACTCTGTTATAGACAGGCAAGTTGAAATGTAATATCCCGTGTCAGTAAGGTGTGGATTGTGTGAATTTGGGCTGACCAGAATCTGGAAATGTTAATTAGGGCTAATTAGGGTTGTGACCATGGGTCTCTTAACTCATTTTATTTCAACTCTAAAATATCTGGCTTCGGTTCCTCTGGTGCAACGACAATCCAATGTCGGTCAAGTTTATTTTTACCCCATGTGAGACACTCAAAAAGAAATAGCCCTCGAACCCCATAGCCCTGGCTGTCAGAACATCACTACCACCATTTAAATAACCAGGAATTGTAACTAACAGGGAGGGGGCAGATCCAGCGCATTTACTCAATGAATGAAGCTTGGTTACTCATACAAATACAGATCAAGCGAACAGTTCACATGAATGATCTTCAATACTTAAGGATACATTTGGTTTCTATTCATACATTATCAATCAAGGACGTTTAATTTTCTTGTCAATTAGAGTTTTCACTGCTGCACGATCTGTCATGTTTCGGTGTTTCTTTTTTTAATATTTTAATTTGGTCAGAAGCTGAGACAAGACGGTATCATTCATTCTAACTCTTTCAACTCTGTCTCTGTAGAATTCATCCGTTTTAAAATGTGTCATCTGCTAAAAAAATAATCTAGATAATTTCAGTTATTTTTTGGCTCCTGTTTGTATTTAAAGACGATAAAATCATGTTAACTTGGATTACACACTTGTTTACCGCTTAATTCATCAGTGTTTTTTGACGCACTCGAAACATGTCCGACACATGTATGATCTATATATGTGAGACGCCTTCAGTGTGGGATGTTTACTAACTGTAGGTGCCTGCATAACCAGGATATACAATTTAGATCGGTACTCATGTCTCACTGTACAGTTTCGTATTTTGACCCCCCCCCCCCCTAATTTTTAAGGTAGAAGGCATGAGCCGCATAAGCCTTGTGTTTATAAATTCACACAGAAGCTAAATCTGTAATATGGTTTACATTTACTTTGAGTTAGGCTTGAAAATGGGTTGGCTTGTTTGGTGACTGCATGTCACAGTTAGACTAGCATTGGAGATCAAATGCGTAACTTGGGCTGCAAAAAACAGCCTACTTGGCTTACGCATTTATGTATGTCTGCTACAGCGGTAAGTATCTCAAAATCGAGATGGTTAAGGGGTGATGAGAAGTATGTTAATTTGTTATAATACCAGTGAACTTTAATCATGCATACGCCACATACTGATTCTTTGAGCCTCCTTGTCACAGGAAAATATTCAAAATAGCTCTTTGCTGTCAAAAATTAATGTAAAAAAGAGGGGTTGGTGGTAGTGTCGATTAAGTAAAAAAGCCTTCAGTTGTACATGGAATTAATCAGAATACCTCAGTCAAAATCTTACAAGCATGCTTTCCACAAAAATCATTGGCTAGGTTTTATTTGTATCATTAATGTAAAATTATACTCATTTTT
Organism: Margaritifera margaritifera; assembly: GCA_029931535.1. Taxonomy (NCBI): domain Eukaryota; kingdom Metazoa; phylum Mollusca; class Bivalvia; order Unionida; family Margaritiferidae; genus Margaritifera; species Margaritifera margaritifera. Next base: position 4,984,690 of record JAQPZY010001609.1, read on the forward strand.
CTGCAATATGTCATTGTCGGATGAAAATTCACTAAAACAACTGTACAGTGAGACCTTAAAAATTTAGATCGGTATTCATACCATAACGGTATCAATTGCGCAAGCCGAAGGTGGGAGGGAGAACTAAAGGTGTCGGGAAACTTTGTCTTCAGAAACACATAGGCTCGTGTTGTTGCTTACAATTTACCTATCAGTCATACATGTACTTTATAAATACTATCAGTCATACATGTACTATATAAATACTATATTTATGTATCTATGTATTATATAGTACATGTATGACTGATAGATAAGTTGTAAGCAACAATACGAGCCCCGGTGTTCAGAAATAAACAACAAAGCTAGCTATGATTGGAGCATTATGTAAGAGTTGTAGTCTCTGTCAGGCTATAATAGAAATTGAGTCTGTTGGCTACATGTGAGATTATGTTAATTCATATATAAATTATGTTGTTTTTTTTTTTTTTGGGGGGGGGGGAGTATATTTTAAAAACAGGATACGCATCATTGAAAATGTAACTGTTGTGACTGGATAACTCGTACCCCTGTCTAGTTCCAGCAGAGTTATCTCTCTTAAGTTCTGTGTAGTACATGGTGCACTCCTGGTCAAATTGACAATATAACATTTCTCCCTTTGACAGTGTGTGACACGCATGCTGTGAAGTAGGATAGAAGGTATATTTATTTCACCAAACGTTAGCATTATGATCTATGGAAAAACAATTGGTACCGCGATACCTAATTTATTTTTTTTTGCCCACACGCTATAGACAAACTACAGGCCTGATTATTAAAAAAGACTAAGCGTTCTTCCACAATGAAATTCGCTTCTTTGCATGATTTCACCGATACGTTGGCCAATGAAAACTGAATGCGATATAAAACAGTTGTTTACACTGTTGGTATGTTTTTTTCTTTTCTTCACGCAAATAAGCCACTTATCTGGAATTCTGCTAATTTAGAGCAGTTTCTAACTTCAGTCTGTGGGAATGTATACATTACAATTAGAATCACGGTGCAAGATCGTCCGCATGTACTCAAAAACCCACCTAAAAGTACACAGTTTATGGATCTAGATTATGTGAAAAATAAGCCGATAAAACGTAAAGTGATACCTTGTTTACTACAAGGCCTTGAAATGCATTCGCCTTTATTATAATCAGTGCCAGCCTGGTTCAGCAACGCATAAAAGCCATACTAAGTCTTTCCATCTTGGATAGAGGATCATACACGGTTCAGTTTACAAAATGAAAAGACATTTAAAAAACAACAACAAAATAAAAATAAAAAAACCACACACAAAAAAGTGTTAACTTATAAGCACGAATCCCCTCGATAACAGAGCACATTTATAATAGCCAACAATATACAGGCTGGTATGGAGAAAAATGCAAGTCTCTCAATCCTGGAAATTAGGTCACATTGACCTATTTTTGGTGTGAATAAGTCACTCATTAAGATGCATCCACGTGCCAAGTTTTATGAGTGGAGTTGAAAACGGGTCAAGATATCAGAGGTATAGTGATTGGATAGCTGAAAATACAACATTCCTCTGAAGCGTGAAAATTAGGTCACATTGACCTATATATCAAATAGAAGGATTACTAAACTTGATATGCATCCATATTGCAATTTTCATGAGACTATGTGAAATAGAGACTAAGATATTGAGGGTGTAGTGAATGGATAGCTGATAATACATAGGTCACTCCAGCGTGAAAATTAGGTCACTTTAACATGGTTTCCATATTATTTAGTTACTTTCCTTTAGATGTATCTACATACCAAATTTCATGAGTATAGGTAAAATAGGGTCCAGTGTACTGAGGATGTAAAATGACTCTGAATCGTAAAGAAACGACCACCTTTGTTATGCTATGGTTGAGTTACTTTCTTGAGAAGTACATCCACATACCAGTTTTTATGAGTCTAGATGAAATATAGTTCAAAATTTTTAGGGCATTACAAACAGATAGCTGAAAATAATAAAGTCACTCAAGTGTGAAAACTGGGTCACACTGACCAAGGTTTTATATGGCTTAGTTGCTCTCCTTGAGGTGCAATCACATGCTAATATTTGCGAGTGTAGGTGAAATAGGGTCCACTATATTGAGGATGTAACGAACGAATAGCTGAAAATACTAAAGTCTCTCAGACGTGAACATTGGGTCACACTGACCTAGATTTGGTATAGTTGAGTCACTTTCGTCGAGACGTACATATATTTCCTGAGTATAGGTGAAACAGGGTCCAATATATTGAGGGTGTAGTGAACTGCAAAATGAAAATAAAAGATTCATTCAGGCGTGATAATTAGGTCATAATTTCCTTGCTTTGGTGTGGTTGAGTTACACTGCTTGAAATGCATCCAAGTGCCAAGTTTCATGAGTGTAGGTGAAACGGGGCCCAAGATAGAGTGGATGTAACAAACGAATAGTTGAAAACACAAAAGTCACTCAAACATGAAAATTAGGTCACATTGACCTACCTTTAAAATAGAAGGATTTCTAATTTTGGTATGCATCCACATTGCAATTTTCATGAGACTAGAAATAGGGACTAAGATACTGAGTGTGTAACGAACGGATAGCTGAAAATAGAAACGTCACTCCAGCGTGACAAATGAAGTTACAGTGACTTAATTTTGGCGTGACAGTGCTTCTCTCACCGAGATGCATCTATATGCCAAATTTCATAAGTGTAGGTGAAATAGGTTTCACAATATTGAGGGTGTAATGAACGAATGAACGCACTATCCCCTCCAAACTTTGTTAGCGAGAGGATGAAAATGTGCCAATGGTACACGAATGCCCAACGACAGACAAGAGATATAATCAACGCACAAACGAAACTATGCTTAATCGGGACATACAACCTATTTGCCTTATCACTGTGCTATTTGTTTATTTTTTGGCATTAAATATATTTTTGTTTCGAATTCTGATGCTGCTTTAGATATTCTGCGCAATTCCGATATTTGAAAAAGGCCTACAGCACAAAATATAACCATTCAAACCAAGTTGAAATGGCCTATTTAAGTAGTAATACAGTTGTACACTATGCTATAATAAAGCATAAATAAAGTTTAGGAAAGAAAGAACAGCAACAGCAACAACAATAAAGGCAACGACAACAAGATGCTTGCTGCGAGCGAATCAACATACATCAGCGTCAAGACAAAAAGGGGAAGGAATTCGGAGGAAGTTTTTTAGCCATCTGCCCGATGAATAATACAACGGTGAAATGATCAAAACCCAAAGCTCAAGAAAGTTCGAAGGTAATTCTATCATTGCTGTACCGAGTGGCCCTGATGAGTATGGTGAAAGTGGGCCTTGTTTTCCAAAACCTCATGTCGAAATATTTGACAGTAAAACTAGCGTCTTCACCACCACCACCTGAAATTTTTAAAAAACGAAACCTAACGATCTGGATGGATTCCAGTAGTAATAATATCATAGAAGGTAGTTAGGAACAACAAAGACACGTCGGTTAAGAAACGATTTGAGGAGGAAATGAAGTTCAGATGCCTTAAAAAAATTGTTTATTGTACTAGTACTTCAAAATTCTAACCCAAAAGAGAAGAAGTAGGTGCCCCGTGGTCTACAAACATAACTCTTGAAATTGATGGTCTTAACCTGTCTGAAATCTCAAATTCATAAATAAATGTAGGGGGAAAAATTATGTTCTGTAGAGAGCAAGACAACTATATTTATAATAGGTATTCAGTAGATATTCAAATGTGTAAGGGAGCCGCGGTAGCTCAGTTAGTAGTTTAGTATCAGTTAATGAGACATAGCCATGTGTAATTGGAGTTTGAGACATGGATAAAGGTTGACAGCATTAAAAGTCTGTAAGCCTAGCGTCAGTCTAATTAGAGTCAAATTAGTTACAGAATGTCCAGCAAGAAAGTAGTTCAAGGACGGGAATATGCTATGAAAATTGACAGCGGTGCTGGTGTTACTCTCATTTCAGAGGACTTATACAGAAAACTGCAGACAGTTAAATTCATGAAAGGTGAGAAAATCTTGTTGGACCAGGACAGAAGAGGCTCAATGTCCTAGGAAAATTAAAGTGTCACTTAAAAGTGAATAATAGAAGTACACTACAGGACGTGTATGTAATCAAGGGTCTCAAGCAATCGCTGTTTGGAAGATCAGCAATAGAGGAGCTAGGAAATCGTCATTAGGGTTGATGAGGTCACCAATACAGACCATAAATACAGACAAATGTACCTCAAAGTATTCATTGGATTGGAGAATACAGACTGGGACTACAAAATAAGAATTAAACCAGATGCAGTTCAGTTTGCACTCAGTGTACATGGGAATGTGCCTGTGCCTTTTAATAATGGATAAAGTGAAATCGAAATTACAAAGAAGACATTGGCCGTCATTTCTCGTGTGGATTACCCAAAGGAGTGGTGCGCAGGTATGTTCGTTTTGCCAAAAGGTAATTGCAATGTTCGTATTTGCGTAGATCTCACCAAACTAAACGAATCGGTAATGCGCAAAAATCACCCAATACCGAGTGTAGATCAAACTTTGGCTCAGTTAGCTGGTGCTAATGTTTTCAGCAAGCTAGATCCCAACTACGAGCTTTGGCAAATTATGCTTTCACCAGAGTCTCGTGATTTAACCACTTTCATTACGCCCTTTGGTCGTTTTTGCTTTAACAGACTACCATTTGGAATTTCGTCTACACCTGAATTTTCCAGAAACATATGTCCCAAAGACTCGAGGGAATTCCGGGGGTAGAATGTCAAATGGATGATGTTCTAGTATTTGGACGCGATAAATCAGAGCATGATGAACAGTTGAAAATTGTTTTGGGTGCCATTGAAAAGGTAGGAATTACGCTCAACGAAAAATGCGAGTTTTCAAGAGCCTCGGCAAGGTTCGTAGGGCACATTATTGATTCCACGGGAATTAGGGCCTATTCAGAAAGAACGCAAGCAATCATAGTAATGGAACCATCCAAAAATGTCACACAAGTTATACGACTTCTCGGCATGGTGAACCATCTAAGCAAATGCTCGTCAAATATAGCAGAAAAAAAAAACCGCTGCGAGATTTACTGAGTAAAAACACAGAGTGGGTTTGGCGCCTCATGAAAAAGCTTTCCATGATGTAAAGTCGGAGCTTAGCTCTACACCAGTGTTAGCCTTTACAATCCCAACTACCAGACTTTGTTGAGCTCAAAGAATCTGGAGGATTTGTCTCCCAGAATATAAATATTTCGAATGAGGTTAATGCGGTATCTCTTTACAATATTCCATGTTCCTAGGAAAAATCTTGTAACTGCTGATGTACTTTTACGTTAACCAACCTCTCAGGATGTACAAGTTGACACTGAACTGGAAAATGAAACTAGGACATTTGTTGATCAGGTTCTGTCCGATCTACCTGCCTCGAGTAAAAGGTTGCATGAGATTAGGCAAGCTCAGATTAGAGATGCTGTTCGCAGCAAAATTATGGTTTATCCAAAAGAAGGTTGACCTCACAAGTTTCAGCTGAAAAAGAATCCGCAACCATACTGATCATTATGTGGTGATTCACAGTTAAAGATGGATTGTTTATGAAGGGTTGTTGATTGGTTATTCCATCAACGATGCAATCTGAAATACTTGATCGACTATATGTAGGTCACCAAGGAATTTCAAAGTGCCGAGAGTTGACCAAGTTGTCGGTTTGGTGGATGGGACTGTCAAAACAACTTGAAGCTAAGATTAAGTTGTGAAACTTGCGCAGTGCGCATTTTTAATAGTGCAGAGCCATTAATACATTACAACATTCAATACCGAACATAGCAAAAACTTGGTACTGATTTGTTTGAGTTAAAAGGTCAGCAGTATTTGCTTGTTGTAGATTATTTTTCAAGATTTATTGAGCTACAAAAGCTCTCTGCTATAAGCTCTAGAGCTGTAATCAATCACCTCAAATCTATTTTTGCTAGGCAATGGATTCCTGAAATTCTTATATCAAATAATGGACCTCAATTTACTTCTGCTGCATTTGCAAACTTTGCGGAAACTAATGGGTTTGGGCATAAAACTAGTAGCCTAAGATACTCACAGAGCAACGGCGAGGCAGAGAGATGTGTACAAGCAATAAAGATGTCACAAAAAGCAAAAAATCCCTATTTGCCTCTGTTACACTATCATGCAACACCGTTATATACTGGCTACAGCCCAGCAGAACTCTTAATGGGTCGTAAATAAAGGACTACCGTACCAAGGGCAAGATCTTACTTTGTACATACCCCTGAGGGTGATCTGCGCATAAACAGATGACATTTAGTTCAGCTACCTTCAAGCAGGTCTACAATAGTACAGGAAAATAAAACCTTGCATCAGTTAGATGACGAAGCCAAGAATGGTTTGGACGACAAATCAGAGAGCAGTGATGACTCTTCAATAAATACACAGGAAAAGCAATCTGTGAAAAATGGAAATACTTCTTCAAAAACAACAAAGACAAGTGCTAATCATGGTTATAGGACAAGCACAAATCTATTTGTTATCCCACCAAAAAGGTTTGACTTGTAAATTGTATGTTAAGATATAATGGTGATTCACATTGAAACTCGTAAGATAAAGCATAAATGTTTTATTAGATTTCTTTAGGACTGATATAACCGTTCATATCAAGAATAGCACGGACAACATATATAGATATAGTACATTCAGATTTCTTCAGGTCACAGATTTATTGGTCTCAGAGGGGGAGTTGTAGTATCAGTAAATGAGGCACAGCCATGTGTAATTGGAGTTTGAGACACAGATAAAGGTTGACAGCTTTAAAGCCAGTAAGACATAGGGTCAGTCTAATTAGAATCCAATTAATTACAGAATGCTTGTGATGTAAATCATTTATTTTATACTTTCCCATATTAATGTTCAGTTGGCGTTGGACCTTCATTTAGTTAATAGGTTTGTCTGTATAGATAATAAATGTCGTGTACAGAATATCTTGTGTTTGTTCCTACACACTCACATAACAGGTCCAAAGATCGCGGGTTCATTACTCGCCCAGGCCAGTCAGGGTCGACAGCCTCAGTGTGTCCTTGGAAAAGGCACTTACCTCCCATATCCTTGGAATGATATAGCAAATAATGTCTTAAAAGTGACGTTACAACCAATCAACAACAACAACATCAAATGCGTAAATCTCAACCGTATAAAGTTGATGCCCATTCAAAAATTGGTAGAATTATTAGTATCATCATCCCCATCGTCTAACATGATGCTATTATTATTATCATCATCCCCATCATCTACCATTTAGCTATTATTATTATCATCGTCCCCATCGTCTAACATTATGCATATATTATCATCATCCCCATCATCTATCATTATGCTATTGTTATTATCATCATCCCCATCATCTACTATTTTGCTATTGTTATTATCATCATCCCCATCATCTACCATTATGCTATTGTTATTATCATCATCCCATCATCTACTATTTTGCTATTGTTATTATCATCATCCCCATCATCTACCATTATGCTATTGTTATTATCATCATCCCCATCATCTACCATTTAGCTATTATTATTATCATCGTCCCCATCGTCTAACATTATGCATATATTATCATCATCCCCATCATCTACCATTATGCTATTGTTATTATCATCATCCCCATCATCTACTATTTTGCTATTGTTATTATCATCATCCCCATCATCTACCATTATGCTATTGTTATTATCATCATCCCATCATCTACTATTTTGCTATTGTTATTATCATCATCCCCATCATCTACCATTTAGCTATTATTATTATCATCGTCCCCATCGTCTAACATTATGCATATATTATCATCATCCCCATCATCTATCATTATACTATTGTTATTATCATCATCCCCATCATCTACTATTTTGCTATTGTTATTATCATCATCCCCATCATCTACCATTATGCTATTGTTATTATCATCATCCCATCATCTACTATTTTGCTATTGTTATTATCATCATCCCCATCATCTACCATTATGCTATTGTTATTATCATCATCCCCATCATCTACCATTATGTTATCGGTATTATCAACAACCCCATCATCTACCATTATGCTATTGTGAGCAAAAGATTAGATAGTTACGACCGACTTGGATGATGTACAAATATCTATACAAGCACTTAAGTGTAGGTGAGTATTCATATTCCGATTGCTGTTAAGGAATATAAAAGGGAGGTGGATGTGATCTTGAAAAGGACCTGGCATAATTTCTAGCATAATGAGGTGTCTAAGACAACTTGTAGGGGAAAATATTAATTAAATTTGCAATAAATATCTTCGAATTTCAATGCTATTATCAAGCGCAAGTAAGTAGAGTCACAAGTGTTACACTTATTAACTTGAAAAGCGCTATCATCATGTAAAATATCCATATAATTCCTCTTTGTGCATTAGTGTACTGCAAACAATGCATCTTTTCATACAATTTCAGTTGTTTTATTTTATCATTATCAGTGCATTAGAAACTAACTCAAACGCAAAATTAACATAATTCAATCAACATAATCTTTATGATATTTATAAAAGGTAAATGGAACCATTTAAAAAAATTGAAATTTAGGTCACAATGACCTCATTGGGTTGAATGGAAATTCACCCCTGATTAAAATAAATTGTGCCTGAGAAACTAACTTGAATGCAAAATTTACCAAAGCGTGAAATACACGTCACAGCGACCTTCCTTTGATTTAGACAGGCATCCATTTTAGCAACATATGATTATATTTTGCTAATACTGATGATTGTCCTCACTAAGTTTTGTGCCTCTACTGTTAACAGTGCTGGAGAATCTTTGCTGTACAATACAATTATTTGGTCATAACAAAGCTTGCCACACAACTTTAACGAAATGTTCCATAGAGAGATTAGGCTTAGCTTGTTTAATTGTTTAATAATGATGGTGACAAACACCAGCATTCAAAATGAGACGTCAGGAAAGTATATTAGTGAGACAAATACAACGACTAACCCCAAAACCTTTAACCAGGTGTGACTGCAGAGCTATAAATGTTAGGAATCAACATACTCATCCCGGTTATTAAAGAAGATCAAGCAAAGACAGCTGGTGAAGATGCCAAAGGATTATTAAAGTAAAAGGCCGCTGGATCTTCAGAAAGTTTTGTTTCCACTAGTTGAACCTAGTGGCATACATATTTTGTGGAGGCAATGATCACAGGAGGATGCAGAGTAGCATTATATATATATATATATATATATATATATATATATATATATATATATATATATATATATATACGGTGATCGAAATTCCTTAAACATCTGTTAGCTGATCCGAAACTAGGATCATTATGTACAGTGATTTTATTTTCCTCGAGGAGTTTCTTTTACTGATTTTGCTACTTAAGAAATAAAAAAATAGAAGAAAGAAAAAAATATATTAGTTTGAAGTATCCAAACTTGACACATTTGATTTGGCCAATTTTAAGTCACATTTGTAGGTTTCTTAGTGCCGAGGCAACTGGAGTAAAGTACATTGCTCAAGGACACACTACTGTAGCCGACTTGGGCTGATATGATGGTAGGACTCGAATCCGCACCATTTCGGACGCGCGTCCGGCACGCTAACCACTGAGCCACCGCGGCTCCCTGACTCAACGTGTAAAAGTAGAATATTTAGCGTAAGTGTCGAGGGTTCAAGGGTAGACGGCTTGGGTTAGAAACTATGGCAAAAGATTCACGATGGATTGGACAGATATATATAGAAAAGTGAAGATAGATGATCATGTTGCCCACGTATTTGATATTTTGCTTTCTAAATGGAGGAAATCTCTTCAAAATATCTGCCATACAAAAAGACTTACAAATTGTATTTTCCCGCACATAATTTATGTGTATCACGCTGCGTCCTTGAAATTGACAGTAATAGTCAAATGATAAGACCTTTTCTAAGACAGAGGAAAACCCTGGTCAATACTCTGCGTTGAAAGCTATGCAAAACATATACAAGACCCTCATGTTGCTATCACATGCATATTTCTGATATCTACCATATATGTTGTACTGTTTACAGCCTGAAAGTAATTAAGTACCTTGTACTTCAAGCAGATTTCACACACCTTGAACAAATTTCTATGGAAATCAATGAAATGACAACAACAAAGTGTAACAGTGGAATCACATATAAAGCGCAACTCTTCTTTCTTTTTACTAAAACGAGCATGCTTAAACGAGAACAGGAATGAAGAAGGTGTTCGGCTCTCTGACCTCGCTCAGCCTCAAGGACTTTGACCGATTAGCCGGAATGCTATGATCTGTCGAAAGTTCACCGTCTAATCACTCTAAACACATGACAATCGTACACGTTTTACGTATCCCAACAACCAAACTGAGAGAGAGAGAGAGAGAGAGAGAGAGAGAGAGAGAGAGAGAGAGAGAGAGAGAGAGAGAGAGAGAGAGGGGGGGGGGGGAGTATATGGGGTGCGAACGACCAGACGTGGGTATTTATGTGTATCTTTTTCTTCTTTTTTTCTCTTGTTTCCCTCGAATTCTCACTGAAAGTGCAGATAGAGACGGATGAATCGTGATAAAGGTGACTGTTTAAAATCAGTAATAATAACTGTGGCTTGTAAAACCGAATCTTTAGATTTGGAAAAAATAATATTTTTCTCAGACTTCAGATATTCAGACCTGACTGTTAAATTACTACAGAGGTTATCCAAATCAAACCACTATTTTCAATTTCGCACATCATTTAATTAATTTTATTTGAGAACGCTCCTTATTATATTTGAGATTTACCTGCTTTTTTAATTTCTTGAAGAAAAAAAAAGAGTACTTCCTTATTGGACTATATTTTTCAGAAAGGTTACTCTAATAATAGAATTGTGCACTCAGCATGTACAATGTAAACAGAACAGTGTGCGCGACAGTATTGGACAATCTACGTTAGATGATTGAAAAGAAAGGTTCACTATGGTAGGAGAAAAGTTTACCCGGCACACATGTTGCAAAGAGGACAGTGTACCCAAAAAAGACCAATTTTTTTTAAAATGCAAAATTTATCAGTGATATCCACTCTGCACCACGCCGCTAAGTATGCGCCCCTGCTATCTGGCTATTTGCTTTCCAATTTCGGATATTATTCCTACACCGACCAACTTGGCGGACACGTATGTTAGTTAAGAGCTTAACAAAATAGTTCCAAATATTTGACCCCTTTACTTGTTTTGCTGTGATGACTTTCTAAGATCAATATAATATATGTCTTGATTGTAATTATAAGTAAAACTTTTCATTAAAGTGTGTTAACATGTGCTTTTGCAAAACGTAAAATTGCCCATGCTCATTGGAGCACTTCCGTTGTTAAATCTTCAACTTCGGAGGGGCGTAGTTTTTGCATCTTGTCAACCTCATCAGTTCCGAAGGTAAGTAGGTCTTGCATGTAGTCTGCAATCCCATAATGCCTACATGGAAGTAATCGGTTTTGAAAAACTTAGGAAAGTACTTAACTTTTGAAGTTTGCAATGATATGATGTCCCTTTTCCGCTTTCTTTGCATGCGATAGACCGATTCGTGTAAAACAGCAGATTTAAAACAAAATGTGTGATCTAAAAAAAAAAAAAAAATAAAAAAAAAATCCTTAAAATAATTCATATTATCTGCTCCTTGTCCTTCTCAGTTGATAGCTAAGTTGATCTCGATTTCAATCAGATTTCGGCTCGTGCGTTTGTTTTTTACAGATGCGAAGTACCTGTTAATTATTATGAATGAGAAGATAAATATTCTACTTATCGACATAAGGCTGGTACGATTGTGTTATACTAAAATAAAGCATTCATCACACTGATGTACAGTAGTAGTTCCATTATTCAGAATTATGCAGAAAGTATCACCAATTATGACCTTGTTCAGTAGAAACAATAGGCGGAAAATTTACTTTTATCTAACAGAAAGCATCGTCCCTCTAGGACAGCCTTGTTACGGTGACCCACATATACTGTAAGATCCTGAATATTTATGGCGATCAAATTTCGTTGTTTGGGAGTAAACAATTTCATGCGGATAAAACTTCGTGAGGTCGCTATGCTAATTAACACTCAATCTACAATACTTCATCATGTGATGGATTTAATTATGTGACTCCTTACCCACTTGGGAAAAAACCAGAGAAAAACCACTAATACTTCTGATTTTACAGTATGGGTATGATAGTTCTGCTTAAAAGACACCAAAACTTAAAGCTGAACGAGTAAACGAGTGCAGACACAAAGACTTAAAGATGAATAAGTGCGGGGCTAGAAGTATCGCAAATGTGGACTGAAACGATATACAGTTATCAACATGTAGTAACAACTGTATGTTTTCATGAATCGCAACCAATTTTCAAGAATGAAGTTGGTACCTATGATTCTTTTTTCCATTGCGAAATATGCAACGTTTTACACTGGAAACGATGGATATTTTGCACGATGTATTCCTGTATAACCACGGTTTCGAAGATAAAAATGCTACTTATAGTCGTTTGAACGAAAAAAATGCATATAAAAATAAATAAATCTTTCCATGAGCTGATAAATAATTACCTGACTGTCTGACGTAAAACAGGGAAACCACTGTCAACAGAATAATTCCTTTTGGCTCCATAATCAGTGTTGGAATTCTTGCTGTATATGTTGAGTGTTCAAATAGCGATTAGCTGTTTTCTTCTACGGGTTAGGCGAGAGAAGTTATTTTTATACGCTGATATCTACATCAGCCCATATGCACTATCTGCGTAACCTGAGTCCAAAACGACAGCTATTAGAAAACACCCAATCAAACAATGAGGCGTTTCACTGAACCATCCCAAGTACCGCCCTAATATATGGTGTCACTCACTCGGTGAATATTGCGCGGGACGGAATCACCTCATCAGAAGTTGATTGCAAACGCACGTGTTGACACTCATGAAGTAAATAAATATTTTGATGTACCAAGTATCACTCCACTTGTTGTGCATAGACGGTAGACCGACAAGAGTGACTGTCTTTTTAATTTTTCAGTGTCATACATTTATAAGGACCTTAATGCACACAAAACAAAACACGTATGTATTGCGGTACAAGCATCTTGAGTCAAAGCTAATGAACTCTGAAAATATTTTAATAATACCTTTGTTGTAAAAACATTTGAAAATAATTCCAACATATATGGCTTACAGTCAAAGTTATATGACATTTATCTCTGCCACTTTTAATTTGATGTGGTACACAACTCAATATAATTGTTTGTGTCTCTCAATTTATCTGATCATTTTCTTCACCTTCACTGGTGATAGTTTGTGTATTGCAAAGCAAAGATTATACGGATGTTTTATTCAGTTTTCTGATACAAATTGAAATTGACTTAAGTATTACTCGAGTAGAATAGACCCAATGCATAATTAATACGCTTTCCAAAATAGCTTGCCTTTCCATTGCATTTATTTCAATGCTTTGCGCTTTGGACTGAACACAATATGTATTTACATAGATAAGGCAAGCAAATCTTATCTACATTCCTAGTTACTGCTCTTTCTACATGTATCAATATGCATCCAAATAGATCTGAGTCATGTGTAACTCATTTAGGTGCTAAGTGAAACAACGTTCCAAGTGCCTCTCTGCTGAAGTCCATGTAGGAAATCAGATACAAATTAAAAGTTGTTGTACGAGTTTAAAAGTAGTTTTAACGATGTTAGAATTCGTCTGAACATTAAGTTGCGTTTGAACGCTATTAAAAATTGTTTGAACGATTTAAAAGTCGTTAAAACGAGATTTAATCTCGATTAAAGGAGTGTAGAACTCATTCAAAAGAGTCTTCAAACTTTTGTTTGAACAAGTTTTGAAACGACTTAAAAACTAATTTTAACGAGCTTTTAACACGTTCAAACGAGTTTCAAGAGTCGTTCAAATATGATTTAAAGTCTTTCAAACGATTTCAAAAATCGCTTAAACAAGTTCTAAACTCGTTCTGACGACTTTGAAATTCGCTCAGAACTAGTTTTAAAAAGTCGCTAAATCGAGATTTAAGATCGTTCAAACGACTTCAAAACGCGTTTGATAAAGTTGTAAACTTGTTCAAACGATATTAAATTTTTCGAATGTCCTAAATGGACTTCTGTAACAATGATGCCAAGCTGTAAATATCTCTAATTTTATCGATGTAAAATTTGTTCAATACAATCTTGAAAAATGACTATTTTTTTTCTTCAAAATATCAAATAATACAGTTTTTAAAATTTATAATGATAAACAAGAAACGTTAGAGTTTTCATGTTTTTAGCTTCAGTAGTACTCTAAAAATGAATGACTTAAAAGTCATCTCTCCCCTCTTTTCCGACCACAGTTATGAATTCTTCTGTGTTGTCATTCAGTATTCTATATTTTTCACTATAACTAATAGAACTTTGTAACGTTCTGGCGCTTCACAAGTCATCGACTATAAAAATAAGTAGAAGTTACCACCATGCCGTTAAATTCCAGCTCCATGTCCTTCCCAGAGTTCATCTCTCAAAGAACTATAAAACAACCACTGTGGATGTGGTGTGGAGAACATGTCCTTAAAAACCAAATCGTCTTTTTCTGCCAGCTCTTTGTAGTGTATTGTGTCATCGGAGCAGCCATTGGGAACTTGAGTTTGCAACAAGGAGATAAACATTTGTGGACTATTAGTTGTACTGATTTTCTTCTTCTCAATCCCTCGTTGAAATATACCGACAGTAACAACAACGGTAGCTACGCCGCCTACGTCAGTCACAACTCCTCCAGTCACGTCCGCCATCCTCTAGAACACTCCGTGGAAAATCATCCTTTGATAACGAGTGACTCCTATGAGACCAGAATCATCGAACAACGAATAACAAGTTGTATTTAACATTACCTAGTGACTGTTTTATGGATGTGTGTACAAACAACACATTACGTTGTTTCACAGACATATCACCTCAGTCCATAAGATTAAATTACGAAGCTCATTGGGAAGTGGCTTTGGGAGAAATCATTCATCATACTCAGGTCATCAATATCACTGAGGGTCAAAACACTTTCATCGTATATACCCTCAACGAACAAGTTCAAGAACACTTGGACAAAAATGATCCTCTCATTTACGAATCCAAAATAGTATCGCCTGCCAATCATCAACTGAACCATGAGAATTCCTATAGGATATTATTTTATTGCTCGACATATATAAGATATGGGATGGAGATCAACGCTGAAAAGACAAACCTAATGACAAACAACCCGAGTGGCATCCAAAAGGAAATAAGAGTGAATGGACAGAAGCTGGGCACAGTAACAAGCTTCAAGTACCTAGGTGCTATCGCCTCTGATGAAGGTTCAAAACGTGTGGTTCTTTCCAGGATTGCGCAGACAACAACTGCTCTGGCTAGGCTGAAGCCTATTTGGAAAGACGGCAACATCACGCTTGGGTCCAAGATCAAGCTTATGCGCTCCCTCGTCATGTCCATATTCCTATATGCATGTGAGACATGGACCCTAACAGCAGAAATAGAGAGAAGAATCCATGCCTTAGAGATGAGATGTTATCGAAGGATCCTGAAAATCTCATACTTAGACCACGTCTCTAATGCGCGGGTGCGCACTAAATTCAAAGGCGCAATTGGACCTTATGAAGATCTGCTCACCACTGTAAAGAAACGCAAACTGAGATGGTATGGTCACGTCTCACGCTCAACTGGCCTGTCAAAGACAATCCTACAGGGCACAGTGAGAGGAAAGAGAAAACGAGGCAGACAGCAGAAGAGATGGGAAGACAATATCAAAGAGTGGACAGGCATGGACTTTGCAAAGTCCTAAAGAGCAGTGGAGAACAGGGCGAAATGGAGAGAGATTGTCGCAAAGTCATCAGTGGCGCCCCTACGACCAGCAAGGTTACGGGAGAAATGAAATGAAAATATCGTCAATACGATTTCAGCTATTTTCAACGATCAGTTTGGCAAAGCACCTGAGAAAGCTCGCCGACGTGTACAGATCGAATACCATACATTTCTCATCGTCTTAAAATGGAATTTTCCGACGGCAAAATGATGACCATTACTTTTTCCCCGGATATTTTGCTATTCTGGGTGGATACACTTCTCTCGTTCCCATGAAAGACCTTCACAACAACGATCGATTCTTCAAGTATTTTCGCTTCCCTATCGAACTGAACAAAGGACTAAATGTCGTCGAGTACAACGTTGTGGGAAACACAGCCGCTCTGTTGCTTAGAGTCATTCCTTTCAAAGCGGATTCTGTCATAGCTGCTTACGATTCGTACATCTTCAATATCTTTCTGTCTGTAAATCGTATTTTGACAGTGTCATATTAGTATAAAAGGAGATCTTGGACAAAATAATCTATTCTCGAAAGGAAAATTCACCGTGAAACTACATTTTCGAAAACGATTCTCCAGTGAATTGTAACAGATGTATCATGTGTACCGAAGGGTCGCTCTACAACGAGAATATGGTTTAGGAGATATGATAAAATCAGCTTTTCGCACGGTAGCATCCATCTTAAAACAGATGGTCACTCGAAGATTGTATGCTTTAAAAGATGCAACTGGAAAAGACCTCCTAGGGCGTCAAGACAATCCTAAATTTCACTTCACGCTTGTGACGAAGACATTAATTCCTCCTCTACGCCACAACAAGGACCATGCATAAAGAGAAGTTGAAAACCCTTCAGTCCTCATAAACACGATAAGAAAAAGAAGAAGAACAGCAGTAAGAGGATTGGGCATTTTTTATTACTAAGTAAGAAAGAAAAATGACGCACCAAGATTCTTGCGAATGTTCCAAATCAAAACTCGATCTCTTTTACACCGACGATGATGACGATGCAAGAGTCCAGATGGGTAGAATTTTATCTTGTGTTATCTTTGACCACTTCACCACATATCGAATTTGAAATCAAAGGATAAACCGAAGATTACATCGATCTGAACAACAGTTACTTGTACCTGAAAGTCAAAGTTCTTAAGACGAACAACAGCAATCTAGGGAATGATGCCAGAGTAGCTCCCCTCAACACTTTCACGCATTCAATGTTCAGTGAAGTGGAGTCGTAATTGAATAACAAACTGGTAAGCAGCAGCATGGACACTTACTTTTACCGAGCGTACCTGGAAATTCTCTTGACGTACGGAAAAGAAGCCAATAACACACATCTGGATGCTTCAGTGGTGTGGAAACCTGACTCTTTGGATGCCTTCAGCGACAGAGAATAGACCGAAGCTGACGATCCTCACAATATTGGATTTAACGACCGTCAGAAGAAACTAAAGCAAGGACGCAGTTTAGAATCGATGGATCGTTTACACTTGGACCTGGTTGCAAGACAAATATTTGTTGGATGGGGTGGATGTACGTCTGAGACGAATCGAAGCAGTACCGTGTTCCATTTGATGGTTAATGCTAACGAGTACAAAACAAACATCGAATAAGCCAGACTTTGCGTGCGACGTGCACGTGTGGAAGTCCTACCTAAAGTGGAAAACGACATCAGCCAAACTCTGACCAGAACGACGGCCAAGTAAACTCTACGATGGGTGGATGTCAAAACCTTCACCACTACCTCTGGCAAGATGTTGTTGTGCCAGACCCTTTTAACCTAACTCTACCCAGTAAAATTACTTGAGATCTTACTTAACATTGAAGCCACAGGATAATTAGAACCCACGGCATTTCGTACGACGAGTATGCAGGAAGATATGCTTTGTGGGGCTTTGATTTTAATCCAGACCAAGGCAGCGACGAAGGACATATCCACACTATAAAATGAGGCCAACTTCGTGTGGAACTTCAGTTTGTACTAGCTCTGGCGAACACAGTGAACGGCATCTTGCATGCAGAAGTTGATAATACTTTGGAAATCAACAGTTTGAGAGAAGTGATCCGAGACTATTATATGGAAGCTATGGAAATAGGAGATGAGGATGTTTTCTATCACAGATCACAAGCGAAGAAGACAAAAATACAGTCATGACGTCAAGATGGCCAGAACAGCAACACTTAAACTTCTGTTTTGCTCGTCATTTGGCTGAAAGAATTACAATCTGACTAGAGAACTTTGTTAAGGTTGCCAAATCGATCATCCTAGTCAGAAACAACACGACAAACATTTGATGATGAATCCAGAAGAAAAGTTGGAAGACAATCTGGAATACGCATGGACTCTCATCTCAGAAGAGAAGATTTTGAAAGAGTGGTATAAAGACTTGTGTGACCATTTCTTTACTGCATTGACTTCTTTGGAAATGAAATGCATCGAAGCTCTCTTTCAACAGAGTACGGATACTCCCGTTCATCGACTTACTTGACAGATATTTTCAAGGAAAACGTCGTGTGATCTTATGACTTAATCATTACCTGCGAAAAGAATGAATACCTGTGAACTTCATTACCTTCTGAATTACTGTTCGTACACAGATTCTTGGAATCCAGTGGTGTGTGCTAACGGTGAACTTCCTCATAGAAAACCTAAAGACGTTCATGCCTTTGCCATCAACACAGATGACGGTCATCGCCCAGGAACCCATTGGGTAGACGTCTACTTTCCCAATGACCACAAAGTGGAATATTTTTATTCTTATGTATTACCTTCTCTGGAGGACGACATCATTGACTTTATGAGAATAAATGCTGTAGCCACTCAATTCAATTATGTCAGATTACAAGGATCAGATTCGATAGTGTATGGAAAAAAATTGTGTGTATTTTCTTCATGAACGCAGTTATGGATTTCCCTTAAAACATTTTGTAACTTGACAAAATAGAAAGGTAGTTTTGTGAACATTATGGCGATCTTTTTTTTAAGTGCAGAAACGTAGCGTGCATCGAACTACTAGTATTTAATTACATATTGGACGAATTTCCCGTATTATCACCCGTATTTTTCATCCGATCACCCGTACTTTTCAGCCAAGCACAGTTATCACTCTGTGTGGGAATCGTGTGATCAGAACACAGTCGATTGAAGCACTGGAAGCAGACGATCAGAAGGTGAAACTCTTATGTATGGGGGATTGTTATTGTGAATATTCTGGGTGAATTTGTGGAGGGGAAATTGAAGGGAAAACAATCTGCTCTGGAGACGAATATTTCTGCTATCAAGAAACAGCACGATATGTGATTACTTCAACAACGGAAGCGGAAGAACGAATTATTCCGATGATTCCAATTACCGCGAATTTAGCAATGATGCGAATTAGAAATGGGGGGATTGTACTGCCAGAATGCTGTCTGCTAAATTGGTTAAAACTGGTTCTTTCTGATACTTGATTTTCAAAATATTCCGCATTTTATACAATTTTTTTTTATAGAAACTTATTGAAAAATGAGCCATAAAACAGACTGCACATCTACACCAAACCGTCATTAAGCTTTAATTCATAGATTGTAGGAAGAAAATTGATAACAACGAGCACCTTTTGTTATGTATGATGTTTAATATTATTATTATATTATAAATATTTTAGGAAATTATAAATGTTTCTTCACTTTAATATTTGCTTAAATCTTAATGTTATCAGGAAAAACATGTTTAACTAGTGTCCTTGAATTAGGTTGTTTTGATCAATATGTTTTCTCAATTTGAAGGTCAAGGTTGATTGTTGTTTACAAGTAAAATTCCATTAAGATGACACATGTTCTAGAACATTCTGTCATGTGACCAATCTTTATATATACCATGTTTGGTGGACATTTTTTCAGTTTTGACATTACCATCAGTCTTGTAAAGAGCTATTACAGTTGTGAAAATTCATTCCAAATTCTAAGAGAGGAATTGTTTTAAATATTCATTGGATTATAACAGTGCTCACAAACTTTTGGATTTTGGATTTTTAATTGATGATTTTGGAATTTAACTGAACTTATTCAGAGATTTTGGAATACTTCATTTTGACATCAGCACATCAAGATTTCTAGTACATCAGGACTTTGGAGACCATTAGCACATCATAACATTCAAGGACACAGCCGTGAATTCGGAACATTCTATATTTAGGACTTGTGATTAGAACAATCATTCTTATTGGATTATTAGGATTTCAAAACACATTACTGTAAGTGACTTTTTGATTTTTCATTTTAATTATCTGGTAATAAATTGCTTGTTGATTTTTTACTTGATTTGTTGGTTTCACTTTCTTTCTGTTACATTTTTCTTAGACCATAGAGTCGTAACAGAAATTGGGGGCTCGTCCGGGATCTGAATTTCTTTAAAGCATATTAGAGATATTAAAGTTATTTTTGAAATTCATATTGATTTTGTCTCGGAATTTATTTTTTGACTTTGGCAAAGATTTGTAATAGAGAAATTTGTTTTGTGTGAAACCAACAAGCATTTACAATGGCATCTAATGTTCAGAATTTCATTTCAAAACCTACCCAGGAGGGGTTAGAGTGCATGAGAAAGGATGAGTTGCTCGAGCTTGCCAGAAAATACAGTCTATCTGAGGCAAAAGTATCATTGACAAAACAGGAAATAAAGATTATTTTAATTCAGTATTTAGTAGGAAAGGGAATTTTTGATAGCAGTGCTTTAAGTTTGAAGAGAAAGCCTGTGTCTGGTTCTGACAGGAAATTAAGGGAATTAGAGTTAAAGAACCAGATTGATTTAGAATTGGCAAAGCTTCAGATTCAGAGAGAGAGAGAGAGAGAAAGAAGAGAGGCAGATACAGATGGAGAGAGAGAAGGAAGAGAGGCAGATACAAATGCAGAAAGAAGAGAGGCAGATACAGATGGAGAGAGAGAAGGAAGAGAGGCAGATACAAATGCAGAAAGAAGAGAGGCAGATACAGATGGAGAGAGAGAAGGAAGAGAGGCAGATACAAATGCAGAAAGAAGAGAGGCAGATACAAATGCAGATGCAAAGAGAAGAAAGGGAAATGCAATTTAAATTAAGAGAATTAGAACTGGCAAACAGAGCACACTCCACTCCTTTAAAAACAAGTTCAGGTTTTGATGTTACTAGATATATTAGGTTAGTACCCCCTTTTCAGGAAAAAGAAGTAGATAAATACTTTCTTCATTTCGAGAAAATTGCTGAAAACTTGAAATGGCCCAGAGAGCATTGGACTTTGTTATTACAAAGTGTACTTATTGGCAAAGCTCGTGAAGTCTACACTTCACTGTCAGTACAACAAAGCACTGATTATAATGTGGTTAAGGAGTACATCTTGAAAGCTTATGAGTTGGTACCAGAGGCATATCGACAAAGGTTTAATAATTGTAGAAAAGAAACTGGACAAACTCATGTCGAATTTGCAAGGGATAAAGAACAACTATTTGATAGGTGGTGCTCAGCCAAGAAAGTTGATCAAGGTTATGATAACCTCCGACAGCTCGTATTAATTGAAGAGTTCAAGAGGTGCATCCATAGTGATGTTAAAACCTATCTTGACGAGCGGAATGTGGAAACTTTGGAAAATGCTGCTCGTATGGCTGATGATTATTCCTTGACTCACAAAATTTCATTTGGCAATAAGTCGTCCTCTCAGCAGTTTTCTGGTAAAAAACCATTTCAATCTCATTCGAGTACTTCCAAATTTCACAACAGCACAACTGTTAGGAATCAAACATCTGATAAGACTGATCAGAAATCCTTATCTCTTCCTACGTGCACTTATTGTAAAAAGAAAGGGCACGTTATTTCTGATTGCTTCAAGTTGAAAAATAAGCAACAGAGTAAAGACAGAGCTTTTCCAAATGCTCTTATTTCTACGAGGTCAAGGTCACGGTCTTGTATTGAAAGCAATACATTTGTTGGGTCAAACAAACCCCAGTCTTATTCTATTTTAGAGGCTTATGAACCATTCATGTCAGAAGGTTCTATATCACTTATTGGTGATTCTGCCAAACCTATCCCAATTAAAATATTAAGGGACACTGGAGCTTCTCAGAGTCTTTTATTATCAGGTACTTTACCTTTGTCTGAGGAGTCTTCTTCAAGTGAAAGTGTTCTTGTTCAGGGAGTTGAGTGCGGCTTTGTAAATGTTCCTCTTCATTGTGTAAATTTGGCATCAGACTTAGTTTCTGGACCTGTGACTGTTGGGGCAGTGACTTCTTTACCCATAGAGGGTGTTCATTTATTACTAGGCAATGACCTAGCTGGAGATAAGGTTGTGGTTAATCCACTTGTAACTGACAAGCCTTGTTTGGATCAGAAAGTTGATCCTGTCGAAACTGAAATCCCTGATTTGTACCCTGCTTGTGCAGTTACTAGAGCTATGGCAAAAAGAGCTCTTGAGAGTGATGTTGATCAGGATATTATTCCTTTAGCTGACACATGTATTGGTCAGTCTTTTGATGAGGTCACTTTTTCCTCAGGTATTGATCAATCAAATGGTATTGATCACAGTGATCCTCTTTTGGCAACTCATTCTCTTTGTTCTAATCAGGATGACAAACGACAATCCCTTGTCGTTGAACAGGAGCAAGATCCCGAGATATCTTGTTTGTTTCAGAGGGCTATTAGTGAAACTGAAGCCACACAAGTTCCAGTGTGTTACTTTGTGAAAAATGGGGTCCTTATGAGGAAATGGAGACCACCTGATGTACCCGCTGGTGACGAGTGGTCAGTGAGCTATCAAATTGTTGTTCCTAAGTCATATAGACAGGAAATTCTTAATTTAGCCCATGAAACTCCTTTGGCTGGTCATTTAGGAGTCCGTAAGACTTATCACAAGATCTTGAATCATTTTTATTGGCCGAAACTCAAAAGTGATGTTTCTAAATACTGCAGATCTTGTCACACTTGTCAAATGGTAGGAAAACCCAATCAGAAGATACCTAAGGCTCATCTGCAACCTATTCCTGCATTTGATGAACCATTTAGTAGAATAATTGTAGACTGTGTTGGTCCTTTACCTAAAACCAAGTCAGGCAACCAATACTTGTTGACCATCATGTGTGCATCTACAAGATTTCCAGAGGCAATTCCTCTGAGAAATATAAAAACTAAAACTATTGTGAAAGCTTTGGTGAAGTTTTTTACGCTTGTTGGCCTTCCCAAATCTGTCCAGTCAGATCAAGGGTCAAATTTTATGTCTGGAATTTTCCAACAAGTTATGCATGAATTAGGCATCCAACAGTTTAAATCTTCTGCCTATCACCCTGAAAGTCAAGGTGCTTTGGAAAGATTTCATCAAACTTTGAAGAATATGATTCGATCATATTGCTTTGATACAGAAAAGGATTGGGATGAGGGTGTTCATTTGTTGTTGTTTGCTGTTAGGGAATCAGTTCAAGAGTCGTTGGGTTTTAGTCCCTTTGAACTAGTTTTTGGTCATACTGTCCGTGGACCATTGAAATTATTGAAAGAGAAACTTCTTTCAAATGAAGATTCAAAGATTAATCTTCTTGATTATGTCTCTGATTTCAAATACAAGTTGTCAAAGGCCTGTGAAGTAGCAAGAACTAATCTTCACACTACCCAGTCAAAAATAAAATTAAGGTATGACAGAAATTCACAGGAAAGGAGTTTTAAACCTGGTGACAAAGTTCTGGCTCTCTTTCCCATACCTCAGAATCCTCTTCAGGCTAAATTTTATGGTCCTTATACCGTTGCAAAGAAAGTAAATGACTTAAATTATATCATTAACACTCCTGGGAGACGGAAACAAAAACAACTTTGTCATATAAATATGTTAAAGGAATATTTTGACAGAGATAGCTCAGCTAATTATTTAGTTAATTTAGTTGTACCTGTCCCACACAGTGAAGATATCAACGATGGAGTACAATCAGACTATAGTGACTCTGGTATAACCAATCTTCGGAATTCAGAAATATTGAACAACCTAGACCAGAAACTTTCACATCTACAACAACAGGAAAGAAATGAACTAAAACAGCTATTACATGAATATGAGCACTTGTTTCCTGATGTTCCAACACGAACAAATAAAATTTATCATGACGTTGACATTGTAGATTCTGCGCCTGTGAAACAGCATCCTTATAGGATGAATCCTCTCAAACAGAACTATCTGAAGAAAGAAATTCAGTATTTACTGGAGAATGATTTCATAGAACCAAGTAAAAGTAACTGGAGTTCACCATGTATTCTTGTTCCCAAGCCAGATAATACATTCCGTATGTGTACTGACTATAGAAAAGTCAACAGTGTCACCAAAACTGATTCATTTCCAATCCCAAGAATGGACGATTGCATTGAATAAATTGGAAATGCAGAATATGTCACCAAGTTTGACCTTTTAAAAAGATTCTGGCAAATTCCATTGACGGAAAGGGCAAAAGAAATTTCAGCATTTGTAACTCCAGATGGACTTTATCAATATAAAGTCATGCCGTTTGGAATGAAAAATTCGCCTGCAACGTTTCAACGTCTGATGAACATGATAACATTTGGTCTTGATAATTGTGACGCTTATATCGATGACGTCATTATCTACAACAACACCTGGGAAGATCATTTGGAAACCATTCGAAAATTCTTCGATCGACTCAGTGATGCGAATCTGACAATTAATTTGAGCAAAAGTGAGTTTTGCCATGCTTGTGTCACATTTTTAGGACATATTGTGGGACAAGGTCAAGTTAAACCTATAGAAGCTAAGGTCAAAGCTATCTCTGAATTTCAAGTTCCAATTTGTAAAAAGCAACTGATGCGATTTCTAGGTATGGCTGGATATTATCGGAAAGTTTGTTCCAATTTTTCCAAAATTGCTGAACCTTTGACAAGTTTATTGAGTAAGAAAACCAAATTTTGTTGGTCTGACAAGTGTCAGGAATCTTTTGACAAGTTAAAGGCCATGCTTAAGAATGCACCAGTTCTTTCTGCACCAAATTTTAGCCAATCATTTAAATTATCTGTTGATGCAAGTGATGTAGGGGTTGGTGGAGTATTGATTCAGGAAGACAAAAGTGGTGTGGATCACCCTGTGTGTTATTTTTCTAAAAAACTAAACAAGCACCAGAAAAATTATTCCACAATTGAGAAGGAATGTTTGGCTTTGATATTGGCTTTACAGCATTTTGAAGTGTATGTTACCTCAGCTCTTTCTCCAATTATTGTGTACAGTGATCACAATCCCCTTACTTTCATCAACAAAATGAAAGATAAAAATCGGAGATTGTTGAGATGGAGTTTGATATTGCAGGAATATAACATTGACATCAAACACATCAGGGGAAAAGACAATGTGATTGCAGATGCACTCTCACGTACCTAGAAATGTAATATTGCTTGATGTAATTAAGTCCAGTATCATAAAACATGTTCTTATGTAATTTTGGTTATTGTAGTATTAGATGTATATTCAAAAGAAAGCTTTATTATATAAATCTTTCTTTTTCTTTATGAGGGGAGGTGTTATGTATGATGTTTATATAATATTATAAATATTTTAGGAAATTATAAATGTTTCTTCACTTTAATATTTGCTTAAATCTTAATGTTATCAGGAAAAACATGTTTAACTAGTGTCCTTGAATTAGGTTGTTTTGATCAATATGTTTTCTCAATTTGAAGGTCAAGGTTGATTGTTGTTTACAAGTAAAATTCCATTAAGATGACACATGTTCTAGAACATTCTGTCATGTGACCAATCTTTATATATACCATGTTTGGTGGACATTTTTTCAGTTTTGACATTACCATCAGTCTTGTAAAGAGCTATTACAGTTGTGAAAATTCATTCCAAATTCTAAGAGAGGAATTGTTTTAAATATTCATTGGATTATAACAGTGCTCACAAACTTTTGGATTTTGGATTTTTAATTGATGATTTTGGAATTTAACTGAACTTATTCAGAGATTTTGGAATACTTCATTTTGACATCAGCACATCAAGATTTCTAGTACATCAGGACTTTGGAGACCATTAGCACATCTTAACATTCAAGGACACAGCCGTGAATTCGGAACATTCTATATTTAGGACTTGTGATTAGAACAATCATTCTTATTGGATTATTAGGATTTCAAAACACATTACTGTAAGTGACTTTTTGATTTTTCATTTTAATTATCTGGTAATAAATTGCTTGTTGATTTTTTACTTGATTTGTTGGTTTCACTTTCTTTCTGTTACATTTTTCTTAGACCATAGAGTCGTAACACTTTTCAAAGATTTGTTTTGATATTTCCACTCTTTTTCTACAAACTTTTTTTCAGGAATTTACTCCAAAATGAAGCAGGGGAAAAAAAGCTGTTATCTATCTACACCAACCAACCAACCATTTAGTCTACATAGTTTTCATAAACACATACACCGTATGAAAGATGATGCGATGAAGAGATCTGTGAAGGACAGACGGACGGACATACTAATGGACGGACACGATAACAATATTCCCGCCTTTTTTGAAATACGGGGATATGTGAAAAACACTAGATAGCAACCTCCTTGCCTGCAACCACTTTAATACGAATATCCTAAAAGTTAAATGTGGTACTCAATACTCTAATAGACATTTTTTTTATTAGTCACAATACCATAGATGGCTATGGGAAGCCAAATTAGTATTTATTAGAAAAACTAGATATCTCATAAACTAAATAAGCTATCTTATAAACTTTATAACATATTTCATAAATTTATAAGATATTTTAAACAATTGTTCATTATATAAGTTATATTGTATATTTTTTTAATAATATATCTTATATACTTAATCAGGCAATTTATACATTTATAAGATATCTCATAAACTTGATCAGATCTTATGCAATTGTTCATTATATAAGATATCTTGTATATTTTATAAAATATCTTATATACTTACTTAGATATATTAAAAACCATATATCTTATATAATAAATAAGATATCTTAAAACTGTATAAGATATGTTATATAATAAATAAGATATCTGATTAAGTTTATAAAAAGATCTTATAAACAAAGGGAATCAAGATATTTTACAAGTTTATACCTTGTAGAATTTCTACGACATCTAATAAATGTATATCTTATAAAATTTATGAGATATATAAATTAACTCTGTTTGCAAGATGTTTTATTATTTTATAAGAAAACTTTTAAAACATTATACGATATCTAATACAATTTACAAGATATCTTTTACTTTTTGAAAGATATATTATAGACTATATAAAATATCTTATTGACAAAATTAAATTAGAATGTCTACTATAGTTTAGAAGATATCCTATAAACTGTATAAGATATCTTATTTACTTCTCAAGATATCTTATAAACTTATATTTTAATTATTAATGCATATATCTTAAAAAGTATAAAAGATCATATACAGTTTATAAGATATCTATTTTTTGGGAATAAATTGATATTTATTCCAAAACTTAATATCCCATAAACTAAATAAGATATCTTATAAACTTGATATAAACTTTATGAGATAGCCTTTATAATATATCTTAATATATCTTATAAACTTTACAAGTAGTTATAGGGGACGATATGGGAGGAGTGGGTGGCGGTTGAACTGTGGGGGGAGGGAGGAGGGAGAAACAGAAGTTTAACATTAGCGTTTGGGACAGTGTGGGGAAAAGGGAAATGTAGGATTACTAATGACACTATGGGGGAAAGGGGAATTTAAGATTAGCGTTCGGGTCGGTATGGAGGATGGGAATTTAGCATTACTTATTACTCTTTGAGGGGAAAGGAGTATTCAACATCAGGATGACACTAAGGGTGGAAAGAAGAATGGAACATGACGGATTTATGGGGTGAGGATGAACATGATGAATGTCACTCTGGGGACAGACGCACTTAAACAGACAAGTGAGGTAAGGCTGACTCACATATTTAGACTTTCAATCTAACATATCATTACACGTACCAAGGCAGCGGTACGGGCTATTTTTTATATATATAAAAAGACACAATCACAGATAAACAAAGTGAGGGCGTAGGGTAAATTTCTTGTTGTTTTTTCATACGCCCAAACTTTCATACCAACATACTTCCATGCAAGTATACAAACACACATAGACATAGACAAAGAAAGATAAGTTGGTAATAAATGATCAGTATTCCTTTTCCTAGAAACTGATGAAAAGGGCCGGTTGGATGAGTTTGTGCCTATAACCAAACTGGTTAACACAGATCATACTTTTTCACTTTTCTCCGGCGTAAGCTTCTTTGCAACAAAGGATTATATTCCAGCATTCCTTGTAAGCATCATTGTCATTCCACATCAATTCTTCTGACAAAGATGGCAGACTCTGTCCTTTGTTTGACCGTCCACTTGGCCATGGCATAGATAGGGATGTTAGGATCAAACAACAATCTAGAGATGGTAGTCGAGCTCTCTACACGTAACCACGTGGTGCTTCTATGAGAATGGATAGAAAGAATGGTAAAAAAAAATTACAAATTTTTTAAAAAAACTATAAAAAAAAAATAACAAAATATATACGTCTCGGGTCTTTTTCAGACACCACCAATCAAAACGCATCATGCTCCATCAATCTGAATGCGTCTTATATCTACCAATCTGAACGCGGAGTAGACTGTGGCGTTTTTCAGTTAAAGTCTAAAATAGTATTTATATGTTAAACCACTTCAGTACAATACCATATCATTGCTGAGATGAACAGTAACCGCCTTTACGGGGCTGGACCTGCTGCCATTCCTATGACCAATAATGAAAGTACATTCGCTGCTGTTGCTTCTACGACTACTTCTCAACTGATGACATCATTAGTTCCGGACGATGTATTTTTATTTTTTTATCATCACAGCAATTTAAATTTGACAGTACCCATATTAGAATATGATAAATTGAAGCAGAAACAAGAAGACTTTCAAAGAATGGTAGAAAGTCAGAAAGAGGAAGAAGCAACTTTTCTACAGGAGCATGAAAAAGAGAAGAGGAAACGAGACATGAAAATGATGACTGAAAGAGTGACAGAGTGAGAGCAGTGAAACTCTGGGTGTATTACACCAGATTCAGACTGAACTGAAAAAGACATGAACATTATATTAATATATTAAAGCGTAAAATGACATGAGCGTTATATTAATATATTGAAGAGTAAAATGACATGAGCGTTATATTAATATATTAAAGCTTAAGACAAAATACGACATGCATCTCAACAAAACAAAAAAATAAAAAAAAATAAAAAAATTAGCAACAGCAAAAGCAAATACAAAAACAACAACGACGACGAAGATGCTATCGGCGGTTGGACTCGAATATGGATTAAGAAGTAGTTGTGCCCCTGGATACTAATCCTTGATTACAAAATATATAATACAAACCAAAACTTTTAAAAATTTGGCGTGTGTGTGTGTGTAAACGAAAATCTTCCATACTTAAAAAAAAATAGTTATTCACAGCTAGATAGGATTTAGGAAAGTAAGAAGGGAGAATAATAAACAAATCAACACCATTGGATTCTGACTTACTTTTTGGTATATTCTGGTCAAATAGGAAGGACTACACAATTTGAAACAAGTCGTTTCACAAAAGGCCATTTTTCTGTGATTGATTCCCCTGACCTATGACGATGTCTTGGTGTAAATTTCTTATAGGGTGTAGCTTCTTCTTCCTCTTCTTTCTTTTTTCTATTCCTCCCTTTTCTTTACATGCACATTCCTTGTGCGTTCTGGACACTCAGAGGACCAGTGTCCTTGCTTGTGACACATTAAATATTGATGTGTTATTTTGTCTCTGGACCAAGTTTAACGGTTCTTGGAATAAATAGTTACTTTTCTTTGACATTGGAAACATTATGTAGCCAAGTGTCCGTTCTCTTGACATACATATCAGGTATCTTGACTTTGATATCGGGAGTTAAAGTGGCCCTGTAGCACCTGAGGATTATTTCCATGTTCAATCTATGGACAAGGTGACTTCCTAAACATTTCGAACTTACACAATCAAATTTAAAGATCTTAAGTCAATTAACGGCTTCGAAGATCATCGATTCAATATGTGTAACAGTCTAACGATGAAGTTTACATGACCAAAGGAAAAATTACCGTGTATGTGACTTACTTTTTACCTCCTTCGGGCAGCGGACCACGTCGCAAAGTGCTATCCGCGGATGCACTCATGAGCCTCAAAAAAAGTATAGTCAAGATTGATAACGATAAAATAACATACGATGGCCGATAGCGGCCGACAGATTACAACATCAAAGTAACATAAATTTGTACATCACGCATTTTGCTAAAATGTGTACGTGACGGCACTAGATATTAAAGTAAAAAAATCTGTACATTTACACATTTTGCTAAAATGTGTAAGTGCACAAATTTTTCTTACAACTAAAACCAATTAACAACAATTTTTCAGATGGAAAATACATTTACGTGTATCATCAGGAAAATCATTTCAACGTTATAACCAATATCAAATGATTTCTAGGATACGGATGCTCAACAATCGGGAGCAATACTTACATCATAGAGATGTCGTTACTGTTTGGCTTCGAGTTCTTGTGCTCCCAAGATAAAAGTAATGATTCCGTGTTCCAGACACAGATGCCAATTTTTGTGAGTCAAGCTTGTTACCTTGTTACGATCAACATAGACTGACACAGTTCAAGCCTAAGAAAGCGCTTGTTAAATACTGGAAGTGTGTCAACAATTTGGACAGATTTTTTCCCGTCAATTCGAGAGCTTTGCACATTTGTGAAGGACAGAAACGAGGTCCTATTTGTCCTTATTTTGTCGACTTCGATCATGAGTGTTACATTCAGTGATACGTCAATAAATAAAATGAAGGGTTGGATATCCGCAAGAAGAAGAAAAATAATACGACCATCGAAAAGACTTTATCTCTTCTTCTTTGAATGTTCAACAACACACTGGTATTCACGTCCCTAACTTTTTTATAGTCCAGCGACCTTGCAATTAATGTATTCAGGAACCTTTATTATGTCATTGTCGGAACTATACAGTACTCCGGTGGTGTACGAAAAAGAGATTTCGTGGACCCAACACTCTTCCCGATTTCGCTCAGTGGGTCTTTCACCCCGCCGATGACTGGGATGAAGAAGGTTTAGATCGTTACGGCAACTGTCACAAATAAGTTACAGTGATCACTCTCAATATGTCTGGGTACGACAGACATTTTCACTTTAAACATTATGCAAAAACAAGGAACCGACTACCCATAAATGACCATGAATGGAGCATAGATCATTTACAGTTAAAAGAGGTAGAGTACAGTTCAAAGATTTCACGAGTTACTTGTCTTCTAGTAATAGATGCTCAAACCGTTTGGAATGACTGAAATGGATAAATAATATTTTCTTCACTTTTCAATACGGAGAGAAAATCAACACGTTGTGCTAAACCATATGCCTGATGCACAATATTATGACCCTAAAAATATGCAAGCAAATCAGCGGGAGGCTTTCTTACACATGGTACCAGACTCACTCTTCTACCATTTTGACTTTCAACAAGAAATGCTCTATTATTGTCATGACGCTATTTTGGAAAATTTCGACAGTTGTTTATTGAACACAATGGAACGATCCTTTGAAGGAAGCATATAACATTGCCAAAGCTTGTGGATTGGTGTACCGAAAGAATGTGATGCCCCAGAATATGCTAACTATTATAACACCCCATACTTATCAATTAGTGACCCGCAGGTATTCGGCAAAGTCTTTGTCTTTTATTACATGTGCAAGACTCAAGACAAGTGGATACAACATGCTAGAAACTGTGGAGAAAAGAAGATTAGTCCTTACACCGTTGATGGTTATGATTTGGAAAACCCACAGATTGTGTACGAATTTTATGGATGTCTTTGACACGGATGTGACACATGTTATCCTAACCGAGAACTGAAAAATCCGCATACTGGATTTACCATGGAAGACCTATATGAAAAAAACTCACAAATGATTCCAGAACTTAAAAGCCCAAGGATAAAGGGTGGTAGAAAAATGGGAGCATGAACATGATCGATTTCCGAATACAGACCAAGAGTTGTGACACGTCGTTTATGTGAAAAATGTATTGGCTTGATAAATCTTCGTGAAAAAGACAATTTCTTTATAAAAATTTAGCTTTTCATTGAAAAAGTCACATTTTTGCTCGAAAAAGTTACGTTTTTCGTTACATCTTTTCTTCATGACAAATCACTGAGCACTCTATATAAGTGGTGGTAGTGTTGGGCGACAACTTGGAATAAGCCATTTCTGGAGAAATTTTTCAACATCGAATTCCAAATTGTTGCGCTCTTTCTCAAGAAATTGCATGGTCGCGTTTACTGCGTGTTTTATATCAGACTTTATTAGAGGTTTCTTTATATATATATATATATATATATATATATATATATATATATATATATATATATATATATATATATATATATATATATATATATATATATATATGTCTGCAACACACCAATGCCTATACCACCAACTTTGTAGCATCATTTTGTAGGTGATGCGTGGATGGTCGAGATGGTATCGGAGTTGGTGCTTATAGGATGCCGTAACCCGCGGATCCGGGTTCAAATACTCTGTAGAATACGAATTCAAATTCTCTAACGTGTATGATAATATTATTTATTCGTATTTAAAAAGTATGTTAATGTTGTCAAGCATTCTATTGTAGAATCCAGGGATAGATATCACTTTCCGCTTTGTTTGGTGTATATTTGTAATTCTCTCTCTCTCTCTCTCTCTCTCTCTCTCTCTCTCTCTCTCTCTCTCTCTCTCTCTCTCTCTCTCTCTCTATATATATATATATATATATATATATATATATATATATATATATATATATATATAGTGTACTTTGAGTTTACATTATGTATAAGAATAAAGAAGTTTTTACAAAAATAAATCTTAACCAACCAACTAAATGCTGTGATGCCTTTAGAAATGGTTAGCCCGTGAATGAGCGAACCCGAATCACTTAGCCATTCATATTGTTCAAACTTAGTACTTATCTCAGCTGTCTAATTATTTATTATTTGTTTTCAAAGATTTATTTATTTATTGAAAGTAATTTTGCTACTTTATGGCATAACTTTTAAAAAAATATTTGTACTTCAAATATATTTAAAACAACTTAACATGTTTAATATGATAATATATTCAAATTTTGATTGATTGATTTATTTTCTTTCTTTCTTTCGTTTTTAATGATTAATTTATTCAATTAGTTATATTTAACCAATAATATTATTTTTATTGTATTATATTTGTCACAAGTGTAGTTCCGAGTTTGTTGCTGGAAAAGACTGAGTCAAAACATTTTGTTTAAGAATACTGCACAGAACTATTTGTGAAATAGATAGTCACTGAGGAAATTTTACTGGTGGTTGGGGCATATTTCACAGTAATGAAGGCTACTCCTAGCTGTTAGATGATGCCTGAAGGAAATTTTCAGAATTTAGGCCTAAAAGAATATTCTGAAGGTATGAAAGATCTTAAGGGGCTGTGGCTAATGCCCCGTTTCACGGATATGAAGCCTATTACAAAGTGCTGCATGATGTCTGTATGCCATTTTTGGGAATTAAGACATAAAAATAATATTTTATATTTATAGTGTATGTGTCTCTTTTGTTTTGCTTTTATTTATTATTCAGTTGCATTAGTTATTTTGAATAATTTAGGCCTGAAAAGGATATTATGAAGGTAGGAAAGGTGTATAGGGATTGCTATTATCAGTACATGGAGCCATATTTCACAGTTATGAAGCCTTTTCCACATTGTTGCATGATCCGCACATGTCATTTTTAGCATTTCGGCATCAAAGAATATTTCGAAGGTATTCAAGGTCTAAAGGGACTGTTATTATTCACCCAGTACAGCCATATTTCACAATTATGAAGTTTATTCCAAGTTGTTACATGATGCTTGCATGCCATTTTTGGAATTTAGTCCTTAGAAGACTATTTTAAAGGTAGGAAAGGTCTTGAAGGGAGTGGTTGCATAAAATAACTATTTGGAAAGTATTAAAGGTCTAGAGGCATTGTTACTATTTTCCCAATGAGTCATATTTTACAGTTACTGTCGACCTTCCGGACCAGTTTGCAAATTTCTTCCGTGACAAAGTGCAAACGATTAGAGATCAACTTGACAACATAATTTCAATCAACCCATCGTCACCACACAGTTGTGATACAGAATTTCAAAGGCAACCTTTAACAGCATTTGAATCTATCTCTACGGCTTTCTTATATACAATCCTGATGAAGAGCGCCCTAAAGTCATGTGAATTTAATCCGATTCCGACATCACTGCTGCTTGAGTGCTTAGATTCAACATTACTTTCACTAACCAATGTTATTAATACTTCTCTCTCGTCTGGGGAATTCCGATAATTTTTAGCTCTACTAGTCATAGACTAGAAGAGCTTATGGGATGGTCTGTTGTCCGTTGTCCGTCAGTTACAACAATTTTGTTATCGCTACTCCTCCTAAACTACATGGAGGATTGCCATAAAACTTTACACGCACATTCATCCCATGGTCTAGTTGGTCCTAGATGAAAATGTTGCTGCTCGGACATCCAGTATGGCCTCCACAGTGGCCATCTTGAAAATCTGGTTATTGCTACTCCTCCTAAATGGATTGTCATATCAACATGGGGTATTCACTAAAAGACTTCTTATGACGTCTAGTTGGTCTTAAATGAAATGGTCCAGATCTGACATCTAGTATGGCCACCACAGCAGCTATCTTGAACATCTTCTTGTCGCTACTCCTCTTGAACGGATGGTCATATCAACATGGGGTTTTCACTAAAGGTCTTCTTATGATGTCTAGTTATTCCTACATGAAAATGGTGCTGATATGGGATCCATTTTGACCGCCACGACAGCCATCTTGAAAATCTTGTTATCGCTACTCCTCCTGAATGGATGGTCATATGAACATGGGGTTTTCACTTAAAGATCTCTTATGATGTCTACTTCGTCCGAAATAAAAATGGTGCCAATCTGACATCCAATATGGCTGTCATGGCAGCCATCTTAAAAATCTTGTTATTGCTACTACTCCTCAATGAATGGGGTTTTCACTGAAAGATGTCTTATGGTGTCGAGTTGGTCCCAAATGAAAATGGTGCTGATCTTGGTTCTAATATGACCACCACAGCAGCCATCTTGAAAATCTTGTTCTTGCTACTTTTATTGAATGGATGGTCATATCAAGTGGCATTGTCTTCTACAATTTGATGAAGTGTATCTAGGTCTACCAGGGCTAGAGGAGAGATGGTGTCAAGTAATTAGGCCCTGTGTAGCTTATGTCTACTTGAGCATGAAATTTGTAATTAATTATGACTTTGCTTGACAGGCACTGATAGGAGCGGAGGTTATGGACCAAGCTGGGGATGGTTGTGTTAACATGGTCTTGGTGTTAAATCTATTGTTTATGTCTTAACGCATTTCAAAAAATCCAATTGTAAATCAAAGCCATGCATCCACTGCCCTGAAATAAAATGGTATTTGTTGGTGGGAATACAATACATTTAACTTCATTTTCATATGATTCAGTGCTTTTGGACACATACCCATGTTACAATGAATATTTGTAGAGTTGGAAATTAGTCCTAGGTTCATTGATCTGCTTAAGTGATGAGTTGCTCCTGACATGGATAGGGATAGTGTCTTCATTTTCTTTGATGTGGATAAAATCTGGGATTACCTTTCTGTATGAATTTACTTCCACATCTTTAATATCCTCTTGGGTGAATCCAGAGACTGGATCCATTCAAAATTGTCTATAGTATTGACATTGTTAGATTTACCATCATGTTGTTTGTATGCAGAACTCTGTTAAGTATTTTAAAAAAATAATACAATTTTTAACAGCATCAGTCACAATGAGGATTTACCAAAAGCATTTAAGTACTTAGATGAACAATATCCATGATGAATAAATCCTAGATGAATGAATAATCATACGATATTCACTGCTTTTGACAAAGTACTTTTAAGCAATTGTTTTACCTGGCCACCATCTTGCAGCATGAATGAAAGTATGCGAAACCATGTGTTTTCATCATTCAAAATAGTAGACATTTTTAACAGGAAGAAATGGTCTTATATTGATTTCCTGGAAATTCTTTTCACCCAGTCAAGCTCGAGTCCCTTCTAGGTTCTCTTATACAAAACTGCCATTGTAAAGCCTCTGTTGACGAAAACAATGCTTGACCCTAATGATTTAAAAAAACTACTGCCCTGTTTCTAACCTCCCATTCATGTAAAAAATCTTAGAAAAAGTTGCTCTGTCCCAACTTGTATCTCATCTGAATTTAAATATTCTTTTTTAGCAATTTACAGTCTGCATATCACCCTTGCTACATTCTGAAAGTAGTTAGTGACATTGTCTCTGCTTTGGATAGTGGAAAGATTACAGTCCTCATCCTCCTTGACTTGTCTGCAGCATTTGACACAATAGACATGATATATTGCTTCACTGTATACAGCATGTATATGGCATTTGCAATACAGCCTTACTATGGTTCAAGTCATACTTAGTTGACGGGACACAAATTGTGTCCGTAAATGGAACACATTCCAGCCCAGTTGATCTATGTTTTGTTGTTCCACAGGGTTCTGTTCTTGGACCTGTTCTCTTCATCCTATACACTCAGCCCCTCTCGAGTGTCATAGATCGTCATCCAGTGTCTCACAAATTGTATGCTGATGACACCCAAATATACAAATCTAGCCACCCAGATGAATTTGATGCTACCATCCAAGGTGTAGAGAGGTGCATTTCAGATGTGAAGTAATGGATGACAGGTAACAAGCTGCAAGACTTTCTCATTCCACTCCTTTACCTCAAACAATAAGTATCAGCAACACCAATATTAAATTCACACAATCAGTGCAAAACCTAGGTGTCACTTTCAACAGTACTCTCTCATTACACCAACATGTCATTAATATGTGCAAGGCTGAATATCTGGAGCTGAGACGCACAGCTCCATTCCCAGTTTTTTTTTAGTTGATGCCACTAAAACAAATGTGTGTTCCTTAGTACTCTCTAGACTTGACTATTGAAATTCTTTTCTATCTGGTTCATCTTGGTATCATCTACAGAAACTTCAAAAAATTCAAAACACAGCTGCTCAGATCATCCTTAGAGTACCAAGAACTGAGCACTCCTCCCCCTCCCCCCCCCCCCCACTCTGAACCCTGCACTGGCTACCTGTTCACTCCAGAATCAAACACAAAATCTGTTCTCTATGATATATTTTGTTGACTGCCTCCCGTTCAAAATACCTATCTGACCTCACCCACATCTACACCCATTCTAGATACTTACGGTCCTCTTCTGACACTCATATTCTCATTATTCCAACTATCAAAATGAAGTCCTACATACAACGTTCTTTTGCGTATCAGGGCCCAGCTATGTGGAACAAATTGCCTGTTGAACTTGGACACAATGACAATGTAATCTCATTCGAGAGAGCTCTTAAAACTCACCTATTTCAAACGGTAAGACTTAATAATGTTTCCTTAACTTAATTATTTTCAGCATGTTTTTGTTTGTAATTTCACGGTGTTTATTTTTGTAATCTTGTCTATATATGTTATGTGTTAATTATTATTGTAAATTGCTTAGAGCTTCTAAACATTAAGTGCTGTACTAAGTCCTCATTATTATTATTATTATTATTATTATGGGGATTATTCAAAGTTGTTGCATGATGCTTGCATGCCGTTTTTTTAAAATTGAGTCAGTACCTTGGAGTTGATGAAGAAAAAAAAGCTGCTTTAAATTATTTTATAAAACTTGAGAAGGTGATCTAAAGTGACCATGTACTTCATTCAATATATATCAATATACATGCCAAAATGTACAGTGAGTGATCTCTATACCTCCAACCCCCCATACAATATAACGCTTTTACAGGTAATGGACAGCTCATTTCAATCCAAAAGAAGAGGCTAACAAAATGAAAAACAATTACTAGTATATCTGACACTGTTTTAAAGAATAAATAATGTGTAATTTTGAGCAGCATGAAGCTAACAACATGCATCAACAAAGTGATTCCACTAAATGTATTTAATTTTTGTAGGTGAAATAAACATTTTAATAACAGATTTTGCTTTGTGTCTGATTTACCTCAGGAAAAGGCACCAGATCAATTATTTTTGTACTAAGTGGATTTGGAAGCAACTCCTTGATGAACATTCTGACGGCCGCAACCTGGAAACAAAACAAATTGTATCATTCACTTGAGTTTAGAATTGTTAAAAAAGGTAAATGAGTGAAAATCATGATATCCATTTAGCCCATCCTGAACAGTGAAAAGTCAATACGGTTGTTGACTTAATGATATGTAATAGCTATTATCTCATACCTATGCTTGGATGAGTCTTGTTCATACAAAAACTTTCTTCAATTTTGTTAAAGCAGGGCATGAGCTAATCATTGGAGAATTACACTATTAACAACACTGTACTAACAGCATTAAACCAGTGGGGGCATACATGTTTTACAAACACAATTTCTAGCCATCTGCTGTCATTCTTGTATATTTGCAAATTACTATATCCATACTTACCATGTCTTCATTTGGAATATTGATGCCAGAAGCCAGGGTCAGTCTCTTTGCCACATGTGAGGACCTGCTGTCCAAGTCTCATTCTCCATGCACAAGTTTTACATTCTATCAAATAAATAAAGATCAGTAAGGATTTGCCTTTGAAAGTAGGAGATATAGTTTTGGCCCCCAAAAACCTCAGAGAACATAATGAAGAATGTTTACTTTAAAGTAATTTCACATCATTAAATACTCTATTTTTGTCTTTAACACACTATCGGGACACAACCTTATCAGAACATCCTTCAATATAAGCCTCCTCACTTATAACACAGGCCATGAACAATGTTATCATAACATCCCTCAGTATAAAGCTCCATCACTTATAACACAGGCTATGAACAGTGTTATCATAACATCCCTCATTATAACACCCCATCACTTATAACACAGGCTATGAACAGTGTTATCATAACACCCCTCAGTATAATACCCCATCACTTATAACACAGGCTATGAACAGTGTTATCATAACATCCCTCAGTATAATGCCCCATCACTTATAACACAGGCTATGAACAGTGTTATCATAACATCCCTCATTATAAAGCCCAATCACTTATAACACAGGCTATGAAGTGTTATCATAACATCCCTCAGTATAATGCCCCATCACTTATAACACAGGCTATGAACAGTGTTATCATAACATCCCTCATTATAAAGCCCAATCACTTATAACACAGGCTATGAACAGTGTTATCATAACATCCCTCAGTATAAAGCCCCATCACTTATAAGACAGGCCATGAACAGTGTTATCATAACATCTCTCAGTATAATGCCCCATCACTTATAACACAGCCATGAACAGTGTTATCATAACATCCCTCATTATAAAACCCAATCACTTATAACACAGGCCATGAACAATGTTATCATAACATCCCTCAGTATAAAACCCAATCACTTATAACACAGGCTATGAACAGAGTTATCATAGCATCCCTCATTATAAAGCCCCATCACTTATAACACAGGCTATGAACAGTGCTATCATAACATCCCTCATTATAAAGCCCCATCACTTATAACAGAGGCTATGAACAGTGTTATCATAACATCCCTCATTATAAAGCCCCATCACTTATAACACAGGCTATGAACAGTGCTATCATAACATCCCTCATTATAAAGTCCATCACTTATAACACAGGCCATGAACAGTGTTATCATAACATCCCTCAGTATAAAGCCCATCACTTATAACACAGGCCACTTATAACACAGGCCACTCCCATGAACAGCATTATATAGAATATAGTTAGAAAATAAGTCTCTGTTATAATATTATGTCAAAGGGATGCATTTTAAGCATCTTGTGAAAAAATGCAGAATACCAGCTTATGTTGAAGGACAACAATTTTTACTATCACTAATCTATGTGATGCTTTTTATTGCAAGCAACACAAAATTATGATCCACTCAGTGAATGTCAACATAATTTTTTACCTACCTTGAGTTGACTTCTCTGATTTCATAAAAATTAGTGATCAATATTACAGACAGTTATGAATACTGACTTGATTACTCCAGGCTTTGTCATAGTGATTACTGGCTTGATTACTCAAAGCCTTGTTGTAGTAAATGAAAGTTGTAATTTATTCTCCTTACGGTAACTTACATAAGCTGAAGTTGCTACCAGGATTTTCTGACCTCATATTCTCTTTGGCACAGTCATGACATGGGTATGGACCACATCTTTTTCTGGTATGGCAATTGATCCAAACCCTTTCTGCTCAACCTGTCAGTACGTACAAAACAAGTAATGACTGCAAGTCTTGTTGTTTTGTTATGAAGTTATTTTATTGTTAGCATCCTTATTTATCTTCCTTTTTTTCCTAATAGATCTCCCTTTACTTGAACAGACATAAGACTACTTAGGGAAATAGTTATGTTTACTATTTAGAAGTACTTCTGAAAAAGGTATATTATTATTATTATTATTATTATTGGCACCTAAATTGTAGTATATATTCTACTGTGTCTTCATGAATGCTTTATA
This sequence comes from Margaritifera margaritifera, assembly GCA_029931535.1. Lineage (NCBI taxonomy): Eukaryota > Metazoa > Mollusca > Bivalvia > Unionida > Margaritiferidae > Margaritifera > Margaritifera margaritifera. The sequence goes on from JAQPZY010001609.1 coordinate 5,025,229, forward strand.
AATTATCAAAGCTATTAGAATTTTCTCTGATTTGTATCTATGATTCTAGTAATTAGGTCAGTCAGCTTCCTATATATTATTCTGTTTCTGATATTGTTGAGGTACAATAGGTTGTCATTTCTACTGATCCATACTCCTTAATTATATATAACTTTTTTCTTTTCTTTCTCTTTCATGCTATTTTAATTTACATTTCAGAATTACACATTCTTTTATAAAACTAACCATTGTGACAATTAAACATTGATATGACGGGAATTCTATTTTTTCTTCTTTGCTATTTCCTGTTAGCAACTCCTTGTGTGGATACATGAACGTTATATATATTTTACTTGTGTTTTTTTATTCTTTTGTGTATTTACATTCCTAAATATTTTATATATTTCTTGCACATTTTAAGTGGCCATTATTTTCCTCCTTGTCCCTGAATTATGATACAAGTTCTTTATATTTCCTATATATTTTGGTTATTTCTATTGCTTTAGATAATGCATTATTATAGTATATTTCTGGTTTTAGTTTTTAGACATAAACCAGACCATTTGTATAGTTTTAGCCAATGTAAAATCAATATTTTCTTTGATTTTGTGTTCTTTTCAATAATATAGCTTTCGATTTAAATATTTTGTCTGGTACATTTAAACCTACCATTTCTGTATCTTTCATTAAAGATCCTTTATTTAATATGAGGTCTTTTCTCCCAGCAAAAAATCGATCAGTAGTTTTTCTACTTCATTTAGCATCACTTTACAGAGGTTTGTAGTATTGAATGCATACCACAATTAACTACAAATGTATGTGCTAATTATAGGTAGTTTAATAACTGCACTAAGGTTTGGATCTTTCCAGAGATTCATATTTATTTTTGTTTTGCCTAGAGCATGCTGGTAGATTTTCTCATCTCATCTTTTCCACAGAAAATACATAGAGGCTTTACTCTTTCTATAATATTTTCATCCACTCTCCATATGAGGTAAGGAAGGTGTTATAAATTCTTTACAAACTATTTTGCTTACATCAACGTTTATTGAAATAATAAAAGCTAATAATTAAAAGAAAAATCTATTGGAGTTTTGTTTTTTGACATACATTATTATTCTGTTATTGGTTTCCTGTACATTATCTATAACACATCTGGTATAGATAACAAGAATGTATGATTTACTTTCAATTCACACCCCATAAGGTGCTGTGGCATCTTATAGCACACCTGGTCTAGGTAATAAGGCATGTTCTGTATTGCTGTAGCAACACTTTCATCCAAGGTGTGAAATATACAGGTAAGGGTATCATACAAGAACCAAAAATAGTCTGTATTATACTAATATTCTTTATTTTATTCAGAAAATTGGTTTGTAACCAGGTTAGTGTATAAAATTGTGAAACTCCTGATATGAATTGTAAGATGGACATTTGTCATAAAACATTTTATGTGCATATGATTTAGTCTTAAGTGTTTTACTATATCTTCATTTACAGATTGAAGTTGTCATGTGTTATATTGAATATTTCTTACCCTGTAAAACTCTTAAAATTTTTTTGAATCTGTTGTAAATGTATTTGAAGGTTGTGGTAATTTCTCCAAGAGAGTAGATGCTACATTAGTTAAGAAGGTATTACAATGATTTGCAATATCACAGGGACTATGACAGTTGCTATCCTCAACAGTCAGTACAATATTAGCATTATCTTGTGGTTTAGAACTATAACTGAGCAACTTCAATTGTTTTCATAATTTCTTTGGGTTGTTTTTATTCTCTTCATTTATGTTATAAACATAATTAGATTTTGCCTCTTTAACATTCCTCTGCACTTGATTTCTAACTTTACAATATGTTCTATACACAGCAGCATAGTTCATTCAACATAATTCATTCAGCATGTTCATTAAAAACAAAAGTATAATGCATTCAATAGATAAATTCATGGGTGATGTCTAATATAAACATTTGTATCATGTTCATATGAAGGTTTGGAATAAACATTTTATGCATAATTCATAAGTGTATCTTGCAAATTAGTTTGTGTTATTTTTCATTAAATGAAATTATTATTTATTGCACATGCTTTAAGCAATAATTATAGAAATTTCATATTAACAGTCATTGATACAATTATATATCATACTACACTGTACTTAGAAGACATTTTTCAAGATTTAACTCCATAACCTATCTTAAATTCACTTGAAACTGTGAATGTGAAGAAAAAACCCACTACTTACTTTGTGGTTTAATTTTGATAGCTTCGCCAAAGAATTGTTACAAAAAATTGAAACGTCGTCAGGTCTCCCATCAAGAATATAAAAAACATTGTTCACATAAGTCCTAGTCGCCGATTTATAAGTCTTTTTTTAAAAAAAACATATTTGTCCCTGAAAAATGAATCAAAAATCTCTGTCAACTTCCTCCATTGTAAACGTCTTCTTGGTCAGTTTATATCGCTTTGCACAGTCACGCAATTTCTCGAGAAAGCGCAGCAACTCGGATTCCGAATGGTGCGTTATTCCAAGTTGTCGTACCAATGAAATATGTCAGCCATTGTCAAACAGAGTTGACTATCCAGAAATCGTAATAACCGTCTTCATAAATGTCAGATGTAGTATGTCTCCATTTGCTATACTCGTAGTTTTGACAATCTTATGAAAAGTAGATCTGAATAAATCTTCATAGGTTGCGTATATATATATACACAGTCTATTTGCTGAAAATGTTTTGTGAGACTCGCCAGGGTAGGTCTATCCTAGACCTAGAGTCATTGGTTTTGGCGCACATAGGGGCTTATTTCACCTTGTAAGAAATATAGTCCTTTCGTATTGATACATCTTATTTCATTTGATACAGTAGTTATTTTTGTGAAGCACGCATATCTAATGTAAATTATATATTTCCTCGTGCTCTTTTTAGAATGCTTACAACCTGACGACCCTTTGTCGGAAATTTAGTGTATTACGTCACTTGTTTTGACGCGCTTCAATGACTATTTTTCTTCCTGTTGCACTGTTGTACATATGATACGCGAGAAAAAGAAATTACAGAGTAATCTCAGTAGCACACAGAAAACGCAAGTTTATGGACAAAATCTCATAAAGAAACATAATATAGCATTTATAAATCATTTTTTATATTTATAATTTGAGTTTTGAGAGAGATTTCTTCTCACGAGATACAAATATCAAATTGGAACAATCTTGATGGTATTGTAAGAAAATTGTTTCATTGTCAGCAAAATATATTAGATTTAGCTAAGTAACTATTTAAAAAAAATTTAATTGACAATATAGGTATGCAGAGTATCATTCTTGAATGTACTGTTTTGAAACTTCAAAACTGTTTTCAGTCTTCATAACTCATTTCTTTAGAAGTGCAAATAATCAGGGACAAAAGACATGAAGCTACACGAGGAAGGTTTTATTTTCAATTTATTATTTTTCTACCATTTTAAAAATGGGGCCTGGGGTCCATGGTATTGGGAACGGTTACACGTAAAAAGGTAAAATTGGGAAATTGGTAATTTTTTGTTTTTTTACACACTTTACCGGTAAATTCCCAAAAAATTTGCAAAGGAAAGATTCTTAAACAATTAAATAATTCAGTAGCCCATTGTGCATGCTAGGGGTGATTCGGGTGAAATATTTGCCCTCAAGTCTCTTATTTTGCCTAAACAAGTGCTAAAACTAAAGTTCACTTCACCCTGCATTGATTTCACAACATTCCCTTTTGCAAAGGAAAGATTCTTAAACAATTAAATAATTCAGTAGCCCATGGTGCATGCTAGGGGTGATTCGGGTGAAATATTCGCCCTCAAGTCTCTTATTTTGCCTAAACAAGTGCAAAAACTAAAGTTCACTTCACCCTGCATTGATTTCACAACATTCCCTTTTTGGAGAATGCCGATTTTATGTTATGCAACAACTGTAGTGAAGCAAATTAAGAAAATATTGAATATTTTCATCAAGTTTTAATAGTATTTCATCAGTATTTTAATCATCTGATGTGAAAATAGGCAAAAACAGAAATGACTATTTTGAACATTATAAATTTTGAACTTTCAACACTCTTCCCAAATTTTTGCTGACTTAGCCCTATTTTTGCTGGATAGGATGGAGTCATTGTGCCCTAATATTTGAGTCCAGCATGTACCCTGAATATTATTAGCCTAGGTTACTTTGATTCTTTAGATCCCTTGCCATAGTCGTATAATAATAGTTTCTCTCCCAAAGTCAGTATAGTATAAAGAACATGGATTTTTTGAAAAGTTCTGATTGGAACTTTTTACACTCAAATTGGGAAAACGTGACCTTTTTTTGTGTTGACAAAGGGGCCAAATTTTGGCTGCAAAACAGTCCCAGAAGAGACATCGCCTTTCGAACTGCTTGATGAAAAGCTTATTGTTGTGCAAAGCAGTGACAGAATGAACTTTATCAATCTTATATTTATTGGATGCAGCAGCTATATACCTCAAAACCTCTACCTCACTTTTCCTGACACTTATCAAAAGGTTGGCTTCATCACATTGACTTGTTCTGCCAGGCCAACCTGATCTTGGTGTATTTTTCATGTTTCCTTTCTATGAAACTTTCTTCAACACACTCCAAATAGTAGATTTGACAATATGTAACAGCTGCACAATTTCTATTACTTTCTTGTTTATTATCCACATCAGTTGTTTTATGTCAGTACTCAGATCAGCAGACTTATGACCCATGTTTACTGATCAGTTGTGTGTATTCTCTCATACTACAAGCAGACGACAATAAAACTATATCAATTAGTTGTCTCAAAACCACATATTATCACCAAAGAGCATAATACGTTAGCGGGGAGGATGAGTTTTGTTCATGTCCTCCATTTTGGCCTTTTTGTGAATGCTTATGATATGGTGCTCTGCTTAGTTCATTCATCATTTGATAAATGTTTATAAACCCACTCAATCATTTGCGAGTTACTGTTTTCCTGAGAATGTCGAAGCAAAGGAGTTTGATGTTTCATCCACGAATAACAACAGAAAGTTAAGAAAGAAAAAAAAGAAATACCACTATCTGTACTATAAATATATATTGTATAGATATACATGTACTGGTATTTTTTTTAAAAAAATTTTCTCATAACTTTTCATTTTTTTATGGATGAAATGTCAAACTCCTGTGTAAGATAAAAAAAAAGAAATACCAGTATCTGTACTATAAATATAGATACCGGTATTTCTTTTAAAAACACTTTTTGTGATTTTTTGTGGGAGAAATGTCAAATTCCTGTGGTTGAAGTTTGCTTATTTATGAAGTATGTCCATGGTTTGTGCCCCTGATATTGTCCATGGTTTGTGACCCTGATATAAAGGCTATGTGACATAAGATTGAGATTTCCCCTGATATAAAGGCAATGTGACGTAAGATTGGGATGTGCCAGTTAGGCCAAGGTGTAGAAATTGATCGTTTATGGTGCCTTTGTGTTTTGTTTTCAAGCTATTTTGATAAAATTGTCAAAATAGCATGTGGTGATTTTTTTTTAGGTTTTTTTCAGGCTATTTCACAGCAAAAAAATGTCTTCTATTTTAAAATATCCAGTGAAAAATCCCATACTGTATATGAAGAGTTTATGGGATGGCCTGTTGACCGTCATCTGATGTATATTTGTTACTCCTAAACTGCTCGGAGGATTGCCATGGGCCTAAATGAAAATGGTGCTGCTCAGACAGCCAGTATGGCTGCCTTGGTGGCCATTTTGAAAATATGGTTATAGCTACTCCTCCTGAACAGATCAACATTGGGTTTTCACTGAAAGACCTAATTATGTCAAGCTGGTTCTAAATGAAAATGGTGCAGATCTGATCTCCAGTATTGTAGCCCTGGCAGCCAGCTTGAAATCTTGTTATCACTAACCCTCTTGGATGAATGGTCTTATGACATGAGGTTTTCACCAAAAGACTTCGAATGATGTCTGGTTGGTCCTAAATGAGATCAAATATGGCCACCGTCTTGAAAATCTTCTTATCTCTGCTCTACCCAAGCAGAAAGGCATATCTGCATGGGATTGTCACCAGAAGACTGATGTCTACCCGGAAGTTCATCCTAAATGAATATAATGTCGATCTAACCATGGTGGACAACCTGAAAATCTTGTTATCGATACTTCTCATGAATCATATTGACATGGAATTTTCACCAAAAGACTTCTTATGATATCTAGTTGGTCCTAAATGAAAATCATGCCAATCTGAACTCTGACATCTAAATAATGCTGTCACAATGGCCGTCTCAAAAATCTTGTTATTCCTACTCCTTCTGCATGGATGGTCATGTTGACTTAGGGCTTTCAACAAAACACTTCTAATGATCTCCGGTTGATTATAAATGAAAATTATGCTGATTACATCCAATATGGTTACCATTGTGGCCAATTTGAAAATGTCATTATCTCTCAAGAATATCAGAGATAGTTTCAGTACTCAGCAGATAAAATGAAGTAACAGCTTATCTTGGATTCCTGGAAACACTTTTATGCCAGGAGAGCATCAGTTCTATTGAGGGACTCTTATTTACATTGCCTTTGCTGCCTTAGAAATTCATGACATGGATTTCCTATTAATAAAAAGGTCAATAAAGCCAACATGTGAACAGCAGCCACAAACTTTGAGGCAAATATGGCATTAGTTAAATTCAACGTTTTCATTATTTTTTTCTTTGATTTGAATTATTGAATGTATTATCTCGTTTCATCTTATAATTCTTAATCGACACTTGCTCTCACTGTCAATTAATGCTATTGACCAATTTGATGACATCAGGATCTCAAAACAAGTGCATGAGGTTATGAGAAACATGGCACATGAATCAAGGACTTTGAACGAAGTTAGAAGAGTCGATGATACATATTTCCCAAGGAAACATAAGAGTTACATCCCTTTGCAATAGGTCAGAGGTAACCAGGAAAAACTAATGATACACATTTTGAATTGATTTTGGCAAATACACACTCAAATAATCACTATTTATATGCTTTGTAAACTTTCATTTTACTGGAAAATGGGACCAAATTAATGTATATGTTGTGTATTTATAATTTTCTAATGCATTTCAATCAACACAACATTGAGAGTAATGCATTGTTATCTCTAATCATCTCTGACCTATTGCAAAGGGATGTAACCCTTACATCGCCCTGGAAAATGTGTAGATTGGGGTGAATCCATTTAGGTTGAACAATAAAAATAAAATAAAAACTTAAACAGTTGAAAGCCTTGAAGGGATCTCTAATCATCTCTGACCTATTGCAAAGGGATGTAACTCTTACATCGCCCTGGACAATGTGTAGATTGGGGTGAATCCATTTAGGTTGAACAATAAAAATAAAATAAAAACTTAAACAGTTGAAAGCCTTGAAGGGATTAGATTGTGGTACTGTCATTGACCTAAATATCCAGATACTAAAAAATATGTACTTTTTACTTTGTCTGGATAAGTTCTTTACTAATGAAAATTAAAAATTTTCCCAAATATTTTGTCCAGAAAATTAATATCTTTATTGTTACAATTGTGTATCGATGTGCCTGGCAAGTACAAATGCTGGTAAACTTGGTTTCATTGTATTCTTGCTTGCCAATATAGATTACTTGCTTGATAATGTTTCAGTGTTCCTTTATAAATAAAGAATTCTGGTTGCATTTCTGGCGTTTGTTTTCCTCTTTGTTGGTAAAACTATGACAGTCTGTTCATCATGTACATGTCCTGCCATTGGTGATAAGTCTTGCTAGAAACTTGTCTACATATGTGAACCAGTTTTAATATCAATATTGATTCATAAAGTAAATATTGTCTTTGACAATATTTTGTATCACCGAAATAATATACAGCTATGCATATTATCTTGCCTCTGAAAATCAGAAAGATAATCCATATTTTTTTTCAAAAATGCCTGAAGTGTTCTTGACACTAAAACTCCAAATATTGCAATAATTGCCCTAAATATATAATGGAGCCAAATCACTTAGATTGGCTCAGGAATTTAATTGCAGAATACCATTATTTGAACTCTGATTATAGATATGATGACAGAATTGACTACATCCAAAATGAGGTTATCAAGGGTAAATATACCATTTAAAGAAACTGAGACTACAAGAACTTTTGAAAACCTGTGTATCAGAAATAAATGTGAACCCAGTTTAGTGTACTGGAAAAGGGAAAACAAAGATAATAACCCACATATGTATTTAAATACTTTATGTTACAAAAGGTAATCCACTTTGGTTAGAATAGGAATTGATGTCGATGACTGTTTTGTCTCCCTTTGTTAACTCTCCAGTGGTAAATATAATAGAAGCCTGTAATGACATGTCAACTCAATGTAACGCTGATGACCATTGATTTTACAGGTATCAGAGGGATTCATTAATTCCACCAACAATCTCAATATGGAGGGTTGTTTTTCCTTTATTGTTACCTTTAACAAGCTTGCAGCTCACTTTGTTTAGGAACTGCTTGATCACAAGTTGTGGAGCATGTTAGCAGTTTTTATTGCTGTCTTTTGACAACACCATCAGTTAATCCATGTGATTATTTAGGGTAATCAAAGTGGTTTCACAGCCAGATAGTTGATTACTCAATCACTAGTTTTTGAGTACAGATACATGTAGTACATTCCTTGGAATATGTTCCAGCATGAATTGTTTCTTTTTTGTCACCTTTAAAAACTTGCTTAGTGTCTGGAAATTTTGTTTTCTATTTACAATTCATTAAAATTTTTGAAAATATGGTGTCCAGAAAATTGGAGGGGCCAGTTACGTAGGTTAATTATGGTATACAAACATTTCACTAAAATCAGATTTCAGAATATTTTCATTACTTAGAAATAAAAATGAGTTTACCTCTTTTTTCAAAACAAACTTCCACATAAATTGTTCTATTGCAAATATCTTGCTATTTAGGCTGTTTAATTCTTAATATATACATACATTTATTTAGCTGTCAATGACATGTACATGTAATAAAATAAATGTCCTGTATTATTTCACCTTATTTGTCTTTTGTTGTGCACATGTGAATTCAGTGAATGCTTCCACCAGCAAAGCTATGTAGACAAGATGAATTCATTGTGATTCATGTGTGCATTTTAAATAAACATGTTTACAATATGATGTTGATTATTGTCCTTCAAACTTATTTTGAAGGGTACTAAAGGCTAAGATAATGCACATGTACCAAATATACTCATGTATAAGCCGATACCAGTTGCAAAATGCATAGACCCAGATCTGCTGTCACATAATGTGCCGGCAGATCTGGGTCTGTGCAGTTTGTAAGGATTAATCAGTAGAATAAACAACATAGACCCTGATCTGCCGGCACATTATGCAATGGCAGATCAGGGTCAATGTTGTTTGCATTTAGTCCTGGATTATATGTGAGTATATATGGTAATTTAAATTTCAAGATCTATTCGTTTGAAAACCATGATGAGATTCGTCTTTGATGAGAACTAAGTATAATTAAACACATCCAGCTGGTTATTTGGTTTTTGATGAGAACTAAGTATAATTAAACACATCCATCTGGTTATTTGGTTTTTGATGAGAACTAAGTATAATTAAACACATCCATCTGGTTATTTGGTTTTTGATGAGAACTAAGTATAATTAAACACATCCAACTGGTTATTTGGTTTTTGATGAGAACTAAGTATAATTAAACACATCCAGCTGGTTATTTGGTTTTTGATGAGAACTAAGTATAATTAAACACATCCAGCTGGTTATTTGGTTTTTGATGAGAACTAAGTATAATTAAACACATCCATCTGGTTATTTGGTTTTTGATGAGAACTAAGTATAATTAAACACATCCATCTGGTTATTTGGTTTTTGATGAGAACTAAGTATAATTAAACACATCCAACTGGTTATTTGGTTTTTGATGAGAATCGGTATAATTAAACACACCCAACTGGTTATTTGGTGTTTGATGAGAACTAAGTATAATTAAACACATCCAACTGGTTATTTGGTTTTTGATGAGAACTACATGTAAGTATAATTAAACACATCCATCTGGTTATTTGGTTTTTGATGAGAACTAAGTATAATTAAACACACCCAACTGGTTATTTGGTTTTTGATGAGAACTAAGTATAATTAAACACATCCAACTGGTTATTTGGTTTTTGATGAGAACTAAGTATAATTAAACACATCCAGCTGGTTATTTAGATTATTAAACATACTTTGTGAGGAAAACACAACTGAATTTCATTAAAGATTATTAGAGTTACCAGTGTTAGCATTATGTCATTGGTGCCAATCTTCATTCAGCAATTATCACCGCTTATCTCAACTTGTAATAACATCTAGTGACAACTTACTTTCAGGACATTGGTTGTAAATAAAAGACAAAAGATGTACATACTTTCACATATGGGCATTCATTTTGCCATTACATTTTACTTTTTTTTAAAAAAATTTTGTTTTTAAATGAATGATCTCATTTGTTCATTGAGTTACATGTAACATGAAACATGTTCCTGCAACAAACCAAGTGTCATTCTAAGCAGGTTTCTGGCAACTCTTGTGTATGTTAGACATGTCCAACTATAATAATAGTTTGACAGGTTGCAAAATACTTCTGTTGGACATTCATTGTTATGAATGTAAATCTTATTCTTTTTTATATTTAACTTCATAACTGTAAAATCTATTAATTTCAGACTACTTACCACATGTACCAGTGTATAATCCTGGTTGAAATGCAAACAACATAGACCTGAATCTGCCATTGCATAATGCTTTGGCAGATCAGGGTCTATGTTGTTTGTTCTACCGATTAGTCCTTACAAATTGCATAGACCTAGATCTGCCAAAGCAGTATGCAACGACAGATCTGGGTCTGTGGAGTTTGCAGTTGGTATCGGACTATACGGGAGTATGTACGGTATCTGACAAACAAGCAAGAGATGGCAAATCTTCGTATGGCAGGTGTCAAACTGCCTAGAGCGTAGGTCATAATTGCTCCCTAATCAAGGCTTCACACTTCCACCAGCAAAGCAGATTAGGGTATACACTGCTGCACCTGAATGATTCCATCTATGCTGCTATGCATTCTGTCAAGCACCAGACAGAATCTCCACTTTATATTGTTGGCATTGCTATAACAATAAATACCATTGTGGTTTGGTTTCAAAGAAAAATAATGATACAAAGAACAATATGAAAGTGTAAATTGATCTGGCAAACAAGCACCCATCCTGGTTTTGCTTATTGGTTGTTTATAGTTGTACAGGGCTGAGCAAATCCCATTGCCTGACATCCTGGACTATTCATTTTTGAAGTTGGGCAAATACAATGTTCCCAGTCACTAGTCCAGGACAAGTGCTTTTTTCATATTTTAAAAAAGTTGGGCAGGTGCTTATTTTCATGCCATAATCATGTTATCTACCTTTATCTGGCCATTCAAGCCCTCTGGGCATACTGTATGCTTGATTTTACCCCTCTCCATGTATTTATTTACATCCTTTATCACACCTACCGGTGGTTTTTGATAACTCTTGCATGTACACATGTTCTATATTACCACTTGACTGCATATTGGGCTAAGCGACCAAAGTATTGGCCAATCAAAACACGTGAAACAAAATAAAGCCAGTATCATTAATTAGCAGTATTTTAAACGGCTTAGATGTATTGTGTTTACTCAAACCGGATCCTCATGAACAATGCACCCTTTTGATTTTAATCCAGCGAGTCAATCCAATTAATGAAAGGCACTTAACAGACATTAGTGTTGGTTCCCTTGATGAACTGATTAAATTGCAGTGATGATTCTTTAATTTTTAATTGATTATACAGAGGTTTAACTTCCACGTCTGACATTGCGTTTGAAGCAAAACAATTATAGTGAATTATGCTAATGAAGGAATTTTCTCTGTTCATATTTAAAGGACAAAATGTATGTTATGATCACTTTAGAAGTAGTTGTCAAGCAAGGTGATATTTACTATGTGGATAAAATGAGTTTGCTAAATTATTTTTGTATGGAAGTTAATAAGAAAGATTCAAAAAAGGAAAATTCATGTGAAAGTGGAGGGATAAAACAAAAGACTGCCACTGAGTGTGAGGTAACTATTTGGCCAGAGAGACAAAAGCCAGGCCTTGTGGCAGCAAAATACTTCAAATATGACACTACTAAGATACTGAGAAATTTTCAGCTGCATTGGGTTGATAGTTATCACTGGCTTGAATTCATTGACTCAGAAGGAGAAGTGTTTTGTAGTTATTGACAAATTCAGGATTGAACCAATCAGGTCTCATGATGGTTCTGGACCTCACAAGGCCTGTACAGTATATGCATGACACTAGCCAGCATGTGCAGAAAATCCCTGAAGTTAGTGTTGCTGACACTTCACTAGGAGAGGCTCTTTCAAATTCTAAATGAGAGTAAAATGAAATAAATGAGAGCTCTCTTTAACACAGCCTTCAGTCTAGCCTGTTATGGAAAACCATTTTCTGATATGAAAATGCTGTGTGCACTCCAGGAGAAAAATGGTGTTGAACTTGGTGATAATTATTAGAACAGATCCAGGGCAAGAGACTTCATTCCATTAATTGATCAAGTCTTGAGACAAGAAGTTATGGAAAGTATGAATTCCTGTAAATTTCTTTCATTCTTGCTGATGGAAGTATGTTTGCTTTTATAATATCGGAAATGGTCATGAAACAATATGGGACTTTTCAGAGGGATAATAAAAATATCACTCCTATATGGGTAGATAGTTTTCACCATTATCGAAAAGAAAAGTGTGAGATAGAACAGTATATGGATACAGAAATCTACCAAATATGCTGACTTATAAGTCAGGTCCACCTGCAAACAAGATAGACCAGGTCTGCCGTTGGATAATGTACTGGCAATTCGGGATCTATGTTGTTTGTTTTACTGATTAGTCCTAACAAACTATAGACCCAGATCTGTTGGCGCATTATGTGACATCAGATCTGGGTTTGTGCAGTTTGCAGTTGGATCTGAGTTATAAGCGAGTATATACGATATTGATCCATATATTGTTCTCTTAATCCTTAATTTTGTTCCTTAAATTCCAAAAAAGGAAAATTGCATAGCTTGTGTATTGGAGCTTGCTGCTAAAATCAAAATGACAATTCAAACATGGAAATATCTTTCAGATGTTCAATTTGTGGTCAATAAAATGTCCTAATGTATAAATGTTAAATTTTTTTACACTTTTCACTTGGAAGGGAAATTTTTATATGGCTGGCAGCGAGGTGAGATGGAATGAGAAATGTGTGCTGCTTGAATACTTGATATAACAACAACAACAACAAAAGAATAACAACAAAAATGTCAAATAAATTTTGACATTCACTACAAAAAGGGAAAGGTAATCATCAATGATCCTGGGTTTAAGTTGCTTCTGCATGAGTGAAAATGTTCCAGACATTTGAGCTGCAAGCCATATTAGCATTTATTCTTTATTTTTAGTTCTACTAGTCATACACCAGAAGAGCTTAATGGATGGCTTGTTTCTCTCCATCGTCTGTATGTTAGCATAAGTTTGTTATCACTAATTCTCCTAAACTACCTGGAGAATTCTTATGAAACTTTACACACACATTTATCCCAAGGTCTGGTTGGTCCTAAACGAAAATGATACTGATCTGTCATCCAGTATGGCTTTCATGGTGGCCATCTTGAAAATCTTATGGACAGTTATATACAAATGTCATTTTCACCAAAAGACATATTATGATGTCTAGTTGGTCCTAAATGAAAATGATGCTGATCTGACCTCCACTATGGCTACCACAGCAGCCATCTTGAAAATTTTGTTATCACTACTGTTCCTGATCGGAAAGTCATAATTTATATGGGTTTTCACCAGAAGATTTTTTATTAGGTCTAGCTGATCTGAAATGAAACTGATACCGATTTGACCTCTAATATGGCTGCCATGGTGGACATTTTGAAAATCATATCTTGAAAATTTTGTTATCACCACTGTTCCTGATCGGAAAGTCATAATTTATATGGGTTTACACCAGAAGCTGATCTTAAATGAAACTGGTACCGATTTGACCTCTAATATGGCTGCCATGGTGGAAATTTTTTAAAAATCATATCTCTGCTGTTCCTAAAAGGAAAGCCAAATTGACATGGAGTTTTTACCAGAAGACTTCTTATGATGTTTAGTTTGATCCTAAGGGAAAATAGTCCTGATTTGACCTCAAATATGGCCACCATTGTTATTGTTACTCCTTCTGGATGGATGGTCATATCAGCATGGGGTTTACACCAAAAGACTTCTTATGATATCTAGTTCGTCCTAAAGTCCTAAATGAAAATAGTGTTGATCTGACATTCAGTATGGCCACCATTAAAGCCATCTTGAAAATCTTATTATCAGTACTTCTTCTAAATGGAAAGTCATATAGGCATAAGGTTTTCACCAAATCACTTTTTATAATATCTAGTTTTCTCCCAATGAAAATGGTGCCAATCATACAGCCAGTATGGCTGCCATGATTGCCATCTTGAAAATCTTGTTATCACTATTCCTGAATGGATGGTCATATAGACATGAGGTTTTCAGCAGAAGACTTTTGATGATGTCTAGTTGGTCCTAAATGGAAATGCTGCCAATTTTACATCTAATATGGCCACCAGAGCAGCCAATTTAAATATGTTATCATTCAAGAATATCACAATCATATGGTTTCAACACTCAGCAGTTAAAAAGCTTGGATTCATGGAAATTCTTTTTGGACAGTAGGGCATCAGATCCTTCTAGTATGTTATTTACATGTATTTGCAATCCTTTTCTTTCAGTCTATCATTTTGGCAGTCCATAATGCAGAGAGATGGTTGAATGACTCTCTGGCATCTGTTGTGGAGCAGAATTTTTCTGGAAAGTTGGAGCTGTCAGTCTATCTGGATGGATGCACCGTAAGTGCATGTAGTGCTTACCTCCAATACCTACCCATAGTTTGCTCACATTGGTTACCCAGGATGGTGCAGAGGGATGTATTTTGTAATGGTTCTACTGTTAGTCTGTAGTCATGCCTTGTAACTAAATGAATCCCTTGAAAAACTGTAGGTCTGATTAAAAACTACCTTGCATCATCTTGAAGCATCAAAGAGCAAATTACTGATTACATACAAAATACCATTGAGTTTCAACTCGTTGCAGACTAGGCAAGGATACAAACTATATTGAAGTCTCTTGTTAAAATGTTTTATATTTTTGTTTTCAATATACTTAGATCAGTAAATGTTGGAGATATTTTGAGCTCCCTGGCCATAGACCAGGAGAGCTTAAGGGATGGTCTGTTGTCTGTTGTCCATTGCCTGACATCCATTGTCCATCCTTCTGTTAGCACAAATTTGTTATCACTACTCCTAAACTACTTGAAGCATTTCCATGAAACTTTACACATATATTCATCCCATAATCTAGTTGATCCTAAATGAAATGGTGCTTCTTAGACATCCATTATGACTGCCACAGTGCTATTGGCTCTTCTCCTGAATGGAAAGTCATATTCACATGAGGTTTTCACCAGAAGATTTCTTCTGATGTCTAGTTGGTCTTAAATAAAAATGGTGTCACTCAGACATCCATTATGGCTGCCACGGCAGCCATGTTGAAGATCTTGTTATCGCTACTCCTCGGGAATGCAAAGTCATATTGACATGGGGTTTTCACCAGAAGACTTCTTATGATGTCTAGTTGGTCATAAATGAAAATGTTGCCAGTCTGATGTCCAATTTGGCTGCCACCATAGCCATCTTGAAAATCTTGTTATGACTACTTCTCCTGAATGGATGGTCATGTATACATGGGGTTTTCACTAAAAGACATCTTATGATGTCTAGTTTGGTCCTAATTGAAAATTGTGACACGTGGACATCCATTCTGGCTGCCACCGCCATCTTTAAAATCTTGTTATCACTACTTCTTGAATGAATGGTCATATCAACATTGGGTTTTCAGTGAAAGACTTCTTATGATATCTAGTTGGTCCTAAATGAAATGGTGCTGATCTGACCTCCAATATGGCCATCACAATGGCCATCTGGAAAATCTTGTTATCACTATTTCTTCTTGATGCCTGATCATATCTACATTGTGCTTTTACCAAAAGACTTTTTATGATGTCTTGTTGGTCCTAAATGGAAATGATACTTCTCCTGAATGAAAAGTCGTATTGACATGGGGTTTTCACCAGAAAACTTCTTATGTCTAGTTGGCCCTAAATGAAAATGGTACTACTTACACATTCAATATGGCCACCATGGCGGGCATCTTGAAAATCTTTTTATAATGACTCCTTCTGAATGGATGATCATATCAGTGTGGGATTTTTGCTGAAAGACTTCTTATGATATCTAGTTGATCATAAATGCAAATGGGACTGATTGGACATCAGATATGGACACCACAGTGGCCATCTTCAAAATCTTGTTATCACAACTTTTCTTGAATGTAGGGTCCCCAGGTGGCTGAGTGGTCTAAGGCACTCGCCTTTACAGATCACTGACATCTCACCTCTTTCTGCATGGGTTCAAGTCTTGGGCTTGGCCAATGCGGGTATGTGAGAAAGCTTGCAAGTAGCTTCCCATGGGTCTGTGGTTGTTCCCTGGTTTTTCCCAGGTTCTTCCTCCACCAAATATACTGGCCGCCATGTAAAGCCTATCATGTGCTGAAAAATGGCATTAAACCCACAAAACAAAATAAAACAATCTCTTGAATGAATGTTTATATCAACATGGGGTTTTAAGTGAAAGACTTCTTATGATATCTACTTGGTCCTGAATGAAAATGGTTTCCGATCTGACATCCTATATGGCCACCACAATAGCCATCTGAGAAATCTTTTTATTGCTTTTTCTCCTAGATGTCTGGTCATATCAACATTGTGCTTTAACCAAAAGACTTCTTGTGATGTCTAGTTGGTCCTAATTGGAAATGGTTCCAAGCTGATATCCACTATGGCCACTATGCAGGCATCTTAAAAATCCATTTATTGCTATGCCTCTTAAGTGGAAAGTCATTTTGACATCGGGTTGTCACCAGAAGAGGTTGTATGCAGTCTAGTTGGTTGCAAATGAAAATGATGCAAATTGATCCTCAGTATGGCCACCATGGTGGCCATCTTGAAAATATTGTTATCTTTACTCCTTCCAAATGGATGGCCATATCAACATGGGGTTTTCACCAAAAGACTTAAGATACCTAGTTGGTCCTGAATGAAAATGGTTCCAATCATACATCCAATATGGCTGTCTCAATGGCTGTCTTACAAATGTTGTTGTCACTGCTTACCCTGAATGGATGGTCATATTGACATGGGGTTTTCACCAAAAGACTTCTGATAATATCTACTTGGTTCTAAATGAAAATGGTGCCAATCTAACATTCAAAATGTCCACCACAGCAGCTGATTTGAAAATCTTGTTATCACTGAAGAATATCAGAGATGATTTCAACACTCCGCAGTTAATAGGAAGAAATGGTCTTATCTTGAATTTCTGGAAATTCTTTTCAGCCAGTAGAGCATCAGTCCTTTCAAGGGATTCTTGTTAAAAAATATAACTATGCAGAAGTTTTGGACTTAAAAGGGCAGAGAATTGAGATGTGGGGTACCTATAGTAATCACCTCTGCTATCATCTGTCTGTCCATTACCACTTCTTGTAACAAGCGTACCTATAGTAATCACCTCTGCTATCATCTGTCTGTCCATTACCACTTCTTGTAACAAGTGTACCTATAGTTATCACCTCTGCTATCATCTGTCTGTCCATTACCACTTCTTGTAAGAAGCGTACCTATAGTAATCACCTCTGCTATCATCTGTCTGTCCATTACCACTTCTTGTAACAAGCGTACCTATAGTTATCACCTCTGCTATCATCTGTCTGTTCATTACCACTTCTTGTAAGAAGCGTACCTATAGTAATCACCTCTGCTATCATCTGTCTGTCCATTACCACTTCTTGTAACAAGCGTACCTATAGTTATCACCTCTGCTATCATCTGTCTGTCTATTACCACTTCTTGTAACAAGCGTACCTATAGTAATCACCTCTGCTATCATCTGTCTGTCTATTACCACTTCTTGTAACAAGCGTACCTATAGTAATCACCTCTGCTATCATCTGTATGTCCATTACCACTTCTTGTAACAATCGTACCAATAGTTATCACCTCTGCTATCATCTGTCTGTCCATTACCACTTCTTGTAACAAGCGTACCTATTGTAATCACCTCTGCTATCATCTGTCTGTCCATTACCACTTCTTGTAACAAGCATAGATCAGTAATCCTGTATAATTCAGTGCCATCTGGAAGTTGAATTGCTTTTTATATGAAACTAAGTGAGATGAAGGCTATATCTTTCCAACTCCCATACATGTGATAATTCCCAATTTTCTGGGAAATTCACAGGTTTTAATCATGATACTCAGTGTGATGGGTTTTTTTTGCACAGGAAAAATGCCAAATTAATGTGACAGACACTTATTTGTGCTGTAGAGGAATCATTTTTCAGCAAGGAGAACAAGATAATATTATTATTTGTCCTTAAACCATATGTAAATACTTAGTAGTGACACTGTATCAACAAATATATACATGCATAAAGCAAAGCACAGAAAATGGTTACTTTATGTACCCACTGGAAGGATGCACTGATAAATGGTACATAGAAATTTCTAATCAGGTACCAGTACATCAAAAAACCTATGTGGCACATCTCTATATCTACATAAGTATCACAAGTGGTTCATACAGGTTTTATGGTCACATTTTTTGAACAATATAAATTCATTGTCACAGTACACAACGGTGGCCAATGTTTGCATGGAAGAGGGTCTCAGTGTATTAAAGCTTCAATAATTGTACCACAACATCTCGACCCAAAACTGCAGAACTGCATTATGAATGGCAATAAACAGTCTGTAGACAACCCATGATGTGATAAACAAGCTTTGCATGATTTGTCAGCTTCAAATTGCAGTAGTATTAGGAAATATAGTCCACAATTGACTCTTGAAATGATGTAGATAAACATGTAAACTGAAAGTTATTCAGAGGAGACAATGTCAGATCCCATGTAAGTGCATGGTAGTTTAAGACCTGGGTTGTATAGGTTTGGGAGATGATTCTCAGTATCATCTGTCTCTGGTAGGGCAGCATTGAAGACATCAGGGTTGATTTTCAGAACATCTATATTGTCATGGAGGAAAAGGATCACATTGTTCTCCTCAACACAGACTCCTTCAGCTATTACTTCTGTTGTCTCCACTGAGGCCCATGTTTTCTGCAAAGAAGGAAGAATGTCCGTAATTGACATGCACTGAAAAATTGCAGCCTGATGGACAATACAAGCACACTTTAAGTATACACATGGAAAGTTAACAGGCATGAGTATGAGTAAACACATCATTGTCAGACAGTTATAATATGCAGGTTTTGGCCAGTACAGTCTGATTTAATGTTATCTTTTGTCAAAGAGCAAGTTTTGACAAAGGGACAATCTAAAGCAGGCATCAAGAATAACTAGTATAGGTCACAGCTGGAGAAAATGTTAAAGCGGTAAATTAGTTTATGCATTTTGTAGATGTGTAGCAAATGTAGAGTTGAAATTTAGTGTTGAAGTCAAAGCACACTGATACAGTGACATTGACTAGACAATCACTAGCAGAATAACTTCCCTTGATGGAAAGTCTGTTTTCACAGTCATGTATGAGGTTGTAGTTAAATCGATAGGGCATTTGCAACTGTGACAGATCAACAGACATTTATAAGTTCACTGCAGCCTATGGATGTAAACAATTGCAACGATGTATGGGGAGAAACTATTGGCAATAAAAAAACAAGGGAGGGCAAAATACCACAAAGCTGATAGATGGAATACCCAGCCTGTTTGTTGCAATTGCTTACCCTGAAATTTTTTTATATACTAAAATCTTACCTTTCTTGTGGATCTAGAATAGACCTGATCTGCTTTTCTACATGTTGTTAGAGGCAGCTAATGGTGGCAGGAACCATGTTGGCTCCATGGTTGGTCTGCTGGACTCATGACCAAAAGGGTGCTGTTTCGAATCCTACTTTTGGATCAACCCAGGTTGGCTACCATGGTGTGTTCTTGGGCAAAGCTTTTGACTCGGCACTAAATAACCTACTTGTGTTGCTGTGCCTTAAATTAACAAGCTAAATCAAACCTTACCTCTCTTGCTTTCAGTTCATCATCTTCACTTGACTGTCTCATCTTGTAAACAAAACCAAAAGATCAATCTGCAAACCATATCCCAGCAAAGAAAATGAGGATCATGCCAGTGTTTAAAAAAAATTATGCCAAAATACATCCTTTATATCACTTGGATTTATTTGGTATGATTTCAAGTCATGAAAATATATGTACCTCACCAGAACACTTGGTTCTACAGAAAAATGGTGTCTTAGTGGATTGGTTTTGTGAAGAAAAAAAGTGGTTTTGAGAGCAGTTACTTTCATTATACATTCTCCCAAACATGAGTTGTTGATTTTATATGACTAAAATTGATTACATGTTGGCAGTACAAAAATTATTTGGTGTCTGCATTATATTTTGTGTAAAGGACTAGGATATGATTATACTGCACCTTATTCACCCCACCACCACCATATTGCTATTTGAAAATATTCTTCATTGGGAAAGGGGTATGTAAAAGCTGTTCATGCCTTGATATTCCTCTGCTTAGGATTAGAACCTTCCCCTGTCCCTCAGCCCCCCAAAACATGGGTTGCACTTGTGGTAAGGAAGAACCCTATTGATTTTGGGGTAAAAATTTCAAAGGTCAGAGTCACTGTAACCAATGGAACAAACATTGCAGATGACTTACACTTAGGGTAAGGAAGAAGCCAGTCGATTTGATGTCAGAAGGTCAAAAGTCATGGTCACTGCAACTGAAAGAAGAAAAATGGTTTTTCGCACAATAACATTAGTTATACACCACAGACCAGGACTAAACTTTGCAAATGGCTTACACTTGGGATAAGGAAGAAGCTTTTTGATTTGAGACCAAAATGTCAAGGTGAAGGTCGCTGTGACTGAAAGAAGAAAAGTAGTTTCTGCATGCAAATTTCAGTTATCTACATGGAGGACTATTAAACACAGGGCTGGTGTATAATGTGCCACTTATGGTACTCTTGTTTTACTTGCAAGAAGTAAAATTCCACCTGTCCCCATACAGTTTTATTAGCCTTGGGCAACCAGACGTGTAAATGTCAAACCCTGACATATCATACCTACAGCAGGACATTTTCCTTAAAGACAAAAAGTTTGTTTGGTTTAACTTTTAATAACAAAGTAATTTTTTGTTGCTGTAAATAACACACTGTGACTTACTTTTCCCATGAATGTGAAGAAATACAGACTAAGGTCTTTGATGATCTAATGCATAAAGGTGGCATAAGTGACAGTAAAGCAAAACTTTTATAACAGAAACTTGACTGTCGACATTGTCAGTGAGGTTGATGATGCTTGACTGTGGACAGTATCAGTGAGGCTGATGATGCTTGACTGTGGACAGTGTCAGTGAGGCTGATGATGCTTGACTGTGGCAAGTGCCAGTGAGGTTAATGATGCTTGACTGTGGACAGTGTCAGTGAGGCTGATGATGCTTGACTGTGGACAGTGTCATTGAGGTTGATGGTGCTTGACTGTGGATTGTGTCAGTGTGGCTGATGATGCTTGACTGGATAATGTCAGTGAGGCTGATGATGCTTGACTGTGGATAGTGTCAGTGAGGTTGATGATGCTTGTGGATAGTGTCAGTGAGGCTGATGATGCTTGACTGGACAATGTCAGTTCGGCTGATGATGCACGACAGTGGACAATGTCAGAAATTCTGATGATGCGTGTGGATAGTGTCAGAGATGCTGATGATGCTTGACTGTGGACAGTGTCAGTGAGGCTGATGATGCTTGACTGTGGACAGTGTCAGTGAGGTTGATGCTTGTGGATAGTGTCAGTGAGGCTGGTGATGCTTGACTGTGGACAGTGTCAGTGAGGCTGATGATGCTTGACTGTGGACAATGTCAGTGAGGCTGATGATGCTCGACTGTGGACAATGTCAGTGAGGCTGATGATGCTTGTGGAGAGTGTCAGTGAGGATGATGTTGCTTGACTGTGGACAGTGTCAGTGAGGCTGATGATGCTTGACAGGACAGTATCAGTGGGGCTAATGATGCTTGACTGTGGACAGTGTCAGCGAGGCTGATGATGCTTGACTGTGGACATTGTCAGTGAGGCTGATGATGCTTGACTGTGGACAGTGTCAGTGAGGCTGATGATGCTTGACTGTGGACAATGTCAGTGAGGTTGATGATGCTTGTGGATAGTGTCAGTGAAGCTAATGATGCTTGACTGTGGACAATGTCCATCAGGCTGATGATGCTTGACTGTGGACAATGGCATTGAGACTGATGTTGCTTGATTGTGGACAGTGTCAGTGAGGCTGATGATGCTTGACTGTGGACATTGTCATTGAGGCTGATGATGCTGGTTGTCTTGCATAAATCATGCTAGTATTGGTATGGTACCATATAAATCAGTTTAATATAGAGAATTGCCATCAAAATCAGGTGTCCATTTGGACAATTTTTACTGTACTTTTAAAGTTAAGATAACTGGATTGTTTTGTAAATTTAAGAATGAAGTCTTCAGCTGACTCACTTTAATGGAGATGAGAAACTACATTGACTTGCAGAATTGAAATGTTTTTTATGTTTTTAAAAATGTTTTAATCAAATGATGAAGAATGATTTTAAACTTAAATAATGTAGTTTGAAAACAAATATCTGTAAGTTTTATCAGTACCTTCAAACTGATGCAAGTTGTACAGTACACCAGAATTTTACAAAATTTGACAGAAAGAATCATGTCAGAAAGGCATTTCTAATTTTATACAAATGATGCCATTCCATGATCAAATATTGCCTGTTACTAAAATTAGGAAAACTTAAACAACTTCTCAGAAACAGCTGAACAGAATTTGATTAAATTAGTAGAATGTTTTCTGTCATGACGGCCTTTCACTTTTATACAGATGATACCATTTTGCCATCATATAGGGCAGCCATTACTAAAGATATGAATCTTGTACACAATGTCTTCTAAAAATGAACTTAACAGAATTTGACCAGATTTGACCAAAAGCATCATAGTGTACAGGCCTTTCAAAATTCTTATAACTGATGCTGATTTGCCATTCAACAGAGCTACCTTTTCCCTCCTGTGGGCTCAGGGATGTAGAACAGGCCCAATATGTGCCCTCCTGCATGTCATAACAGGCCCAATATGTGCCCTCCTGCATGTCATAACAGGCAACTAATGGAGGCAAGAGGCACTGTAGCTCTGTGGATAGTGTGCTGGACTCGTGACCAAAAGGGTGCTGGTTCGAATCTTACCATCAGATCAGCCTGAGTTGGCTACATCTTTGGCATGGCACTTCACTCCACTTGCTCCAACACTAAATAACCTACTTGAGTTCCTGTGCTGTAAAATACCAAACCAAATTAAAAAGAGTAAACCTTAAATTACTTCGTAGAAAATGCTACAAAAAATGCAACCAAATTTGACAGAAAGCATCCGGACATAAAGGCCATCTAAGTTTATACAAATAATGCCAATATCAAATATCTATGTCAGTACTAAAAATATAAAAATCTTTAAATGGCTTCTTAAAAATCACTGAACAGAATTTTAATACATTTGACAGAATGCATCCTGGTATGAAAACCTTTCAAATTTTTACAAGTGATACTGATCTGCCATCAGGTATAGTCACCATTTCTTAAAAACACGTACAACTTTAAATGACTTGTCAAAAACCACAAAACTGAATATTTAAAAAATATTTGACAGCCATTCTGACATGAAGGTCATTCAGTTTATACAAATGATCTGTATCATCAGTTATTAAAAGTAAAAATAACAGACTTAAAGCTTCTTCTTCTAAAAAGCTGATTAACAGAATTGGCCAGATTTGTCACAACATATCATGGCATGAAGGCCTTTCAGGTTTGCACAAATGATACTGATCCATGATCAAATATGTCAATAATTACTAAAAATAGAAATTTTTTAAATATCAGAAGGCATCATACTTTGCCAGATTTGTTTGGCCAGTTACCCTTGTATTTGGTTTTTAGGTAGATCAGGGTACACTCTTAGGCAAACAGCTTCCCCATCTCCTGTCATAATATGCAGAGACAGCGAAGTTGCCTTTGCCTTTTTTTGAGTCAACACTTCTACCTCCGCCCTCTTTAGCCTTTGAATGCTTTGAGTGTCATTTTTTTCTGTTCAAAGATCACTGTAAAAAATGTTAAATGTAGTATTTTCATGCTTTCTGATAAACTTTTGTGTCATAATGTTAATAGTCCGATGGGCTAGTAAGTTTCGGTTATCAACAGTTAGCGTTTGTTTATGCCTCTCCCTAATAAAGACTTGACTTCAGCAGATGTTCTGTAGAATCAAGGCAGTGACCAGTGTGAACACAGTCATAAAATATTAGCATCAGAAGATGAAGTCGATTTCTGCCTCGGAAAGGTGCGTTTCTATAATAAGAAGCCATCCGATTTTGCGCTTTTCGCTTAACAGCGCCAATTATGGTCCTGTCATTAACAGCAGAAGTTTTGTAATTGATCCTAATTAATCTGATAATGTATGAAATGAAAAATGACGTGGAAATAGTCAAATGTTAGTTGTTAAGAGATTTTTATTTCCAACAAATTTATGGCATTCTACAACTTTATATGCGGAAAGTTATTCAGATTTAAAATCTCTCCCCTCAACCATAAATAAAAACAATTTTGTTTCTTGTGTTTCTATTGGATCATCTGATTGCAACGCGCGCTGTTATAGAGGGGCTGAACTTCACTATATTAGACATGGATAGTGAAGAGATCGTACTTATGTTTAACTTATTTTTTTTTTCTCTTCATTTTTCTATTGCATATTATATATAATATATAAAATTGAGATTAACCTGTTTTAAAGCATCTCTCTCTCTCTCTCTCTTTCTCACACACATACACACACGCATACAACATGGTATCCAAATCATGATAATGTTCGGTAAGAGTTTACGTATTCCCTGATTGCCAGTTAAGCTTTCTGCGGTTAGTGACCTCATCGTTCACACCAAGCCATAAAGATGTGTCTTCCATGAAAGATTTTTAAATATTCTGATAATGTTTAGAAGAATTTTTCACCAAAGTTAACATTTAAAAAGTAACGCTAGAATGCTTATTATTATAAGCAAATTTTACTTTTTCAATGCATGACATGATGACATTTTTAGGAAATATTTAAAAAATATTAAAATTTGACCATTTATAAATCTACACATATATAAATTTGGAAAAGTTCATAAAAGTAAGAAAATTAATACGGAATCTGTATTAGACGTAGCGTCATGGAACAAAAAGCACGAACGAATATTCCCACCATTGGGTGCGAACTCCCGACCTCATGTTCCAAAGTCAAGTACGTGTGCGTTTGCGTGTGTATGCGTGCTGGTATCACACTTTATCCACTTGACCGCAGTAACAAACTACAAAGTGGTATACCACACACAGAAACATGACAAAAATTATTCAAAGAAATTAGTTTGTGTTTGTTTGTTTAATTTTTTTTTTTTTTTTTTTTGCTCGCTAGTTAAACGCTCCAACAGTCACAAATGGGAAACTGCATATTTTACATTTGCATCGAAATAATTATAAGAATTAGATCAATGTTATGATTATGTTATTGACACATTATTTACATATAACTACTTTTTTCTATGATGATAAATAATTGAATACACGTGGAGATATCCAAGCAGAATGCTGTACATTTGTTGGGAATTAAAATCTCTGAGCATCTAAGATTTTGAAAATTTTCCACCTTATTATTAATTTCAACAATACCATGAGGTCGGATTAATTAGGAACAATTACCAAACTTCCGCTGTTAATGATGAGACCATAATTGGAGCTGTTAAGTACAACGCGCCGCATCAGATGGCTTCGTTTGATAGGAACGCACCTTTTCCAAGATGAAACTAACATTATCTTCTGATGCTAATATTTTATAACAGTGTTTACAATAGTGACTGCTTTGATCCTGCAGAACATCCGCTGAAGTCAAGTCTTTATTAGGGAGAGGCCATTTAATTTCAAGGGGGGTGGGAGGTGGGCAGGACTAGTAAAGATTTGGCAGGACTAGTATATTTCTCAGTATACTAGTCCTTCTGGCTACCATCTTTTGCACACAAAAAAGTCTTGGAAGAATTTTGTTGAAACAAACTAAGAAAAATTGTAATATTTTCATAATGTTCAATGACTATTTCTTTGGTTTTACATATTGGGTAATTTGGCTCAAAGGTTAAATAAAACAGCTGTTTTAAGTGACTGATTTTAACAGTCCAAATTTTGATCTCTGCACTAAACTTCTTCCTTTATTCTCCCACCACCTTATCCTATTCTGGCAAGGGAGTGAAGTTACTTTGCCTTAAAATTTGCCCTAAAAAGTACAGCATGGATCCTCTAGCTGTCAGCCACTTGAGTGATCCCAGGCCCACTTGGGCATCTTGTTTATTGCCTTTAGTGCTATACATGTTCATATTTTAAGATATGAAGTAGAATTACAAACTAATTCTCCTTGTGCTCATAACGGAGACAAATGAAAAAATATTTTCTGTTAAAATCTGATTCTTTGCTATATGCATGAGAGATGTTGTAAACGTAGATACTAGTATTCATTGATGCTTTCAGGATTCCTCAGAGAGTATCATTCAGAGTTGGAAAGACAAGCTGGCAGAAAAGGACATAACAGTTATAATCAGTGGTCATCAGGACAGTTGTCCAAGAGGAGGTAATTTATTGCAACAGTTGCATGTTGTAATAGAAAATTGGAGGATGCTGCATAAATATGTCAGTTTAGAAAGGACATATCAGATTTCATTTCCAGTCAAGGGAATTTTGATTTTTCCAATGATGGGGGTCAACAGAGTAATAAAACTGAGTTGCGAGTACCTTATTGTGAAAGAATACAGACAATATACCTAAAAAATTGTGTTGAGGTGAACACTGTAAATTGACTAAAAATTGCTGTACTCGCCCATAAAGAGACCAAGCCTCTCAAAGGCATATGTAAGCATTTTTAAATAACTCAGTCAATCAAATATGGAGGTTGCTCTTTAAAGTTGTGTTTGAATCTTCAGTACCTGAAAAACCAATATCTATCATTCCTATAAAATACTACAGTGTATTTCCAGATTAACCTATTGCCAAATGTCAATCAATGTCGAACACATGCAGATATCCATGGGCCGCCGACCAATACTGTCACTTGAAAAGGTATTGTGCATGACATTATCACAGGCACAATGTTAAGTTTGACAGACATTCTGGTCTAATGCCTGTCACTTTGCTGACTGGCATTACATAGCATATAAATTCAAATGGACATAATGTCATCATTTTTGAACCAATTTTTAAAACTTTTTTCAGTATATACTTAGCTTCTATACGAGTTCATATTGATTTAATTTTCAAATGAAACAAATTTGATTTTGTTTGATATGGTACGCTAAAGTATAGGTGTGGCAATAGGTTAATTATTTAATATGATTTCATGGTAAAGGTGTCTAGTTAGTCCTAAGTGAAAATGGTGCCGATCTGATGTTCAATATTGCAGCCATCATGAAAATCTTCTTATCGCTACTCCTCCTGAATGGAAAGTCATATCGACATAGTGTTTTCACCAGAAGACTTGTCATGATGTCTGGTTGGTCCTAAGTGAAAATGGTGCTGCTCGGATATCCAGTATTGCAATCACAATGGCTATTTTGAAAGTCTTGTTATTGCTACTCCTGAATGGATGGTCATTTTGACATGTCATTTTCACCAGAAAACTTGTTATGATGTCTAGTTGGTTCTAAATGAAAATGATGCCGCTTGGGCATAAAATATGGCAGTCACAGTGACCATCTTGAAAATCTTGTTATTGCCACTCCTCCAGAATGGCTGGTCATATCAACATGGAGTTTTCACCAGAAGACTTTTTACATTGTCTAGTTGATCCTAAATGAAAATGGTGCAGATGTGATGTCCAATATGACCACCATTGTAGCCATCTTAAACATCTTCTTGTCTCTAATCCTCCTGAATGGAAAGTCATATCGACATAGGGTTCTCATCAGAAGACTTCTTATGGTGTCTAGTTGGTCCTAAGTGAAAAGGGTGCCACTTGGACATCCAATATGACAATCACAGCGACCATCTTGAAAATCTAGTTATTGTTACTCCTCTTGAATGTATGGTCATATAGATGTTGGGTTTTCACCAGAAGAGTTGGACCTAAATGAAAATGGTGCCAGTCTGATGTCAAGATTGGCCACCATGGCATTGATCTTGAAAATCTTATTGGTTCTTCTCCTAAAGGAAAATCATATCAACATGGGGTTTCCACTGGAAGACTTCTTATGGTGTCTGGTTGGTACTAAATGAAAATGGTGCCACTTGCACATCCAATATGGCCACCACAGCAGGCATCTTGAAAATTTTGTTTTCACCAGAACACTATGATATCTAGTTGGTCCTGAATGAAAATGGTGCTGATCTTACATCCAATATGACAGACATGGTGGCTATTTTGAAGACCTTGTTATCACTACTCCTCCTGTATGGACGGTCATATTGGCATAGGGTTTTCACCAAAAGTCTCTATTGATGTCAAGTTTGTCCTAAATAAAAATGGTGCCGATCTTACAGCCAGTATGGTCACAAAAGCAGCTAATTTGAAAATCTTATCACTCAAGAATATCAGAGATGGTTCAACACTTAACAGTTAAAAAAACAGAAGAAATGATCTTATCTTGAATTCATGGAAATTCTTTTCAACAACAGAGCATAATCCCTTTGACTCTTATTTTGTCTGTAATGACTTGTGCGAATAATAACAAATAAAAAGTATGAATATTATTTGATCAAACTCAGTCTGAAGAATGCCTTGAATGGTGCCAGTTTAATAACATGATTTCTTTCTTTAAATACATTACCTATGTTCTTTTTTCCACTGATGTATTAATGTATTGATAATTTTGTTGTTTTGATGTGCACATCAATATAAAATGTGAAGATTCGATACAAAAGAAAACTTACTTTACTCTTCAGCTATCATGAATAATTACTGGTCATTTGCCTATTTATTCTTTAAATTGAGATTTAATCAGAGTGAGCCATCACAGTATTTGTTTTGTATTTGCTGGAAGTACAATGTAGAGGATTCATTGTTAGGCATCTCTGCTTCTGCACCTGGAACTGTTCTAGATAAGACTTTTCTTGCATGAGGAAATTGCATTATTTATTGTTTTTTGAAGATAATACCTTAATGCCTTCCAAAATTTATCAAAGATATGAAACAGGTAATAGATTTTTTAGCAAACATTTTTTTCTAAATTTTTTATATCAAAGTAAAGAACAATTTTTTCTCTGTGTGTGGGGCTCATGTAGTGGTAAGGGTGCAGTATTCTGGTGTTATATCTCTTAAGTATACTAATATCCAGTATTTTGAAGAAGAATATCAAACTGTGACAAAAAGGTTGTGAAAATTAGTCTTGTGCATTTATGAGGCAGAATTATCCAGTTCAGCTCTTTTGGTTATACCTTTTGTAGAGCCATGATAATTGTACGTACTGATGTTGGTTACCCTACTTCTGCTGGTCTTGTGGGAATTACATTTTTTTACTTTAAGATCAAATATTTTTAGCGATTTGTACAGTCCTAATTGGCCATGTCTCAAAGCTGGTTCTCATACATAGGAGACAGGAACTAGGGCCAGTTAAGGGGTAAGGGGATGTAACTCCCTCCTCCTGTCACATATTCTCCTAATGTACACCTCTGCCTCGATAACGTGTGCACAATGGGGTCCATAAACATAGACTGCACTATAAGCGAGGGTGTGAGTTACTGAGGGACCTCAAAAAAATTAAGAAGGAGATGCCATCTCCTCCAGACATCGAGAAAAACTGGGGTGGGTGGGTAACGGGGCTGTTTAATGAGTAAATACTTGTTTTATAATTACATTGGGAATAATTGTCAATAAAGAGCTTCTTTAAATGAAGTTGTTAGTTTTTTGTATCAATTATCTTTTATTTTCAAGATACCCAACCTCTGAAAAATCATTAACAACATGACTCCAAGAGATTTCAACAACCCGTCTCATGTACACAAAAACATTGTGTATTATGTCACTGCTTTTTGTTGTTGTTGATTCACAACAAAAGAAGATTTATTTTTTCAAAAACTAGGGACATTTACTTTGTGAAACAACTGTGATCATCGAACTAGATTTTTATTTATTGTTCTATTAGTAAAATATTGATGCAGTGATATCAATGCAAGTAGCAGTTAAACTTCTTCTCATCCTTGAGGAAATCTCTGAGTGCCAATTCAGGATTTTTAAGTTCTCTACAAACCCTGGAACTCACTTCTCCATAATGAAACGTATCTGTGAAACGAAGCTTTTTATTCATCAAGTAATCATTTTGCTTGGTTGCCTTGCTAGCTTTGATCACATTTGTGAATGAGTAGGCTAATTTAATTATATTACTTACATAATAATATTTAAAACGTGTTCGATTGATCAGTTGAAATGAGTTGATCTGACACATGACCCTGTCCACTAGCTCTTACGCAGGTAGGATTTGCATGCCTTTTAACTTTTCTTTTATTCCACCCCCTTTATTTGATTTGATATACAAAAGACATAATTAATGTGATAATACAAAGCAGGCCTGCTTTTAATTGAGTGTAACAATACAACAAATACTTCCACAAGTCGGAGATCAAAACATGGTTGGCATTTAATTTAGGTTCTCACAGAAACGCTCACAGACATAGCTGTGATGGTAGATTGTCATTTTTCATGTTTGAATACAAGAGGACATATTGCATTTATGATGATTACACTGAAACTGAATTAGAAGATAGAACTAAAACACAAATTTCACTTGACAGAACTTATTTAATTGGTATTTATTTAAGTGTTTCCACCAGTAGGCATTAGTGATATTTTTATTGATCAAAATTTCATCGAATATTGTTATTTACAGTGTACTGAGAACATTGTTTGGAAAGAAAATTTAACAATATATATGACTTCTTATTAAAAGTTGAGAATTTCATGATGTTGATTCAAATTTCCTGGTACTAACCACCATTTTCGACATTGAAACAAGCGATATATCAAGGTTTCATTTACCAATTTTGATTATAATTTTCTTCACATTCAACAAGTAGGGGCAAATTTTTGGGGTATTTTCTTTTTTAAAAAAAACATGGGATCCATGCCTGACCCATCATTATAAGTGGGTTCGCAAGTTATCCAGGTGCAAGTTATCAAGGGAGTGGTGTATTGTGATCAGGTGATATATTTGAAGAAGAAACCAATTTTTGAACTAAAATATCTTTCTTTGCTAATACCTTTTTGATCATAATACAAGCACTCTCTCACAATTTATCCCCACAGTTAAATTCCTGGAATAGTATACACTTCCACCCAAGTGGTAACTGACCAGATTTAGCACAGATCTCTCTATTCAAGGGGATTCCACTTGTGTCTGATCTCCATCTCAGTAAGCAGATAATGTATTAGCACTTTTAATGCTTAAAGAAGTCAGAACATGTTTTTAGTGTCTTTTTTTCACTTGGGAGTGCTGGATTTGCGAGGCAGTGGCAGGACTCCTAACATAGCATTATCAAAGAAACAAAATTTACTTCAAAAGTTTTTATTACCTACAACAACAAAAAAATGGATTTAGCCAAATTTAGCATGTGGGTATATCTTGACAATATCTGAGACAAGTTCAGTGATCTTCTATCCATGATATCATGTTCAAGGTCAAAGGCCATGACATTTTTGAATTGCACTTATCTTGTCAACATGTGAAAGTGACACTGAAGTTTAAAATTGTATTTAACATATTGATAGAAGCACAAATGTGTACAAAACAAAGAAGGTTTGGTCAAAATAGTGCATATAATTTTAAATTTTACACATTTTAATATTTGGTAAGGGGAGGTTACTCAAGGAAAAGTAATGATCTCCTGATTTTGATGAGGAAAACAAATTTGAAATAATTTGAAAACAAATATTTTGAAGGTAAATTAAAGAAAGTCATTTATTTTTATTTTGACACATGTACTCTATGTAAATATCCACATCTTAATAAATATTGTTAAGATTAAAAAGACAAAAAAGAGATTTAAATTAATTGAGAATTTAGAGTTAAATTTTAATGGCTTTTTTTATAAATATATTTGTTACATTTTCTGAAAATTTTCTTCAAGAAGTAAATGGTAAATTTCCTTCTTTGAGTAAATTTAGTTTAAATACAACACTTCAAATATGAGAATGATCTGTCTGATTTAAAGTTGAAATGTTCAGAATTGTAATTTTTATTTAAATCATTTAAAATTCTTATTTTTGGGGGCTACAACTTTTCAAATAATTATACAAATGTGTCTTGCCATTTTACATACATTTTTACTTGAAAATTTTCTTTAAGGCTTATTTTAATTTGAACTATTGAATATTTAAATCTTTTATCAAACATTTAATATCTTGTATGACATCATGAGAACTCATGAACATTAATGAGTATGATATCATCAGAACTCGTGAATATTAATGAGTTCAGGAGAAGTGACTTTCCTTTAAAATGTTTAAGCTTAAATATCTCAAAAAGTCCTTAATGGATTTTGACAAAACCTTCATTGTTATTTTTGTCAAGATGTTCTCATTCATTTTGACATGTTTAATTTTAGATTTCACTACTTTTTAATTAAAACATATAAGAAACTTCTTTTGTTACAAAATGTGGTTTAATGGAGTGCTTTTTTAAAGAATATCTGCAATGGGTTAAATTCTTGGTAATTAAAAGTTGTTAAAGGAGAAAAGAAACAGGATTCTCATGAAAAGATGCAGATTCTTTTAGCCTGGAGAGAGCATCAGACCCTTTTAGGGACTTTTGTTTTCAGTCTCATCTTTTTGATATTGTGAGTGCTTTCCCAGATAATATCCACATAATGTAAAGAGGTCTTACTAAAGAGAAATGAAGCTCAAATGGTTTTCTGTCGAGTTTAAATTTTAATTTCATCATGGAAGTTATCATTTTCCATGCTTTGGTAATTTTTTTCCCCTTGAATATGTGTGTGCCAAAATAAAGTTTCATTTCGAGTTAAGCCCAACTGCTTGTGGGAAGAGACATTTTAAATAAAATTACTTTTCACTCAAAGTGGTGGGTGTATTTTAATACTGATTAAGATTTTCTAGATTCAATCATTGATTCAGTTTTGTTTGGATTAAAGCCAACAAGCCATTAATTGGCCCTTGTTTGTATTTTTTGGCCAGATTGCAAAGCAATTCTGGTTTATGAATTGATGATGTCTGTCCATCAATCCATCTGGTAGCAACTCTGAGGTTAGGGTTTGCAATTAGGTCATTTTCTCAGATACTATTGCCTGTTGAGTCACAAAAGTTGGTATTTAGATGCATCATGTGGGGTACTACTACACATTCCAGTAAAAATGAGGTCACTGTGATTTTGGTTTACCTTTGCATCTAGCTCATTTTTGTCAAGTCCACCTTGGTGGAAGCTCAACATAGTGATCACTGGGGTCCATGTACATGTCTTTACATCCATACACCTGACTGTCCTAGTACATGTCTTTACATCCATACACCTGACTGTCCTAGTACATGTCTTTACATCCATACACCTGACTGTCCTAGTACATGTCATTACTTCCATACACCTGACTGTCCTAGTACATGTCTTTACATTCATACACCTGACTGTCCTAGTACGTCTTTACATCCATACACCTGACTGTCCTAGTACATGTCTTTACATCCATACACCTGACTGTCCTAGTACATGTCTTTACATCCATACACCTGACTGTCCTAGTACATGTCTTTACATCCATACACCTGACTGTCCTAGTATATGTCTTTACATCCATACACCTGACTGTCCTAGTACATGTCTTTACATCCATACACCTGACTGTCTTAGTACATGTCTTTACATCCATACACCTGACTGTCCTAGTACATGTCTTTACATCCATACACCTGACTGTCCTAGTACATGTCTTTACATCCATACACCTGACTGTCCTAGTACATGTCTTTACATCCATACAGCTGACTGTCCATACAACCATCCACTCCCTATATTAACCTTAATGTTTACATTTTTTACATTCCTTTCTGTCTAGTACCATTTTATCCCACCCTCTTTGGATTTGGAATATAACTTAAGTATGCACTTATTTTTATCTTCTGTTGTCCTGGTTTCATGGATCATCTCATGGGGTGAAGAGCTTATGGGATGGTCTGTTGTCCGTTGTCTGTCATTAGCACAAGTTTGTTATTGCTACACCGATTGCCATGAAATTTTATGCACATATTCATTCCATTGTCTAGTTGGTCCTAAATGAAAATGGTGCTGCTCAAACATCCAATATGGCCACCACATAACTGCCACAGTGGACATCTTGAAAATCTTGTTATTGCTACTCCTGATGAGTAGATGGTCATATTTACTTTGGGTTTTCACAGAAAGAATTCACATGATGTCTAGTTGGTCCTAAATGAAAATAGTGCTGATCTGGGTTCCAATATGGCTATCAAAGCAGCCATCATAAAATCTTGTTATCACTACTCCTCCTGAATGGAAAGTCAAATTGACATGGGGTTTTCACCAGAAGACTTCTGATGATGTCTAGTTGGTCCTAAATGTAAATGGTGCCAATCTGATGTCCAATATGGCCACCACAGCAGCCATCTTGAAAATCTTATCACTATTCCCACTGAATGGATGGTCATATCAACATGGGGTTTTCACTAAAAGACTTCTTATGGTGTCTTGTTGGTCCTGATTGAAAATGATGCCTCTCAGACATCAACCATCTTGAAAATCTTGTTATTGCTACTCATCTTGAGTGAAAGTTATATTGACATGGGTTTTTCACCTGAAGACTTCTTATGATGTCTAGTTGATTCTAAATGAAAATGGTATCACTTGTACATCCGATATGGCCACAACATTGGCCGTTTTAAAGATCTTGTTATTACTACTCCTCCTGATTGGATGGTCATATCAACATGGGTTTTTCACAGAATGACTTTTTATAATGTCTACTTGGTTCTAATTGAAAATGGTATTGCTAAGACATCCATATGGCTGCCACAGTGGCCATCTTCAAAATATTGCTATCACTACTTCTCTTAAATGAAAATAGTGCCAGTCTGATCTCCAATATGGCTGCCACAATGGCCATCTTGAAAATCTTATTGCTATATCTCCTAGATGTCTGGTCATATCAACATTGTATTTTCACCAAAAGACTTCTTTTGATGTCTGGTTGACCCCAAATGGAAATGGTACCAATCTGATATCCAATATGTCCACCATGGCAGCCATCTTGAAAATCTTTTCATTACTCCTCCAAAATGGAAAGTCATACAGTAAAACCTGTCATGAGCGACCACTGCTATGAGCGACCACCTGTCATGAGCGACCACAATCGTAATGCACGGATCGATTTTATTATATGACCGCACTGTCGTGAGAGACCACCTGCAGAATGTGACCAGCGACGACGATTTCGTGGCAAAATATGCATTTTGACACTGCTATGAATGACTGCATCACAAAAATAGAGATAAACACAACTGACCTTTATTTAACCCTTTGTAACCACGACCACTTAAAAAGTAAAGACTGTTATAAACAAAATCAAAAACCTATAACTTAAAAATAAAAAAAATAAAAAAATTAAGCTGGCTAATTTTACAGGTCATGCATATAGTGTTATATGTTATAGGTTGTAAACCAGACTACAGTACAGGCAGATTAGTCATTCGGAAATACCTCGGCTATTTCTGCGAGACTAAAGTATGATCCATAGTATTTCCCGCGAAGTTGTGAATGGCAGCTTGTTCTAAAATAATACTGTTATGAACGACCCTATCGCGAGAACTGAGACAAACACCACTGACGTTTATTTAATCCTTTGTAACAACGACCGTTTCAAAAGTAAAGACTGTTATAAAAAATAAAAAATAAAATTAGGCTGGCATCTGGTTTCTTAAATTTTTCAGGTCATGCATGTAGGCGTCCTTTGTTATCAGCTGTAAACCAGACTAATGTACATGTCGCTAACTGCCATTGTAGTGCCAAAGTCAATATAGCGGTCGAATACATCGTTTGTCTTTGGAGTTAATCCGTAATGCCTGAGGTGAATGAGGTCTTTGTCTTAAATACCAGTAGGTGAGAATCGTTTCCGGATTCGATTGTCATTGTGAAAGGCTTGTGTTGTTTGTTGTTTTCTTATTTTTTTAATTTTATGTTACAGTGATTATAGCCCACACACAAAGCTGTGATCTGTTCACTTTAGTGCAGCCGGTTATACCCTTTGTTTATAGAGTTAATCTCTTTGTGTCGTTGGTGAATTAAGCCTTTGACTTTTGTCTCAAAATAAATGTATTACAATTGATTATTATAACATTAACACCTAGCACCTTAATAACAATGGCAGAACCTCCAACGAAAAAGAGACAAATTCTAACAATGGAGGAAAGAATTAATGTAATTGAAAGAAGTGAAAAAGGGGAGACCATTTGCAACATAGCAGCCAGTTGAAACGTCGGTAAAACTAAAATTTTGGGTGTTATAAAAGTCAAGGAGTCAATTAGAAATGAATTCATATGCTAGTACTAGTACATGTACATGTCATCTTCAAATATAAAAGTGATTCATGTTTAATGATAGATGTATAACTTTATTGCAATATAAAATTATTTTCAGATAAATGAATGCAATATTTTAACAAGAACTATGAACAAAGAATACAATAAATGTACGTGATTGTGTTTATTTTTCCTTCTTAAACAGTGCTGAATTTCGACCATGGAAATTGGTCTTTTTGTACAAACCTGTTATGAGAGACCACCTGTCTTGAGAGACCGCTTTTTGTTGGCTTTTTGTTGGCAGAAGGGGCGGTCTCTCAAGACAGGTTTTACTGTATCAACATAGGGTTTTCAGCATAAGACTTCTTATGATATCTTGTTGGTCCTAATTTAAAATGGTTGTCATCTTGGAAATTTTGTTATTGCTACTCTTAAATGGAAAGTTATTTTGACATGGGGTTTTCACCATAAGAGTTTTTATGGTGTCTAGTTGGTCCCAAATGAAAATGATGTTAACTGACCCTCAGTATTTTCTCCTCCCAAATGGATGGCCATATCAGCATGGGGTTTTCGCCAAAAGACTTCGTATGATACCTAGCTGTTCCTAAATGAAAATGGTGCCAATCATATATTCACTATGGCTGCCACAATGGCCATCTTGAAAATCTTTTTTTCACTACTCCCACTGAATGGATGGTAATATTGACAAGGAGTTTTCACCAAAAGACTTCTAATGATGTCAACTTGGTTCTAAATGAAAAGGGTGCCTATCTAACATCCACCAATATGTCCACCACAGCAGCCTGATTTGAAAATTTTATCGCACAAGAATATCAGAGATGGTTTCAACACTCAACAGTTGAAAGGAAGAAATGGTCTTATCTTGAATTTGTGGAAATTCTATTCAGCCAGCAGAACATCAGTCCCTTTGAGGGACTCTTGTTTTACAGTTATTGCACATTTAGCTTAATGTTGATGTTAAAGTTTTTACTTTGCATATACTTCAGTAATGTGGTCAGTTCTCAAATACTGTTGATCACATTCTGCCAAACACAGGTGTATGAAAATGAAACTAAATGTTGTTGTTTGGATTTTCTTACATTTTTGGTGTTACTTTCTTGAAAAATCAAATGTCTGGAATGGTTTGACTTTGTTCACATCAGCAAATGCCACTTAAATAGCATCTGAATCAATAAAATTCTAGCTTGACCTTTGACCTTGATCTGTGACCTTTACCTTTATGAGAAAAATGGCAACATTGTTTCTTGAATTCCTCATAGTCTTAGCTTTAAAATGATGCATGTTGCCAACTATCCTCACTAAATTCCCATTGAGGGCAAATACATTACAACTGTCTCTGCACTATCATTTATTGACAAGCATTTCCTGACAAAATTTGCATAACTAACTCAATAGCATATCCAACTTGCACATGAAAAACTTAATGAATATACAAGAATTAACCATTCTTTTCCAGCTGGTTATGCCAAGAACAGAGCAGTGGTGCAAAGTAGAGGGAAATACTTGTGCTTTCTGGATGCTGTAAGTATAGCTGAAACAACATTCCTGGTCCCAAAACTTCTTTGAACATAAAAAGCAATTCAAGTTGAAGACTAAAACTTGGACTTTATTTATACCTACCTACCTACAGTACAGCTCACATAATTTTTCAGAACCCCATAGTACAAATCACCACCACGCCTCAGCAGGCATGCCAATGTCAACTCTACTGTGAAGGGGGCTGGTTGACATTACTGATTGACATTTGAACAGCCAATGAATGAAGACCACCTATGGAAATACTGAGACGTCAAGAGTGATTTACAACTGGATATCATTGGAAGAATCAGTCGTCTTTATTTCAGTCATATATTTGGACAATAAAAAATAATTTCAAAAGGCTTGTATATTCAGTACACATTACTGTTTATAAAAGGTTGATCGACTTCTTTTGCAATAAGTTTATGCTTTTAATTTATTCAAAGAAGTGTGAACAAACTTACACACAGACTTGACGAGAAACACACCTTGCTCAGCTTCTTGAGCAACATAAATTTATCATTTTGTTCCAAAGGAAAGTAATTCTCTGAGATCTGGACAATTAAAATCCAAATTGACATCAGCTTCTGCTTAAAAAACCCCACAAACAATCAAACCTAAAACACTGAATTTACACTGAAATGCAAACTGTGAAATGTTGTTTTGTTTTTTTGGCTCCCCCCCTCTTAAAAATTCCTGCAGAAACCCACACACACTTGACTTTGGAGCACATGGTCGGGAGTTCCCGCGCAAGATTGGGTAAATTTCTTTCTTTTCTGCTCCATAATACGATAACATCTAGCACGTTATTACTTTTCTTACCACTATCGAACATTTCCAGATTTCAGTTTGTGTATGTCTAGATTTATAATCAGTCAAATTTTAATATTTTAATTCGGAAGATTGTCTAAAAATGTCGACATGTCAAGCATCAAAAAAGTACAATTTTGGTTAACATTGATAAGCATTTTAGCATTATTTTTGAAACTCACATAGATGAAAAACTCTTCAAAACATAAGCAGAATCACGAAAAACTCTAATGGCAGGAACATCTTTTTGGCTTAGTGTGAATGATGAGGTCGCTAATTGAAGAAAGCTAGCCAATCATGGAATACTTAAACTGTTACTGAAGCATGTACAAAAAAAAAAAAAATGTTTCTAATTTTAAGTGCAACTGATTACGACGACTTGCGCAGTAGTTACTTGGATTCCATATTTTATGAGAGAGAGAGAGAGGGAACTTTACTAAGAAGAGTTAATGATCTAGAAATATTCTTCTCATTTTTCTGTATTATTCATAATACCGGTATGCAATAGGAAAGCGAACGGAAAAAGAAAAAAATTAAACATTAATTTCATCTGATGCTCAATTTTACTTGGTGATATAAATATACAGTAGTTACATACAACAAATGGGTATATGTTTATCTCGGTTCAGGCAAGCTTTGAGATTTTGTATAGGTGGGTTACTTATAATTTCTGTTGGTAAATTTTAAAAGGCAGGAATTAATTTTGATATAAGGTAGTTCTACAGAAAGGGAGCCGAATGATCGAGTGCTGTAGGTCTCGTTGTTAATAACAAATGGTCGAATTACATCTTTGTAATAGTTTGGAGCAAAACCATTGTCCATTTTAAACAACTAATGTGACTGATGCAAGGAATAGAAGAAAATAAACAGATAACTGTAAAAATTTGATACTAGCTGTATTGATTAGTTCACTAGTTTTTCTTTCTATCACTGATTTTTCTTTTACAAGAATCAAACTGTGGAATAGCCTGTTGTTGTACAGTATGAATCACTTATCCCCGAGTACACTGTTTATTGTCAACTCAGAGGCAAAGACAACAAACTTGCAGAAGAGCTGCTCTTGTACCTTTAGGTTATCAGTTCGCACATGAAATTAGCATGTCAATATCAAAGAAAACAAGCAGTGTTGATGGCTTCTCTTGTGCTAGGTTATTGGTTTGAGCATGAGCACTTCTCTTTGAAAACTGCACGTGTCAACTACATGTATCTAGGATGACCTTTTGCGACCATTTGTGATTTTTTAAAAACCGCTGCTTTGGTAATTAATGCTAAATAGTACAGTTTAAAATAAAATAACGATGTGAAATCTTAATAATGCTTTGTTTAAGCGATTGGATGTCAGAAAAAAACGTACAATATGTGAATGAGAACTCGTGCATGGAGTAACTATCAGAATTTGTGCGATTTTGTTTCACTTCAGTCAGGTATGACTGCAGCTTTGTTATAAATTTGTTCGATGTTTATGATTCTTTTCATTGCAGGTAGTACAATATGACTGACTTTCATATGATCATTAAAAAATTGTATTGCGTTTACTGAAAAAGAAATAAGGATATGAATGCATGTTTAGATTCCGGTAACATAGTATTGAAGAAAAAAAAATTAGATTCATTGCGCAAAATGTAGTACATGTATTGATACAGTTTATGAGGCATTGTCAATACGTTATCATCATCTTAAATATGATTTGGCACTATGTATCATACATTATCTTCATTAGAACAAGGAAATATTTATAATTAACTGAATTACGTTTTTTTCAGTATAAAAAAGTTAGCAAATTGCTCCCCAGAGGGATAACGATGTAGATAAATCGGTGCCCCCTCCCCCCCCCCCCCGTCTCTCTCTCAACCTCTGCTTGCATGGGTAATAAACAGTAAACCACGCCCATATTATCAAGACCACGTCCACTCCACGGTGGTGATCGGATGCTACTCCGCGAGAAAGCGTGATGTGCAGGGCTATTCTCCGCGAGACTCCGCGACAACTCCATCAGGACGCGTGGAGTGATCGTGGAGGGGTTTTTCTTAATCCTCTCCACTCACTCTCCACCCCCACCGCGATGCGCGGAGTTTCGAAAAATCATGTGAGCTGTACTGTACCTATGCAAATTAGCCTAATGAGCTCTCCCGCAGCAGTGCGCAAAAGGATTTGACACGACACATCACCCTAGCTATTGTGAGCCAATTAAATAAATCTCTGAAAGGTGGCTGTTTTTCTCTGACCGCCTTACCTTTTAATTGCCTCTAAAACAAGTGTATAAACCTGCCCTGAGGATAGTTTTACATGAGCTTTGAACAGCAAAATATCTGCGTAAAAATAATTAAAAAAGTATATTTTATTTTTATAATTTTGCCGTAGGAAAATGAGCAAATAATAGGATACACGTGGAGACAATACATCCATGCAAAATGCTCTAAACTTGTTGGAAATTAAAATCTCTGAACATCTCAGATTTTAGAATTTTCAATATGATTTTTCATTTCGGTAATAAGCCGAGTTCAGATTAATTACTAACAATTATCAAACTTCCGTTGTTAATGGCGGGACCATAATTGCAGCTGTAAAGTGCAACGCGCTAAGTCAGATGGCTTTGTGTGATAAAAACACACTGTTCCCAAGCTGAAACTTACATCATCCTTTGATGCAAACCCTTGTTAATATTTTACAACAGTGTTCGCAATGGTCACTGCCTTGATTTCTGTAGAATATCCGCTGAAGTCAAGTCTTTATTAGGGAGAGACAATTGAATTTTCCAACCATGGGGGTGGGGGGTGGGGGGTAAATGCATGAAAACAATTGTCTTTCTCTGATTTTTGTAGCAGACATTAATCCGTTCCATATTTCACTTAAAATAAATAATTACTGTGATGAAAGAAAAAAAAATATCCCGGTCAAAAAAAACAAAACAACATATAAATCCCGTATATTAAATGGTCAGTCCCTTACAGTATACATGCAGTCATAATATTCAGCCTCGTGACTCTGCTATTACTGCTTAAAGACTAAGCACGCGGTTTTCATTTCAGTGTAAATTCAGTGTTTTAGGTTTGTTGTTGTTGGAGGGGGAGGGGGGTAAGCAGAAGCGGATGTCAATTTGGATTTTAATTGTCCATATCTCAGAGAATTACTTTCCTTTGGAACAAAATGATAAATTTATTCTGCTTGAGAGGCTCAGCAATGTGTGCTTCTCGTCAAGTCAGTGCATAAGTTTGTTCATATTTCTTTGAAATAAATTAAAATCATAAACTTATTGCAAAAGAAGTCGATCAACCTTTTTATAAACAGTAATGTGTACTGAATATACAAGACTTTTGAAATTATTTTTTTATTGTCCAAATATATGATCGAAATAAAAACGACTGATTCTTCCAATATTATCTGGTTGTAAATCACACTTGACGTCTCAGTCTTTCCATAGGTGGTCTTCATTCATTGGCTGTTCAGATGTCAATCAGTAATGTCAACTAGCCCCTCCACGGTGGAGTTTACATCGGCATGCCTGCTGAAACGCGATGGTGATTTGTAGGTATTTATGACAATTTATGCCTCCACTGCGGAGTGCTATAGCGGAGCTAAAGTGGAGGTGATTAAGTATCCCACCGCGATGCGCGGAGTTCCGAAAAATCACGTGAGCTGTACTGTAAAGTACATTAAGTGGAACAACCCAATTTAAAGTTAAGTAGATCAAAGAGATGCATGTTGAAGAACAAACTGATTGCATTGAATGAAAATGTTGAAGCCATCTTTATTAAAGTTTGTGATCAGCAGCACTGTTTCTTTGAGAATGTTGACGCCATCTTTTTTTAAAGTTTGTGATCAGTGGCAACGTTTCTTTGAAGTCGGATTTTTACTCCATATATAAAATGGAAAAGTGTACAAGTGTGATTCATTTTTGAAGGAAACATGTCAAAACGTTGTAGCAATTCAGTTAATATGGTGCCATCTCCCAAGTGAGCAAATCCCAGCAAAACAAAATTCCAGAACTCCTGGTTAACGGAGTTTGACTTTGTGAAGCGCAGCATCAAGGTGGAACATTTTATTCTGTGCACATATTGCTTCCACCATATTGACATTAGTCATTCTGGAGTGTATGACATTCATCGACATAGCAACACTACCCAGCATTGTGACACGGCAAAAATGCAGAGCTCAATACCCAAATTAAATAGCTTGTTTAAACAGTCATTGACAGACAATGTAACTAGAGCTGTAGTACTTTTCTGCAATTTCGTTGCTGAGCACAATCTGCCGTTTTCAGTAGCAGATCATTTTACAGACCTATGCAAGGAAATCTTCCTTCAGGAAGACCAAGATTTGATATTCTGACTCAAGTGGCCATTGCATGTTTGACACTCCATCACAGCAATGCCGATGCTGATAGATTTTTTTCAAATTGCTTAGAAAAATTCAACAAGATCT
Source organism: Margaritifera margaritifera (assembly GCA_029931535.1). NCBI lineage: Eukaryota > Metazoa > Mollusca > Bivalvia > Unionida > Margaritiferidae > Margaritifera > Margaritifera margaritifera. Next base: position 5,068,797 of record JAQPZY010001609.1, read on the forward strand.
TAAGGGAAGGCTGAACAACACCACCATTCAGTCTCTGATGAGTGCTAAGATGAACACAAACGACACTTGCATTACCTTCAAACCAACTTTTGAACTATTGAAAACGGCAAAGACTGGATGTAATTAAAAGTGGATTTTAAAGACAGTAACTTGGTGTATTTTTGTATTTAATGTATGTGAGCTTGTGACCATGTGTACATATGTGTGGTGATATTATTTGACAATGCTAAGTCTACCATTTTTATGTTTGTAAGCATATTAAATACTTCAGAGAAAACAGATGGCATTTTCTTTTATTCAGATTTGAGTTTCCAGTCATTTGCTATAGGCTGATTTGAAAAGATAGCTTATTCTCATTTGGATGATGTTTTTGGGGAGTCACACGCACTGACCCCTCTTGGTCATATGCACTGACCCCCCTGGGACCCCAAAACACACTTTTTGAGTCTCAAAAACCCCCCAACACTCTCTTGGAATATGGCATGTATGTCGGCATCATTTTTGCCAAATGGAACGGCCTTCATTCCCCGAGAATTTCTGTCAAATTTGTCCAAATTTTGTTGAGTACCTTTTTAAACTCACCTGGACATAAGGACAAGTAAGCATATGGTATGTCCTTCTTCTGTTGTTTAGGCATGCATTGTGTGTCCTCTATCAACACTTTCATCTTCTCCAAAACTGCTTAACAGAATTCAGCCAAATTTCACCGGTGGCATCGTATACAAATGATGCTGATCCACCATCAGTTATGGCCACCATTACTAAAAATAGAAAAAACATTTAAGTGAAAGCATTCTGGCATGAAAACCTTAAAATTTTGTACAAATGATGCCAATAGCCATTAGATTTGATCATGGTTAATAAAAATAGAAAACTCTTTAAATGACTTTTTCTCAAAAATTGCTCAACAGAATTTGACTAAATTTGACAGAAAGCATACTGGCATGAAAACCTTTAAATTTTACAAATAATCTAGTCTGCCATCAAATCCTATTAACAAATGGGCAAAATTCAGCTTATCAAAAACTGAAACCACCTTGATTGTCCTACGTATCACATGGATTAACTGAAGGTGTTGTCAATAGGCAGCAATAAAAACAGCCAACATGCTATTATTTTATCCAGCTGTATGGTTCTGTAGTTTGGTTCAGATTTAAACCTAATATTTTAATGTGCTAACTATTTATTTACATTTGAATTGGTTCATAAAAGTTGAAAGTGTTTGTATAACATGTTTATCAGTGACATTATTATATCATTGGAACAACGAAATGATTCACATTGATCAAAAACAAATGTTCCAAAATCTCCTTAAGTAGGAAGAAAATGTCAAGAAATAGTCCACGTTCAAAGAGCAACACTTCTTACATATATGATAGCAGAAAAGTATTATCCAAATTAAAAAAATCCTGCTTTTAAATCAAATTATCCACCACCAGAGCGGACTGATCTAAACTTGGTCATGGTGACTTTGACCATCAAGTCCATATTGTTCTGACATATATATATTACTGGTATGATAGATCACTGTGACTTACATTCAAAAGACTTTGTAATAATCTGTTTTCTCCACAGGATGATGTGATGTGCAATGACAGAGTAGCTCAGCAGTTCTCAGCAGCAAAGTCCCACCCAAACAGTGTAAGATGAACTCCTGGCTACATACATACAGTGGTTGGGCATTCCAACCATAAACACATGGTGGTTCAGTATTCTCAAACTAAACTTGAGTCCAGTTATAGCTCTGACTCACACACAATCACTTCCACATATTATTTTGGTGATTATATGTAGGTAGTAATAATAATAATAATAATAAACTTGATTTCATGAAGGTAACTCAGTTTTCTTCCTTGGGGTCCCATGGAGAAAAAACTTCATACATTTTTATATGTACAACATCTGGCATTTTTGTTTCACATGAAACAATACTTGCAAAAAATGTCAACATAAAGCAAACTTTAATAAAATCTTTAATTCAACAACCTGAACACATTAGTGTAATCTCATTCTGCACACACGCACAGACATAATTTTAAATCTCCCAATTAGAAAAAATATTAAAGATGTAGACGTACACTACCTATAAAATTTTGACAAATTGCAATGATGTCTGAATTTGCTAGTAATCTTTGAATAATTTAGATTTAAAGTTATATATTTTTTTCTCAAAGAATATATTAGACGGGGCTTCATTACACAAAGTAGCACCATCAGAGTAAGCAAATGATCTTTAATGTTGTCAGTGTATTTGTTAGGCTAGTGTATTATCCAATCAGCATTTGTAATTGATGTTTTCAGTGTGTTAGGCCAGGGTATTATCCAGTCAGCATTTGTAATTGATGTTGTCAGTGTGTTTGGGTGGTCAAGTTATTATCCAATCAGCCTTTATAATTGATGTTCTCAATATGTTTGTTTGGCCAAGATATTCAGTCGGCATTTGTAATTGATGTTGCCAATGTGTTTGTTAGGCCAGGGTATTATCCATCAGCATTTGTAATTGATGTTGTCAATGTGTTTGTTAGGTCAAGGTATTATCCAATCAGCATTCATAATTGATGTTGTCAATGTGTTTGGTAGGCCAAGGTATTATCCAATCAGCATTTGTAATTGATGTTGTCAATGTGTTTGGTAGGCCAAGGAATTATCCAATCAGCATTTATAATTGATGTTGTCAATGTGTTTGTTAGGCCAAGGTATTATCCAATCAGCATTTGTAATCAATTGTAATTGGGCTTCTTCATATGGTCAGTCTGATTTGAAAATATACCTTGAAAATTTTTTAATTTTTTTTTACTTTGTATATTATTATTGAATTGGCAGGGGTCAATAAACCTAGTTAACCATTGCATTTGAGAATAGAGTTCTAGACATTGTCATAAATCCAAAATTATTTTTTGCTGCTCTTATCTGCAGTTTCTGTAACATGTCAGTATTAGCTTCTGTTGTAGTTCTTTAAATTGTACAAAAGTAATTAAAAGATAATTCACATTGCTTAATTTGTTAGTAACTTTTTATCCTCTATTCAAAATTCTTAAGCTAATTGCAGAACATACATAATCAACTTCCTTTCTGCTGACTAGATACTTTTAATTGTCAACACTAAGTCAAATTATTGGCAACTTGCAGCTCAGTTTTTGATTCCCACTTTTGGTAGTCTTTGTCTAAAATCCATGCAAGATTGCCATCATTTTTGTGGATGACTTGAACAAAAAGTGCCATCCACTGTAGATCTCTGTTTAAATTTTTACAAATAAATGTGGGTTGGTGATAAATTATGTGTGCCATTTTGCAATTGATTAGGTAGTTCATGATATCATATATTCAAGTTTATGATGTCATATATTAAAACTTATGATGGAAAGTGATAAAGCAAGAGCAGAAAAATCAAAATGGAGGCAATAAGTTTTGATATAAATTAAATTATATTATTGTAAGAAAAGAAAAAAAAAGAAAAAAAAAACAATAATCAGAGAAAATCCTACATAAGGATTTTAATTTGAGACTTTTCAGGAATATTTTGCTCTATATATGAAGATTTATGACAAGCCCACATTAGTAGGAAAATGAATGTTGTCGATATGACATCCATCATGACCACCATGATGGCCATCTTGAAAATCTTGTTATAGTTTCTTCTCCTGAATGTATGTTCATAATGACATGGGGGTTTGCACCAAAAGATTCCTTATGATGTCTAGTTGGTCCTAAATGAAAATGGTGCAAAACTTACATCCAGTATGGCCACCATTGTGGCCATCATGTAAATCGAGTTATTGTTCAAGAATACCACAGCTGGTTTCAAGACTTGGCAGTTAAAAAGAAGAAATGGTCTTATCTTGATTCCTGGAAATTCTTTTTGGCCAGTAGAGTGCCAGTCGCTTTGAGGGACTCTTGTTGGAGTTAAAACCCCTGGTTGTCACACCCATTCAGTTTAATTTCTGGTTTGGTTTGATTTGATTTGATTTGGATTTGGATTGGTGTTTTACAGCACTGCAACAAACATGTTATTTAGTTCTGGGGAAATTGGAGTAAAGTGTCTTGCCCAGGGACACACCACAGTAGCCAATCCAGGATGATCTGATAGTAGGATTCAAACCAGCATCTTTTAATTGTGAATCCAGCACACTAACCACTGAGGCACATGGCTTCCCTTTCATTTGTGCACAATGACTATTAACTTTTATTAGATTTATACCAAATTTGGTATGGCAGTTGATATTGATGAAAACTTGGCCAAAGTCAATTGTAAGCATTCTGTGTCACAAATTGGAGTTACAGCCCTTGATTACACCCCCACTTTTGTTTTTGCACAATAACTCCATTATTGGATTTTAAACATTTAGTATGCAGCTAGATATTGATGAGACCTTGGCTTGTTGTTGTGTTACATGTCCAGCATACAGCATATCTTCTAGCAGAGTTATGGCCCATGATTGTCAGACTCATTCACTCTCTTTTCTGCGCAACAGCCAGTGGCATTCAGCTTTATATTGGTGACATCTTGGCTTAGTTCATTTTTTTCAGCATTTGTTTTGCTTCATCATTTAGCTGAGTTAAGGTTAAGGCCCCTGATTGTTGGACCCACCCACTGTTGTTTCCACAATATAATTCTCATTTATTATTGGATTTCAAGAAAATTTAATATGCATCTCAGTATTATTATCTGTTGAGTGGAATTTGATTATCAGTTTTTCACATCATCAGTTAGTGGAGTTATAGATCCTGATTGTCAGACCCATCCATTTTTGCTTCAGCAAATAACTCTCTTGATCAAGTTTTTATTTCAGGCAGATTTTGCATGCAGCTTTATATTGACGAGACCTCACCTGGGTTTGGTTGTCAACATTCTACATCATCAGCAGTGTCTTCCTTTACAAATATGCCTTAACTCATTTACTATATCACCATTGTTACCTGGTCTTTTTCTCTGCAAGACCACGCTTCCCTACTAACAAAAAGCAGGGACAGCATCTTTGTGGAATTTGCTTGTTCATCTTTATATCTAGATTTAATTTTAATCCATCATATTAAGTCATCGCCAGCCACAATCATTAATTGCGCTGATTTGGATCACTAAGAAAGTAATTGTTTTCTTCTTACTGCATAACATGATATGAGACAAATATATAATTGTTACCCATCTAAACACTTTTTATAAATTAAACAGTTGATAAAAACAATGTAATTATGGCAAGATTAACATATTTGTCTGGATAAACACACACACATCATGTTATGATATTTGCATGCACACACACACACGATATTTTGATATTTGTCTGGACACACTCACACATAATGTTATGATATTTGTCTGGACACACACACACACGCATGATGTTATGATATTTATATGGACACTCACAAACACACACACACAAACAAGATGTTTTGATATTTGTCTGGACGGACACACACACATGATGTTATGCTATTTGTATGGACACACACAAACACACACACACACACAAGATATTTTGATATTTGTCTGGACACACACACACACACACACATGATGTTGTGCTATTATTTTCAGTCTTAAGATTTTCCCACAATAAAATGGTCTGGCATTTTTGCAGAATGCCATTACATTGTTGTTACAATTTTCAGCATTGTCCTTACAACATCAACCCTGCCCCAGTGATCCAATTTATATTATTATTATAGTTATTATTCTAGACTCATGGGTTTGTATTTTATTCATTGGCGGAATTGATTGTGACCACTGTTACAGTTGTTTTTATTTAGTGACAGTCTGGGTGAAAATGATGATTCATTGATTATATTGTATATTGAGTTTTAGACTCATGGAAGAGAGTCTCACACCACACTGATAATTCTATTATGTGTTTAGGGGGTCACACACCATTGCCTTCAGTTACAGTCAGTTGGAATAGCAATCCACTCATTTTATTCCTTATTATTATATTATATTTTGCTGCCAATGCTCAGGTTAAGTATTGCTATTGATAGTAAATTGTGCTTGACCACAGGTAACACACACTTCCATAATAACTAGTGCGAGTTGGATTCACACTCCTTCTTTTTTATATATAATTGTGCTTTACTGGCTTCACTTAATTGTCTTTAATACTCGGGGACAGTATTGTATTTCTTAGATAGTATTTGATTACAGGTCTCACACGACTCAATCATTATCGTTATACCCTATGGACAAGTAAGATATTGTTGTTAATACATAATCATTATAATCATCAATTTTTGATTATTGTTCTTGTTTTCAGACATTTTCTTTGCAGAACATGTCAAATCAGAGTGTGAGGAAATGTGGGCATAGGAAGGCCCTGTGGGACATGCACCCTACCTGCCTTCCTTGTACCAATTGTAGACTCACAGATGGGTGTCCATTATGCTGCCTTTGATCCGACGAGGTTTGGGGCCTCACAGAGAGCAGACTTACCTATAAGTGGAGAAGGAAAGGGCCCTCATCATCATCTCAACTCTTGCGTTCTTTCTCTGAGTCTCAGAGGAGAAAGATTAGCTCTTTGGTGCAGAAGGGCACTCCTCAATCCCAGGTGCATATGGGATCAGTCTCTCCAGAGACAAATAAGGCAGGTGACCAAGCATCAGTCACTGGTCAGCAACCACTGGGCACCAGTCAGTGGTCACCAGTCTGCGATTTCTTAAGGTGGAGTCAAAAAGGAAGGAGATAGGCAGGTCTTCTTCCCTCAGACACTCCAGGAAGGTAAAGAGAGGTTCTTGTCCTCCTGCCGAGTCTGCCACTAGGGACACCCACCGGACTCCAAGTGAGGAGTTAGAACAAGGCTCCCCTTATCCACAGGTCTCCCCTGCACCATAGAGACACAAGATCGCAAAGTCTTGCCTCCCAGGAGTATGACTAAGATGTCCTGTCAGTTCTCATGGACTGTCAGGAGTTTGATGCAGAACCGGCAGAGGTGATGTATCCTTCTCCCATCCAGTCCCCTATCTCCTCCCACACGTCCACCCAAGCGGTGGAGAAAGAAGAGATCTGGTCTTTTGACAATTCGGTAAATAAAGTTTACCATATTTTGCCCCAGGATTTGTGTCCCAAGCCCTCAGGCTCAGAAGACACAAAAATTCTCTCCAGTTTGGAGAGACTCTTTAAGGCTACCCAATCCCACCGAGATCTCTTGTTGCTCCCCCACTTGGCCATGGTCAGTGAGCTTTCTCAAAGCTTTAGTAAGGGCCAAGAGTTTGCTAGGCAGTGTTCATTTATGCCTTCAGGATGATTCTGCAAGTGCTTCACAAAGTCAGAACCTCCACTGCTTAGCTCATCTTGATAGCCCCTCTGTGGCCCCAACGATCATGGTTCAATGATCTTTTCGACCTGGTGGTAGACCAGCCTAGGACAGTGTCTCAGAGGAGAGACCTTCTGTCGCAGTACAGGGTCTTTCTCCTACACAACAGCCCACAGATTCTCCACCTTCATGCTTGGCCCATCTCAAATGATTTATCTGCCGGGACGAGTTTTCAAGCAAAGTTGCCAAGTGCATCATTCAGGCCAGGAGATTCTCCACATCCAGGGTCTATGATGCCAAGCGGAGAATCTTTTGCAATTGGTACAGTATGAAAATGCGTTAGTCCTAGCTGTCCCTCTATGAGCACATTGGCTGATTTTCTTCCTTTTTTGAAGAGAGACAATGCTTAGTTTCTACTATTAAGGGTTATAGTGCAGTTTTATCCAACACACTGAAATTTTTCAAAGGCCTGGCCATTGGTTTGGATTCTCATATTGCCAACCTTGTCAGGTATTTCGAGCTGCAGAGATTGGTGTCTCACTCTCAAATGCCTAGATGGAATCTTTCATGCATCTTGTGGTCTTTAACAAAACACCCTTATGAACAAATGTGTGAAGCTTCTTTTGAGAATCTTACTCCCAAGAGAGCTTATCAGTTCCTCACTACGAGAGACCTTTCATTATGAAGATTAAAGCATATGAGGTTCGAGCCATTGCTACCTCATGGGCCTCTCTAACTCATTCAGCATTGGAGGATGTTATGAAGGCTGTGTTTTGATGGTCACACACTACCTTCTTATCATTCTACCTTCATTCTTTGGTGCACCAGACTAAAAGCACATATTCTTGAGTCCATAGTTGCAGCACAGAAAGTGGCCTAAGCAGATACTAACTTACAGTAGTAGACATTCCTAGGGTAAGGGTGAGTATTTTCTTGTTTATACTAGTTTTTTTTATGCCATTAGCCTCCCTTCAAATTGGCAAATTCAGCTATGCAGTAGCAACAGGTAAAGTGTTACTGATATTCAAATGTAGTTTGGGGGGAGTAAAACTAATTTTAATCATGTAATACTTACCAGTCGCTTTTGCCAGTTTCCCTTCTCCCACCCCTCTCTGATGTCCCACAAGTAGTCTGTGTCCTTGAAAATATGATAGCTACTGCACATGGTCCTGTGACATGGGGGATCAGACTGGGTTTTTGTTCTACAGGTCTGAACTTCCAGAAATGTCTGGAAAGTTCACCCTTTGGGAGGATGAATTCTTATATAGACAAGGATAATTCTGTCCCAGGAAAGGTAAGCTATGCAATACTAAATAGGAACAGGTAAGTATTACATTATTAAAATTAGTCCCCCCCCCCCCAAAGAAACAAAAAAATTCTTTTTTTTTTAGAAAGCCTTTTAAAGCTGAAAGCCCATCTTTGATCAGACTTGGAAGAAGCATTCTTTTGGCATCTATGGTATCAAGATGTGAAACATTTTTTATGTCTTTGTAATAATTTTCCTGATCAAATGCTTACGATAACCCTTGTAAACAGTATGCTTCAATCTTTAAGCTTTAAGTACCTGTAACCTAATTTCTGCTTCAGACTTTATGAATCATTTGTTGGCAGCCTTTGTAATGATCTGAAATATTTTCAGCCTTTTGTTGTGACTTTCTTCTTTAGCAACAATTTGCTTTTTATAGCAACTAAAAGTTGCACCTAGTTTCAACTTTTTTTTTCTTTAGAACAGATATAATTATCCAGTAGTTACTGTTGTTTTTACTTCAGAAATTATATTCTTTTATGACAAGTTCTCCCAAAATCTATTTTGTGGTCAACTGTATAAGGAACTGCTAGACTTATATAGCAAAATAAATATACATGTACACTAAACTCTATTTTGCTTCATAATAATTACTAAATTTGATTTCATGGCCACTTGGTTGAAAATTGGTACTTATGTTCTTTTTCAGATAATTGGCTGCAGATTCCACCGAACACCTGAAGGTTCCACTGAGAGATACACCAAATGGGCCAACTCATTGTCACATGACCAGCTCTATACACAGGTTGTCCAGTCACTCCATAATAACTTACTAAACATTGTTTAGATTAACTATAGCCAAACACTGTGTTTATTTGTATACTAATGCGATAAAGACAGATAGTATTACTGACAAAGTAGCATTTATTCTGACATGGAATTTTAGTAACCCACCAATGTTGAGCCTGTAAATTCCACAAACACCAGTAAATGTTACAGGTGACATTTAATGTTGCACAGCATGCAAAGTCACTAGTAAATGTCAATACTGGCGACAATACAGCTGGTAAATGTCATAAACACCAGTAAACATCATTCCTAAATATTGCAACATTTATTGGCAGTAATGCGCTTTAAGTTTTTACAGTTTTACATGCAGCAACACCATTTGAAACTCCCAGACCCCCGGACATGATCATATTTATAAAAACACTATTTACAATAAATCCAGTTAAAAACAAACTGGAGAGAGACCTTTTTTGACTTTGTGATATATACCCGTAACCTTTAGCCTGTGTAAACAGTAAACAGGCATGATTCACATAGCTGCATGCTTAATTATGAATGCTCATGGAATACTATCACCTCAGGGAAGTTATGTAGTTAATTGAGGCAATTAAAAGGTAAATGATGTAAGAGATAAACGATCATCGTTTCACACATTGACAATAGCTAGGGTGATATGCTATATCTTTGAGCACTATTGATGAAAAGTCTATTAGGCTAATTTGCATAGGCAAAGTATATAAAGTGGAACAACCAAGTTCATTAGAAGTTAGGTAAATCAGAGAGTTGTGTTGAAGAAACAATAGCTGTTACACTTTGTTGCCATGCATGAGACTGTTGAAGTCATATTTGTTTAAGGTTTTGGCTAGTTTGTGATCAGTGGCAAAGTAACTTTTGAAGTCAGAATTTACTCCATACATGTAATCATTGAAGAGCAGTGCATGATTATTTTGGTAGTTAGAATGATAAAGTTTGGAACAGTAGAGATGTGTGATTTTTGTTTGAAAGCAAAATGTTGAAATACAGCTGTCATCTACGACCACGAATGCCAAGATTTTACATTTTAACTATTGTTGCAATAGCATATTTGACATTCCCTCACTTCATTTCAGATACAGAAAGATCATTTTCAATGTTCAGAAATATTCAACAAGATCTTCTAGGAAGTTTGAACAATAATACTATCCAGTCTCTGATGAGTGCAGAAATTAACACTAATGAAACTTGTATAAACTTTAAACCTTCCAATTACCAAAGACGGGCATCTAGTGTTACCCTTGTCCATCCATCCATCATCACATCTAGTGCTACCCTTGTCCATCCATCCATCATCACATCTAGTGTTACCCTTGTCCATCCATCCATCATCACATCTTGGTTAAGTTTTGCATTTAAGTCATTTCAGGCACTGTGGTAGGGCATTCATGTTCCATGATTGTGATTGTATGTATGTGTGCATGTGTATGTGTGGTGATATATGAAAATGCTAAGTCTTCCAGCTTGTTTTATTGAAAGTGTAATTTTCCATAGATTATGTGACTAGATCACTTATTCTCATTTGTACAATGTCACTTACTTGGGTCACAAAAACCCAATTTTTGTGTCTTAAAAACACCCACCACTGTCAGGAAGGTTGACAGGTATGCTAGGGGCATGGCCTGACCCAGGGGCCAATTTTGCAACACCGTAAATGTCTTCATGTCCAGATAATGGTATATGGTTATAAGGTAGGGATCTTGATAGTTTCCAAGGCTCACGAGTAAATGGCAAGGCAAATACTCCAGGGGCATGACCCAGGGCCTGTGTTGGATGCAAAGTGCATTTATCTCCTCATACCCATTAAATGTATGCATGGTTAAAAGGTGGGAATCTTAACAGTTTAAAAAAAGTTATGCCCTAGGGGCAGGTACCCTGCCTCAGGGGCATGACCTAGGGTCTGTACTGGATATATGTCTAATTTCATCTCCACATGTTCTTCAGACAAGGTTGGGAATCTCAACAGTTTAAGTTAAGTCCCAGGGGGCAAGTACCCTATGCGAGGGGCTGGAACCAATTTCTGTATATTGGATATCTGTCTGATTTTATCTCCTCATGTCCTTCAAACCTATATAGGAATATATGTGGGGATCTCAACAATATCCTTTTTATGACCTAGGGGCAGCATAGGAGTCATCACATGTCTACCAATGGAAGAAAAAGACAGAAGATACTTTAAAAATTGGAAACCTATATCACTTTTAAATATTGACTATAAGATTGCTTTGGGAGCCATTGCAGCTAGGATTAAAAAGGTTATTCCATCAACAATCAGTGATATTCAAAAAGGATTTATGAAGGGTAGATTCATTGGAGAAAATATCAGGCTATTATACGATACCATGGATCAACTAGAGAACGACTTTGAAAAAACCTTTTACTCTATTAACTGCAGCGTTGTGGAAAAAGCTTCACGATCTTTTAACTTTGATAATACTGTTTGTAAGTGGTTTAAACTGTTTTGTAATAACTCTAAAAGTTGTTATAAATAATGGGCATATGTCATCATTTTTTAGACTTGAAAGAGGATGTCAAGGAGATCCCCTTGCGCTTTATTTGTTTATCGTCGGTGTTGAGATTTTAGCTATAACTTTGAAGCAAAATGTGGATGTACGGGGACTGATCATTGATGTCAGTGAGTATAAATTGGGTCAGTGATGACACTTTTATTGCTCTTGATGGATCTCAACATTCTCTTAAAGCAACTATGAATATCTTGCAAGGTTTTTTTCTATTATCTGGACTTAAATGTAACATAACAAAAAGAAAGGCTATTTGGATTCGAAACAAGAAAGTTTCTAATGAATATGTCCCTAAATTGGTCTTCTTCTAACTTTACTCTCATTAGCATAAATTTTTCTCCGGATTTAAAACAAATGCTGGAAATTATTTATACGAAGAAACTAACGAAGGCAAAACAAATACTGGCAAGCTGGAGTCAAAGACATCTGTCAGTTGTTGGTAAGGTAATTGTTGTAAAAACTCTTGTTCTGCCCATATTCATACATCTTTTTTCAGCACTTCCAAATCCATCAGCAAAAGTTGAAGCAGAACTAAATCGTACATTTTTAAAATTTGTATGGGGTGGTAAAATAGAGAGAATTAAGTGTGATATACTAGTATCCCCGGAGAACGAGGGAGGACCAAATATGATACACATTTATTCATTCATTAGGTATATTAAGATAAGATGAGTTAAACGATTGCTGGAAATGAAAATGGAGCGTGGAAGAACTTAGTCAATACAACTATACTCAGAAAAAAAAAGAATATTTGGAACTTACAGAGAAGGAAATTAGAAGAATTTAGTAAGCTCATTAAAAACAGTTTTTGGAGATATGTAATTTTGGCAGTATGTAATTGGAAAGAGGAACCGCAAAGTCCAAACGAGTATTTATCTCTGAATATTTTAAATTTTATCCCCCCTAGAATGTTCTATCAATACAAATCCTGGACAGATGCCAGTATTGACATTCTGAATGATTTAGTAGATGAATACCTTTTGAAACGATAAAACAAAAAAACTAGATGCGATGATTTCTTGAAATACTTCTCCTTAATATCCAAAATTCCAAAAACATGAAAAGATGCTATCAGAAAGCATTTATTACATAATAATTTTGATAAGCAGGAGGATAAAATAATGAACTTGCAAAAACAAAATTCACTCAAGTTTGTTTGCAAAGATTTTTTAAAAAATGCAAAAAGGTAACACACTTCTAAGCAAGAAACTTGGATGCAAGTATTAAATAAAAATAAAAGTGTTGAGGAGTGGTCTGAGATTTATAGCTTAACATATTAGACGATAACAAATGTACTTTCTGTAACAGCGATAAAGTACTTAACATCTCTTCTATGATTGCAATATTACTTCACAGTTTTGGTACTGTTCTATTGAACATTTTGCACCTTCTTGCCCAAATATTGTACACTTGTCCAAAAAGAAATATTTTTAGGAAGTGAACAACTGGACAGTTTGTGTAATTTCTTGCTTATTTTGGCAAAATATTATATTTACACTTGCAGATTCAATATGCAAAATCCTTCTATTTATGCTTTTAAGCAAATAGTTGAAATGCATAAAAACATTGCAAAATACACTGCTAAGTTAAATAAAAAAGAGGACCAATTTCTTCAAAAATGGACCTAAATAATGAATATGTAACTTGGGGAAGAATCCTTTCTCTTCTTGTATTTCATTATATTTTTTTGGGTCTGATTTGATGGTAAACAGGAACAAAATACTGTAATATCACAAAGTCTATGTCACTTAGATGCTGTATACTTGTGTTTGTCTATTTAAATTATGTATCTAAAGAGATTGTGTGCCATATGCATGTGTGCATGCATGTGTGTGTGTGTGTTTTCTTTTCTTTTTCTGTACATTATATTTATTTTCCCTAGATTATCTGATAACCAGAAATGTTTGATTGTAAGGTGACCTTGGGATGGTTCCTCAACCCAGTGGTCAACCTATTATGGGGATAATAAAAAAAAAAAGGGGTGGGGTGTGGCAGCATGCTTCCTTCCCTAGGGCAGGACCCAATTGTGCATTCCAAAAACCCATAATATATGTTATAACCCTGGCCTTGATGATGACATGGCAACTTTCAGATCTTTTCTCTTATAGTACTTCAGAATTGAGATTATTAATATACATGTAGTATCCTCAATGGGTTGGTACTTTGCTGGCTTCACCAGGTGGCGCTGAAGTAGCACTGAAATGATGGTGACATTACCAGCACTTAACTGTTCCACATGTAACTAGTGTTCAACTTCCTGTTAGCTGTAATGGCTCCAAACATCTGTAACCTCTGCCCCAAATTTGCTGTTAACTAATAGTATAAATTAAATTATTAGGAAAAAAATGTGTTTCATCTCTGTTGCATCTGTGCTCCCCCCCCCCCCCACACACACATACTTAAATACACACTTTGGAGTAGTGACCACTTACCCACCTCTGAAGTCACTCAGTGATGCTTTTTCCATTAGAAGAAATAACCCATTTTACAAGCTTTGAACAGTACAGACTATAAAAAGTGTCAGGTCACAATCAATTGTATGGCAGATTTACAATTATGGTAAAGAGTATAGCATATTGAGAGAGAGAGAGAGAGAGAGAGTGAGAGAGAGAGAGAGAGAGAGAGAGAGAGAGAGAGAGAGAGAGAGAGAGAGAGAGAGATTACCTGACTTAAAATGACTGACTCTGAAAATCACTCTTACCTTCAAGTAATATGCATTATTATACTTCACAAACCACAATTTCCAACTGCATTGCTGATGTCACATGCATATTAGGATCCTCTATAGTATGCCATTCTGATCAAGAAGCCTACTAAAAATGGCTGACACAAAGTTGTAGTAAAACTCCACCAAAACATACAATCGCACCAAAACATACCTGCCAAACCTTCCAGGCTGTGTTTTTGAGACTCAGAAGGTATGTTTTGTAGTCCCTAGGGGGGTCAGTGCACATGACCCAAATAAGTGACATTTTACAATTAGGTCTTTTGAAAATAACTGGAAATTAAAATTTGAATAAAAGGAAGAAAATGTTTTCTTTGAAGCATTTAATACACTTTAAAAGAATAATAGCTGGTATACTTAGTATTGTCATATATCATCACACACACACACACACACACACACACACACACACACACACACACACACACACACACACACACACACACATATGTGCTCACATAATCACAACCACATAAACATTAAATACAAAAATGTACAAAGCTTCTGCCTTTAAAATCCATTGGACAGTGGAATACAGTATTAACTTGTACTTGTTGACTTTGCTGCTCTCAGTAGTTATTTAGAGGGCTTGAAGGTGATGCAAATGTTATTATTATTCATCTTTGCACTCATTAAAAACTGGATGGTACCATACATGTGATTCTACCAGTGGTAGGCCAAAAATACAGTTTTAAAATCCATCTACCACACACACCGTTTAGTAGTTAAAATATACTGCTTTTTGAAAATTAAAAATAAATTTTAAAATACAGAGAGACCAGCCAGAACCAGTCTACCGGGGACTGGAAATATTCCATCAGTACAATGACTGGTGTGATGATGCATGGCAGAGCAATAGGATTAGAATTATTAAAGAACAGCTGACACATGTACACAGCAAGCTGCTAATTGATTATCTTATTGTTGTAATTTGGGGAGTTTAAGGCCAAATGCAGGATGTTTTTTGAGGTGTTATAAGGAATAAAGGGATAAAAGGTGGTCCATGATGTCTTCTGAGTCTTTGATGAAAATTGGCCAACCTTTAGCAGAGTGGAGATAAAACGAAGAGACCGACCATAAAAAATGATTTTGGCAGAGACACTTGAGTAAGTATTTTGATTTTTGTCTTGTTTAATTGTTATTGTATTGTTCAAGATGTTTTAAAAGGACAGCTCTTACATTTTTTGTTCAATTCATGTCAAAATGCCGAAACATGTGCTTTCTCCCAGTGCTAAGAAACCACCAGCTAAGAAATATTACAAGTTTAACAATGCTTGGATATCAGAGTTTAAGTGTGTGCAGGCAAGTAGCAAAGGTCCTGAGTTTGCACTGTGTGTTTCAAAGGTATGCGTCTTTTGTATTTCATAAACTTTTTGAAGTTTTCATGCACATAAATTATGTTCAAGCCCTAGATAAAATAGAGTACAGCTCACGTGATTTTTCGGAACCCCACGCATCGCGGTGGGGTACTTAATCCCCTCCACTCTAGCTCCGCGATAGCACTCCGCGGTAGAGGCATAAATTGGCATAAATACCTACAAATCACCACCGCGTTTCGGCAAGTATGCCAATGTAAACTCCACCGTGGAGGGGCTAGTCAACATTACTGATTGACATCTGAACAGCCAATGAATGAAGACCACCTATGGAAAGACGGAGACGTCAAGAGTGATTTACAACCGGATACCATTTGAAGAATCAGTCGTCTTTATTTCGATCATATTTGGACAATAAAAAAGTTATTTCAGAAGGCTTGTATATTCAGTACACATTACTGTTTATAAAAGGTTGATCGACTTCTTTTGCAGTAAGTTTATGATTTTAATTTATTTCAAAGAAATATGAACAAACTTATGCACTGACTTGACGAGAAGCACACATTGCTGAGCTTCTGAAGCAGAATAAATTTATCATTTTGTTCCAAAGGAAAGTAATTCTCTGACAATTAAAATCCAAATTGACATCCGCTTCTGCTTACCCCCCCCCCCTCCAACAACAAACCTAAAACACTGAATTTACACTGAAATGCAAACCGCGTCCTTAGTCTATAAGCAGTAACAGCAGAATGACGAGGCTGAATATTATGACTCCATGTGTACTGTAAGGGACTGACCATTTAATATATGGGGTTTATATGTTGTTTTGTTTTTTTCGATGGGGATATTTTTTGTTCTTTAATCACAATATTTATTTATTTTAAGTGAAATATGGAACGGATTAATGTCTACTACAAAAATCAGAGAACGACAATTGTTTTCATGCATTTACCCCCCCCCCCTGGAAAATTCAATTGTCTCTCCCTAATAAAGACTTGACTTCAGCGGATGTTCTACAGAAATCAATGCAGTGACCATTGTGAACACTGTTGTAAAATATTAACCAGGGTTTGCATCAAAGGATGATGTAAGTTTCAGCTTGGGAACAGTGTTTTTATGACACGAAGCCATCTGACTTAACGCGCGTTGTACTTTACAGCCGCAATTATGGTCTGGTCCCGCCATTAACAACGGAAGTTTGATAATTGTTAGTAATTAATCTGAACTCGGCTTATTACCGAAATGAAAAATAATATGGAAAATTCTAAAATCTGAGATGTTCTGAGATTTTAATTTCCAACAAGTTTAGAGCATTTTGCATGGATGTATTGTCTTCACGTGTATCCTATTATTTGCTCATTTTTCTACGGCGAAAATATAAAAATAAAATATACTCTTTTAATTATTTTTAAGCAGATATTAAAGAATGCAGTTTCCTGTTTGTGACTGTTAGAGCCTTTGGTTATTGAGCGTGTTTCTGTGCCTTGTCCCGCCCTGATTTAAAAAAAATAATAAATATATCCCTTTTACTTCGGCGCCCCCCCCCCCCCCCAAAAAAAAAAAAAAAATTCCTGCAGATGCCCATGAACACACACACGACTTTAGAGCACGTGTTCGGGAGTTCCTGTGCAGTGGTGGGAAAATTTCTTTCTTTTTTTGCTTTTGCTCCATAACGCTATAATGTCTAGCACGTTATTACTTTTTTACCACTACTGAACGTTTCCAGATTTCAGTTTGTGTACGTTGAGATTTATAATCAGTCAGATTTTAATATTTTAATTCTGGCGACTGACTAAAAATGTCGACATGTCAAGCAGCGAAAAAGAAAAATTTTGGTTAACATTAATAAGCATTTTAGCGTTTTTTTTTAAACTCGCATTAGTGAAAAACTCTTCAAAACATAAGCAGAATCACGAAAAACTTTAATGGCAGGAACATCTTTTTGGCTTAGTGTGAATGAGGCGGCTGCTAATTGAAGAAAGCTTGCCAATCATGGAATACTTAAACTCTTACTGAAGCATGTACACCCCCCCCCACCAAAAAAAACACAAAACAAACGGTTTTTAATAGTAATAGATTACAAAGACTTGCGAATTAGTGCTTTGGATTCCATATTTTATGAGAGAGAGAGAGAGGGAGGGGAACTTTACTAAGAAGAGTTAATGATCTAAAATTATTCATCTTATTTTTCTGTATTATGCAATAGGAAAACGAACAGAAAAGAAAAAGTTAAACATTAATTTCATCTGATGCGGAAGTTTGTCAGATCAATGGCAATGAAAACAAACCCGCAGAAGCGCTGCTGTTGTACTTTTAGGTTTACGGTTAGCACATGAAATTAACACGTCAATATCAGCAGTGCTGATGGCTTCTCTTGTGCTAGGTTACTTGCACGTGTCAACTACATGTATCTAGAATGACCTTTTGCGGCCATTTGTGATTTTAAAAAAACCCGCTACTTTGGTAATTAATGCAAATTAGTACAGTTTAAAATAAAATAACGATGTGAAATCTTAATAATGCTTTATTTAAGCGATTGGATGTCAGAAAAAATCGTACAATATGTGAATGAGTACTCATGCATGGAGTAACCATCGGAACTTGAGCGATTTTGTTTCACTTCAGTCAGGTATGACTGCAGCTTTGTTATTAATTTGTTCGACGTTTATCGTTCTTTTCATTGCAGGTAGTACAATATCAATGACTTTCATATGATCATTAAAATTTTGTATTGAGTTTACTGAAAAAGAAATAAGGATATGAATGCATGTTTAGATTCCGATAACACAGTATTAAAGAGAAAAAAATAGCTCAATTGCGCAAAATGTAGTATTAATACAGTTTGCGAGGCATTGTCATTACGTTATCATCATCTAAAATATGATTTGGCACTATGTATCATATATTATCTTCGTTAGAACAAGGAAATATTTATAATTAACTGAATTACTACGTTTTTTTCAGTATAAAAAAGTTAGCAAATTGCTCCCCAGAGGGATAACGATGTAGATAAATCAGTGCCCCCCCGACCTCTCGTCTCTCTCTCAACCTCTGCTTGCATGTGTGATAAACAGTAAACCACGCCCATATTATCAAGACCACGTCTGCTCCGCGGTGGTGATCGGATGCGACTCCGCGAGAAAGCATAGTGTGCAGGGCTATTCTCCGCGACAACTCCGTCAGGATGCGTGGAGTGATGGTGGAGGGGTTTTTCTTAATCCTCTCCACTCACTCTCCACCCCCACCGCGATGCATGGGGTTCTGAAAAATCACATGAGCTGTACTGTATATCAGTTTAAAATATATTACAATATAATTAATTTTAAAGTTTAGGTAAATTATTCATGAAAGCATAAATACATCATGTATTTTTTTTCATTTTAATTTCAAGTCTAAAACAATCTTTATTTTTTTTTCTTTTACAGTGGTGAAACTTGCCAACAGATTTTTGGATCTGAGCCATGAAGAGAAAGAAGACCTTGAGAATGAGGCTCAGGAATACGTCCAAGTCAGGAACTTTCTCCTCAGGGTGAACATAGCTTGGAGGAGTATTGGAGAGTAGTCAGCAAACTTACAAAATCAGCAACAGGAAAACTGAAGTTAGAACTTCTTTGCAGACTGAACATGGTTGTCCTATCATTACAACATTCTAATGCTGACACAGAGAGGATATTCTCCATTCTTCGCAAAATACAAAGTGCTTCAAGGGGAAATCTGGACCAGAGAACTATTGAGAGCCTGTTAATTGTGAAGTTTAATACGATGAATGTCATTAGTGGTCACTAGACAGTGATCTCATGAATGAAACTAAGAATGTTATTGTATTTTATAAAAGAAAAATCTTTGCAGGAACTATCAGATAAACAACTTTTCCTTTTTCATTATATGACTGACTCATATTAATTAATTAATTATTATTGTAACATTTTCCATCAAAATCTTAATCTGATTCATGTTCAAACTTGCTGTTTTATTATAGTGAAGAGAATACATATTATGGCACACACAAAAAACAGCGCTTGTTTTGTTTTCCATCCCCTTAAAACATAAAATTTATGCCGATAAAAAATCTACTGGTTTAGAGGTCAATCTACTGATCAAAATTTGTAAATCTACTGGTTTGAAATCCTGGTTCTGTCACATGTATGTTATAATGTCCATTTGGTCCTAAATTAAAATGATCATTGTTGCTACTCCAGAATGGTGGTGGTATTGACATGGGGGTTTTCACTTATAGACTTTCTTTGATATATAGTTAACCATTAATGAAAATGGTGCCAATCAGACTTTCAATATGACCAGCATGGTGGCCAACATTAAATTTTTTTTATTGCTACTTCTGAATGAATGGTCTTATTTACATGGGGTTTTCACTTTTTATGATAATTTTATGTACATGACTTCCTATGACATGTTGTTGGTCCTAAATGAAAATGGTGATAATTAAATTTCCAATCTGGCCACCATGGCTGCCATCTTGAAAATCTTGTTATCGCCACTTCACCTGAAAGGATAGTTGTTGTGATATGGGGTTTTCTTATGATATGTGATTGATCCCAAATAAAAACGGTGCCTGTCAAATTTCCAATATGACTGTCATGGTAGCTATCGTGAAAATGTTGTTATTGCTACTTCTCCTTAACAGATGGTCATATAGACATGTCGTTTTAACTAAAAGATTTCTTGTGATATCTAGTTGCTCCTAATTGAAAATGGTGCTGATCAGACTTCTAATTTGATGACCATGTTGGCCATCTTGAAACTCTTGTTATAACTATTTTATAGTCATATCAACTTGGAGTTTTCACTAAAAGACTTCTTATGATAGGTATTTGATCCTAAATGAAAATGGCGCTGATTGGAAATCCAATATGGCTGCTCTGGTAGCCATCTTGATAATTTTGTTATAACTAATGGATCATAGCGATATGGGGTTTCCATTCAAAGACTTCTTGTGATATCTAGTTGGTCCTAAATAGAAATGGTGGTGATCAGACCTCCAATATGATGGCCATGTTGAAAATATTGTTATCACTACTCCTTTTTTAAGGGAGGGTCATATTGACATGGGATTTTCACCAAAACACTTCTCGCCATATGTAGTTGGTCCAAAATGAAAATGATGCCAATGTGATCTCCAAAAAATTTGACAGATCTTTTAAAAGCCATTTCTCCTGAATTTATGGCAATACTGACATTAAAAAAAAAATACAAAAACCGCACTTCTTCCTTGCAACATATAGTTGTTCCTGTATTAAAATGATGCTGATCCAACCTCCAGAATGGCTACCTTGATGGCCATCCGGAAAATGTTTACATGGCTATTTCTCCTGAATGGACAGTCATATCAACATCGGGTTTTCACTAAAACACTATTATATCAGTATGTAGCCAGTTCTGGATGAAAACAGTGCTCATCTGACCTCTAACATGGCACCATAGTGGTGATCTCAAAAATCTTGTCATCAGTACTCTTGCAAGAATGATGGCATTGACATGGGGTTTTCAGTAAAACACTTCTTGCAATATTCAATTGCTTCTAAATGAAAATGGTGCAGATCTGATAATCAACATATCCTCACTTTTGTGAAGGAGTTTTGAAAACCAGACCTAATTGACTTTGGTATCAAGTCAGAAGCCATTGCTTGCATTTTTGGACTTAATTGAGCTTATGAACACAGTGACTTGTACATACATAATTGAATTTTGACCAGACTTTGTATTTATGAACACAGTGACTTGTACATACATAAGTGAATTTTGACCAGACTTTGTATTTATGAACACAGTGACTTGTACATACATATGTGAATTTTGACCAGACTTTGTATTTATGAACACAGTGACTTGTACATACATAAGTGAATTTTGACCAGACTTTGTATTTATGAACACAGTGACTTGTACATACACAAGTGAATTTTTACCAGACTTTGTATTTAGCTGCATTTCAATGAACATGTTGATAGTCAGCACTCTGACATTGATTTTAAGGTCAAAGGGCTTAACTCAGGTTTATAGCTGTACTGGCTTATGAGCATGATAACACAAACAAATATAAATGGATTTTTATCATTTGACCCAGTTTGTGGATATATCTGAAGAATCCCTTGAATGATACTACTTCAGTAACTTAGTTATTTTCTCCAAAAATGTTAAATGGAGGGTTGCCATGAAACTTTACACACGCATTGATCCCATGATCTAGTTGGTCCTATAAACATGATGTTTTTGCTACAAGACTTCTTGTGATGTCTAGTTGGTCCTAAATGAAAATGGTCACCATGGCCACCATGGGAGTCATCTTGAAAATCTTGTTATCACTACTCCTAATGAACGAAAAGTCATATCGTAATGGGTTTTCACCAGAAGACTTCTTATGATGTCTGGTTGTCCCCTGTGAAAATGGTGCCACTCAGACATCAAATATGACCATCAGTGGCCACCTTGAAAATCTTGTTATTGCTACTCCTTCTGAATAGATGGTCAGATCAACATGGGGTTTTCAGTAAAAGACTTCTTATGGTATCTAGTTGATCCTGAATGAAAACAGTGCTATTTGAACATCCATTATGGTCACCACAGTGGCCATTTTGAAAATCTTGTTGTTGCTACTCTTCCTGAATGGATGGGCATATCAACATGGGGTTTTCACTAAACGACTTGTTATGATGAATAGCTGGTTCTAAATAAAATGGTGCTGATCTGATGTCCAATATGGCTGCTATGGCAGCCATTATGAAAATCTTGTTATCCACGCTTGTCCTAAATGGAAGGTCATATTGACATGGGGTTTTCACCAGAAGACTTCTTATAGTCTCTGGTTAGGCATTGCTACTCCTTCTGAATGGATGATCATATTCATATGGGGTTTTCATCAAAAGACTTCTAATGATGTCTAGTTGGTCCTGAATGAAAATGGTGCTGATTTGACATCCAATATAGCCATCATGCCAACCATCTTGAAAATCTTGTATATCACTACTCTTCCAGAATGAAAGTCATATTGAGATGGGGTTTCACCAGAAGACTTCTTATACTGTTTAGTTGGTCCTAAGTGAACATAGTGCCTATCAGAAATCAAATTTGGCCATCACAGCAGTCATCTTGAAAACTTGTTATGGCTACTCTTTCTATATGGATGGTGATATCAACATTGGGTTTTCACCAAAAGATTTATTGTGATCTCTAGTTGGTTCTAAATGATAATGTTGTCGAACTGATATCCAATATGGCTGCTATCTTGAAAATCTTGTTATGCTACTCCTCCTGAATGGAAAGTCATATCAACATGAGGTTTTCATGAGAAGACTTCGTATGATGTCTACTTGGTTCTCTATGAAACTGGTGCTGATCTGACCTCCAATATGGCCACCATGGCAGCCATCTTGAAAATCTGGTTATCCCTACTAGTCCCATATGGAAAGTGTTATGGACATGGGGTTTTCACCAGAAGATTTCTTATGGTGTCTAGTTGGACCAAAATGAAAATGATGCCAATCTGACATGCAGTAGGGCCACCATGGTGGCCATTTTGAAAATCTTGTTATCACTTCTCCTGAATGGATGGTCATATTCACATGGGGTTTTCATCAAAAGACTTCTAATGATGTCTAGTTGGTCCTAAATGAAAATGGTGTCAATCTGTCATCCAATTTTAAAATCTTGTTATTGCTTAAAAATAACATCAGAGATTGTGGTATTTTGTTTTATTTTTGTCTTCCCAACATTGCATCACCACATGTCCATTATTATTAGTTTCTTATTGCTTCATAGGTATACACTTCCCATGGTCCCACCCTAATCATGCCTACCTGGTTTTGTGAGAGACAGGTGTTCGACAAAGTGGGAGGATTGGATGAAGGAGGAAAGGTCTGTACAGTATTCTTCATGCACTTTAATCAGGACTGTACACTTTCACAACTTCTAATGATATTAGCATCATCAATGGGTGCAGTCAAAAATACCAAAATGATATTGCAAAGCCTGTTGCATTATGGGCTTGTATGCAGATTTACTACTGTAGTATGAACTCTTAATGATAGAAAATTTGACTTGCAGGTTCATCTGGGCAGATGGGCTATATGTGTTACATGAGGTTTATTCTGTGTTGAATTTTGACCAAGCCAGTGTATATTTTATATCAGTAAACTCACATGGAAATTGGCAATTTTTCATATATGCTTCATAAACATACATTTTGCCATGTCAGCTTGTGAGTGGCTTTTCTTTTCCAGCAGTCCAGTAATCCCCAAGTGAAAATGTTCAGTAGCAGGGAATGTGGCAATAGCTATAGTACAGCTCATGCGATTTTTTTGTTTTTTCAACCATCGTAGTGGTGCAGTGAATCCCCTCCATGCTCACTCCATATTGAAGCTCCTCATTGGAGGGGCAAGTACCTAGGAAGTCACCACCGTGCCACCATGAAGGGGGCTTGCAGACTTGTAGACATTATTGATTGACATTTGAATAGCCAATGCATGAAGACCACCCATGGAGAGTTATTTACAATCGGGTACCAAACAAAGAATCAATCATCTTTATTTCAGTAATATATTTAGACAGTAAAAAAAATCATTCCAAAAGAGGTTTGTACATTCAGTAACATGTATTATGAGAAAATATTGGTCTTTTTCTATGCACAACTATTTGCAGTTATTGCTGATGTCAAACATTGATGTGCATTCCTAATTCCTTTTAACCAATGGAAACCTAACAGTTTTACATCATGATCAATGGAAAGTAGATATTGCCAACACTTTTAGGAATGTTGCATTTTCACTTTATTTAAAGAGATCAGAATTAACTTTCACACTGACTTGGCAAGAGGCACATTTTTCGGCTCATACTGAATGGCCTAAATTTATCCCGTTGTTATCTTAATTTGTTCATGTTTCTTACACAAAAATATATGTAAAGTGCCTTGCACAGGGACACATAATGGTAGCCAACCCTACCAACTATCTCGAATCACCTTGGCACTAAATAAACCTGAAGGTCGGACTGGCTCACCAGGATATCAAAAGATTTTATGGGAGTCCTCACGACCTGAAATTGTTAGTGATTTCTGTGGGGCGGAGTGGAAAGGATAGACTGCCAATTTGACCTGCCTTGAATTCATGTGTTGCTATGCTATAAAACACCAAACCAAACCAGATGTACATCAAATCATGTGTATTTTTCCATTCTGGAAACAAAAACAAAACAAAACCTTCCAGTCCAATATCCCAGATTGTTTTTTGTACCTTTTATGCAAAATGTTAGTGAAAATAAGTGCCGTCATGTAGTGGTCTGTCTTTGGCAATTCTGCATACAGCTCTCTCTCTCTCTCAAATGAATTCGAGGATTTGATCAATTGTATTTTCAGTTGACTTTTATCAATGGTTTTTGATAATTTGCATTATGTCAAGACTGCATGCACCCACTCATTTAGCCCTCAACTTTAGTCCTTCTCTTTCACTATCTGTTCCCTCCTTTCTGTTATTCTTGTGGTTTAATTTACATGTTTTACTAAATCATGGTTAATTTAAAATAATGAAATTTGCTTTTAGATCTAACTTTGCTTCCTGCAGCGCATTGTTCAGTGACTGCTCACAACCTACTCACTGGAAAATCCCGAGGTGTAATCTGGGACTAGAATCAAAGGGATGTTCCTCTCCTTTTATGTTATTATTGCCCAGTTCCCTCCTCCCTCCCCGCTCTCATGTCCTGTCAAAAAAGGATGATATCTGGATTGTTGGAAGTTTACTAAGGTATCAGACTGGGATCATGTTAGTTTTTATTCTAATTGGAGGGGAGAATAACTTCCTTAGATTGTGGACTAGTGCCAGGAATAAATAAAGCAACAAAATAATAGCAGGTAAGTATTGCATAATTAAACTTAGTTTTACACATGCCCAAACATTTTTGTTAACTCCCAGACCTCCCCCCATTCCCCCAACACAGCGTGTTCATCAAAACACAATTTCCAATAAATGTTGTAAAGAAAAAAATAGAAAGAGAGACCTTCTTGATACCACAATGCCCTTAACAGTAAACATTCATGATTTGCATAATGCTCATGGAAACCTATCACGACTAGAGCTAATTAAAAGGTAAAGATGGTAAGAGATAAGCAACCACCACTCCACCAGTTGCTTAATTGACTGACAATAGCTTGAGTGATTTGTGTTTGCTAGTCGTTTGAGCATTGCTATGGGAGAACCCATTAGGGTAATTTAAATAGGTAAAGTACACAAAGTGGAACTGCCCAATTTGTTTGTAGTTAGGTAAATCAGGGATGCTTGTTGAAGAAATAAAAGGTATTATACTTTGTTGCCTTGAATGAGATTGTATAAGTCACCTTTATTAAAGATCATTGACTACTTAGTGATCAGTGGCAAGTCCAGTTTTATTCCATACATAAAATCCAAAATGTGATTATTTTGGTAGTTGGAATGATAAAGTTAGGAGCAATGTGGAAGAGTGATTCATTTTTAGCTCTACTGGTAATAGACCAGAAGAGTTTATGGGATGGTATGTCGTCCGTTGTCTCTCCGTCCATTATCACAAGTTTTCGCTACTCCTCCTAAGCTATTTAGAGGATTGCCATGATTTCTTCTGATGTCTAGTTGGTCCTAAATAAAAATGGTGTTGATCTGATGTCCAGTATGACCACCATGGCAGTCATCATGAAAATCTTATTATCAGTACTCCTCCTGAATGGAAAGTCATATTGACAAGGGATTTTCACTAAAAGACTTCTTATGATGTCTAGTTGGTTTAAATAAAAATAGTGCTGATCTAATGTCCAATATGGGTGCCACAGCAGCCATCTTGAAAATCTTCTTATGGCAACTTCTCCTGAACAGAAAGTCACAGTAACATGGGGTTTTCACCATAGGACTTCTTATGATGTCTGGTTGGTCCTAAATGAAAATGGTGCCTATCTTTAAAATAATGTTATCTCTACACCTCCCAAATGGATGGCTATATCAACATGGGGTTTTCACCAGTAGACTTCTTATGATACCTAGGTTGCTCCTACATAAAAATGGTGCCAGTCATACATCCAATATGACTGCCATGATGGCTATCTTTAAAATCTTGTTGTCACTGCTTCTCCTGAATGGATGATCATTATGACATGGGGTTTTCACCAAAAGGCTTCTAATGCTGTCTACTTTGTTCTAGATGAAAATGGTGCCAATCTGACATCCAATATGTCCACCACAGCAGCTGATCTGAAAATCTTGTTATCACTGAAGAATATCAGAGATGGTTTCAACACTCAGCAGTTAAAAGGAAGAAATGGTCTTATCTTGAATTCCTTGAAATTCTTTTCACTCAGTAGAGCATCAATCCCTTTGAGGGACACTTGTTAACTCACCTGGCCATAAGGCCAAGTGAGCTTATGGTATGTCATCATGTGTCATCCATCATGTATCATGCATCCATCCATCAACAATTTGCTTGTTACCACTCTGGAGTCCATATTTCTGATCCAGTTTTAATCAAACTTGAAATTTGGGTTTATATCATCAAAATCTCAGATGAGTTAGATAATGGGTCAAATAGTGTATGATCTCTATTACTTACAGTTAATTTACACTATGAATACACAAAGAAGAATATTTATAGAATCTTTAAGCTGGTACACTAGCCTACCAATGTAAATATTTACTTTTTATGAGACTTAAATCGTTTTCTTGGAAAATGTGGCATGTGTTAATGTAGAATGTTCTAGTGCAAAATTTCTCATTTTCAGGGAGTGCCAGAGGATTTGATCTTCTTCTACAAACACCTGGAGCTGTGTGGGGAATTGTACTGCGTGGAACAGGATCTCCTTATGTACAGACACCACCCAGGGTCTGCCACCTCCTCCATCACGGAGTAAGTCTGGCTATGGCATCCTGCTCACACTCCTATCAAACTAAGGACATTTTAATTTTATTTCTATCAATGTGTACTAAGTGTACACGTCATTGGTCAGTTTGTAAAGAATTGATAGAATTATTGATTGATAGATAATAGATTAATTGATTGATAGATACATATATACCTAGCCACACACATTATCAGCATAATAATTTGAAGTCCGTACAAAATTGTTTATTTTACAGTAAAACATTCCTCAGCCAGACATAGTTGTGACAAATAATTTTGTCAGTTACAAATTGGTGTCTTGTATGCAGAGGTTCTGTTAGTCTGCACATGCAGGATTAAATATAGGCCATTTTTAGAGAAGTTTCACTGTAACATGATGACTATCTTAAAATTAACTTATACGTGACTTATAAGTCACTTATGTTCATTACTTATAAAGGGCTTAATTAGGTGAATAATTAGGATTATATATGCCAATTAGGCATCTCACTTATAAATGAAGTATACTTCACTTATAAATGAAATGTGAGACATTCACTTACTACACTCATAAGTGAAATTTAAACCATTCACTTACTATGCTTATATGTGATATCAACATATTCCCACTACACTAGTTTTCATGAATTTTGGATTTAAGAATGGCACGCACCCCCAGCTTGACAGGAAATCATCATGTCCACAAACTTAAATACATGTCATTAGTTTGATAGAAAGTATACATGTAAATGGCTGTCAATAAGTTCCAACCTTATACAGATATCATACAATTTCATTTAAATGACAGTTAGTGAAATGATTCCAATGTATTAAGCCTGCTGCTTTGAATCACCACATTTGAAACAGCCTGCCCAGTAGCAAACTTTTAGCTGAAATAAAACAAAAAAGTGACAACCATAGACATAATTTATTCCCCATGTAATAAATAAAAATTGTCTTTCAAATATATGTTTCGGGTGGAGTCCAGTATCATCAGGTAGGCCTCTACACCTGAATCTGAAAGCAGGTTTCGACACATCAACATCAGTGTAGTTTCTTTCAGAATCCAACGGCCATTCTACTTCAGCTGGTAAATGAATGCTGTCTCAAAAATCAATCATCAGTGTGTGAATCTTTGGATATTTGTGTATACCACATCATGCTGGAAAGAACAATAAGTGAAAAGAAACAAATCTGCAATAGGGAACAAGTTTGCATAACATAATTCCATCTGAAGGCTGTCATGGTTTAAATTCTGGAAACCGGAGAGGAAGCATGGCTCAACCTAAATTATGATAGTTTTCACCATGGAAACCAATCAGACTCTGGATTTCTGTCATTGAAACGTCTTTTTG
Source organism: Margaritifera margaritifera (assembly GCA_029931535.1). Taxonomy (NCBI): domain Eukaryota; kingdom Metazoa; phylum Mollusca; class Bivalvia; order Unionida; family Margaritiferidae; genus Margaritifera; species Margaritifera margaritifera. The sequence goes on from JAQPZY010001609.1 coordinate 5,097,871, forward strand.
ATGTCAAATAATTTTTCAACTGATACATAATTTAGCATTTAATGCAGGATAATAATGTTTTAAATGAAATTTAGAAACATAATTTATTGCTGGATGCTGAAAAAGTCCCTGTTTCAAGGTGTGTCCCCAATGTGTGGGTGTGTATTCTCACTCATGTCCCCATTTTGCAATTTACACACACACACTCACACATTATTTTATTCTAGCTTTGATTGGTTGAAAGTTATTAATTTTTTAAAAAAATTCATAGTAGCACCTTTTGTTGGACTTATATTTTGCAGTAAACCTTGAACTTGAGTGTGTGTTTGCAGTAACTGCTGTCCATGAACTTACAGTTCACTTATACTCAACTGTTAAAGGCATTTACCACCTATGAATAACTTGTATGTAAATTATAAGTGTAATGTTGGTGAGCATGGAGTAATATTGTATTCACTTAAACTGTATTTATACAGACTGATATTTCACTTACATCATTACATATGCAAAGTACTGTATAAGTAGCTTATAAATCCCCTATAAATCAAGCATATATCACTTATAAGTCAGAATACTGGTAAGTTATTTCAATTAGGAGTTCATCATTTTCATCCCTATGCCTGCACCTTTTGATGTCCAAAATGCCTGATTTTAATGCTTGGCAAGTACAGTAATATATAGGTGTTACGACTCTAGGTCTTAAAATTCAGTAACAGAAAGAAAGTGAAACCAACAATTTAAGTAATATCAGCAAGCAATTTATTTCACTATAATACAAAGTAAAATTCAAAAGACACTTACAGTTTGTGAATTAAATTCCAACTAATCCTAAATGTCCTATCACAAGTCCAAAAATATAATATGTTCAGAATTAATTCCAATAGTCTTGAATGTCCTGATATACCACAATGATACAATCAAGAATGTCTTTGAATGAGTGCACAAAAATCCAAAGTAATATATTAATCCAAAAGTCAATGAGCACTTATAATAATTCCAGTGAATGTTTAAAAAAATAATTCCTCTCGAATAATATCATGAGTTCAATGGCACAATGTAAAATCTGATTACAAAATGATTCCCAAACTGATCTTAAAACCGGAATGAAGTTAATGCATATCAAGTCTCTATTATATACATATTTCTAATGATCCACATCATAACAGGACAGGAGTCATTCTATGGAAAAAACCCAGCCTAATAGCAAACACGACCGGCCTTGAACTCAAATGTTGTCAACATCCTGTATTTTTAAAGTACAAACAATTACAGCCTTACTATAATGGACAAAGTTAAGTACACATTTTAGATACAGTATACATAACAATAAGATAAGTACACATTTTAGATACAGTATACATAACAATAAGTTAAGTACACATTTTAGATACAGTATACATAACAATAAGATTGTTATATCAGCATTTGGGGCAGATGTGTAACATAGAATAGAGATTCCTCGTGGAGTTTGATACATCCTTGATAATTCAACTAAAAAGCCCATGTAGTATAGATCCATTTGTTAATATCCAAGTTGCAACAATGTATGTGAAGACTTAAAATTATTAAGTAAGGAAAATTGTTGATAATTTTTTTCTCATTTTGAATAAGGTGCCTAATCAGACTTTGTTACAGCAGCTTTTCTTGCATAATACTTATCAAGATAAAAATAAATATTTGCATCAATCTATATCAGTTAATATTTTCATGCCTGCAAGACGTGAAGTAGGTTTTTTAACTGTGTTACAGGGAAACCATCTGGAGACTGCGAGTGGATTTTGTACAGAGACGGGTCCTTGACAGGTGGGAGACTTTCACCATTTGGAATGCCGGGAAACAGGGACGCAAACTATTCAGATCTCTGACACCTCAAAACCAAAAAAAGGTAACAGCATCAAGTGTTTGTGATATCTTCGTTAATTAAATATCCTATATTCTCAGTAGTGGTGTGAACATGTATGTAATTATCTTTGACACTTACTCTCCCCAACCCTACATGTGCACATTCTGTCAGTAAGTATATTCACCACTCAAGCTGTCCATGCCTGGCACTGCTGCCAGAAAAGTACAATGAGCTCCGACTTTAAGAATTATTGCTTAGTGTCAGAGTACTTAACTTTTAGGTAAATGAATGTGTTTAAGTGTCAGAACAATAAACAGTTTGAAGAAATTTTTAGTTCATTGCACTAGGCAAAGTAAAATGTATTTTTCTCAGTGAAGGTCATTACCATACCTGCCATAACACAACATGTTGCTCTAAAAACACGAGTTTTTACTCCCCAACCCCCTACATGGTAATGTGTCAAAGAACACAGTTTTCAGTAATATTACCCCCCCCCCCCAAAAAAAAAAAAAGATAGAGACATTTCTTTTCTACTACAACATATGCCTGTAACCTGTAGTCTGTATAAACAGTAAACAGCCCTGCATAGTGCACATGTAAAACTATCCTTGAGGCAGTTTATACAGTTGATTGTCATAGAGGCAATTAAAGATAAGGTGGTCAGAGATAAACAACCACCATTTCACAGATTACTTAATTGACTGACAAAAGCTGGGGTGATTTCATGTTAAGTCCTTTGAGCACTGCTGTGGGAGAGCCCATGAGGCTAGTTTACATACTTAAAGTACACTAAATGGAACAACCCAATTTGTTTGAAGTTAGGTAAATCAAAGAGATGTGTGTTAAAGAACAAAAGTTATTACACATCATTGCTTTGAATGATAATATTTAAGCCATCTTTAATTAAAGATTATTGGCTAGTTCATGATCAGTGGCAACATTTTTTTTTAGTTGGATTTTACTCCATATATAAAATGTAAAACTTTATTATTTTGGTAGCCAGAATAGTGTACAAGTGTGATTCATTTTTTAAGACAAAATGTCAAATAGCAGGTGTTATTCAGGGAAGGATGAGCCATCTAGGAAGTGAGCAAAACCCAGCAGAACTTTTGGTTGACAGAGTTTGACTTTGTGGAGCATAGCAGCTTGGGGGAGCATTTTATTCTTTGCACATACTGTAAATACCACATCAGCATTAGTCATTCTGGAGTGTATGACATCCATCAACATTGCAACACCACGTAGCATCAGGACAAAACAAGAATACAGAATGCAATTCCAAAAGTAACTAAGGGACCAACAAGGTTATTTTCTGGGGGAAAGGGGCTGGGATTTTTTTATATTATTTCCGGCTCTCAAATAGCTTGAAAAAAATATTCTTGCTCTGATTTATAGCAACAGCAAAAAAAAAACTTTTATAAATTATATTAGTGAAAAAGAAAAAAAAAATCCCAGGCCTCCCTCAACACCCCACCCATCCCCAAAAATTAAATGGTTGGTCATTAACATGTTTAAACAATCATCAACAGACCATGGCACAAGAGCTGAAATACTTTCCTGCAATTTCATCGCAGAGCACAATCTGCCATTTGCAATTGCGGATCATTTTTCAGACCTGTATGTTTGACACTCCCTCAGAGCAGTGCAGATGCAGAAAGATCATTTTATATGCTGAGAAAAATTCAACAAAATCCTAAGGGAAGTTTGAACAACAGTACCATCAAGTCTCTAATGAGTGCAAGATGAACACAAATGACAATTGCATTACCTTCAAAATCCCAACTGAACTAGTGATAGCAGCAAAGACTGCATCACATTAAGGCCATATTCCACTCACAGGAACTTGGTGTATTTTTTATTTAATGTCTGTGTGGTTGTGATTATGTGGGTGTGGGTATGTGTGACAGAACAGAGAGGTCAGCTTAGGACAGATCAGGAAATTTTATAAATTTCCTCATTAGTTTTGACTTTAAATTGGGAGGATTTTCATCAATCCAACTTTTAGCATGCAAATGGACAAAAATGACAACTATTTAACAAATTTCCTTTTTCTGTATTAAAATATGTACATCATCTCATCACATCAGTTCTTTCATAGTAACTTGTTATGTTTCCATTGCCTTTATCTCATCACATCGGTTCTTTCATAGTAACTTGTTATGTTTCTATTGTCTTTTTAGCCTTTCTTGGTAGATCATTGCCTAGATTCTATTTGTGGCAGTCCTCATCAGTGTTAATTTCAGATTTTAGGAGATGATGTATCATTACTGGATCCAGGTTTCCTCTGGGGTCGGTGTGAAATTTCCTCAGAATAGAAAATGTCCTTTCAGTGTCTGCATTGGAATGTGGCTGTGTTAGCACAACTCTACTCAGTCCACCAAGAAGTTTAAATTGTTTCCTGCTTGTAGGTAGATTGAGGTTGCTGACTGCCTTCCAGAACTGCTCAAGATTGGTCAAATTTGTGAAGTTCTTCTTAAAATCGACTTTACAGGAATGGCAGAATGCATATTAATTTCCCTTTGAACTTGATTTCACCACTGAAATTCCTGTTTTCATCCAATATTGAATTTTGTGTGATACTTTGGTTGTTTAGATTTTGGCATTTTAGCATTGGGAGATAACACACACTTAGATATCTAAAAAAACTTGAAATACTGAAGCCAAACTGACCTGTTTTAAGACACTTGAACTCTTTAGTAATGACTAATCCAACCATAATCAATTAACATCTTTATTCCTTTCCAAATTACTTCTGATCACATATAGTATAATCCATCGCAACAAGCTTTAAACAACAATGCCAAACCGACCATGCCAAAAGAATCGAAGTAATGTTAATTGTTTTATGCTGCTTGAGCTCTTTAGTAATCCAGCCGTAATCCTTTAGCATATTTAATCCTTTCTGAATTACTAATGATTACACATAGTATAATTCAGTTATTACTTTTAGGTTATTGTCTGTCAAATTAGCAATTAAAGCGTATTGCTTATGTAAGCCAGTTCACAGTCTTTATCATAAATATATTACATTGGAAGCAAAGTGTGAGGAAAAAAAATGGAAAAATTTCTGTTCTGGAAATTTTCAAATTATAATTTTGAGTACACAGGAGATTTCAGTGAGTGATGGGAGGGATGAGAGATACCCCTCATCTTGGAAGGAAAACCTTCCCGGCGAGGTTCACATGTTTGTACAAGTAAATGACTTATTCTCAATTGTACAAAAAAAAATTTCTTTGGGGTCACATGCACTGATCCCTCTTCTGACCTCAAAACACTTTTTGAGTCTCAAAAAACCCCCCAACACTGTCTGGAAGATTGGCAGGTATACATTACACATAATTTTAGGATGTGGAAGCCTTCCACAGAAAGTCTTTATAATTATTGCCAAAGAAGTAAAAGAAATCCATTAAATATTTTACCTCTTGAAGATCTCATACTTCTATTAAAAATATTACAGTGTGTGTATTGCTGGGAAAGGTCTAAACACTTACAGAAATGATGTTTTCAAGTGATGTCCCTGGCCTGTTAAAAATAACTCGGGGTCAACAATAAAGCCTTTTTATTTACTATATTTAGAACATTTGAGACTTTTGTTAAAAAGTATTTAAATCAAGAACCAATATTGATATTTCAGGATGGTGTGTATGGTGTATATATCTCCAACATACTACAAGATCTTTATGGTTCTTGATTGAAGTGTTGACCAAGAAAGAGAAAACAGAATTTAATTTATGCTAGTCCTGGAAATTGTTGATTTTCCATCAGAAATAATTTGATAATTTCACTGGAATGAATTATGAAAAATATTTGTTCACTGTGGTCAATAGACATAGATAACATTATGACCAAGAAATTTGATCCACCATTTTGTCACTTGCTTGGTCTAGTGGTAAGCAAAGCCACCTGTCACTCAGGAGTACCACGTTCAAATCCAAAAAGGTACTTATTTTTTTGTCTTCAAATTTTTTTTATGTGTTTTTTTTTTACCTTGTGTTAGGAAGGAAAATTATGTTACTACTGATATTTTCTGTGCAAATATACACAAAACACAGCAGAACATAACCAGTAAAAAGCTGACATTATTGCACAGGATACCATAAGAAATCTGCTACTTCAATCTGTTATACATATTGCTAGCCAATACATTTGAGCATAAAATATAAAGAAATTTTGCTTGTTCTGAGTGAATAATGAAATATATTTCATCTTGTGAGTGAAGAACTCAAATATTTTCACCCACCGTATGAAATATATCCGTTATTCACTCGAAAGAAGCAAATATCCTCTATGTAATCAACAATTACATAGCTCACTTTTATGAAGCTTGTAGTTGTCTCCAGTATCCATTGTAAACTTTAATTGTCATGCAGAAAATAAATTCTGACTAGAGAGATCTTAACAACAAAATACTGGTCCCTTTTTAACTAAAGTCTTCTTTTACAGTTATTTATCTGCACATTTTAACTTTTAATCTGTATAAATTTAACATTTAAAATTGTAATCGGCACTATAGAGCCAGCAATGCTGATAGATCATTCAACCACATACATACATACATACTGTGACAGGGCACTAAAGACAAAATAATAAAGAACATTCTTTCCTATGATATAAAAGTAGAGGTAATTATAAAGAGTTGATAAAAACCAGAGATTAAGTTTGTTTTTGTATTTTTTAAAAATCATTGTTATTAAAATCTGCTTCAGAAGCTGTTATCACTGTCCACCTCTAGAAGCCAGATATTACTAGGTGAAAGTCACAGGCTTTGAGTAACCTTTGAGTGACAGCCAGAAGTACAAACATAGTTCATGCATCAGTAATTACTTTAATTAGCCACTACAGATTATACCTCACATAAAAAACATGTAGCATGCAGTTCACTCATCTAATTCCTATACATATGCAATACACAGTTAATCTGTTGAGGGTAACAATATGCAGTGTATAGTCATTAATATGGAAAGTTTACTTTTGAATAAACATATTTATTCCTACTTCCAACTGCACTGGTCATAAAGGGCTGTATATACCATGCACAAATCTCTGCGGGCATGAACTAAATACAGATACATAACTGGTGTTAGTAAAGAACACATTTTAGGTCACAGTGACCTTCTGTGGTTGTAAGGGTTTAGTACTAACAGAGATGCATACAATTATAAAGTTTCATGACTCTAACATCAATAGCACCCAATATGACCTTTCAACTTAAAATTTCAACAGTCACTGATGCATGAAATATAGGTCACAGAGACCTCATTTTGCAATAGGATGTAGTTCTTATCAAGATCCATTCCCTCACCAGTATAACTCTATAACTCTCTCTCTCTCTCTCTCTTTCTCTCTCTCTCTCAATATATATATGTATATATATATATATATATATATATATATATATATATATATATATATATATATATATATATATATAATCCAGTACAATTTTTAATGTTAGTGGCAGTGACCTTTCGTTGCAAGGGTGTGGTACTAACAGTGAAGCATACAATCATGTAGTTTGATGATAATGCAGGAACAGTGATTGAGATTGAACCTAAGACAGTGAAGCATGAAATATGGTTCACAGTGACCTACTTTAGTGATAAGGGTGTACTGCTCATCAAGATGCATCTTCTCACCAAGTTTCATGATTCTAGGTATAACTATATATACAGGGTGCAAAAAACCTATTTGGTCATAAGCTAAATGCAAAAACGTAATATAAGCCAATAAAATGTGAAATGTAGGTCACAATGACCTTTTGTTGTAAGGGTGTGGTACTAATAGAGGTTCATACAATCATCAAGTTTGATGATTCTAACATGAACAGTTCTTGAGAAATAAACTTAAAACAAAGTTTTACCAATGTCAGTGAATTGTGAAATATGGGTTAAAGTGGCCTACATTTGTGATGAGGGTGTACTGTTATCAAGATGCACCCCCTCACCAAGTTTCACGAATCAGGGTATAATTGGTGCATAAAAACTATTTAATAATGAGCTAATTGCAAAAACTTAACCTCAGCCAGTAAAACGTAAAATGTAGGTCATAATGACCTTTTATTGTAAGGGTGTGGTACCATGTTTTGCAGTACCACTCCATCACAACCACCAACCACCCTTGTCCCAATTAACATTTTATGTATTAAGATATGGCAGGTAATAAAATGTAAATAATTCTGCATAAAAAATAGTGAATTAATGCAGTTTACAAATGTACAGTGTAATGATGTTATCCAGTATTAGTTTACAGTTTTCAAGTTCCACCTTTTGTAATACAGTTCATTGGTAAAAGGTCAAAGGCCAGTTTTAAATACTTCCTGAAGTATAACTGATGACATGAAGAAGAATCCAAATAAAATATTTTACAAAAATCATCTTAAATGATACAATTTTATTAAAATATTTGGTTTAATTTGAGATAAATGTTAAGTTTTTAGCGACATTAAAAGAAAATTGGGATGTTAGGGTTATGACCTTTGGCCTGTTATTTTCTGTATAAGGGCTTTGATCCATTTGTGGTGTTTATTTTCATAACCATGTATGTTACAGCTTCAGTATACCATAAGATGAATAAGATGAGTGAAATCTGAAGTGGACCCTGTTTGGCGCTCATAGTATGTCCCATTTGGTTACACTGCTTGGATAGAGGAAGGGGTATGGATTCTCAAAGTTGTGCTGGCAAGGAGGTTAGCAATCACAGATTTACAGCTTTGCTAGTAAGGAGGTAGACTGTATCACTCTGGCAAGGAAGTGAGTAGTTACTGATCACAGGAATGCATGCAAGCAGATGAGTGGTCACAGATTGCATAACTGCTGGGAAGGAGATGAGCATTCTAAGATTACAGAATGCTTGCAAGGAGATATGTGGTTGTGGAATACAGCACACTGGCAAATGAAGACTGGTTACAGATTACAGCCGTGTGTGGTCACATATTGCAGAACTGCTGGCAAGGAGTTAGGTGGTCATACATCAGCAGTGCAAACAAGGAGATGAGTGGTTACAGATCACAGGAATGTTTGCAAGGTCGTGAGTGATATTAGATTGTAGAACAGTTGGCAAGGAGGTGAATGGTTACAGATTTACAGCACTGCTTTGAAGGAGGTGAGTGGTCTAAGATTACAACAATACTTGCAAAGAGATATGTTGTCACAAGTTACAGCACTTCTGGCAAGTGACGAGTGGTCACAGATTACAGCACTACTGGCAAGTGAGGAGTGGTCACAGATTACAGCACTTCTGGCAAGTGAGGAGTGGTCACAGATTACAGCACTACTGGCAAGTGAGGAGTGGTCACAGATTACAGCACTTATGGCAAGTGAGGAGTGGTCACAGATTACAGCACTTCTGGCAAGTGAGGAGTGATCACAGATTACAGCACTACTGGCAAGTGAGGAGTGGTCACAGATTACAGCACTACTGGCAAGTGAGGAATGGTCACAGATTACAGCACTTCTGGTAAGTGAGGAGTGGTCACAGATTACAGCACTAATGGCAAGTGAGGAGTGGTCACAGATTACAGCGCTTCTGGCAAGGATTACAGATTATATCATTGATGGCAAAGATGCGTGTGGTTACAGATTACAGAACTGCTAGCAAAAAAGGATATGGTAACATATTTACGCACTGGTCACAGATTTACAACATTGCTGGCAAGAAAAAAAGCAGCCACAGATTCACAACACTGTTGGCAAGTGGTATTAATCACAGATTGCAATACTAATGGCAAGGAGCTGAGTGGTCACAAATTACAGCACTGCTGGCCACAAAAGAAGTGGTCACACAACACAGCTAGCATGGAAAGGAATGGTAGCAAGCTTAAAACAGTTTGAGCAAGGAGGAGGGGTGGAAAGATTACAGGACTGCTGCAAGAAGAGATTATTCACAACACTGCTGGCAGGTGGGGAGTGATCACAGATTACAACACCTTGATGGTATGGAGGTAAGAATGGTCACATTTATACATCTGCTGGCAATAAAGGAAATCAACACAAATTTACAGCACGTCAGGAAGGAAGTGATGACAGATTTACTACACTGTACTGGATTAAAAGAAAGTTGTCACATATTCACAGCATTGCTGTGATGGGAATTAGTGACCACAGACTTGTTACATTGTACTGACAAGTAGGTGAATGGTCACAATCTTTCAGCGCTGATTGCACAGAGGTAAGTGTTCACAGATTTACAAGACTGTGCTGGCAAGGAAGGAAATATCACAAATTTAGAACACTTTACTGTCTGATTTTCAACACAGTACTTTCAAAAAAGGACATTGTGACAGATTTACAACACTGGTTTGGTTTGGTTAGGTGTTTTATGGTGTAGCAACACAAATAAGTTATTTAGTGCTTAGGCAGTTGGAGTCAGTTTTGCCTTGCCCAGGGACACACCACGGTAGCCAACCCAGGCTGATCCGATGGTAGGATTTAAACCCACACCCATTTGGTCATGAGTCTGGCACACTAACCACTGAGCCATGGTAGCTCCTGCCTCCATTAGTCACTTGGTATGACATGAATTGGGCCTATTCTAAATCCCTGACCCCATGGGGTTACAATACTGGTATGGCAAGGAAGGGAGTGCTCATGAAGAGCATGAAGTAATGCAAATTTCACAATTTGTAATGAACAATTAAGGTTATTAATATAAAAAAAGGTAAGAATTAAAAGCATAACAAAAGTTAGTTTAGCTGTGACATTTGTTTGTTTTAAATAATTTTTCAGGTTTCTGCCTTTTGTGATGTTGATGAAAAGAAGATAGCAAAGAAGTTTTATATTTATGAAGAGTCTAAGGTACAGTAAGATACACTCTTATCAAACTTTCATGCTTTATAAAATACACCATATTCAATATAATATGCATACATGTCTTAATAAGTGCACCGCTCTCATTTTGATCAGAACTAAAGAAAAAAACTCACTAAGCACAAATTTGTCAATCTTAGCATGTGTTGCAGGAAGCAGCTGCTAAAACCTACCTAGAACATCCTGATTTTCTTGGAACTTACCACTATGTATATATGATGTCTCAATACCACCTAACCTTGTGGGTTAAATCAGTCTCTTTAGCGAAACCATATTGAGAGACTATGCACCTCGAAACATGGACAAAGGGAGCAAACTCTTCTAGTATGCACATCCAGATAATGGTGACATCTTTTATTGAAAAAGAATGCCCTTATATAAAAGGTATCCCAGAAGGTATATAATAGTGAAATCCATAGGTACATTTTAGGCATATGTAAGTTACAAACTAGGTATTACATTTTGTATATGGTATGTATATGTCAGATATATATTATTTGAAACCAATTTTTAGAAAATTTGGCCACCATTTTTTGTGCCTAATTTGTACCTGACTGGATTAAACTTTTTTTCTTTCTATGTAGGTATGCAAGAGGTACTAAAGCAATACACCTAAATTATACCTCTGAGAAAGGTACATCCAAGGTACAGTTAGTCTCAACGTACCTTTTAGGTATGACTTGATAGTTACCTATAATGTATATTTGAGGTATGCATCAAGTAATTTATCTTAAATGTACCTTTTGCAAGGTATAGTTGAGGTGTGGGATCTGATGTACACTTAATTATACCTCTAAGAGAGGTACATTTGAGGTACAAGTCTCTTAGTACATTTTGTTATGTTTTTATGGGTACTTAAAAGGTACAGTGCATTAAAGGTATGCTTCAAGTAATGTACCTCAATAATTATACCATTGGTAAAGTATACCTAGGTACTAGTTCTGAGGTACACCTAAATTATACCTCTAAGAAAGATACCTCTAAGGTTCATATCAAGCAATCTGAGGTATATAGAAGACATACCTGATGTATACCGACAAAAAGGTGTGCTTCAAATATACTTGGAGCCATTTAGAGATTTACTACACAACACTCTTCCTCTCTCTCTCTCTCTCAAGACCTTGCTTCTGACTATGGAAATGCATGGGAAAGGTTGTGTTTTCTAGATGTTAATACTCATTACTCATGACTGCAAAATCACAGGCTGACTTAAAATGGATAACAAAATAGTTTATGTTTACCAATGATGCAAAGGACATGTATAATGAAAGATAGTCTGTAAAAGTACATTGCAATAAATGGTTAAAGTGCTTACTGCACATCCACTTTCCCCCCACACCGACCCATACCTCTGGACAGTTTGGATAACAATCATATACATAAAAATATATGATCTAAAATAGCTGAAAAGGAAAAGGAAAAAAGATTTTACCTTCAAACAAACTTTACAGCAGATCAGACATATTCTGATAAATTTTTTTACTGTCCATTGGTTTCAAGGAAGGATGTCCAATTGTCCATGAAGATTTCTTGTCTTATGTGCCAAATAGAATTACATCTATAGAAGACACAGTAAGTTGAGGGAAAAATCATTTTGTGACTTTCTTTAGAACATCTGTCCAATTTGTTTCCCTCAAGCTTGATAAATAACAAGGATGTGAGCAAATTGAATTTCATCTGATTCAGATTGTCTCAGCTGCCATTTTATAGACAAGAAATTAATTTGCTAGAGGTTGTTTGCAAGCAGATCTATGAACATAACTAACATTATGAAGCTGTAGCTACAGGCACAAATAACAGATTAAGAGGAATCAACTGAAATATAAAATTTCTCAATTAGAAAAGAAAAGGCTTGCATTTCTAAAATCTGTCATGTAAAAACTTTACAAATTAAACATTAATATGGATACAAGTACCGCAATATTTTTGCAAGGTATCATTTTAGTACTTTTAACTTTGCCAATGTACCAAAGTATACAACTACGGTACACAAAAGGTACATTTTTAGGTACACAGAAATTCTCAAAGTTTCTGAACTTTGCAAGAGGAATATTAAAGTTCATTTCAAACTTTTTTAAGAAGGTTCTTTTGAGGTACACTAGAGGTTGATCCGAGGTAAATTAAAAAAACATTTGCAGATAGGTATATGTTATGAATTATATATTTCTTTTGTCTGATTTGGTTTTGGTTTGGTGCTTTACAGCACAGCAACACCTGTAGGTTATTTAGTGCCAAGGCAATTGGAGTAAAGTGCCTTGCCCAAGGACACACCATGGTAGCTGACCCAGTCTGTTTCGATAGTAGGATTCAAACCTGCAACCTTTCGGTCATGAGTCTGGCATGCTAACCACTGAGCCACCGCAGCTACCTCTTTATTCTAAAGCTTACAAGGTACACTAGAGGTATTTTTGTTAGATACTTAGGTACAGTTGAGGTATTCCTAAAAAATTATCTTTTTTAAAGGTACCTTATATGTACTCTTTTGAAGGCAGAATGTTGTATGCATACCTTGGTATACCTGAGGGTAGTAAAATTTTGATAAGGGATGGATTATGATGTTGTTGATGTAAGTTTATTATGATGAACTTCAGTCACACAAAATTTACCCAAATAATAATTTCTGAGGTGCATAGTACTGGTATTATGTCAAATATGGTATTTAAGAAAGTAAATAATAATACCCTGCCACCCAATCTAGCCATTAGTAGTAATGGTCCTAAGAAATGTATGTAATCTTTTTAACTAGGAAGTAGTGTTTTTATCTAATAGATAAATAATACACTTCCTTACTGTCTCTTTGGTCTCAAACAACTTGTTAAAAGTGATGATTAAACTTTATTTCCCCAGTAAGAGAATGAGGATCACATGAGATGGAAATGGCTACATGATGAGCCAGTGAGTTAGTCCAGCATCAGTCAATGCTTGGAGTTTATAGAATATTTGAGTTTTTGCGATTTTAGCAAGTTTATGACAGGACTTACCGTATATACTTGTGTATAACTCGATACCAACTGCAAACTGCATAGACCCAGATCTGCTGTCGCATAATGTGCCAGCAGATCTGGGTCTATGCAGTTTTTAAGGACTAATCAGTAGAACAAACAACATAGACCCTGATCTGCCAGCACATTATGTGATGGCAGATCCGGGTCTATGTTGTTTGCATTTGGGCCCGAAATATATGTGAGTATATACGGTAGATGAAAATTTATAGTTTTCCATTGGTTGAACTGTCTTGATTGTTTTGACAAATTTTCCACCATTGCTGTAGATAAACTTTATCGATTTATTGCTTTATCAGTGACTGCAAGTGAAACAGATCAAAAAAGGATAAAGTTCCATCTAAAGAAGAGGTAGAGCACATGAAAAAAGTTGAATAATTTAACATCATCGAGGAGATTCTGAATAAAGTTCATTAGTCTGTTTTATCTTAGTTTAGTTCACCTGACCAAAAATCATATGGCCTTGTCTTAGCTGTGTGTCCACCAATGAATTATATTTTAAACTTCTTAAAAACCGCTGGACCAATTTTGACCATATATGACACTGAGCATCCTGGCTTGAAGGGCGTTCAAATTTTTACAAACAATGCAAATCCACCAATTAATATCGCTGAAAAGAATTTTATCAAAAATTTAAGAAATTCAGTATGGCAGGAAGACCTTTTAAGTTTCTATAAATAATGTCAATCTGCCTTAAAAATGCGCCACTGTTACTAAAATATGAAAGTTACTGTTATTAAAAATAGAAAAACCTTTCAGCTTATCCAAAACTCCTGAGTAGAATTTGATCACATTTGAATGAAGGCATCCTGACATGAAGACTTTTTAGGTTGGTATAAATGATGCCAATCTGCTATCAAATGTGTCATTGTTACTAAAAATAGAAAAACCTTTAAATGACTTCTCGAAAACTGCTTAACAGAATTTGGTCAAATTGACTGAAAGCATTCTGGCATAGAAGGCTTTCAAATTTGTACAACTGATCCACCATTAAATATGACTGCCATTACAAAAAACAAGGAAAAACTGCTGAACAGAGTTTGATTATATTTGACACAAAGCATCCTGACATGAAGACCTTTAAAATTTCTACATCTGATGCCAATCTGCCATCAAAAATGGCCACTATTACTAGAAATGTAAAAACCTCAGAGCGACTTCTTTTCCAAAACTATTGAATAAAATTTGACCAAATTTGACAAGAAGCATCCTGCCTTGAAGACCTATCACATTTTCCCAAAAGATGTAGATTCACCTTCAAATATGGTCGTTGTTACTATAATAGAAAACCTTTAAATAATATTTTTTCAAAACCTGCTCAACAGAATTTGACAAATTAGACAGCATCCTGGCACAGAGGGCTTTCGAATGTATTCAACTGATGATGAATTCACTATCAGATATGGTCACCAGTGCTAAAAATAGAAGAAAAAAGTTTAAAATGAATTATTCTCCAAAACTGTTGAACAGAATTTGATGATATTGGACAGAAACAATCCTGCCATTAAGACCTTTTAAAATTTGTACAAACTGATTCACCATGAAATATGGCCACCAATACAAAAAATAGAAAAAAAATAGAAATTACCTCTGCTTCAAAACTTTTGATAGAATTTAAGCAAAGTTTAACAGGAAGTATACTAGTATGAAGACCTTTCAGATCTATACAGAAGCTGCTGATCTGCCGTCAAGTATGGCAGCTGTTGCTAAAAATAGAAAAACCTTTAAACAACGTCTCAGAAAAAACTCTCATTAGAATTTGACTGAATTTAACAGAAGCAACCTAGCATAGAGGCTCTCAAGTGTTTAGAACTCATGATGATCGATGCCATCAAATATGGCTACCATTACTAAAATTTTAAAAAATTCTTTAAATGACTTATTCTTTAAAACTGCTGAATAAACTTAAGTGAACTTGTTAGAAAGCATTCTTGTGCGAGGCCCTTTCAGATTTATACAAATGATGCTGATCAACTCTTAAATGTGGCTGCCAATACTGAAAAGAGGAAAGCCTTTAAACAACTTATCAAAAACTGATCACCATAATTTGACCAAATTTCTCCAAAACTATTGAAAAGAATTTGACCAAACTTGACAGAAAGCATCCTGACATGAAGACCATCACGTTTGTACAAAATATGATGATCTGCCATTAAATATGGCCACTGTTACTAAAAGTTCAAAACCTTTAAACGACAGCTTCTCAAAAAGCACTCATCAGAAATTTGACCAGATTTGACAAAAAGCATTCTGGCATAGAAGGCTTTAACTTTTTACAGTTGATGCTGATAAATTTTCTGACATGAAGACCTTCTAAGTCTATACAAATGGTGCTGATCCACCATCAAATATGGCTGCTATTACTAAAAATAGAAAAACCTTTAAATGACTTATGCAAAACCACTGCTTAGTTAGTCCAAAATTGATAGAAAGCATCATGTCAAGAGGACCTTTCAGATTTATACAGTGAAGCCAAACAGTCATTAAAAATGGCAATGATTACTAAAACTAGAGAAAGATTTAAATGACAGTTTTGGAGGGCTTTCAAATTTGTGCCAATGATGCTAATTTTTTGCTAAAAGTAGAAAAACATTTCACAACTTTATCTCAAAATAACTGCTGAACAGAATATGTCAAACTTTGACACAAAGCATCGTGGCATTGGGGCCTTTCAATATTGGATACATGAAGCTGATCTGCCATCATATATGGATTTGCATACCTGCCAACCATTATGCTTTTGGCATAATCATTACGCTTTTTTTCATCTAATTATGTCTTACGCATGCTGTATATGGATTACACTTTTTTGGTACATTAAAAAAAATAAAAAATAAAGCAATAAAAAGTTGTGTTTGTAAATTTTATTATCATTCTCTTTAATCCCACATGTCATATAAATCTCAGAATATTATAAAAAAGAAGACTGCTGCACAAGAATAGCATAAGAATACATTTGTCATAGACCTCCATGTACTTTCCTTTTTTTCTATTTATAGCAGCTGTATATGACACATTTCCAAGAAAACAGACGGGTTTCTTATGTTTGAAAACTTGTCTCACAGATTCATTATATTAATACACAGAATTTGCTAGCAGACCAGTGTATACTTAAAATAATGGCAGCGGAAAAAAGACAAATCGATAGAGCTTTACAAATTTAGAAAGAAGAACGCGAGAGGGGTAATACAGCACTCCGGTTGAACACATGGTAATGATTTGTGGAGTTGACCTTACGATCACTAAGCGAAAGTTAGACATGTAGACTAGTTAAAGTGAGTGTTGTGTATGTATAATTTGTCAGTATGTTTTGCCCATTTATGACAAGAACTTTATGCAGCGGCAGATCCAGGTTAGTAGCAAAACTAAATGTACAATTTTCATGGAGTTTATTGTAATTATGGCATGTAATGTATAGATACTCAGATTACACTTTTTTGTCACTTAGGTTATGCTTAAACCTCTGTAGGGGTTGGCAGGTATAGATTAGGATAGAAAATCTAGAGAAACCTTGAAACAGTTGTCTACATAACATGCAATCAACAGCATTGGAAAACATTTAAATAGAAATCATCCTGCTGACCTAGATTTCTTGCCCAGCTGCTCTTGCATTTGGCTATTAGGCGCACGTCAGACAGGTAAGCGATGCCATGTCCACTTGGGCCTCATTTTTTGGGGTGTGGAGGTGAGGGGGGGGGTTGTTTATTTTCTCTAATCTATTTTTCCTGTAAGATTTCATCACATGACAAGCAACTACTCCTGTAATGACAACTACTATAACATTTGTGGTTAAAGGCACACATTTATCAACAACAAATTAACAAGTATGCATTTTATTGATAAAGCATTTTTTTTCAATGTTTTGGATTTGTAAAGTCTTTGACATTCTCAGATTCATTATTTTCTTATGTCTTTTTGAAATTAAGATGTTTTAAAGTAAGCTAACTCGCACTCCATTTATATGCAGACAAAATAAATCCCAATTTAACAGATAAAACCCAGTGAAGTATCTGATACCATTTGTTAGGTCATCTTTTACTTCATTTTGTAAACTAAGTTGTCAGTTGGAAAAGAATCTGTTAATTAGTGATGTGGCAGTGTAATTTACAGCATCTGACAATGATTTGGAGCTTTCAGCAGCTCTAGCATTTAAAACGTTTCATATGTCTTCTTGATTTGTTTCTTGTTCATTTTTTCCAATTATTTTTCAGTTAATTTTTTACCAGTTATCTCTTTGTATGTTCCATTGGGTTCATGTTCAGTTCCTGTTTTGTATTTTTCAGTTTCTGTACAAGCGGAGTTATTGCTATTTTTGCCTTCAATAAATCCATATTCTTTTTTCCAGCTGTTATTTGTCCATTTCTTCGTTATTTAAATAATCTAAAAAAATGTGTTATTGTTATAGAACTCATCAAGTGATGTGACTAAAAGCAATGACCTTTCCTTGTGCAGTGCACCTCTGGTGCAACATATTCCTTGCCGGACACTATGTCCTTTACTGGAAGTGCACTTTGCATGTGTGCTTTTCAGCACATTTTTAACACAAGTAAATGGCTGAAGGTGGTGATAATTGTGATTATTCTTTTAAAAATCGTGTGTATGAGGATGATAATGTAATAGATGCACAAGATCAAATACAAGTTGATGATACTAGTGGTTTTTCAGGGCAAAGTATAAGACATTATGAAGATATTGCTCCAGATGAAGTTGTTAATATATCATGCAAAGTTCTTGACTTGTTCAAGGAGTATGTAAAGAAAAGGTTTGGAATGAGTGAATTTTAATATAATTTGGAAATAAATAACTTTAGAATAAAAAACAAACTCTATTATGCAAAAACCGTACAGTAAAACAGTTCAAATCTCGAGGAAAGGAGACATCAAAACAATGCTAGCATCAAACACTATTTGCAGTCCAGACTGGAAAGGAGACATCAAAACAATTCTAGCATTGGACACTATTTGCAGTCCAGACTGGAAAGGAGACATCAAAACAATGCTAGCACAAACACTATTGCAGTCCAGACTGGAAAGGAGACATCTAAACAATGTTAGCACCAAACACTATTGAAGTCCAGAATGGAAAGGAGTTGTTCACATTAAGGTGGAAAATACAAAGTGAAAAATAGGTGTTACCTATTGAGGAGGAGATGCAACCTAATATCTGCTTGAACGAACAATTAACATCAGACAACAATACACAAGTAAGGGAGGGAATTGAGATGGGAATAATAGACAATAATAATCTGTTTGATGAACAGCTAAGAGAGGTTGAGACTATCATTGACAAATACTCGGGAAAAATTCAAAGAGTAAGATTTCCACCTGCTATGAAAGGATTATTTAGCAGTCACTATTAAAGGGATTAAGGTGTTAACATAGCTGCTGTAGAAGTTGTATATTCTAAAATACAGCATATGAAAGCTGAAGTTGAAATGTATGACAGACAGTTTGTTTAATTTCGTTGGTTTTAACCACTTTTTTAACACATTGTTGGCTATATCAAGCCAAGGAAATTGGAGCTAAGTGCCTGTCTCAAGGACACACTGAGGCAGCTGACTCAAGCTGGCATGGCTGGGTGTCGAACCTGCGACCCTTGGATTATGAGTCCAATGTTCTACCAATTAAGCTGCTGCAGCTCCTGGTAGGACATAAAAATGACAGCAAAGAAAAAGATTGGTTAAACTGTATGAACTGTTGAAAAGTTTTGAAAGTAAAAGAGAAAAGGGCACAGTTACACATTTAACAGGGATAGAAATGTTAGAGAAAATATTGAATGAAAATGTTTGAGAAAAATTGCCATTAGGTGAAAAATTTAAACAATTACTTAAAGAAAAGGGTTTAGCAATTGCTACAGCATTAGCAATGATTACCGTATACTCATGTATAAGCCCATACCAACTGCAAACTGCATAGACCCAGATCTGCCGTTGCATAATGCGCCGGCAGATCTTACTTTATGCAGTTTGTAAGGACTAATCAGTAGAACAAACAACATTATGCGACGGCAGATCAGGGTCGATGTTGTTTGCATTTGGACCTGGTTTATATGCGAGTATATATGGTATATTGACACACTTGCTCTGTCTATTGCAAAATTTGGTTTAAAGTCCTGTTTTTTTCTACTCCACCACCTCAACATCCTACTCCACCTCCCCAACTCCTCCTACTCTACATCCTCCTCCAGGTGAATCATTTTTGTACGTAATCATAAAAGGTTTTTAAAAATAAACAGTTGTTGGTTTGACTTCATGAAACCAGTAGCAGTAGCAATACATGGTATTATTGGTTGTTTGATGAGTTGTTTATTTAAGAGTGCTGGCCAGATTGTTTCTTTTCTAGATGACCATAAGGTATTGTTTTGGCATTAGTGAGTTTGTTATTAGCATTGTTGATCAAAGGTATAGACACAGTCCCAAAGCGGATGCAAAAGTGAGTGAAGCTTGTCAATGTAGTTAATGTCTTTCTTCGAAAGAGCATCCCAGTGCATTTGTGCTGAACGCACAACTTGTAACCTATTTCAAAAAGCAAACGAAAGCATCTCCTGCAACCACTGGTATCAATATAACTGATTGTTTATTTCATGGTTGTTTTCTGTGGAGCCTGTCGGAGCACAACTGCAGAGCCTGTCAAAGCAAAACTGTGGAGCCTGTCAAAGCAAAACTGTGGAGCTTGTCAAAGCACAATATTATCATCATAATCCTTCTTCTCTACATATATATTGTGTACATTATCTTCCTCTTTTTTTCCTCTTTAATTTCTTGTTGTACTGTTGCTGATTGCTTATCAGTCTTTAGAATACCATTCTTTGTTTCCTGGGTATTAATTGTAAGGTTTAATCTGAGTACCATTCTTTGTTTCCTAGGTATTAATTGTAAGGTTTAATCTGTGAGTACCATTCTTTGTTTCCTAGGTATTAATTGTAAGGTTTAATCGGAGTACCATTCTTTGTTTCCTACGTATTAATTGTAAGGTTTAATCTGTGAGTACCATTCTTTGTTTCCTACGTATTAATTGTAAGGTTTAATCTGAGTACCATTCTTTGTTTCCTACGTATTAATTGTAAGGTTTAATCTGAGTACCATTCTTTGTTTCCTAGGTATTAATTGTAAGGTTTAATATGTGAGTATCATTCTTTGTTTCCTACGTATTAAT
This sequence comes from Margaritifera margaritifera, assembly GCA_029931535.1. Taxonomy (NCBI): domain Eukaryota; kingdom Metazoa; phylum Mollusca; class Bivalvia; order Unionida; family Margaritiferidae; genus Margaritifera; species Margaritifera margaritifera. The sequence goes on from JAQPZY010001609.1 coordinate 5,118,653, forward strand.
TGTAAGGTTTAGTCTGAGTACCATTCTTTGTTTCCTACATATTAATTGTAAGGTTTAATCTGAGTACCATTCTTTGTTTCCTACGTATTAATTGTAAGGTTTAATCTGAGTACCATTCTTTGTTTCCTAGGTATTAATTGTAAGGTTTAATCTGTGAGTACCATTCTTCGTTTCCTACGTATTAATTGTAAGGTTTAGTCTGAGTACCATTCTTTGTTTCCTACGTATTAATTGTAAGGTTTAATCGGAGTACCATTCTTTGTTTCCTACGTATTAATTGTAAGGTTTAATCTGAGTACCATTCTTTGTTTCCTAGGTATTAATTGTAAGGTTTAATCTGTGAGTACCATTCTTTGTTTCCTAGGTATTAATTGTAAGGTTTAATCTGTGAGTACCATTCTTTGTTTCCTACGTATTAATTGTAAGGTTTAATCTGTGAGTACCATTCTTCGTTTCCTACGTATTAATTGTAAGGTTTAGTCTGAGTACCATTCTTTGTTTCCTACGTATTAATTGTAAGGTTTAATCTGAGTACCATTCTTTGTTTCCTATGTATTAATTGTAAGGTTTAGTCTGAGTACCGTTCTTTGTTTCCTATGTATTAATTGTAAGGTTTAGTCTGAGTACCATTCTTTGTTTCCTACGTATTAATTGTAAGGTTTAATCTGTGAGTACCATTCTTTGTTTCCTACATATTTTTATTGTAAGGTTTAATTGGAGTACCATTCTCTGTTTCCTAGGTATTAATTGTAAGGTTTAATCTGAGTACCATTCTTTGTTTCCTAGGTATTAATTGTAAGGTTTAATCAGAGTACCATTCTTTGTTTCCTACGTATTAATTGTAAGGTTTAGTCTGAGTACCATTCTTTGTTTCCTACGTATTAATTGTAAGGTTTAATCTGTGAGTACCATTCTTTGTTTCCTACGTATTAATTGTAAGGTTTAATCTGAGTACCATTCTTCGTTTCCTAGGTATTAATTGTAAGGTTTAATGGGAGTACCATTCTTCGTTTGCTACGTATTAATTGTAAGGTTTAATCGGAGTACCATTCTTCGTTTGCTACGTATTAATTGTAAGGTTTAGTCGGAGTACCATTCTTTGTTTCCTACATATTAATTGTAAGGTTTAATCGGAGTACCATTCTTCGTTTCCTACGTATTAATTGTAAGGTTTAATCTGAGTACCATTCTTTGTTTCCTACGTATTAATTGTAAGGTTTAATCCGAGTATAAACGTGACTGGATTTATAAGAAAATTTGTGTCTGATGATACTGCCAGCTTTCATAGCCATGTCACTAGGTAACAGTACTTCACCATTACCACAACATCCTCAGTCTTGAAGCTATTATGTATTTTTTGAAATTTTGCGATAATGTTTTCATCTGTGTGGTAACCTTGCTTTCCTAGAATTAATAGCTCCATTAAATTTTTAACAGTATCCGATACTGTCGAAACAAACTACATACAATATGTTTTGTTTTGAACTTGTGTACCTAATATGCCAATTACATAAGATCTTATACCATTATACTCGCGTATAAGCCAGGTCCAAATGCAAACAACATAGACCCTGAACTGCCATCGCATAATGTGCCAGGGTCTATGTTGTTTGTTCACCAGATTAGTCCTTACAGACAGCATAGACACAGATCTGCCAGTGCTTTATGTGCTGGCAGATCTGGGTCTATGCAGTTTGCAGTTGATATGGGATTATATGCGAGTATATATGGTAGTTTGATTTAAACTTGCAGTACGTTCATCTGTGACTGTTGATTTCCTGCAGAATTCCATCCAGTATGTTCTTCCTTCATAAAATTCATTTCCTCAGCTGACAATTTTCTCCATTATTCCACAGTACCTGTGTGGCATAGTTATATATTTGTAAGCAGCTAATACAGCCCCAAAACCATGGTGTACAGTTTTATGTTCTTCTGGCCCATTATTGATGAAATACTTGTTTTTTCCCTTGATGTATCACTAGTCTTGCTGTGGTGGATTTTTAAAATTGTTGCAGATCAAATTAAATTCCTTCATATCTTTGCTGTTGTTATTTGATTTGATTGCATCTTCATTAGGTAAAGGTATTTTACATACTGGCAGCAGTTTTTGCATCTGAAAGTGAATATGAAATTCGTTTACTGATTTGAACAATCAAATGCATGAACAAAATTTCACAACCAGACATTGCCACCTACGCTGCCCAGTGAAGTTGATTCTGCTTAAATTTCATGTTAAACTATATCATTCGATTTCATGGATAAAGAGGGACTCCCAATAAATTGTTCAATTGTTTTCAGAAGGAGGAAAATTTTTTAAAAATAATCCCTATACAAATTAAGACAGTTTTTTGTTTTAGTTTTAGCTTGGGTTTTCACTCCGAGCCAATAAAAAGTAACATTACAAAAGTAAAGTCCTTTATAATTGGCTGAAACAAAATCTCAGGCTCACATGCTTTATAATTTCCAGGCTCGTCTTGGCCTGGCCTGGTGTTCTTGAAAAAAAAATTGAGAATGAAACTGGAGCTCAAGCTCAAAGTACAGAAACATATTAAGTATCTTAAATTATAACAAAGCTAGGTTGACATAATTTCAGGATTTTCTTCACTTGAGTTCCTAACCAAAACTGCTAAATTTCATGGAATTTGATTTACTACAAATATCATATCTGATTTGGGGATTTTCAGCTTGAGTTTCTTGTTCAAAAAGTGTTGAGAATACCGGGACAGGCGACCTTTCCAGCCTTGCAGTGTTTTTAATAGTACTAAGATGTGTTCAAAATTCACTGTGCATTTTGGGCCATTAGGAAAGGAGTTGGTATACTGTATAATCTTTACCCTGTAATTTAACATTTGCATCAACATTGCAATAATAACTTTTGTCAGTCAACAATAAAAAGTTCTCATTAGTCAATTGAAGTCATGTGAGTGTCTGATACAACCCTTTATCATGCAACTTCTGGTAATTGCTTGATACAGACATGTCAGGGGTAAACAGGTTGCAAGGAGTGGCATAACATCACAAGGGTGTCATAACATCACAAGGGTGTCATTACATCACAAGGGTGCAAACATTTCTGACTATATTGTAGATGATTGCCAGATTTCGACATGGAACCTGGATAGCTCATCACATTCACATGGGATGTCAGAATTCTTGTTTTCTGCAAGGAATTAAAATCAAATTAAAAAGTATGCTGTCTATGTCAGTGACAAACAATACAAATATATGATGGAACCAAAATCTAATACGGGTACTGTAAAAATATAAAGAATATAAATTGATGAGCCAGATATGAAGGATTCTATCAATTTGTTTCAAAGGTAAGGTCTTTGGTGGGATAAATTAGTTACATAGTTCCTTACTGACCCGATATGGGATTTTATATGGGCCAGTAGCATCCATCTAAGCCCGATATGAATGCTACTGACCCCATAAAATTTCCATATTGGGTCAGTACAAACTACATGACTCTAATAATCTTGAGTTTCACTAACTTTTTAGGACCAGAACATTACAGAATTACATTGCTCTAACTGTCTGATGCTCACAGGGAGGGGGCTCCGTATTGACTGCAAAAAACACTTTAAAAAGGACATAGGTCAAATTTGAACTCTTAGAAAATGAACTATACTAAAGAGATGATGAGTTCTAAACAAAATGGCCTGGAGTTGTCACTCATGGCCTGGAGTTGTCACTCATCTGTTTACTGGCCTTTGGCATTTTTCTCTTAAATTTACAGGAGAGGTCCAAACCCAAGATTCCTATAGTAGACTTCAGAGAAGCAACACCACCTTTCATCATATGTGTCAAATTGGTAAGGTTGAGGTTCATTAGACAAGCACTTAAATCATGTTAAACCCTCAAGTTGTTTTCTACCTATATCTATGTTTGATTTGATATCCACTTGTCATTCCTATGTCTTTAAGAAAGTGTTTAATACATTTGTTGACAGCTTATAGTTAACATAATAAATATTGCACCTGAACTCATTTTTTGAACTTTAATAAATATTTAACTCACCTGACCATAAGGCAGGCCAGGTGAGCATATCGTATAGCCCTACAACTGTCATATTTTATGCACCTTGTGCTGTTCCTTGACATTTGCTATTAACCCATTTTAAAAGTTTCCGTAATGATGCATACCTGCCATCAGATATGGCTGCTGTTACCAAAAAAATCTAAACAACTTCTTAAAAATTGCCCTACAGATTTTTTTTCAGTTTTTTCAATGATTTTTTCATTCTGGTATGAAGACCTTTAGGTTTGTATAAATGATGCCACTCTGCCATCAACTATGGCTGCTGTTACTAAATATGGAATTTTTTTAACAACTTACCAAAAACGGCCCAGCAGAATTGGACCAAATTTTGACAGAAAGCATCCTGCTATAAAGACCTTTAAAATGTTAATAAATACTGCCAATTTGCCATCATATATGGCTCCCATTACTAAAATCAAAAAGAACTTTTAGGGAATTCTTCTAAAAATAACACTTTGTGGAAATACACATTTTATAGAAAGCATAGGATTCCCTACATGACTGGACCTTCCAATTTTCACATATGATCCTAATTCCCCATTAAAAATATGGCCACAGTATCATAAAAAACAACTTCAAGCAACTTCTTCTAAAAAGCTGCTCAACAGAATTCAAACATATTGGATAGAAATCCTCCTACCAGCCCAAATTACATGGCCAACTGCTCTTGCTTTAGACAGTTTTAAAGTTCAGGCAGGTGATCAATCTTAGGCATCTTGTTTGTCTGTAGTTTCACTTTTATTTGAATATTATGTTTTAAATGAAGGAAGAATGCTTAAATAAATATAGTAAACTAAGAACCATTTAAATATGTTATTAAACTTACTTTTATGTCATAATGGTGGTGGCATTTAATTTGCATATCACTAATGACTTGTGTAAAAGACCTGCATTGGTGCAGTGAGTAAACATTTACCAAGCAAAGTTATAGCAAAAGCAGTAACTATTGAGAGAAAAAAAATGCAGCTCCAATACTACGAGTTTTCCTCAATTATACATTATAAATTTCACTGGTTGTGTGCCTGTGGCATAATTCATCTTTTATACTGATATTAACAAGAAAAGCATATAACATGCAAAATCATATGACTTGAGGGTGTGCCCTGTTCCATGATCATGATCCTATCTGCAAGGTTAAGGTAAACCTACCCCAATCATGTAAGAATTACTTTTCATGTCTAGGCTGAAACTCGAACACCTGTGTGTGTGTGTGTAACAAGAACAGTAGAAATTGTGTATCTGTGTGTGCGTTCTTTTATGGCTCTTCTCACTGACACATCTAGTTATCTTTCAGGACCTTACCTTGGGAAACTTTGAAAAGAATATTGAATCCCTCAAGCTGTTGGAAGGCACAGATTACTTCCATTTTAACTGAAACACCTGAGAAAAGGTTTATAGCATCGCTGAATCTGGATGAAATGACAAGTGACAAGAAGTGTTCATTGTGGTATGTCAAGTGCCTGCAGGTAGCTGTTGACTCTGTTTGCAAAGGTTTCTTGAGCCCATGTACCACATGCTAGGAATACAAATTGCTATGTGAATAAACATTTTGCTTAGGGTGATAAAGAAATCCAGTTCCAATCTCTAACCTAATTCTTCCTGCACAGCTGAAATGTCCTAAGAGACTTTATTAAGAGATTTCATGACAATCTGGAGATATGCAAAGTACTATGAGGTTAGAATGTATCTTTGGTTTGTTTGACTAATTATCTCCATTCCACAGCCATTTTAGGACTACTCCAGCCTTGAAAAGGGGAAAATTCAAACTCTTTTAACAAAGTTTCTGTTCTGAAAAGCATTTTTTACTGTCATTTTTATGAAAATGTTCATTTCAGATAAACTTGCAACAGTATTTTGATTTGTTTTGATGTGTTTAGATTATTATTGTTCACTCTTGATACATTTATAAGAAAAGAAGGTATCAGAAAGAAAAGATGGATACACATTTATTACCTTAAATTTGCTTATTTTGAGGGTCTGAATGAATATTCTGTATAAATTATTTCCTCTCAGCCTCCATATGGATAACAATTGGGATTGTACTTTGACCTTGATTGTCAACGTAGGAATATTTAAAGTGATAATTCAATTCAGGGTATGTTTTAAGTATTCCATAATGCATAAAGAATGGCATAGGTGATGTTGACCTTATCTCTTAGGACCAAGAATGTGACATTTGAATGATGTTGACCTTTTTTACTCCTTTGTTTCACTCCTGCTGAATCTCACAAGATTTGGTCAGTGGTCAATATCTCATTGGGGCATTGTGACATAAATCAGGAGTTTCCAATTCCTTGCATATATAAATCCGTGCTATAACAGTGTAAAAGAACTAGGAAAAGACACAAAATGACTTTGAAGAAATACTTGAAATCTGCGAAATTTAACTTTAAAAAGAAAAATTAATTTGAAGTTCCATCATACAATATGTTTAAGGAGAGTATCAATGGATAAATCTTGTTAACAATCTTACTATTGTTCATGTATGTAAGTATTTCTCTCTCTCTCTCTCTCTGTATATATATATATAGGTACAATATTTGTCCAACTTAACACAGTGCTTTAGTGAAATGCATAAGAATAACTACCATGTACTATGCAGAATACTTTGAACTGTAGACTTTATATTTTGAGGTAACATTCACTGTTATGGTTACATAATAATACCAGTCATTGGTGTATGGTTTTGACTAGAACATTGATATTTTTTTGTGATTTTAATCCAGTATAGGGGAATGAGAACATTAAAAGTCAGAGTTAAGAAAATCACTAGACAGCAAAACAGTAACACTGAAAAAGGACTTGCTTTTTTGGGGGGGGGGTGGGGGGGGGGTGGAAACATTAAAAAATCCATTCATATTTTATGTGCATCCCAATTTAAAAAAATGAAAATTAAATAGTTATTAGTGCAAACATATTAAAATACAAGGCTAGCGCAGCTACTGCACCTTGGGTGGAGCAACAGCACCAGAGCAAATGGCACAGCCTGTTTAAAACAGTACTATTAATAGATCTTTTTACACAACATAAATAATGGCACAAAGCTACATTGTGATAAATTCAACAGTTTTTAGAGATGTGATAGAAATATTTTCTGACTTTAACATGAAATTAATAATGTCGGTATCAATTGATAATTCCTATTCTTTGAAAGTTTTGACATGATAAAAGTTAGATCAGATGTATTTGTGTTACAAAATAACATCCAATAGAATAAAAATGTTCGATTTGTTGATTTCATACATCAAAAAAGATGTATTTCAGTGTATAAGAAAAGATACTGATTTACAGTCTATTTTAATTTCAATATTGATAACATGGAGATAATCAGCATCAACCCCGATAGCAAGAGGGTTAAAACAGTGCAGTATGAAGAAGGAATAAATTACATATTTGACGAGAGTAAATACACAAAATTCTATTCAAAATTTAGAGTACAGCTTAACTTTGCATGGTGAATCCAGAAACAGTTCAACCAAATTATGCACAGAATTTATGGAGAACAAAGTCCAATTTAAAATAGAACATGGTGACTCATGACACGAAAGTAGCTGTTCAAGATTCAACCATAAAATGTGGCATGAATCATAAATCTAAAATCATTCTTTGAAAGAATGTAAGAAAAATTGGATATTACTGAAAACAAAAGTACCTCTTTTAGACAGTTGTCCTGTTGGCTAGTCAGTAATGCCTAAAGACAATTTATCAAGTGTAAAGTATTCTCTGGATATTTTTATACCGCTTAAAATGACAGACGTCAAAGATGTCATTTTGTAGAGCATGACGAAGGACTGTATTTAAAGTTCAGTTGCTTACACAACTATAAATCAACTGTGGGAACAAATTAAATGGGACAAAAAAATAATAAAAATAGGCTAAAGTGAAAGGATGGTTCACTGAACAGTCTACTTACACATTACACAAGCAAGCGAGAAAAAGATATCCCTACAAAAGGGTTTATGTCAGTCACATGGATGACCAGAGGCAGGAAAACATTGTTGACATGCAAGTAACGTATATACCTGCTTATAAGTCTATGTTTGTTACTGAAAATTCAATTAATGCAGAGTAAGGGTTGTCTTATAAGTGCAACATACAAAAAAAAAGATAAATCTAGGGGTAATGTTGGAAACTCTAGATGTTTGCAGTACATAAAAATAGTGTCAATTCAAATTTTTTTACGTTTTCATGCCAATATTCCCATTCAGAAATGAATACATGGTATGCATTGTGTTTATCCATTTCATGACGATATTCATTACACAATACTTGTATCTACAGTTATTTGGATTTTAATAACTTCAAAATATTACCGGTAAATTAAATACTACCTACTGCAAAGTGAAGTGTTTGTCAATGTTTTACTGTGGGTGTTTACTAACAAGTATATTGCTTCCATTTTCATGTAAGTCCAATCAACCTTTATTTGTATTAATATTTGTGTTTTGCTGCATAAACACTGTGTTTGATGCAATAAATGTTTTGATTTAATTTGTATTTTCCTTTTCCATAAGTCAGATTTAATTCCCAAGTGATATTTCCCAAGTTATCTGCCAGTGCATAGACCGATAAGCCCTTGGCATGTAAAGGCAACACTCGCTTTGTTGACAATTCTTTTGATTGAGCCACAAATTCAATACTTGTTCAGTGCCAAGTTGAGTTCTACAACTTCCTGTGCATGTTTGACCTTAATCTCTTAACTTGTAAAGGCACCAACCTTTGTTTTCCCATGTGACAACTCTTTGATCGAGCCACGGGTTTGATACTTGTTCAGTGCCCAGTAACCGAGGGTGGTTATTTTAACTCTCAGTGATCTTGCTGCACAATTGACACATGTTCAGTTGCATCCTTTAATAGATTTTACAGACTTTACAATCAAAGTATTGCTTACAGAGCCCAAGCTCAGTCTCTACATAAGCACCCACATATGACAGTAAAGCTGAGGAATCAGTGTCAGATGATATTTACGATGACTAGATGGCGATGGAGGATTTCAGAACTATATAAGACAATGAGGATGAATTCTTGGACTTTGTACCACATTACATTAGATAGTGACATGTATAGAATACCGGAAATCACAAAAATGTGGACTGATTTTAAGACATGTGGAATTTAGATATTACGGGTGTTAGGAATTATGTATCATTTCTTTTAAATAATGGTATTGTTTTATTAGTTTATAACCTCTGCATTATAGTCTAATAGGTGTCGTTCTGCAGATTACGCATATACGGTAATTTCAATGTGACCCAGTATATTGGTCCTGGGAAAATCAATATTATCGTTTGAAGCATTAGTCATATCACGTGATTCAGCGCTTGAGTTTTGCACTTGACCTGACCTGGATTTCGCAATTCAGGAATGATTCATTTTGTTGACCAGAAGTTAGATAGTAAGATCATAATATTAAGGTGTTGATTTGAGACGGAATAAGAATTTGGTTTGTTTCAATGACGCAGTACCGAAACTATAAAATAAGATGTAATCGCAGCGTTCGTCATTCTACATAGTTTCGTCAGCTTGAGAGGTCTTTAACTAAATTGGTTCTTTGTATGTGATAGTACGCTTCAGAGTTATTATTATACAGTACATTTTGGATTTAGTACTGCTACTTCAGAAATATCTTTCAGACAGTACAATTTTGGGATTAAGTACTGACATTTAAAGATTTAAGAATTATTCAGCTCCATTGGAATTATTGGAAACTTTTTTAGAACTTGTGTGATATTCTACATTCACAAGGATTTATTTGGAATTATTAATATTTGGATATAACTGATTCTTGTTAGTACATCAGCACAGTGGTGTTTTCATTCAGAACATTCTTCATTCGGAATATTTTGGATAACTTCCAGATCAGTGAACAATAGAACAATTTAGGACTATTTTAGGAATTTCTAAACTGTAAGTTATTTTTAATTCTTTCACTTTGTTTGTTTGAAATATTTAATATTTGAAGAAATTAAATTTGTTTTTAAATCTTGAAAGCTTGTTTGAGTAATTCTTTCTTTTGTTACATTACCCTTGTCGTAACACAGGATATTATGAATTGAATCATTCTGAACTACTATTGTATACTGGTATGTGACCTATAATTGAATTCATGGATTTATCATATAAATGGATTTAAAATGCCAAGCACTATGGATTTTAATGGATTTTATTACATAAAGATAGACAAATTGCAAGTTGTCAATGTCTTTGTGACATATTCCACTCAATAATATAATTGTATTTTACACTGGTTTTGTCTTTATTTTTCCTACCTATCTATCTATTCATCCATCCATCTATCTATTCATCCATCCATCCATCTATCTATCTATCTATCTATCTATCTATCTATCTATCTGTCTGTCTGTCTATCTATCTATCTAGTTTCACTTGTTTATTTTTCCAAAGTGCAACTCTGACTCACTGACGACAAGTCATCCCTTCAGATGGATTTGACTTTTAAAATACACCCCCGACTTATAGGAGGGTCAAAGAGAAATTGACTTTTTGCAGCCCTAAAATGGGGGGTCGACTTATAGTCGAGTCGACTTATAATCAAGTATATACGGTATACAAAAAGACAACAAAGATTCAAGAGCATTTCGATGATGATAGAATGTTATCTCGAAATACTCTTGGGTTTAAGAAGTGAAAACGAGAAAGTGATATGATATACCCAATGCTTTTAGAGAAATTTTCAAAGAGCAAAATACCTGAAAAGTTTGATGAGAAAAAAATCTGTTTTACAATAGGATATTGTGGGAAAAGGAAAAATCAAATATTTCTTAACTTAATATACAAAAAACCATCTGTAGTGGAAAGGTTTAGCAGAACCTTAAAGACTAGATAATGGAAGTATTTTACTTGGAATGAAACCAGAAAATAGGTTGATGTTCTACCTAATGGATTGGTACAATAACACTCATCAAATATCAGTGGAAGCAAGCAAGGAAGAAAACAAAATGTTTGATCAGCCTATTCAAAAACGTGACAACTGATTGTTTTGGAACACCTAACTTTAAAATCAGTCAAATTTAAATTTGAAAATACAAAACAATCTTTGCAAATGGTTACCTTCCTAACTCTGCTGAGGAAATATTAAAAATCAAACCAGTAATTTTATGGGATCCAGTAATTTACAAACTGGAAGACTTGAAGGAGAATGATGTAGAGGGCATGTTTTATGAACAAGAGTTGTCTTGCTAAAACCAACAAGAAGACATACATAAAGTGTACAAGATTTTTTTTTAAAACCGATGTACGATTTATGACATTTAAAATAAATGGATGCATAGATAGAAGTATTACAAAACATTACAAAATTGTTTTTGAAAGATAATGAGTTTCTAGAATGTGACAGATGCAGAAAAAGAAGAAAAAAAAACAACATATTCGAGCCTGAAGGAGTTGAAACATGCTTGGTATGTGATTATGTCTTGATTAAAAAATTTGTAGGAAAAAAAGAAAGCACATCCAAAAAGATCACAGGTAATTATGCCTTCAGAGATATGCAGAGTGTGCAGAGCACACAGACTGTTCCTACATCCGGCATGATCGAGCATCCTTTCAATGGACTTAAGATTTTAAAAATAAAAAAGCAGACTTGTATAGCACCTTACCCTTTTCCTGTGATTCAATTTAATGCAGTAAATCGGTTGTCACCTTAACCAAGTTACCATAGCAAATGCATTGCATTTCATCTCTGGTACACTAAAGATAAAATGATAACCCTTATATTAGGAAAGAGATGGCACTTTTACATCTTTATTTTCAACTTCAGACACCAAACGACCAACATCTATTTTAAGTGAACAAAAAATAGCTCATAACATTGTACAAGAAATATTGTTGTGATGAAAATGTTATTTACGTGTTATGATTTTGCACTTGACCAAAAACAATTAATTTGTATTGTCCTTGTATAAGAAATAGACAAGAAGTGCCTTTTCATGAGATCCATATGGACGAGAGTGTTCAGAGCCGAGGTTATCCAATGGAAAGCTAGGTGAGAGACATTTTTAAAAATAATTAGTGAGAAACCTGACAAACTCTACAATAGGCTGGATGCCACCAATTCAGATCTCTATCAGTGTATCACTAAGATTCTGGTGATTCTGCTAACCATGTTCCCTCAAACAAACACCAGTTTTCTAGTATATTCGTATCCAAGAGGTTTTGTACCCGAAGCGAAGAGGTTTCATGCCTGCCAGTTGGAGGATTCGTACCCTCCTGTAAATGATATTATATATTTTTGTATTTTATACATTTTTTTGTTTTTTAAGTTTCAGATACGAAAAGCGGACTGCAATTACTTTGGAGTAAATCATAACCATTTTGATGTGTTGCTATTATTGTAATGTACATCACTCATCCATGCAAGATGGAACGGTTACATTCTCTGTGTCCGATTAGTGTGTATTTTTTTCCTTGATTTAATTTCAATCTTGTATTTTTGTCCAGATTTAACTTAAATCTTGTATTTTTTCACCAGCTTTATAAATGTTGTGAAAAACATTTAAGTTAATTTTTAAATTTGTAGTTTCAGATACAATTTATACATTTTAAAATATTCAGAAAGTTTTTGACATTTAAAACCAGCTTGGGCTGGTTTTACACATTTCCGACATTTTCCTCCTGTAAACTATATTATATATTTTTGTATTTTGTGTTTTTTTCTTCGGACAATTGATTATCGATTTTAATTGGATAATAAACGTAAAATGCATATGTATGAAACCACCGTCCTTTGGGTACAAAATCTCCAATCTCTGCCGAGTACGAACCAACTTGGGTAAGAAAACACCTGCTTCCCAAACACCATGGCTGAAGGAAGTTTCATTTTCAGGAAAAGCCAGCAATTGATACAGAGAGGATGTCTTCATTACCAAAGCTTCACATCTACAGAGATCTCAGATGTACATTGTCGATGTTATTGACAAATTTGCGAACATGAAAACAAGAAAAGTTAATTTTTTATGAAAACAATGACTTGAATATAGAAGTGTAGCACAGTACAAATAAACACAATTATTTCAGGAAATTATTTATTTACTTATGAATTTTCTGTGATATTACAAAACACTCTACTCTCCCACATAACATAATTGCTGTCCTTCACCATGCCGCCTTTTCCACCTCTATGTCATCAAAATTTGTGTACCTATATTAATTCTCTATATCTATACACTTACTGACACCCTGGTATCTTTCATCCATCCCTCTCCCTTACAGAAAGACACATCCTCGTGTCCTAAACAGTATCGCATCTGAAACAAAATGAACTAAATGGTTTAGAAAGAAAGCATGTACAATAACAAATATTACGCATACAGAGGACTGCATTCCTTTCCTTTGATTAAAACGTCTGCTACAAGTTATGATAATTTAGAAGACTAGAGTTCAAGTAATTTTTAAGATCAGATTTTTTGTGTTTTTTTTTTTTTTTTTTTTCCTTTCTCTAGTCTGAGAAACTGACATCTCCAGTTACATAGTCTTCCAATCCGAATAAAATCATATCTCCACAGTCCTGCATGGAGATCTGATGGACACCAATAAGAGGTCATGTTCTGTTGACCTCTTAGTTCACCAATGAAATCACAACTTTCAAATTTTTTAAAGTTGCACACATCATTTGGAACATATCATTACGAATGATAACTCTCCCTAACATGAATTTGCAATGATTAATTTTATAGTCTACTAAAAATAAGTGCACTGGTAATTCCAAAGGTCACAAAAACATGAACTTTCATCGGTGTACGTCAGATCTTCACGTAGGACTGGAGATCTGATTTTTATCAGATTGCAGTCTTCCAGGTATCGAGCTACTGACATGCTGTCTGACATGGATATCCTGAGCTTGTAACCCACTCGCAGCTTGTGTTTCACCAATTGACTGCGTTCTCTTTAGGGCTTTAACAGAAGGTAGTATCTGTTGCTCCAGGGTATTATGATCACTACTTTCCAATAAGACTCCAGACTACTCCACTCGAGAGAAAAGTCAAGATACCTGCTATGTTTGTCAAGAGACATTGGGCTCCAGAATGTCCACAACATCAATGAAAAGGAACCACTAAGACGGGAGAAAATACAGACAGAAGTAATGATATATGTTGTCAGTGTCGAGAAAAAGGGCATTGGTCTTCAGAGTGTCCCAAGAAAAAGGGCATTGGTCTTCAGAGTGTCCCAAGAAAAAGACAACAAGGAGAAAGAGCTTTTTAGTATGAATAAGATCACACACACACACACACACACACACACACACACACACATTATAATGGGGGGGGGGGATTTGAGTTTTGTTTGATTTGGCAATCATTTAGTATCTTTTCTAAGAGAGATAGGTGGCCCTGAAAAGGGACATTGGAGTTTTTGAATAACCAAAAACTTATGGACTTGACATCATCAATTGTAACTGTCTTAAACCTTCCCCATGTCCAAGTCCTACTCCTGCTGCTGTTGTAGTGGTAGTAGTGACTGCTGCAGGTGCTGCTGACATCTCAATGATGGTGGTGGTGAATCTTGAAGGTTAAGAGGTCTTGGATCGTGAAGGTCTCATTCTCTTTGGTTTGGCTAAAGAAGTTGGATACATTTCTCTCAGGTATTTTAACTCTGCCCAAATGTCTTGTACCAGACTAACCATTTTATTTTCACTCTCTTCCTTCTTTTCACTGTTCAAAGTTTTCCTCGTCTCTTCTTCTTGCTTTTTTCCCCCCTCTTGTTGTTGTTGTTGTTTCTGTTGAACAAATACTCCTTCTTTCTGATGTTGCAAAAAACTCTTCAACTCTTCCTTCTGTTTTTTTTTCCCTCCTGAAATCATCACAGAACTGTTAATGATGGAGAAGGAGCTGAAGGTGGTACTACCACCACAAAAATTCTTGTGAAGACGATAGGAAATCGCACAAAGCCAAACTGAAGTCATTCTTTTCTGGAAGAATACTTTCAACAGTAGTAGTAGTAGTAGTCTTACTGTCACTCCGATTATACAATGTATCCGCGACAGGAGCACCCAAATACATCATCTTCATTTTATCAGCCATAGGTATTGTACTCAAACTCTTATGCAATGGTACATTGTATGAACGCTTGTGCGTATATATACCAAAAGTGACCCCATGTACGCTGTCTTCTGATTGGAAGAAAAACAACACATCCTGACTTAATTATGCTGCATGCATTCTGATTGGTGGTACATTCCAATCTGTTTCAATCTATATATAGAGGTGCATTGGTCCATTGGGTCATCTGTACTCGAGACAACCCGACAAGATGTGCTAAATACTGGAGCCATCAACCATCATTTCCAGCATGCTGTTTAACCCAGATATATGGTATATATTCCTGGTATATGTCAAGGCATCATGGACCATTACTAGGATCACAGATACAGCTGTATGGTTTTGTGGGTTTAAGAAAAAATTTCAGCACATGATAGGCTATATATAGCAGCCAGTATATTTGGTGGAGGAAGGATCTGGAAAAATAATGGGAATAACCACCAACCCATGGGAAGCTACTGGTAAGCTTTCTCACATATCCACATTGGCAAAGCCAAGACTCAAACCTATGCAAAAAGAGGAGTTGTCAGTAATCTGTAAAGGCAAGGGCCTTAGAGCTATATGGAAGAGACAAATCTATGTGGAAAGGCCAGGGTGCCTAAAGCATGTTTTAGTCTACAGACTGGCTGTAGGGAGAAGTTTGTGGAGAAGAACAGTGAAGCAGTGTGGTATATGTTAACCCTCTTAGGTTAACAACCCCAACGGCTCTTTTCAGATCCACCCGGATCTCTTGAAAAGAGATACTATCAAAAACATTTCCAAAAATATGTTTTGTGTTTGTTTTGTTTATGTTGGTTCACAACCAACAAAAACTTAAAACCACTCTCTTATGTTTGTAGGTATAGTGTGTCTATAAACATTCCTACACTTGCTTGAGTGATATTATGCTTGTGTGTTTGTAAGTGTAATACCGGTATGTTTAAGCATTCCTACCCTTTTCGTTGGATAGTCGGTGTGGGTTGTTTAGTCACTACACATGACATATGTTGGATAGTATGTATGATAGTATGGAGTGTCGGATAGTAATCAAAAAGTGGGTGCTGGATCACTATTATTGGATAGTAGATAACAATGTTAAATTCCTGTTTTACTCTGTTGTGAGATCTCCATGTTAAATTCCCATTTGACCCCAATAATTTTTAACATTACATTTCCTGTTTGACCCCACAGTGTCATTCCAATGTTAAATTCCAGTTTGACCCTATACATTTTTACATCATATCACCCCTGATGTAAACCTATGGTGTAATGTTAATTCCCATTAGACCGCAAAGTGCCACATATAACTACTTGTGCATCATTGTAGCAAATTTGTAATACTACATGCCTGGATTTTTCCCCCGTCAGACTTGATCAAAATCTGTTTAGTGTTTTTTGAGAAGTCATTCAAAGGTTTTCCATTTTTAATAAAGGCACCTATATTTAACAGTGAATTATCATCATTTGTAAAAACTTGAAAGCCTTCATACCATGATCATTTCTGTCAAATTTGGTCTTAATTTGTCTAATTCTTTTTAACAAGATGTTTATTTTTCGTAATCACAGCCATATTTGACAGTGAACTGGCATAATTTATATAAAATTTAAAGGCAACTGTGCCAGGATGCTTTCTCAAAAATTTTGTAAAATTATGTTGAGCTATATTTTTTTGAGAAGTTGTTGAAAGGTTTTTAAATTTTTTTTAATGATGGCCGTATTTGGCAGCAAATCAACATCATTTGTAAACAATTTGAAAGGCCTTTATGCCATGATGCTTTGTGCCAAGTTTGGATGAAATCAGTCCAGTGGTTTTTCAGAAAAGTTGAAGGTAGCAAATGTTAATGGATGATGTGCAACAAATACGGGACCATACCATAGCTCAACTTGAACTTATGGCCAGGTGAGCTGACAAAACATTCTTTAATAGTCTAGACTAACAAAAAGGATAGGTTTCTATGTTTCATACTGACGAAGTAAATGTTTCTGAAATGGGTTTAATAGTCGATGCAAAATCATGTAGGACAATCTTTGTTCAAGGAGTTGGGAGTTGCAAAATGAATGCAAAAGGCATAACAAATCAGCTTTTCTGTTATCATGGGATTCCAATGGAGGCTGGAGCACATTCATAAAACTACCATGTATACTTGCATGCAAATCAGATCCAACTGCAAACTACATAGTCCCATATCTGCTGTTGCATTATATGCAGTTTGTTAGGAGTAATCAGTAAAACAAACAACACAGACCCGGATCTGTCAGCACATTAGGCAGCGGTGATCAGGGTATATGTTGTTTGCAGTTAGACTAGACTTATAATCAAGTACATATGGTATTCAGCTTATCTTTCATTGTTCAAGTCACCAGAGAAAGGCAACCAGTGTTTATTCCACAACCTCACACTTCTAACAGGAAAATCATTTTGGCACCCTGTTATAAATATTTTATTGAAGCAAAGATTGCTACAACAATCAAAAATCTGCATACAATATGCAAACAATCCAGTGAAAAGTAATACAACTTTGTGAGGAAAAAAATATACACAATTCTGGTAATACACTTTGTAAAACAAGACTTTTGTAAGTGACTGATAAATTATACAAGAGTTTCACTTTACTGGTATTGACCCAAGCTCTATCAGTCCCATTGTGATTTGCTATTCAAATCATAGCACTGAAGTGAGCTCCATCAGTCCCACTGCAATGTGCTATTCAAATCATAGCACTGAAGTGAGCTCTATCAGTCCCACTGTGATGTGGTATTCAAATAATTGCGCTGAAGTGAGCTCTATCAGTCCAATTGTGATGTGCTATTCAAATCATAGAATTATAACCCAATGCTCATGTAAAAGCAAGAACGCTATGCAAGCAAATATGCAAAAAGTAACTTAACAAGAAGGTCAAGGCCTGCATGTTGAGCCAACAATAAAAATATTGCTCTAAAATGTGACCTTGACCCCAAGGTTAAAAGGTTGAGCAAGCATGTCACATAATTGTCTTATCACAAGTATGAAGAAAATCCATCAAGAGGTTTAGGAAATATAAGCATAATGAAAAAAAAAAAACTTTAACCAAAACCTTACTGCAAATTTTCTATGACTGAGACCTTGACCCCAAGATAAAAGGTAAACATGGTGAGTGAACATGTTGTAGGATGAACTGTCTTAACTTCATAATGATTCATGCCAAGTATGATGAGACTATCATGGGGTTTAGGAAATAAATGCACATGAAAGGTTTAACCTTGAACTGTTCACTCCACTGCTGCCACTGACAGAAAAGTGACTGCTATGTCTCGCTTCTCACCAACGTGGGTTCTGCAAATATTGAAAAGTACATGATTAAAATGTGCAAATTTGTATTTAAACTGATGGCAGATATCTTCCATTTATTATTCCAATCGGCTGTGAAATACATCTTTGTAGATGCAGCTGAAACCAGTATCTGTTTTTCACAGGTCTGCTGACAAACTGACTGATCTTGCTAAATTAAAATCTTCTATGCAAATTAAAGAAAGCTTTAGTCCTGTTATTTAAGTATGCAGTATACAAATGTCATATGTTAGGGCTACTCCATTAAAATTTACTGGGAAGGACATATCAACCTGATTACGATTTGCAGAAAAAATATTAATAGTCAAGACTAGTAAAAACTTTTCTAATATTCTTTGTTCAACACAAAAACCTAACAAACAAATAAACAAAATAAATTCTGCAGAACCTGTTGTCTCGCCTGCATTGATGCAGTGGCAGAACCTGGTGTCTCACCTACATGGATGCAATGGCAGAACCTGGTTTCTTGCTTGCATAGATGCAATGGCAGAACCTGGTGTCTAGCCTGAATGGATGCAATAGCAGAACCTGGTGTCTTACCTGCATGGATGCAATGGCAGAACCTGGTGTCTTGCCTGCATGGATGCAATGGCAAAACATGGTGTCTGCCGGCACAGATGCAATGGGAGAACTGGGTGTCTTACCTGCATAGATGGAATGGCAGAACCTGGTGTCTTACCTGCATGGATGCAATGGCAGAACTTGGTGTCTCGCCTGCATGGATGCAATGGCAGAACCTGGTGTCTTACCTGCATGGCTGCAATGGCAGAACCTGGTGTCTCGCCTGCATGGATGCAAATGATATATCATCCCTTAATCAGACTTAAAATACTTTTAACACAGAACCTAAATGTTGTAATAATAATAATAATAATAATAATAATAATAATAATAGTCTTTATTTTATGAGGTTGACACAATTAGTACAAAAATTAATCTCCCTTTTGGCCCTCAATTATATGTACAAACAAATAAGCAAAATGCAGATGCAGAACAAGAATTATACAAGTATTAAGGATTAGTGTACACAAAAGCAACAGAATATGGATTCAGCACACAATATATTATGCATACAAACATGCATAATTGAAAATATTTTCTTTCACACACACATACTTTTATGTAATATATACCCGGTACATATACAAATACATGTACACAATGTGCAACAGACAACAAAATTTGCCATAACCTGTTTTAGATATCAATGGACTGCATCCACTGCAAACATCTGTGATGAAAGGAAGGTATGGATGATGCTTCTTGAACATCATTAAGTGGACAGTTCCAAATGACTGGACCAGAAAAACCAGATTTATTTTATACAGTTGACTTTTGGGGTTAGGATGGAGTGTGTTATTAGATGATAGAGCACAGTATTCTTAACTAGTTTATGTATTAGTATTATTTGTCCTGTCACTAAACATATCATTTAATATATAGTTGAACATAAAAACCTTAGAAACATTAAACACATGTTTAACTTGTCTTAAACATATTCTGTTATAAACAGGCATGATCTTCAAATTATTCATACACTGGTAGACATTATCAATGTTGTTCTGACTGCTCTTTTTTCAAAGTCCTTCCACTTTTAACATATTTATTTGGGGTAATGCTTTTACATTACCCTATATGATGTTGTACTAGTCCAGATGAGACTGAATACAACTCTAATAAAACATTATCCTGTGCTCAACAGTATGGTATTCTTTCACTTTTTTATAGTAACCAGATATTCTTAGACATCTTTTTTTATAACATTACTGATATGATCAGACAATAACAGAGTGTTATCAACTTGAACTCCTAAAAGTTTATCCTTCAGGACATTTTTTAGTTCCACATCATTAAAATTTATAAGTAAAATATTACCTTTATTATGTCTCTGATGTGTAGTTATCAGCATCACTTCAGTTTTTTTGTAAATTAATGAGCATTCCATTATGTTTACACCATTTAGAGAGCTCAACAAGAGCTTTATGTAAATTCCTTTCAACAGTATTATTAGAAGAGTTAATATCATATAAGGTTGTGTCATCAGCATAGAGATCTGCATCAATATTTCCTGTATGCAAATGTAGATCATTGGTAAACATAAGAAATAGTAGTGGCCCTAAAATAGATCCTTGAGGTACTCCACAAATCATATTTTTCTTCAGACACGACACTGTTCATGACAACTTTGTTTTCTTCCTTTCAAATAGGATTTAAACCAATTTAAAGTAACGTTACTGAGCTTGTAAAGTTTTTAAGGTTTCAGGTAAAATATCATGATCAGCTAAGTCTAAAGTTCTCCTAAAATCAATTAACACAACTCCCTCGAAATCCCCATTATCTAAAGCTTTGAGACATTTTTCAATCATACTAACAAGTTTGATTAAAATTGGCTCAGCTTTTCAGGAGAAACTGAAAAAATGTTTGCCATATGGTTGCTATGGAAGATACACCAGTACCAGGGGAACCATCTCAGACAGAATCATGCCCTAACAAACATTCCTACCAAGTTTGATTGAAATTGGCTCAGTCATCAAAAATAGGTTTTCCATATGGTTGTTAAGGAAGTCACACTGTTGCTAGGGGAGTAACCCCAAAATTTTGATAGAGCATGTGATAAGAAACAGTTCTACCAAGTTTGATAAAAACTGGTTCAGTTGTTCTGGAGAAGAAGTTGAAAATAGGGCTTTCCATAAAACTGGCTCAGGTGTTCAAGATAAGTCTAAAATAGGTTTTTGCTCCTGGTTGCCAAGCAAGTGACATGCTTGCTAGGGCAGACACTCCAGACTCAATTTTGACAGCATGTTCTGACAAACATTCCTGCCGAATCTGATCGAAATTGGCTCAGCAATTCTTATGGTGTAGCTGAAATTAGCTTTTCTATATGGTTGCTGTGAAAGCCACATTGTTGCTGGGTAAGCCACCCAAGAGAAAATGTTGATAAATTATGTCCAAAGAAACATTCCCTTCAGGTTTGATCAAAACTGTCTCAACCATTCAAGAGAAGAAGTAAAAAAAATAGGTTTCCAACCAGTTGCTAAGGAAGTCACATCATTGCCAAAGATGTCAACCCAGATGTAATTTTTATAGGCTCTTATTCCTACCAAGTTTGATCAAAATTGGCTGATCCATTCTGGACAAGAAATAAAAAATAGGTTTTCAATTTTGGTTGCTATGGAAGCCACATCAATGCTAGGGGAGCCATCCCAAACAAAAGTTTGGTAGAATATTCCTTGAGGAACATTTCTACCAAGTTTGATTGGAACTGGCCTAGTAATTGAGGAGGAGAATTCCAAAACAGCAATTTGGATTGACAACACATGCCAGACACTGCACACAAGATGCATGGCCATACCATAAGCAGGCAGATGAGCTAAAAATGGTGAAATACAAAATCTCTTGCTTTTTGTCAAGTATATTTACATAATATGCATACATCAAAATCATCTACAAGTGACTAAAAATATAATCTGAAATGTGTTTCCTCAAATGCTGTCAGTAACAAGAAACCTTAGCTGCACAAAAATGTATCAGAAATGCAATTAAGAAACAGCCCTGGTTATTTATTTGCGATCCTAAAAATCGAGAGTATTCTTGCCTTCACTTCAGTTTGGTCCAGGTACATGGTCTAGAACTAAAGCTATCTTATGACAAAATCTTTTCCTTGCCTAAGAGTGACCTTGCTCTTTGACCTTCTGACTCTCAAAGTCAATAGGTATTTTTCACTACTAATGCAAGCAATCTTCAAAAATGTTAAACCATTGTCTCAACATCAATACAAAACTGGTTACAAATATGCTGTAGTATTTTACCTCATGTAATAAATTTTTGACAGTTTTTACCTACTTTAGATACATCTAAATCAGCATATCCTAACAATTACCATAAACTGGCAAAGTCTTTGGAATAGGTGGCAACAGAATTAATTTTCATACATGAAAAATGTACATAAAAAAGTAGCACACAATTAATAATAGTACATGTACCTTGAATGGAGTCCAGATATCATCAACTGACCTTTTCATCTCGATGAAAATAGGCTTTTTCTTGCCTCGAGAGAAAATCATTGACCATATATACTTGTGTATAAGCTAATATCAACTTTTATTTCTTGCACCAATTCTGAGTCATATCTGTTCATTAGATTGCCAACATGGTCAACCATACAAAAGTCATGGCTATTTCCACAAAGTTTGGTGGAAGCAGGTGGTAAACCACAGAAAAAAGTCAACTTTGACCTTTTCCATGCAAAACAGTGGTAGAGACAGATGGACAAGGTCATAACATGATATGCTCTGCCTTAGAGCAGGAGTATACAAATTGAAATGAAGTTTACCAACTGCTAACTCAATGCAGCAATTATTTGTGACTGCTTGAATCTTTGTCAACTCATTTGATGAATAACATTACCATATTCCTTGCACTTGTAAGGTGGTATGAAGCAGACAAGATATATTTACTCACTGTATCCCTATATCTGACCATGCTACAAGATTAGACGGCAATCTTGTGTCAGTATGGTCCAGTCCCTTCTAATCAAGAACAAAAGCCCCCAAGAAAGATTCTGATCTCAATCTGTACTTTAGATATAACCAAATACTGCTTGCCAAACAATTACTATAAGCACCGTTTCTGAATTTCCCTGACCTGATCTGGCCCCATATTCTCCAAATATTTTTAACAAGAAACTCGAGCTTAAAACCCCAAAGCAGATATGAAACTCAGACTGTACCTATGTCATCAAAATTTGATAGTCTAGTAGTGGGACACAAGTTAGAAAAATCTGAAAGTTCTGTGATTTCTACCTTGATTCTAATTAAAATAATTGACTGTCAAAGATTTGGAACTAGGAGATGGAGCTTGAGTTTCTTGCTAAAAAAATGTCAAGAATACTGGGCCAGTTCTGCCAACTGAGAAACAAGTGTTTAATGGAACCCATCATTTCAATTCAATTTATCCACGGATGTACCAGCTTCTGTATCTGACTTGCAAACACTTTTTACTTTGTCCCAAGCTTTCAATTAATTAATTTCTGTTTGACTGAAATGGGTAGATACTTTCAGATTCAAACACTTTAATCTTTGACCACCACCAAGATTTTATACAATCATCCCTGTGACCTCAACCTTTTACCTTTTTAATCTCTAATCTCTTTGGAAGTAACATGTTCTTTCCCACTGATGGAGTTGTGGGCAATGTTTTATTATTATCCACTGATAGAGATTAAATATTGCCCTTCAAAACAAAATGTAACCATAACCTGATGCTGACTTGATGGCAGTCAGACAGATTATGGCTCTGAAATTCATTACAATAGACAAAATAGGATTTTAAAGGATTCCTGTACTGATCTGCCAGTCCAAGTTGGCATGAAAATAAGCTGGGTTGATTTACATTACCTAATTCTTCCTGCATAAATACAACAGAAACAAACTGACACGCTATCTAGGATGGTGACTAGTAAGGTAAAGGCCGAGTTAGTGCAGGAGTCTACCTTGTTGATTAGAGATCATCTGTCCTTGAGTTGACCTGACAACTCATGAACAAATACCAAATACTCAATCTCAATGTGGTTAGCTCATTTGCTTTCTCGTTACTATCACCTGGGCATACAAATAGGTAAATAATGTATGATTCTGAATATGAAAAATAGGAAAAACTACACATATATAACATCAAAAATAGTATATTCTTGATGACCTTTGACCTAGTCAAGGTTCTGTGGTAAAATAGTATGCTATAGTGGAGTCTATTATCTACATACTTATTAATAGTATGCAAAACAAGTATTCATACCACCACCCCCTCGACAAAAATATGATCATCTTGGTGGACTTTTGTCAAAAGACTTATTGTAAGTCATATTGTAGTTCAGTATATCAATTTAAGATTGTTATCAATATCAATCACCTTAGTTCTCCAATACCCAAGTTTTGAAAATTCTCACATGAAAGTTAATATGTAAATTGATAAGACTTGGCACAGAACTTTTGTAACACCTTCCAGACTGTTACAGCCAGTCAGATTTAAAAACTACCAGGTAATAGCAATTGAGTATTCCTATCTCCACAGCAAAATTGCTTGGAATCATTGCATAAAAACCTATATAGTCCAAACTTCCACAGCAGACATGTTCAGTTAGGGTCAGACTGGCGAACTGAAGTGAAATCAGCAAGAAACCAATGAAATATTAGACCCTCTATATTAACTTTGCAAAATTGCAAATGATCAGCCCCAAGTTTCGTAAAAATGTTAAAAATTACAAATGATCAGGCCCAGGTTTCACTAAAAGTTTCAAAATTACAAAAGATCAGCCACAAGATTTGCTAAAATTTTCAAAATTACAAAAGATCAGCCACAAGATTTGCTAAAATTTTCAAAATTACAAAAGATCAGCCACAAGATTTGCTGAAATTTTCAAAATTACAAAAGATCAGGCCCAAGTTTCATTACAATGTTCAAAATTTCTGCTTACTGTTGAGATTTTATTTTGCTTATGACATTGTTTACAATAATGGGGTTCTTGTAAGACGTAGAAACAGTAGCTAGATTAAACATAGCTCTTCAGATTTCAGATTTTATATTCTACACTATACAAAGCGTTCATCTGTAAACAAAACTATTTTTTTTTAAATTCAGGAATTTCTTAAGAAAAAAAGAACTTTAAAGACTGTTCAATGTCTTGAATGTATTTTAATATTTGATGCACGTTCTGTAAAAAATTAATTGCTGCCAAAACAAGCAATAAAATAAAATGAAAAAAAGATCTCAATTTTGAAAGAGAAAACTTTAGATGTGTAATGAAACTGGGGCCAGGTCTCAAAAATGAAGACAAATGATGTATCATTTATACTCGCGTATTAACCGAGTACAAATGCAAACAACATAGACCCTGATCTGCCATTGCATAATGCGCCGGCAGATCAGGGTCAATGTTGTTTGTTCTACTGATTAGTCCTTACAAACTGCATAGACCCAGATCTGCTGGCTTATACGTGAGTATATACGGTAGACAAGATGATGATGATGATGAAGATACTACTGTTTGTATTTACATGGACAGGATTTGTGCATGGACAGACACTTTGAATAGTGGGGAAACTGAGACAACATTTGCTGCACACACAAAAATCTTGATGGTTGTAAATTATTTAACAAAGGTATGACAATTTGTACCACATCATAGAATAGCATGCAAGAGAACATTTTGATGGCATGAAAGAGTACATTTTGATGGCATGCAAGAGTACATTTTGATGGCATGCAAGAATACATTTTGATGGCATGATAGAGCACATTCTGATGACATGCAAGAGCACATTCTGATGGCATGCAAGAGTACATTTTGATGGCACGATAGAGTACATTTTGATGGCATGCAAGAGTACATTTTGATGGCATGAAAGAGTACATTCTGATGGCATGCAATAGCACATTCTGATGGCATGCAAGAGTACATTTTGATGGCATGAAAGAGTACATTTTGATGGCATTAAAGAGCACATTTTGATGGCATGAAAGAGTACATTTTGATATCATGAAAGAGTACATTTTGAATTTACATACATCTAATACAAAAAGCTCGAAACAATTTAAGAATGAAAAAGTAATCAAGACAAATTTGTTTGGTACATGAACAAATTGGTTGCAATATAGCCAAGGAAATATCAGTTTACAAAAAAAGATAAAAAGATGTAGAAAATAATAATTTTTCCAAAAAGCAGTGAAGTACCTGATACACATAGGGAGCATGTGTGAAGGATTTTTCCAAATTAAATCTTTATTCTTTAAGGATTTTTTAAAATCTCTTCTTGTTAGGATGTAATTTAAATGACCACACAATAGATGGAGGACTTTGTCATGACTGTGTGACAGTATACATATCTCACATGCGTAGAAAAGTAAAATGTCTGGCCAACTAATTTTAACCAAATCTGTTTATTAAATTGCTGACAAGTTCAATCACAGAAAAGTCAGGGATACACAGACAGATTTGGTTGGAATGAATCCATGCAGCTGAATGCGTTTAATAATGAGATCAATTTGGATAACAAACATCAACACTTTTATGCCAATAAATACATTCAAGTTTTCAATAACTATAACTGTTGTAATAAAATATCACAGTGATATACATTTGAGCTTTTTGGTAATATGAAATGGTGTACTATCTACATATATTTGGGCAGCTGGTTTGTATAAATTTGAGTGTAGTTTACCCACGATTTATCCTGGTCAAGGTTTTGTATACATCTGAGCAAGGTTTACCTCGAGTTTATAGATCTATCATTTTGGATGACTATTGACAAAAACATAAAAAACATTTAAAATAGTAAAATTTGTTAAAGACCAAAAGTTAGCAAAACTAGACCAAATGCAATGGCTTGCCATCATAAATCCTCGTGCTCTTCACTGTACATACCACCCTCCCACTCCTGACACTGACTTGGGGATCAAAATGCAAAATTCATCATATATAATGTGTCTACCTGGCTGCATACAACAAGTTTGGTAAGAAAATAGTTAAAAATGTCAGTGTAATTTGAAATGTTTGGAAATGTGACCCTTGACCCCCTACAAGGGACCCTAGGTGTGCAAGTCATTAGTGATATGGCTCTAAGAACAGGTGTCAGCAACCTATAGCATGCGTGCCAGCTGTGGCATGCCAGACTCTTTGGAAAGTGCCAAGTCTTTTGAATATGACTTCCCTCATGGCATGCATCACTCTAAACAGCACTATACAATTGAGCAGACCTGGCACAGCAATTCTAAAATGTTGTTGATGCCCACCCTAGAAGATTGTCTCCACAGAGGCAATACAAGTACAAACTTTTGTGGATTTCCACCCAGCAGTTTAGTACATGTGGTAAACAACAGACAGAAAAAAGATGGATGGACAGATGGAGGGTATCACAATATCCTGGTACTTCTTATTAAAGCATGGGGAGGGTATCACAATATCCTGGTACTTCTTATAAAAGCATGGGGAGGGTATCACAATATCCTGGTACTTCTTATAAAAGCATGGGTAGGGTATCACAATATCCTGGTACTTCTTATAAAAGCATGGGGAGGGTACCACAATATCCTGGTACTTCTTATAAAAGCATTGGGAGGGTATCACAATATCCTGGTACTTCATATAAAAGCATTGGGAGGGTATCACAATATCCTGGTACTTCATATAAAAGCATTGGGAGGGTATCACAATATCCTGGTACTTCATATAAAAGCATGGGGATAATAAACATGAAAGTCTTAAAATATATAACTGTATACCGTTTTCAAGTCTGTGTGAGCCATGAGCAGAAACTGATCCATTTTATATGATGATGATGCACCATGTCCCCATTCATATATCTACTGTACTGATCTATAAAGAAGTGAACATATTCATACTCAATATGAACCAGGACTCTATCCAAATCATACATTTTTCAAGTCTTTGCCTGAATTTTGTCAATTACATCTAGAAAGGTAAATTTCACTTGGTGGAATAAGTAGTTTTTACTGTTTTAATGGGAATAAAAAGATTCTGGTCTGTTGTTACATTTGATGGTATTTTTGACCACAACTGTAGTAGAAACATACTTTCCTATGTGATGTATATTTGTGGTAAGTAGTTCTCAAATTTAATGCACAAGTGTGATGACAGCTCTGTAGATACAATATGCCTCATCATAATTCTTAAATGTATACAAGGAAGTCTTCTTAAATGTATACATGTAAAAATTTACAAAATCTATTCAAATGTAACATGCCCATACCAACATAGATACAGCTATAAATGACCACACAAGAGTATCTATGATTAATACTATAAATGAACACACAAGAGTATCTATGATTAATACTATAAATGACCACACAAGAGTATCTATGATTAATACTATAAATGACCACACAACAGTATCAATGATTAATACTATAAATGACCACACAAGAGTATCAATGATCAATACTATAAATGACCACACAAGAGTATCTATGATTAATACTATAAATGACCACACAAGAGTATCTATGATTAATACTCAAAACATGAATACTAATACTCTCTAGATGGCTACAAAAGTCTGCAACTGTTACAAAATACACAAAGTGTACACACACAAATCATTAACCAGTTTAAAAGAAAAAGGAAACTTGCATACAAATATCATTATGCTTCATAGTGCTGTCCAAATCTGGCAGCAAGACGTGATCTTCGTCGTGGAGAATTTGATGCTTCACTGGTTACAGGGCTGGCATTCTTTCTCTGATAAGCAATAGTGGGAATTTTACTGGGTGAGCTTTGCAAGCTACCACTTGTGTCAGACTTTGTGGAGCTTGTGTGAAGAGGTTGGCTGTGGCGAAAAACTGACTCATAGCATAGACTAATATTTTCAATGCTGCCTGCAGGTTTCTCATCTATATTTTGGCTTAGGCCATTCTCAACTGATCCTGCCTTTATGTACCCTGCTGTATCTGTTAAAATTGGTTCTTCACATTGGGTGTGGACATTATTCCAGACAATATCAGGAATACTGAGTTGCCCCTCAGTGGAGCTTTGCTTAGAAGTTGAAAAACTGTGTGATATGTCTACCATTTTTGTAGCAGCAGATGGTGTGTCAGACTTGCTGTCCTTCATGTTAATGTCCCCTGCATTCAATCTGTCAGTCTGGCCAGGGACCCAACTGCTCCTGCCCCCACCCCCACCCTGTAGAGCCTCCTTCAACACATGACTCTCACTGCGAGACACCTCCTCTAGCTGGGAGGGGCTGGCTCTCCACCAGCCATACTTCAACAGCTCCAACAGTTTGTGGGAAGAGGAAGTTGTCTTATCTTCTTCTTCCTGGGGTTGCTGTTGTTTTGGAGAAGTTCTGAGGCTCTGTGGGAGGCGCATGGCGGCAAGCTGCAGAAGTTCAGAGGTGGGAGATTGATGGACCTTTTTCTCCTCATTATTCATCATCCATAATCTTTCATCTGCATCTGTAATTAATAATAATAATAATAATAATAATAATAATAATAATAATAATAATAATAATATTAATAATAAACACTTTATTTTATGAGGGTATATCAGTTAGTACAATATACTATTCTCCTGAGGCCCTCAGGATACATTAAGTATAAAAGCACAAAGTGTATATGATATGCATTAAATTGGA
The DNA here is from genome assembly GCA_029931535.1 of Margaritifera margaritifera. Classification (NCBI taxonomy): domain Eukaryota; kingdom Metazoa; phylum Mollusca; class Bivalvia; order Unionida; family Margaritiferidae; genus Margaritifera; species Margaritifera margaritifera. Next base: position 5,148,205 of record JAQPZY010001609.1, read on the forward strand.
GATAATGTATTTCAATATTTCAATATTTAACATGACAATTGCCCTTCAAGATAATGGTTATACAATTTTGTTTTGAACACATTTAGGTTTGTTTCTGATCTAATGGTTATGGGAAGTTCATCCCATAAAATAGCACCTGAGTAAGCAAATGATTTTTTAAAAGAATTTGTTTTTGGAAATGGTATTCTGCACTGATCATTTGTAATTGATCTCAATTTAGGTCCTTGGTGTTGTACTTCTGACTTAAAATGAAACATGCCATGAAAATATTGAGCGCAACATTCATTCTTAACTTTGAACATTAATAATGACTTGTGGTAGGCTAATCTGTATTCAAATTTCAGCCATTTCAATTTTGATAATAGTATTTAGGATGGTGTATAAAATGGTAAATTTATAATAATTCTTGCTGCCCCTTTTTTAAGTTTGTGGATTGTTTCAATATTGATATCAGTTGTATTTCCACAAATTGTGCAGCAGTGGTACAAAAAAGAAAGAATGAATGCATTATAAAATAATTTCTGATAGTTGAGTGGTGGATAACTTTTTATCCTCTGTAAAAGATAAATTCTTGAGCTTACAACAGAGCAAACATGTTTCACTTGCTTGCACCAGTCTAGACTCTTATCAACATGAACTCCCAAAAGTTTTCTGTGTCAACATTTTCAATTAGATTATCTTCAATATACAGCTCAAGATTTTGATTTCTGTTCACTGATAATTTTCATCTAGTTCTAAGCAACATTGCCTTGGATTTTAGGGTATTGATCAACATGTTATTCAGTGTGCATTTATATTCAACTTGATATAAATCTTCACCCAATTGTTTGTTTCACAGAATCAGACTTTATGTAAAATAGTATCATCAGCATATAGATCAGTTTTTGAATGTTGTACATACAGCAGCAAGTCATTTATAAACAATATGAAAAATACAGGCCCTAAGATAGATCCCTGTGGAACTCCTTTGTTGATGGACATCAGCTCTGATTTAATGTTACCAATAACAACTTGTTGGCTTCTGTCAGATAGGTATGATTTGAACCATGAGAGTGATAAGTGAGAATATTTATACTTTTCAAGTTTACATGCAAGTATATTATGGTCAACTAAATCAAAAGCCTTTTTAAAATCAAGATATATAGTTCCAACCAATTCTCCATTATCCATAGCAGGCAACCAGTCATCAATGAGTTTTGTTAACGCAGACTGACAGGAGTGGTTCTGTCTAGATCCTGATTGGGATGGGTGAATTCAATAGTACTTTGAAAGGTAACCATTGAGATGTTTGGAAACGTGTCTTTTAACCAGTTTGGATATGGTTGGCAGAATAGATATTGGTCGATAATTATCTTGATTTGATTTTTAACTCTTTTTATAAACAGTCATTTGCTTTTGGTGCTTTACAGCACAGCAGCACAAGTAGGTTATTTAGTGCTGAGGCAATTGGAGTAAAGTGCCTTGCCCAAGGACATACCACGGTAGCTGGCCCAGGCTGGTCCGATGGTAGGATTCGAACCCACACAATTTCGGTCTCGAGTCTGGCACTCTAACCACTGAGCTACCATGACTCTATAAACAGTCATAACCTTGGCATCCTTCAGTTGAGATGGGAAGATTCCCTTAGAAATGCTTTGATTAATTATGTAGGTAAGAGATGGAGCAATAATATCAGCACATTTTTTTAAGATGAATGGATCTATCTGATCCACTCCAGCTGACTTCTTAGAATTTAACTTTTTCAGTTCACTTACTACATCAACACATGACATAAACAGAATTGTGAACTGTACATTTTAAGGGATTTTAGACTTAATAAAGTCTTCTAACTTTGTATTTTTTGCATTAGTATTTGATATATTGGAAGTTATATTTGTTATATTAATGAAGTTCTCATTGAATCTGTTAACAATATCATGCATATCATCAATTATTGTCCCATCTGCTATTAGTTGATATGGGATCTTACTGTTTCTGTTTGAAGTAAAATCCCTCAGAATTGTTTACATTAAATTTAAAATTAAGATTTAGATGAATAATCATTATGTTATTAAAGTACCAAATTTGACAGAACACATGGTATATGCTTATGACAAAAGTCTCTTACCCAACAATGTCTACCATCTACCACTCCATATTAACCATCAAATGATTTTGAGATATTTTTCTGGATAAAAAGCAATGTAGATTCTAGAAAAAAAGAGATTGTCATACTGAACATCTTTCAGCAAGGTAAATGAATATTAATATAACTTTATTTCAACACTCCCCCACATAGGACCAAAATGCTATTTATAATCTAGTTCAACACTCCCCCACATAGGACCAAAATGCTATTTATAATCTATTTCAACACTCCCCCACATAGGAGCAAAATGCTATTTATAATCTATTTCAACACTCCCCCACATAAGACCAAAATGCTATTTATAATCTATTTCAACACTCCCCCACATAAGACCAAAATGCTATTTATAATCTATTTCAACACTCCCCCACATAGGACCAAAATGCTATTTATAATCTATTTAACTATTGGGAGGAATGTTTTGCTAGAAATGTTAAAATAAAGAAAATATTAATAAAATATTAACAGAAGCAGAAAAATGTTCCTGTATTTGGGGTTGATTCTCAAGTTAGATATATCAAAATGGATGCTTGAATCTATTTTAAGAGTCAACTGGAATTTCTCAGCATTTATCATGCTACAGTCTGATTAAAATAGAGATCTACTTGTCACTGGTATAAGGTCATGTTTGTGGATTGTCACTGTTATAAGGTCATGTTTGTGGATTGTCACTGGTATAAGGTCATGTTTGTAGATTGCCACTTGTATAAGGTCATTTTTGTGGATTGTCACTGGTATAAGGTCATGTTTGTGGATCTTCTGACTCCACAATAAAGTTGTAACTTTCATATTTCTGAATGTGAAAAACATCATTCAGAACATATTGTTACTAACAGTAACTCTCCCCCATATAAAACAAAACATTTTATCTGATAGGTACCAAAATATATTTAATGCCTTGTACTTTACAGACATTGTTTTACAATATTTTTTTTGCTGAACTTGTATTTTCATACACAATCTAAGTAGACCTGGTTTGTCATTTTAAGGTAAAAATCTGTGTTTGCTGGCAATGAAACAGTAGAAAAGTTTGCTTGAATTAGTTGTGAATAGGTACCTAATTATCTCAGAAAATACTTGTGCTTACTTAGCAAAAAAATATTTAATGTAATCATGAACATACCGATAACTACAATAATTTAAAATCCTTTGCGTCACTTGTCATGCAAGATTTGCCTTGTCTTTTTAATATTACTGCCAGTGTGTGCAGACCACCATGTACGTGACAGTGTCTCTGTCTTAAAGAGTGGCCTCACACAGGGATCATACATGTTTATGACAGTGTCTCTGTCTTAAAGAGTGGTCTCACACAAGGATCATACATGTGTATGACTGTCTCTGTCTTAAAGAGTGGCCTCACACAGGGATTATACATGTTTATGACAGTGTCTCTGTCTTAAAGAGTGGCCTCACACAAGGATCATACATGTGTATGACAGTGTCTCTGTCTTAAAGAGTGGCCTCACACAAGGATCATACATGTGTATGACAGTGTCTCTGTCTTAAAGAGTGGCCTCACACAAGGATCATACATGTGTTTGACAGTGTCTCTGTCTTAAAGAGTGGCCTCACACAGGGATCATACATGTGTATGACAGTGTCTCTGTCTTAAAGAGTGGCCTCACACAGGGATCATACATGTGTATGACAGTGAATGCACAACAATGTCAGGAAAATTTCAGTAGATGTTTTATCATATTGAATTTTATTATTTTATTTCTTTTTTATAAAAAAAATGATTGGGCAATTATTTATCATTCATTTTTTTCCTAATGGGTTGAATTTAGTTTTAAACAAATATGATTGGTTGTCAGTAGAGACATATTACACAAGAGTCCACATTAATGTTCTGTTAATCAGGTGTGACAGACATGGTTTTGATTAAAGACAACTACCAGAAATATCCATATTATAATAAACAGCCATGATCCCCCATTGCATCTCACTCTCCATATTGTAATAACAGCCATGATCCCCTATATCATCTCGCTATCCATATTTTAATAAACAGCCATGATCCCCCATTTCATCTTGCTAAACAATACATCAAGAGTCAGTATCGATAAGTAAATTCGAAGAAACATTGAGAGTACCATGAACAGCCCATTATATCCCCACCCTGTGTTTAATAGTCCTCTATGCTGGCACTTAACACACTAAACTTAAATGTGCTGAAACCAGTATTTTCTGATTAGCCTTACCATGACTTCTGACCTTCAGACCCCCAGATTTTCGCTTTTTAGAGAAACCATTTTAGTTCTTTCAATCGCAGTGACCTTGACCTATCTGACCAAAAATTAACAGGCTTTTTGTTTACACTTAGTGCAAGCTATCCACAAAGTTTGATCCAGGTCTGTGATGTAGAACTAATGTTATTGTGTGGAAACCATTTTTATTCATTCAGTCACAGTGACCTTGACATATGATCCCAAAATCAATAGGTTTCTTCCTCACCCCAAGCACAAGCCATCCACAAAGTTTTGTAACTGAAATCTGAAATGTACAGATGGCATTATTAAGCAGAAACTATTCTTCTTCTTTCAGCCACAGTGACCACAACCTTTGACCTTTAGACCATAAAAAAATAGGGAATTTCCTTATCATAAGTGCAAGTCATCCAAAAAGTTCAGAAACTGTAGATGGTGAACAACTCAAGTTATTATGCAGAAACCATTTTTCTTCTTTCAGTCACAATGACCATGACCCATGACCATTCAATTCCAAAATCAAAAGGTGCTCTAGTTATTGTGATGAAACAAAATTGGTAACAAACAGATGGATGGACAACATAACAATAAGGCAGGTGTATAAAAATCAGGTAATCAGAGACTTGCTACTGATGAGGGTTCTGAATGATGCAATGGACCTACCAGATGTTTCAAGAGACACAAGATCTACAGTCAAGTGTGGTCCTAACTTGGGCTGAATGATAGCTGGTATGCTGGAGGGGGTACCTCCTGACAGGAAGTCTAATATGGACAGTTTCCTTTGAGGGGCAGCCTGCTGTTGGTCTTCATCTGGAGAGTAAATTAAATGAAATGTGGTAATCTCAACAACAAAAAATTAAAACCTAATTCTTCCCAAATCTTTATTAAACCATAAATTTTTTAACATAAAACTGAGTAACTTTCTTGATTTTGATTAAAAATAGGAATATTCTTGTCACATTTTTAACACTTACACAATATAAAACACAAGAGCTGTCAAAGGACAGCAAAGCTTGACTATTTGAAGCGACTCTAAAAATGAACAAGGATAACAACATGTATGCACGTATGCTACTGTATAACAAGGTCATACATACATATATATATATATATATATATATATATATATATATATATATATATATATATACACACAGTGAAACCTGCTGAAAACCCTTGAGACCCAAACAAAATTGAAGTTTTTAGAGGTTTTTGGTTTACTGCGGTTTTCGCAGAGGTGAACAAAATATGTCATTTTCTAAGTACTTATGTGATGAGAGAGAGAGAGAGAGAGAGAGAGAGAGAGAGAGAGAGAGAGAGAGAGAGAGAGAGAGAGAGAGAGATAGAGAGAGAGAGAGTATATTATAGGGCTTGAGATTGGAATGTTTTTGGTCCTAGCTTGGCTAAGACATTGCCACACAAGATCATTCAGTTTCTCAAATTTGCAGGCAGTGTTGAAATCTTTGCATCTCTGTTGTTTTCAAATTCATTCTTGTAGAATTCCAATTTCTTTTGAATATCTAAAACAGTAGATGTTCCTATGCCAAATTTTTCTTCTAGTTTCTTCAATGTAGGTTTTGGCACATATTCTTACTCATTGATCAGACTAATTTTATCCTGTAAGGATAGTTCAATCCTACGATGCTTTGCTGGTCATTCTGACATCTTGATATGCGGGTGAAGACAAATGACAGTCATTGGTACTTAAGGACATGTATATAATGATTTTTCTCCACTGAAAATCAATGGAGTGAATCTGGTTTTCAGAATACTGTTTTATCGTTTTCTCTCGGCAAAGCATCAAAGGCGAGGCCACTTGCCTAGTTAATAAAGTTCTTATATTTAATTAAAACAGCAAGCACAAAATGTTCTACTGATCATGTATACAAATGAATAGCATCAATCACAATTAGATAATAAGCAGATAAACATAGTCTTTCTTAAATGGTTTACCCACATGCATTTAGTCATGAATAATTAGCCTTAAAGGCTGGTGCTTTTTTAATGGTGAAAAAACTTCAGATTAGCTATTGTCAGCCCTAATAGGTGTCACGGCACGTGTCAAGTATTTTTTTAACCTAGCGTGTACTTGGGACATATTCCGGGTCATTGTGTCGCAGATAAGTCTACTACAGTACTTGCTAATTAATCTGTTCCAGTATGTGTCAGGAATTTAGCAGCTAAATACATTTCCAAGTTTTAAGTAAGTTTCAGTTTTATGGGGCTTTTTTTTAAGCGTAAAATTGAAATTTGGGATAGAAATTTGTTTCAGTATTTGGAGTTGAGGGGTTTCAGTTTACAAGAGGAAAAATGATGATATTAAAGGAGGGAAATTTCTGTCTTGAGGGGATTCCGGTATACTGAGGTTTCAGTTTTAAGAGTTTCAATATATATATATATATATATATATATATATATATATATATATATATATATATATATATATATATATATATATATATATATATATATATATATATACACACACACATGCATAGAGAATCAAACCTGCTGGAACAGTCAGATTTATTCAGCACTCATCTCGTCTCAATGGCTGTTTTAATTTCCCCCTGGCAAATTTCCTCTATAAATGTCATGTTTATAATAGACACCTGCCTTCAGCAATATGCGGCTAGGTGTTTCCCAACCCAATAATAGTTTCTCGCTGCTTTATGTGGTCACTGGAGCATATCTACAGTGACTGTATGCAAACTAAACTTTTTCTTCACAAGGAAGGCATCTTTTAAAAAGGAATATCATGTGAATCGATGTGTAAGCATTTTTTATATTGGTGTACAGTCACATTTTCAATGTAACTCAAATGCGTCAATATGTCAAATTTGAAAGTGAGGCAGTTTTTATCATTAGGGAAGAGTGTTCAAGCAATTCATTTGCTGGAGGGTGTGAAAAGTAGTGTTATCACAGCAAAAATGCAAGTCACCTTTTGTGCCAGTGTGACAGGTATAGTTTAATATCTTCATCTATTTGCTTGTGAATTTAAACTATATCTGATGAAAAAAGTTCATCTTTGAGAAGAGAATAGCCATATACTGCTTTTGATTCCCTATTCATCACAGGCCTCTCACACAAACTGTCTTTCGATCTTGGCGAGTTGAGCAACTAGCTAATCCACATATTCTTTTTCAAGTGTGAACAGCTGTTTCCAAGTCTAATTTATACAAGCTGGCTGACCAAAGAGTCAGTCCTCTGTTTTAAAGTCATTTGTAAGCTGCCATTTAGTACTGAAATTAGTGTTTTGTCATGGTGCACAAAACAAACTAAGATCAGTGATTATTTTAACAGTCAGTTATGATTTAATTAATAATGAATTAAAGCGAGCAGGATCCACTAATCTTGCGTGGAACATAAATTTGGGACAGAACAACATATAAGCATATTTTATGATTTTGTTGAATAGTGCACATAAAAAAATCTATCGATAATGTAATAATAATAATAATAATAATAATAATATTTGGTGCATGGTATTGGTTCAAAAACCAATACTGAAAGGTGAACCAGTGTACAAAGGCCAGTTTTGCCTTTCCCTGTGGGTGGCTGCTAATGACAGGTTTGACTGTATGTATATATATATATATATATATACATATATATAAAAATACACTGCATATGCTGGAGAATCCAATGTCAGTAACGATAAGCCCACATGAATTCTGCCCAAAAAGCGAGTATGTTTCCCCCTAGTAAAGTTCCAGCTCTAGAGGCATTCTTATCTGTGATTGAAAATAACATTAACTCACACAAACAGAGCCATACCAAAAAGGAGAATTTAACCTGATAGGCAAGACAGTTGCCGAAAAAACTGCGCAAGAGGGAAGATATTGTTATAAAGCCAGCAGACAAGGGATCCTGCATTGTCGTCATGAACACATCTGACTACATTGCTGAGGTGAACAGACAACTTTCAGACAAGAGATTTTATAATAAACTCAGTCATGACCCAACAGTTGAACACACTGAAATTGTGTCAGACATGAATGGACATGTACATGTATAACGCAGGTTACATTGATGACAAAACACTGACTTGCCTCCTACCAGTTGATGCCAAACCAGGGAGATTTTATCTACTACTTAAAATACACAAAGAAGGGAACCCAGGGAAGGTCACTTATTTCCAGAAACAACCATCACACTGAAAAAAAAATCTGAATTCATTGATTATCACCTTGACTTTTCGTGGAAAAACTGTTGTCATATATCCAAGATACAATGGACTATCTCAATAAAACACTGAAAACTAACCTTCCAAATAACACTCTCCTCGTAACTATGGTCATCTGTTTCTTATACACCAACATCCCACATGAGGAAGGTATCACAGCCTACAACAAAGCATGGGATTGTCGACCTATCTTTCCCCTCCTACGTACTACTAGGTCATACTTTTAACATAGGTTCTTAAGTTTAACAAATTTGTATTCAACAACCAACACTTCCTACAAATTAATGGAACTGCAATGGCGACTAAAATGGCACCTTCTTATGCCAATATTTTCAAGCGAAGACTCCAGCAAAAGCTCCTCAATGAGGCACCCTACAGACCTCTAAGCTGGTGCAGATTCACTGATGAAAGAGAATCAAAATGGATCGAAACGCATGACAATTTCACAATATTTTTAGTTCGCCAATAACTTCCATCCTACGATTACATTTATGTTGAAGTCATCAAACAGATCCAGAATCTTTTGGGATATTTAATCTTAGGGCTGAAACAATACACCTGTGCTGCATATTGATATGATTCACGATACACAGCCTACGATATGATACATTATTGATACACATATCAACTTAAGGGTCTTTTCATCTTTGGAAGGTCTGTCAGTGGTAGGGTTGTGCTGTTTTATATGTGTTGACATATTGGTTGTATTTCTAGTATGCAGATTACAGAAGACAGAGATTTAGCATCTGTACATATGCTATTTTCATCCTTGACAAGATATATAAAAAAGTACATCCAAACAGACTACATATTAGTTGGTACTGATTTTAATTCAATCATTTAGGCCACTGAGGCTATTCCATTTGATCTGATCCAGGACTCATCTTGGTAACCACACCCTTTGTATTGCACTATTATTTATTTATTATTATCATTATTATTATTACTGGTATTATTATTTTAACTCTTGTCCATTATCCCACAACTCTATTTTCTTTACATATTTCCTTTAGTACCTCCATGTACAACTTTAACATGATATAATTTCTTTTGTAAATTTTGAAGATGGTGTTGATTTTTTGCCAAGCATGGTTATATATATATATACACACACACATATATTCATGCATACATACATACATACATACATACATACATACATACATACATACATACATACATACATACATACATACATACATACATACATACATACATACATACACATATATGCCATTTGTCAGTGGGAAAAAAAACAACTTGCACAAACAAAACAAACACATAACACAAAAGTCAAGATGGAACATGAACTATTGACATGTTTGCATGACAGGGGAAATTTATGTAAAAAGAGTAAATAATGAATTAAAAATCAGATGAAAAACAGTATTGAAATGTACAAACTAAACAGCTTATCAAAAATAATAAAAGGTGGGTGACCCATGTAATTGGATGCCATCCATATTATATATATCAGGCTTCCTTACATCCCTATATTTGCCGGACATGACTGCCAGTTAAAAGGTTTTGACTGGCACATACTCTGAGCAACCGGACATCATTCAAAGGATATCCCAAATATGATTAAATCACATTGTCTATGATTTGTTTATGTATAGTTAACAGATTGTTTCTTTGTCGGATAATCAATAATGGTGTTGCCAACTAAACTTAATTAATAGGTATCAAGGTCAAGTTTACACATTGTTTCTTTGTCAGGCAATCAAAAGAGGTGTCAACTGCTTGAAGGCTTTACTGCTCATGGTTAGCTGGTTAAATGGGGTTAGAGAAGGGCAGCTTATCAGTCAATTTCAAAGGTCGGCTTCTCAGTTAAGATGTTTCTTTGTTATTCTAAAGGTTGTTTTTTTTAGTTGGTAGGCTTATATTTGTCTAGATAAGACAATTATAAGTATCAGTCCTAGTTTTACTGCTTGAGAGAACACTACTCACCATTTCAAAGCATAATAATGACGAAAATATTTTAACCTTTAGCTGGTGTAAACATGAGATTTACCATACATTACCATGAAGCAACATATTGATGGATTTTTTACATCACTGGAAACTGTGGGAGAAACACCCCATTTTGGGCTCCTCTGCAATGAGTTTCTTACAGCTATGTGTAAAACAGTCACTTTAAAGGGATAGAAGTGGAGTGTTTGTCACATCATGATGACTTTCCAGCCAAAGTTGTACAGTGTATATGGATTATTCACGCAAACATACACGATAGATTCCTGGACCATGTGAATTTGAAAGCATTCACTGTGTTTGAGCCTAACACTTTTCCTGTAATTGTTAGTGACATGCCACTGTTTGGTAATGATCACATGGACACTTTGAACGCTCGTGATAGCACAGTGACGCAGTCATCAGTGCCAATGAAGTATTGAGTGGGGGATTCTGAAGTAAATTGTGTACAACAAGTATAGAGGACTATCAAGAGCTGACAAAACTAGTTTCAATGAATGGACAGTGCCCGAATGTGATTTGTTTGCTAAAAATTTCACATGTACTTTCAGTGTCAAGCATGGAGTGTGAGGACGTATTTCAGCACCAGAGTTTATCAAAGCAAAGCTGCGGTGCAGGCTGAGTGTTGACACTCTTGATGAACTTATGAAAATAAGTATTGTTGGTATTGATATCAAAGATTTTGATCCGATGCCAGCAGTCAGGAATTGAAAGGAAAATTGAAACAGATATCTGTATCAACACAACAAAGAGAAAGTTTTTGCCAAACTGATGAACTTTGAGTGGATTTACTATAGTGCAAATGTGGCAACATTATGATTGGTGACAGGAATAGTGTATACATACGTTTTGCTAAAAAAAAATGTTTAAAAAAATTTGAAAATCATAGCAAATCATAGGGATAAACTTATGGTTTGCTGCTAATAAACATTACCAGATGAGACTTATGGAGAGGTCAAAACATTTTTTTAAAAATGAATATATATTGCAAACAGTGTCTCTGAAATCCATCAAAATGTCCAGATGAACTTGGGGAAAATTTAATATCCAAAACCATTGAAAAATGTAATATCCAAAACCACTCAAAACTAAAAACAGGTGGTAAAGTGACCTGATTTTGGTATGCAGGCTTAGAACTATTATATAATTTTTTGTACATTTATTATTTACTCTTTTTGTAACCACTAGCCGAGTTGTGAAGAAAAAGTAGTGGCCCATGTCAAAATCTTGGTGGCCTCTTTTGAAAATCTTGATGTGCCAGTGGTCCCATCAGTCAGAATTCTAAAGTGACCCTGCATAAGTGTAAAAATGTAATGAATGCTGGACCAAAGTTGCTAACAAATAAAGTCAGAAAAATCATTGAAGCAAGAAAATTAGGTCAAGGTTACACAAGTTTGATTATGTTAGTGCAAATGCTTTCATGTATCAAGTTTCATGACCACATGATAACAAGTCCCCACAACATACGGTTAAGGCTGCATTCCTCACATAAATCGACAAATGAGATAATGGCATGGCATGGTTGTGTGGATCTCAGTGAATAGCAGTGACAAATATTTGGAACCATGGTTCACCAAAGTGGAGAAAAATTTGGAGAATCCAAGTGGGTTCCTAAAACATTAGGCAGATGAATTAGTATTTAAACAAGAAGAATGGTGAACAATTTGCTAAATGTAAATATACCCCTGTCTCTCTGCATCCCATTCCTACACCCATGATGGAGAAGAGCCTACAGTCCAACAAGAGTACCATGAATGGCATATTATACCCCAGCTCCACTTTTAATAGTCCTCTCTGTAGATACTAATAGGGCATTGATGCCTCTGGAGATTATTGACCAATGGGTCTCTTGAACTAAACATACTGTGCAGAAACCGTTATTGTCATACTAGACTTATCATGACTGTAACCTCTGACCTTTAGAACCTTGAGTTGATGGGTTTCTTTATTACACTAAGTCCAAGCCATCCACAAAGTTTGGTCATGGAACCTACTCTAGAACAAAAGTTATTCTGCAAAACTCATTTTTCTTTGAGATTTTGACCCCAAAATCAATAGGTCTCGTCCATATCTTAAGTGCAAGCCCTCCACAAACTTAAAGGTATGTGGTCGAGAACTGACATTATTATGCAAAAACAATTGTTCTTCTTTCAGTCACAATGACAATAACCCTTGACCCCAAAATCAATAGGCTTGTTTCTTCCCCAACATGTAAGTAATCAACAAACTCTGGTGAAGGTACACAGTCAAGAACTTAAATTTTTTAGCAGAAACCATTTTTCCTCTTACAGTCACAATTACCTTGACTTATGATGCCAAAATTGACAGGCTTCTTTCTTAGCCCAAGTACAAGCCATCCACTAAGCTTGGAAACTAGATGGTGGAGAACTTGAGTTATATACATGGGATGAGATTGGCAACAGAAAGACAGACAGAAAGATAGATGGTTTGACATCAAAACATAACATGCTTTGACTTATGGCAGGCACATAAAAATTGCAGAAGCAAAGTGATTTGTCTGCATGCACATCTTCAGGTACATAACCGATCTGCTGGTTTTCCACCCCTCAAGTTAATCATGGGTTAACTGTGTACAGTTGTATATGCCTTGGTAACCTTGACACAAGTTTGTTGATATTATATGACTGCATAATGAACAGCATATTGGTAAATACCCCACATTAATACACCCTCATCTTATCATGCTACCACCTGTATAATCCTTATGTCAGTCCATCCATCTGCCCATTCTGCCATCCACCACACAGTCTTGTGAACTCGTCTGGTCCTACAGTTTTTGATGGATGGCATATACAACTGTACACAGCTAACCCATTATTAACTTGAGGGCTGGAAAACCAAAGTGTAGAGAGCACATGCTCTCACTGTTCAAGTGTCATGATAAGACAACTTGAGCCAAACCTAAAACCTGGTCTACCAATAAAAATGCAGTTGACCCAATCAACAAGAATCTGGCCATGGCCACCATGTCAAGCCCAGCCCTGAACTTCAATAATGATGGCATTTATTTAATTACACTGACCCTATATTCCAAATATGATGGTGTTGTCTTCAAAACAGAAATATATATATAGACAAATATATGGACACACACAAGAATGCCAGAGTGCTTGCTTTGACAAGCTTCCAAAAAGGTGGGTTCAACAAAAATGAAGACAATGATCCCCACATGACACTGACCCAGCTTACGATTTAAGTTGTCTTCCCCACATGACACTGACCCAGCTTACGATTTAAGTTGTCTATGTAGATAATAAATAACAAAGGTGAAAGAACACCTGCCTGCCTCACCCCATTGGTTACATGGAAGGAATTGGATACTGCACTTCCCCAAAGTACAAAGTACAACTGTTTGCCATACCAGTTAACTAGAGTATGAACTATGTAGACTGGTATTTGATTGTTGAGCAACTTTTTAAACAGTGTCCAATGATTGACCCTATCAAATGCCTTAATAGCATCTAAAAAACATGCAAACACAGGGCTACCATGTTCTAAATTATAGCTGACAGTTTCCTTCAAGGCATAAATCTGTCGAATGTTGTTTTTTAAAACCAAACTGATTATCAAAGATTGTGACTTCCCATCATTGTAGTACAATACATTCAAATATTTTCGAAATAATTGTCGTGATAGCTATAGGTCTATAATTGCTTTTGTCTGCCAGGTTACCAATTTTACTTTTCAGTAGCGGGATAATTGTAACTTTTGTGAAATCATCTGGAACAAAGTTATGTACAAACATGCAATTAAATAAAATCATTAAAAGAACATGAAGTCTACTATCTGAAAATTAAAAATGTTTTACATAAAACAAAATCTGATCGTGGATATTTACCCCCCTTTTGTTTAGCTATGGCATGTTGGATCTCAGACAATGAGATTAGTTCAATAAGACTAGAAGGGGCCTTGCCTGCTGAAATAACAGACTCCTTATTCAAATTGCTTTTAACACTATGGAGTAAGGCTTCAAAATGATTTTTTCACATGTTGCATAATTGTTATTTGGCCATGGTTCCCATCAATGCAAATTGGTAGCCTATTGGAAATTGTAGTAGTATTTTGTTTAACTTGCTTCCAGAATTCACGGTGGTCTAAATTTTCAAATTTATTTGCAAGTATGTCTACTCTATGTTTTAACTCTTCCCTCTTATGTAGTCTGAAAGGCACACTTAAATTGAGCTCTAGTTTGGTGCATTTAGTTACTGAGAGGCCCATGATGAGGTTTACCATTATCACGACACGTAAGGTAAGCATTTTGCGCATATTTGTGCAGTTCTTTGACGATGTCATTCCAGCCTGGTATAACACAGTGACCAGGTTTGGATTTTCTCATTAAGTAATTACCAGAGTTGGATAACATTTTTCCCTATATCTGTGTAAAATCCATTAATCTGTTTTATATGCACAGGATTACTACAGCCATTGTCTTTACAGACTGCTACACAATATGGGATCTTCAACTTGCTTAATAAGATGTTCGAGTATAATTCAATTTTTCATTGGTTTCATTATTCTAGCACAAACCTGTCAACCTCCCA
This sequence comes from Margaritifera margaritifera, assembly GCA_029931535.1. NCBI lineage: Eukaryota > Metazoa > Mollusca > Bivalvia > Unionida > Margaritiferidae > Margaritifera > Margaritifera margaritifera. The sequence continues at coordinate 5,163,259 of JAQPZY010001609.1, forward strand.
GGCAGTGAAGGTGGGGTTTTGAGACTAAAAAAGTGGGGTTTTGTGGTCCCTAGGGGGTGCATGTCCCAAGTAAGCAAAATTGCACAATTGAGAATAAGATATCAAGTCAAACAAGCCTGTACAAAATGACTGTAAATTCAAATCTGAATAAAAGAAAATATGTTTTCTTTGAAGCATTTAATATACTTCCAAACAAAACTAGCTGGTAGACTTAGTAATGTCATAAATCATCACCACAAACATGCACATAAACATACACAAACATGCACACATACACAAACATGCAAATAGATGCAACCACACAGGCATTAAATAAAACTAGAAATCTGTTCATGAAACACAGATGCCCCACTACAGACTCAACGATATATATAAGGGACAATATTAACATTCTAACGGCTCTTGCCAGACATTTGTTCCCAAAAATTAACATGGCAGCCATATATTTGTGCAATTTAATATAAAAGCATTAAAAGGAGATAACATGCTGTGACAAAAAAGAAAAGATTAATATATCTAATTATTAAATGTATCAAATAATAATGTGTCATTTTTGGTTCTGGTTTTGATACTGATTTAGTATAGGCATTATCTTTCCATAATTCATTGGTTTCCTCTCAAACTAATTATAAAAATCATTTTTTTTTCTTCTTCAAAATGCTATATTATATAATTTTACCAAACAACAGTATTTTATTCAATTCTACTGTTTTTATAAATGGATTATTAATTGACAACAAGTAGACTAACTATCTCAAAAATATGTAACATCTAATTGATGGACATTTCTGGTCAAGTTGGATGGTTAAATTTTATTTTATCAGGTCCCCAAATAAATTTTGGAGGATGATAAAAAATGTTAGTTGTTGTTGCTAGCTTTTTCTTTTCTTAATTTGGGCCCAGGCTTCACACATTTTTTTCCAAGAGTATAATGTACTGATATACCATGACACAATATAGTTAAGAAACATGGTGTGGGGGACTGATGTAAAGTACAGACCCTGGGGCAATCATTCAGTTATAGGTATTTTTTTTAAGTCTAGGAGATACGCTTTCACACCTCTTTTGTCTTTTTCTGGTATATTTAATAATCAATGTTTTTTTATTTGTTACAACTTTTTATACCATCTTTGAATGTTTTTAATGTTAAATTTCACAAACATCTTGCCATCTCTTTAATTTTTGGGAAAAAAAATGTCTGGTAAGAGCCATTTGAATTTTAGGATCCCTGGTATGGAGCAAAAATCAAACTTCAAAGAAACCTGGCTGCTGATCATGAACTACCCAAAAATCTTTAACATAGAGGACTTCAACAATCTCATGCAAGACAACGAAGTGTAATGGCTATTGTTTCTTCAACACAAATCTCTGATTTACCTACCTTACAACATTGGGTTGTTCCACTTTGTGTAATTTACCTATGCAAATTAGCCTAATGAACTCTTACATGGCAATGGTCAAACAACTAGCAATCTGTGGAATAATGGTCATTTATCTCCAACTGCCTAAAGTTTATCGTTTACTCACCTCTATGAAAATTAACTGTATAAACTGCTCAGAGGTCATAGTATTCCATGACCATTAAGCATGCTGCAATGCTATCCAAGCCTGTTTACTGTTCATAAAAGCTACAAAAACTCTTGTGATGATACAAATACAGACCATGCTTCATGAAGATATCTGAAACAGTTCAGGAGATATTAACTTGAGAAGTGTGACATTTATACAATACCAAGTTTCATAAAGATATCTCTAATGGTTTAGGAGATATGGCATAAGGTAAACAAAAGTGCAGCAGTCTGATGGATGGATGAACAAGCAGACTCCAGTGAGTGTGTCTATAAACATAATCTAAGCCCATAAAATGTAAAGGTCACAGTAACCTTCTTTTGTTGCAAGTGCGCGATACTAATAGTGATGCATGCAATCATCTTGTTTTATTATTCTAGCAAATAAACAATGATTCAAGTTATAACAGCATGATTACTGGATACAAATAACCTATGTGGTCATGTGCTAAATACAAATGTAACTAAGAATGTACAAATAATGTACATGGATGTACAAAGTTAGTCACTTAGCCCCCTCTCCAGGGGGTAGATGCTATGAAACCCACTCCGACCTGTTGTCCAGGACATAGGATGAAAGAATAGTTCAGCTGCAGTGAGGGTGTACATATGTATATACTTTTATATGTGTAGATGCCAATGATTGAAATTTGCCCCCAAAGAATAACCATGCCCTAGTTTATGACGTCTATCTGACCCCTACCCTCTTTGCAAAGTTGAAACAGATTCCCTGTAAACATTATTAATTACAATGTAACAGCCCAAGAAAGAATAAACATCATGACTTTGTGATGTGATGTAAATAAAGATAATTTAGGTATGAAAACAAACTTGACCTAAAACTTGAATCTAAAACAATGTATACCTTTTAAGACCCTATTATTGTTATTCATCCTTATGTACAACACTGATATGCTATAATAGCAATATTCCCATTAAAAACCAGCCATCCAGGATGAAAAAGAAATGAGATATAGACATAAACAACAACTTGCTTCAAACTTTATCCAAAGTGGGACATGGACACCAATACTGATGCCAGGCCAAGTAAATAAGGTCCCTTAGTTTTCAAATAGTCAAGCTAAAACTGCACAAAAATTACCCTCAAAGTGTATATACATGCATGAATGCATTCACGGGTGGCAGAATTTATGTAATACAACAATAAATGTAGAATGGATTGAATGAATATGTTTGATGCTAGAATGACCTGTATATCTCAAAGCTATTCTAGATTTCATAAAGGCTACATTACATTCTTATCTTGCACCTCAGGTGACAGAACAAAGGAATGCAGATCTGGGACACCAGATATTGGATGATACTGGAAGATGATAGGTGGAGTTACATACCTGTCACAGAGGAACCAGAATCTGTAGTGCTAGCAGTGTCAGAGCTGGGTCTTCTACAGTGCCAGTGTTCCTTTGATTGGGTCAGGTTGACTAGAACAGAGAGGTACCACAACATTAGATTGCGGCAGCTATAAGCTAGAAACAATAGGCCCAAGTGGGCTTGAGACTGCTCTTCTGGCTGAAATCTATTTAAAAGTCAAATGCACGGGCATTTGCCTGAGAAATCTGGGTTAGTACAATGCTTTTGGACATGTAAAAGTTCTTCTATTTTTTTAAAGTGATGGCAACCTTAATGGATGGCAGATCATCATCTTTTTAGCTAACTTGACAGGCCTTAAGCCAGGTTGATTTCTCTCAAATTTGGTAAACTTCAAGTTTTTGGATCATGTCATTTAAAGGTTTTTCTGATTTATAGTAACAATGGCCATATTGAATAGTGGATCCACATCATTTGTACAAAATTGAAATGTCTTCATGCCCTGATGTTTTCTATCAAATTTGGTTCAATTCAGTCTAGATGTTTTTGGGATGTCATTTAAATATTTTTTTTAAAAAATTTTAATAATGGTGCCCAAATTTGATGGCAGATTGAAATCATTTGTATAAACCTGAAATAGCTTTTTGCCAGGATGCTTTCTGTCATTTCTGGTCCAATTCTTTTGGCATTTTTATGAACAAGTTATATAAAGATTTGTCAGATACAGTTTTTTTCTAGTAAGAGTGGTCATATTTGATGACAAATTGGGGTTTCAGTTAAATTTATCAAATTCTGTTCAACAGTTTTTGAAAAGAAAAGTCGTTTTATGGTTTTTCTTTTGTTGGTAATGTCAAATTCTGATGAGCAGTTATTGAGAAGTCTCTTAAAGGTTGGTCTATTTTAGTAACAATGGCTAAATTTGATCAAACTCTATAAAACATATTTTTAGAAGTGGTTAAAAAAATGTATACTTTAGTAATGGTGCCCATATCTGATCGCAGATCACCATTTGTACACACTTTAAAGGCCTTCATGCTAGAATACTCTCTGCCAAGTTTGCTTGATATTTATCCAGTGGTTTTTGTGAAGCTTAAAATAGCAATTGTTGACAGACAATGCACAATGCATGATGGGTAATGGATGATGCATCCTGGATGCAGGACCATACCATACAGACCCCAAAAGGGTAATTTTACCAGAGTATTGAAAACAGAATGCAGAGTGAATTAAAACTTAATGAAAAAATGAACAAAGAATGAATGCAAATGAAATGATGAAAGCATTTGGAAGAGAACACGAAGCACAAATTAAAAACACAGAATGCAGAACAAAGAACAACAAACAAAAATGGAACAAACTGCAAATGGTTATTAATTGATTTGAAAGTTGATTCAAGATGCTGCTGAAATTCCATGGTTTATGGCCTTTTCACATAATAATCCTCGATAAAATTCTTTACACTGATAGTGTTTTACCCCTTACAAGCCATGACATTGTTCTTGTTGAGGCAGACATTAAAAACCAGGATTAATGTGATGTCATCACCAGTGGTTGTATCTGTACAATTTTTATTTAAATAAATAAGAAAACAGAAATAAAATTTACCATGCTGACATATATGCATCAACAATATTTGCACATTTATTCCCTTTTGTCTTATACAATTTGTGCATTTGCTGGTTTTGTTTAAGCACACTTTTAAAAAATGATAAAATGCACAAGCAATAGTTCTCTCCCTTAAAAACTGCTTGAAATGGAAAAACTGACTTCAGTACATGCACTTCCATTTCATTCTAAAGGAACAAAAATGAAAGGAAATGATGAATGGAAGCAATAAATTCCAAAACAGAATTCATTTTTCTGACAATAAACAAAAAAGATGAGTTGATAGTTAAAATGTAAATGTGAATACCTCTCCATTGACACATTTTTTAAAATTGTTTTAACTTTAACCCACTGTTACCTTGACCTTTTTGCCTCCACATCAGTAGAAATATGTTACCTTTCATGGTAAACTTATTTACTATGTTTGATGACAACTGATCATGGCAACTGTAGAAAATTCTGACAGATCTATAGCCTTTTACAACTGGCCACCCACCTAAAATTTAAACAATTTGCTCCATGTGACTTTGATTTTTGATATCCTTGGCCTGTAATCTCAAGGGGTGTTCCTATTCACCTGATGCATTGTGCATAAAGTTTGATGATGATTCACTGATGAAAACTGGAGAAATTGCCTTTTAAGAACCTTTAACCATGATGTTGATGCCAGAGGGATGACTGGACAATGTGACCACTATTCTGCTTTTTTGTGACAGTCGTTGCAGTAAAAATAAAAATGAGGTATAAGAGACAAACCTCTAAGAGGTACATCTCATACCTACCAACCTCCCAGACAGTGTTCGGTTTGTTTTTAGATTAAAAAAGTGTGTAAGGGGGGGGGGGGGGATCTGTGCACACAACACAAAAAGGCTATGCTCTTTTATCACCCATGGCTGCCTTTGGTGAGATTTTCTCATTTTTCATGAGTATGCATAAACAAAACTACATCAACAATACAATACAACAATCTCTGACACATCAGTAAAAGTGCCCATTTTATCAATCAATAAGTGAATATGTTTGGAAGAGAAACTTTGATTGGCTCATACAAATGGCATGAAAAGTCATACTGGATCACCACCGTAAGAAAATGTTACTTGTACCCACAGCAAATGGTTAAGTAGGTTTATGCATATTCACAAGAAATGAAGAAATCTCAGCACTGGCAGCCATGGGTGATGAAGAAACGTAGCCGATTGTTGCCCATGACTTTCAACAATGAACATCACCCTAACTATTGTCATTCCGGTAAGTAATCTGTGCAAGGGTGGCTGTTTATCTCTGATTGACTTACATTTTATTCACTTCTATGACAATCAACTGTATAAACTATCTCAAAGGTGAGAGTTTCCATAAGCATTAAGCATGATTGTTTTAATGTTTCTACAGGTTATGGGCATATATTGTAGTGTCAAGAAAGGTTTCTCTTTTTTCATTATACTTAGAAGATTAGAAAATGTGCTTTTTGAAACACAACCGTGGGGGGTGGGGGGAAGCAAACAAATCATGTTTTTTTGGGACACATGTTCTGGTAGGTATGACATTTACATGAAAGTAACAGTGTTAACACAAAATTGCATAAGGATATATTGAACAGTTCTTGAGTTATGCCTGTGACAAGCAACTGCTATTGTGAAGATTCTTTTGATCAGAAATTAATGGCTGTAACTGTCAAAAACAGAGTTGGAAAGACAAAAGTAAAATAAGCACATGCTAATGTACAAGGTAGTTTACCTACCAAATGGCATTGAATTATGTCAAAGGGTTGCTGAGCAATGCTGGTAATGAGAAGTATAAAAATCAGGCAGATGGACAGACAGCAAGAAATGGCAATTACTATAAGGCTCATGCATCTTGATGTCTGGCCCTAAACAGTTGCACCATACGGAATGAATATTGTCCCAATGTCTTTATCCATTAAGTCTGACCCTACATAGTTGCACTACATGGAATGAATATTGTCCCAGTGTCTTTATCCATCAAGTCTGGCCCTAAACAGTTGCACTAAATGGAATATATGAATATTGTCCCAGTGTCTTTATCCATCAAGTCTGAACCTACACAGTTGCGCTATATGGAATGAATATTGTCCCAATGTCTTTATCCATCAAGTCTGGCCCTAAACAGTTGCACTACATGGCATGAATATTGTCCCAATGTCTCTATCCATCAAGTCTGTATTAAGCTATCCACTAGATATTTACAGAATATATCTGCAGCAAAGCAACATGTACTGCAATTTTCTTCCTTTGTGCTTTTTACTTTTATATCCCCACCCTTCGCCCCATCAACCATTTGCCCATGACCCACAGAAGATGGATCAAATAAAAGTACCAAAGTACACAGCAACAAATAAAATCCCACAATTTTAATTCTCTATCTTAAATGATGTTCTAATTATTCCACAACTTTGATGTACATGGATGCAGGCACTTGGATGAATGAACACAATATAAAACAAAAATGCATGAATGCAGACACACTGATGCATGCATGCAATGCCAAACAAAAATACACTCTCTGCTTTTTCTGTTTTTTGATGAACATACAATCAGTTTATCCCAAAATCCATTGTACATTTATCTTGTAGTAACTCAATTATAAAGTGAAACAGGGATAAGAAATGTTTTATCAACAGAGTTCCCAGCACTGAAATAATCTGTTGATTGTTGATACAATCAACATCCCATATATAAGACCTACTGGACAAGTCTCCGGAAGGATGAACTGTTCGTCTCTGACCATGACCCTTGATGGCAACAACATGAGGCAGAGCAAGCAGAAGGGCAAGAGTGTTGGGGTAGCCATACAGGGCTGGTTTCAGCTCCATGCCAGTGGTCTGCTGGTACAGTGCCTCAAAGTGAGCCAGGTAGATCCAGCCGTGAGTCTGCAATAGATGGCAGATGTCCCAGGCCAGGGCCTGTAGAGGCGTCAGGCTGATGATGGCAGACTCGTCATCTCCGGACACCTGAAAACAAAACCAAATCACAGTGAAAGCAAAAATCCATCATGTGAATTGATGTGGAATATCCATTTTCTGATCCCCCAACAACTTGGATTAGTATTTTCAAGGCAAAAGATTCATGTGGAGGACATGATATTTTACCCTGACTAGAATGCACTTGACAATACTTGATGTTATTATGTTTACGACATCATTGACATCTTCATCCATCCATTCCGGTATTAAGTCATTTTGCAGAAACTTAAAGTCTACAACAAATGATTCAATGTAGTTCCAAAACTCTTACCATACAATTTTTAAGGGTATACATGCATATGTGTCATTGCAACACCTTGGACTAAAATGGTTACACTTATGGCACAATGTATTGTTGTGATTTTAATATGATAAATAAATTTGTGAGAAAACTGATAGCTTAGCAAATTACCAGTACCACAAGCAGTGGTTCAATTTCCACCATTTTTCATCATCTTCACCAGGAAATAAACAGTGACTGGTTCTCAATCATGTTATTATCAATGTTATAATTTACAATGATGGGACAAGGTTTGGTCTCAATTAATCTTATAAATTCATGGTATCTTATTTTTCTACTAGTAAAGACAATGAAATACCACAATTCTTGTAATTTTTAAAACCCTATAATTTTTCATACACTATTTATCTATAAAACTCAAAATAAAATGTATCATACTTTTTCATGCATAGACCTTTGTATTTTTCATAAAATCCTTTAAATTTTCATACAAAAAAATTATACTAAGAAGATTTTTGTTTACAAACCAGATAAAAATATTCCTGAATTTCTTACAAAAAACAAGCGACTGAAATCACACACAATTAAGACCTTAAGACCTTGTTTGGTTGTATTTTATATTTGTATTATTTTTTTAACCTTGTATTTTGATATGTTATAATTAAATCAAGAAGATAAGTTCATGTTTCAAACTGCATCGAAAATATACCGATGTATGATTTAGATATGTCCAATGACCAATGTATTGTTTACCAGGTATATGTTATAAATGTGATTAACTTCAGGTAAGTTTTTAATTGAGGCATTTAATAATGAAACAGGAAAAAAAGACTTTGAATACCAATTTAGTGCCAAAATAAACAAGAGTTTGATTTAATAATTTGGCAAGATATGTTGAATTCTTGACAAAAAAAGGTATCATTGCTTCTTATTTCTGAAAGATGTTCACTCCTTAAAAAGCTGATAATTGTTAATATATTTATTACTGAACCATCAACAATAAAGCCATTAATTCTTCTTTGTGTTTGTCTTCAATGCATCCTGTGTACAATCACTGCTAAATTCAGGGTAAACAACAGCCAACAGATATTTGTTCATTCATCTGGCATACAACCCTTGACCTCCTGTATGAATTTCAGTTCAAGTATTTTTCAAGCCTAAATACAAGTTTCTTTTTAGAAAGTCCCAATGCCTGATTTATGGATTTTATTGTCCATCAAAAATCAGAGCCTTTGGATATGTCCAGTAAATATGAATGTTTCAAAAAATACAGTGTTTCAAAAGTTAGTGTGAGTGCATTACCAAGAAATTAAGTATTTAGATTTGAATGGAATCTAGCAGAAAAATTCTAGAAAATATGCTTTTTTGTGCACATTTTCAATGGAATTACTATTATGAATACAATGAGATCAACTGAGGAGCAAATGTACTGTTTCCACTTCAACTGCCAATTTTGTTAAACATGTATATGTATGTACCAATGAATTGTTTTCTGCCACCTCAAAAAATATTAAATATGTAAGAACTGTTTTAAGTATTTCTCATTTAATATACATCAAATTGGTAACTGTATCACTGAAGTCTGTAATTTTGTGCACCGCCACCCCTCTCTTGTATAGCTAAGAGGATACCCATGCAATATTTTCTTCAGTTAACTGACTTAGCTGGATATTGCACAATATGGTACATAGCACAGTGGCACTTTATGGACCCTGACCATCATGCTATAGTGGGGTTTCACTGTATGGTAAGTGATTTAGAGAAGTCATTTAGTCATGCAGATGGCAGATCACCATCAGTTGTACACACTCGAAAAACCTCTATGCCAGGATGATTTCTGTAAAATTTGGTCAAATTCTGCTGAGAAATTTTTGACAAGTCTTTAAAGGTTTTCCTAATTTTAGTAACAGTGGCCATATTTTAAGGCTGAGTGGCGACATTTATTCAAAATTTGAAAGGCCTTTATGACAGTTTTTTTTTCTGTCAAATATGATCAAATTTAATTGTTTAGCAGTTTTGGAGAAGTCATTTCAAGATTTTTGTTATTTTTAGTAACGGTTTCCATATTTATTAGTGGATTGTTAAGCGGCTTTGGAGAAGACATATCTGAAGGTGGATTGGCACCATTTGTAAAAATATGAAAGGTATTTCTGCCAGGGTGCTTTCTGTCAAGTTTGATCAAATTCTGTTAAATGTTTTTTGAGAAGTTGTGTGAAGTTTTTTTCTACTTTTAGTAATGGCAGCCATATTTGATAGCAGATCAGCATCATTTGTATCAATTTGAAAGCCCTTCATGCCAGAATGCCCTCTGTCAAATTTGGTCAAACTTAGTCAAGTGGTTTTTGATGAGTTTAAAATAGTAATTGTTGATGGATGCATAATGCACAACAGATGCAGGGCCATACCATAAGCTAAGCTTACCTGGTCATGCAAAAAATATGAGGTAGTCTTATTTGTATATACAGTTGAATCATTTAATTGATATGACACACATTGGTCTTTGTACCATACCTTATCAATTACTTACACTATGACAGTGTTGATTGACTGAGATGTTATGAGATTTACAAGACCAAGTCCATACCGTAATCATATGATTTCAGCTGCCAACATATGACCAAACAGATAAAACAGGGTCAGACTCTTACAGATAAAAAAGAAACTTTTAGAAAATAATATTCATGCACTTAATACATATACCTGAACATAATCTAGTAATTCCTCTTTTATCTTCCGTACATCTGGATCTACTCCAAAAGTAGATTTATAACGGCTGCATATTTCCACAAAAGGGAGACTACCTCCACTCTGATCCATCAGGAGTTGTAAAACCCGACGTGCTAGGACAGGGACACTGGTTCTGTTTTTAAGGAAAACATACCTCCTGCCTTCGCATATCTCAATCTGTAACAAGAGTACTGCTAAATTGCAAATGATTAAACACTAACATAAAATTAGTTTTTCAAAAGTATCCCTCTCAAAAGGGATTGTGTCATCTTTCCCCTTTGGGGATATATCTATCGATATCTATTTACATGCATTTGATATATATCAATATCTATTTACATGCATTTGATATCTATCAATATCTATTTACATGCATTTGATATATATCAATATCTATTTACATGCATTTGATATCTATCGATATCTATTTACATGCATTTGATATATATCAATATCTATTTACATGCATTTGATATATATCAATATCTATTTACATGCATTTGATATCTATCAATATCTATTTACATGCATCTGATATCTATCGATATCTATTTACATGCATTTGATATCTATCGATATCTATTTACAGGCATTTCTATGTGTACAAGAATCCACCCAAAAGTCAAGGGAGCACAAAGATTTGTATCTCTACATGATGACCATAATATGTATCAAGTTTCACTGCAATCTAAAAAAAACTGTAATACATGTTGCATTCACAAGATTCTGTCTTGTGCAATATTCAGCTGTAGGACAAAAAGGACAATAAGTCTAGCAAAAATTGTGGGTGCAAAGTGATTTGTCAATATAAATGTCATGACAATACATCAAAGACTGCAGGACTAGTTGTGCTAATGAGATGATGCCATACACTGCATTAAACTAAAAGACATCATGGGCAATAACTCTAACAAAAATTGCTAAATCAAAGTGATTTGTCGATATATGTGCATCTTCAAGTGATGATCATAATATTTACCAAATGTCATGGCAAGACATCAAAGACTGCAGGACTAGATGCGCTAATGAGATTATGCCATACAATGCATCAAGCTACAAGACATCATGGGCAATAACTCTAACAAATATTGCAAAAGCAAAGTGATTTGTTGATGTATGCATCTTCAGGTGATGACTATAATATTTACCAATTTTCATGGCAATCCACCAAAACAAAAACTGTGGGACTTGCTGCACTAATGAAATTGTGTCATACACTGCATTACGCTACAAGACATAAAGGGCAAAATACTCCAACGAAAATTGTGGGAGCAAAGTGATTTGTTGATGTATGCATCTTCGGGCAATGACCATAATATTTACCAAGTTTCATGTCAATCCATCAATACCTGTGGGACAGACTAATTGTGTCAATGATGACATGTTATTAGAAATTAGCACTGATGACACTGAATTTGAAAACGTTCTGCTCTATGAAGAAAATTACAACCGAGTCATTGAAGCAGATAATATAATGTAGGTGAAACTGTTCATGCTTAAAAGGATGACCCAGAGTAGTTTCAAAATTGGGCAAGAGAATTTTTACACAGTGGGTTTTGCCACAATTCTGTATATTTAATGATCTACCATGTACACTCGCATTTAAGTCAGATCCAACTGCAAACTTCATAGACCCAGATCTGCCAATGCATAATGTGCTGGCAGATCTGGGTCTATGCAGTTTGTTATGAGTGATCATTAGAACAAACTAAATAGACTCCGATCTGTTGGAACATTATGCTGTGGCAGATTAGGGTCTATGTTGTTTGCAGTTGGACCCAACTTAAAAGCCAGTATATACGGTAAACATGCCAAAGAATGATTTAAATAGTATTGCATTTTTGTTGTTCAGTGATGTCCGATTTCTGTGTCCGGAAAACACCAATAAAATGTGATGAAAAGTTCTAATGACATGTCAATTTTGCTTTTGGACACATATGCTTTTCAAAGTTTATATGCAGAGGTTTATGGCAGGTTACAAAAATGTTGTTCTGATAATAGCAGGTAAAATGGAAATCAGCCAAGTCTTTTCTAAATTTGCTTGAGACACTGATGGTCAAATATCAACCTAACATGATCAATCTGAAACCTACAGGTGTAAGTATAGTTAATTTCTTAAAAGAATGCCTAATTGTTTTATAATTCTTTATATACAATACACAAAGTTTGTAATTAAAAGCAAACTGTTCCTTTAGTATGGACTAAACTTGTAATATTACTGCAAAGAACAAATGGAATTGCCCAAAATATTGCACTGAAGATCAGTACGGTGTCCAATTTTCTGACCAAAAAGAATAAAATTCAAGTACTACACCATGTCCTGTACAAACAAGATCACACGATCAATGCATTTATCATGAAACTATGCAAAGTTCAAGGGAAAAGAAGCAAGCTGTGAATTTATGGATATTAAAAACATGTCATCTCTTGCTTCCCAACAAAACTGATATTTAAAAACACTTAGCCAACTCGGTCATATATCTGTTTAACATTTACTATTGTTCACAAAGCCATTTTTTCAAATAGCAGGATACCCCGCCCCCTCCCTCCCCCCTGGCCCTTCCCCTTCCAAAGTTGATCTTGAGTAATATACCCAACAAAGATAGAAACCAGCTACCTCTCTGATTGTTTGGCTTGGCTTATTCAAATTATGTGGTAAAAAAGAACATTCTTTTTCCATGATATCAAAGTTGAAGCACTGTAATGAGTTGATAAAAACCACAAAATACAAAATGTTGTTTTTGTATATTTAAAAAAAATAATTGCTCTTAAAATCTTTTCAAAAGCTATTATCATTGTCCACCCCTAGAATCCCGATTTAACTGGGTAAAAGTCAGACTTGGTGTAAACTTGGAGTGAAAGCAAGTGTTACAAGCATAGTTCATGTATCAATAATTACCTTGACTAGCTACTACAGCTGAAGGCTCACATGAAAAGCATGTATCACTTATCTAATTCCTAAACTCATTAACATGTACAATGCAGTTAACCTTTTGAGAGTAACCTGTCACAGTATACAATCTATAGTCATTAATAAGGAGAGTTTACCATTGAATAAACATATTTATTCCTACTTCAAACTACACTGGTCACAAAGTACATTCTGAGTATGCTAGGATGTATATGGTATGGAAGAATATATTGTCAAGAGATAAACACAAATACTTTACCTATGTTATTAAAGCACAAATTGTAGGTCACAGAAATCTTTTTTTGTTGTAAGGTTATAGTACCAGCAGTGATGCATCTAATTATCAAGTTTCATGATTGGAATATAAACAACACCCAAATAAATTAACTTGAAACACAAATTTCAACAAAGTTTCATGATTCTAGGTACTGTAGTATGCATATATCATGGTAAAACTCCTGAGCTCAAACAATTTAATCAAAGCTTAAATATAGGTCAAGATGAACTTGTTTTGTTGTAAGGGGTGGTACTAATAGGGATGCATATCATCATCACTTTCATGATTCTAGCATGAACAGTGCTTGAGAAATGAACCAACACAAAATTTAATCCAAGTCAGTGAAGCATGGGCCATAATGATCTACTGAAATAGATCCACCCTCTCACCAAACTTCATGATTCTAATTAGGATAGCATGTACATAGCATGCACAAACTTAACCTAAGCCAGTAAAATGTGAAATGCTGGCCTCAGTTACCTTTTTTGTAAGAGTGTGGTACAAAGAGAGATGTATACAATCATCTAGTTGAATGATTCAAGCATGTACAGTTAAAACAAAAAATTGAACCAAAGTCAGTGAAGTGTGAAATATGGGCCACAGTGATCTATTTTTGAGATGAGGGTGTAATATTCATCAAAATGCATCCCCTCACCAAGTTTCAGGATTCCAGGTATAACAGTATCTATACAAGAGGTAAACAAGAGCAGCTGGCCAAGAAATCTAGGTCAGTAGGATGCTTTTTGTTGAAATTTCTTCTAATGCTGTTGATTACATGTTATGACAACAATTGTTTCAACGTTTCTCTAGTTTTTCTATCTTCATAGGCAGATCAGCATAATTTGTCCAATACTGAAAGGCCCCATGCCAGGATGTTTTGTGTCAATGTTGGCAAATTCTGTTCAGCATTTTTTTGGGAGGATGAAGTTGTGTAAATGTTTTTCTACTTTTAGTGGTGGATTGTCATAATTGGTACACATCTGAAGGCCCTCTATGCCAGGATGCTCTGTCTCAAATTTGGTCATATACATTTGAGCATTTATTAGAAGTTGCTTAAATGTGTGTTTAAGTTTGGTCAAATTCTATTCAACAGTTTTGGAGAAGTCGCTGTTTAACTCATTAACCCCTAGCGCCTCGTTTACGCGTCATGAGGTTGTACCCTACTTCCGAGCTTTGTAACATCAACATCATTTAAGATACACTAAAGTGGATGGTATTGCAGGAAAGTAGACAGATGTAGCTCTACAATGATACCAAATAATGTCGACTTTCTACTCGCATTAAAAAGTACAGCGAACAAAATGCATTTTTTTAGACCCGATTTTTTTTAGGTCAAAAATTGACAGTTGCGGAACCGGAGTTTGTGTCTGGATTTTAGACTTTTTGGCCTTAGATCTAAAGCAGACCCGTCTGAACTGCACACAGACAGATGAACCTTTGCAAAAAGTAGGATAAGTTTGAGATTTGGAGAAAAAAGGGGCCAGGACACAAAATCATGGGTCCAATACGAAAAAAAAAGAAAAAAAGAAGTGCAACTTTTACCCTTCTGCACATGTGTGAGCATAATAGCCAATGAAAAACAATGTTTCTGATACACCTAAGCATCTGGCTAAATGATAAACTTTCTTAAGCAGATCTGTTTGGCTGAATTCAGAAGTAACCCCAAAAATGCATTGCCTACCCCCAATTCACACGAAAATGATAAAAATCTCCAGGGGTTAATGAGTTAAAGGTTTTTCTCCTTTTAGTAATGGTGGCCATATTTGATAGCAGATCAGCATCATTTGTACAAAGCTGAAAGCTATCTATACCAGGATGCTTTTTATCAAATTTGGTAAAATTCTGTTTGGCAGTTTTTGAGAAGTCATTTAAAGGTTTTGCTATTTTTAGTAATGGTGGCCATATTTGATAACACATTGGCATCTTTTGTAAAAATTCTAAAGGTCTTCATGCAAGGATGCTTTCTATCAAGTTTAGTAAAGTCTATTCAGCAGTTTTGGAGAATAAGTCTTATCAAGGTTGTTCTATGTTTAGTAACGGTGGCCATATTTGATGGCAGATCGGCATCAGTCCTATAAATTTTAAAGGTCTTCATGCCAGAATGCTTCTTTCAAATATGATCAAATTCTGTTCAGCAGTCTTTGAGAACAAGTTATTTAAAGTTTATTTATATTTTTTAGTAACAGTGGTCATATTTGATGGCAAATTAGCATCAGTTGTAAAAATTTGAAAACCCTCTATGCCAGGATACTTTCGGTCAAATTTGGTCAAATTCTGTTGAGCGGTGTTGGAGAAGTCATTTAAAGGTTTTTCTATGTTTAGTATTCCTGGATATTTTTGATAGCAGATTTGTATCATTTGTATAAATTTGAATGGGCCTCATGTCATGATGCTTTCTATCAAGTTTTTGTCAAGATCTATTCAGCAGTTTTGGAGAAGAAGTTGTCTACAGTTTAATCTATTTAAAGTAATCATGGCCATATCCACTTTTATCCTATTTTATTTATTCATTATTCTTAGAAAATATGTAAATAACACAAATTCTGAATTTGAAAAGTTATACATTTTATTCAGCTTTATGTTAATGTATTCCCCAAGTTAAATTCAACGAGTTCTGTGATTAATTCAAGTCCTTCAACAAATTCAAGGACTTCTCAAGAATAAAAGCCAACTTTTCAAAGCAAGGCAACCCCTCAAATTCAAGGAGTTTTCAAGGTTGTATGAACCATGTTTATTTTTAGTAATGGTAGCCATATTTCATGGCAAATCAGCATCATTTGTAAAAATTGGAAAGGTCTTAATACAATGATGCTTTCTGTCAAATATAATAAAATTGTCTTCACAGCTTCAGTGGTTTTTGAGAAGAAATTGTTCCAAAGTTTCTCTTTCTTTTGTAAAAGTGGACATATTTGATGGTGGATCAGCATCTTTTGTACAAATCTGAAAGGTCTTCATGCCAAGATGCTTTCTGACAAGTTTGAGCAATTTTTATTTAATAGTTTTATTAGGGAAGTCATTGAAAGATTTTTCTATATTTGGTAATGTTGGTGGATTCGCACATTTGTAAAATTTTGAAAGGTCTTCAAAGTGTGATACATTCCATCAAATATAATCAAATTCTGTTCAGCTATTTTGGAGAAGTTATTTAAATGGTTTTTTTAAATTAATGGTGGTCATATTTCATGATGGATTAGCATCAGATGTAGAATTTGAAATCCCTCTATGCCAGGATGCTGCCAAATTTGGTCAAATTTTTTGAGTGGTTTTTGAGATGTTGTTTCAAGGTTTTTCTATTTTTAGTAACAGTAGCCATATTTGTAGGCCAATATCATCTGGCCAGGATGCTTTTTCCTCACATTTTATCAAATTCTGTTCAGCTGTTTTTAAAAAATTATGTTTAAAGTAATTTTACAATTTTAGTAATGGCAGCCACATTTGATGGTGCGCCAGCATCATCTGTATAAATTTGAAAGTTCTTCATGCCAGGATGCTCTGTGCCAAATTTGGTAAAAAGTAGTCCAGTAGCTTTTAAGAAGAATTTTAAAATAGCAATTGTTCATGGACACACAACACACAATGGACACCAGGCCATATCATAAGCTCATTTAGCCTTCAGGCAGCTTGTCTAAAAACCTATGTGGTCATGAGCTAATTGCAAAAACTTAAAATAAGCCAGTAAAATGTGAAATGTAGGTCACAGTGACCTTTTGTTGTTGTGATGGTGTGGTACTAAGTGAGATGCATTCAATCACCTAGTTTGATGAATCTAGCATGAATAGAGCATGAGAAATGAACTTAAAACATAAAATTGAACCAAAGTCAGTGAAGCATGAAATATAGGTCATGGTATTCTACTTTTGTGATGAGGGTGCAGTCAAGATGCATTAAACCACCAAGTTTCATAATTCCAGGTATAACAGTATGTATACATCATTCAAAAGTCCTGAGCTAAATGTAACAACCAAGAATGTAGAATATACATGTATGTACAAAGTTAGCCCACTTAGCCATCTCCACATGGGTTAGTTGTATGAAACTCATTCTAAACTGTTGCCTAGGACCTAGGAAAAAAGAATGGTTGACATTCATTGAGGCTGTACTTATGCAAATACTTTTATCTGTGTGGACGACACCGATGCAGATACTGGGGATAATACAATAGCTATTTTATACTTGATAGAGTTGAGCTTAAAAAGATATTAGCAATAACTTTTATTATCATCTTCCAATATTTGTTTGACAACATGATAAAATAAAACTTTGCATTTCGATTTGACCAGAAATGCCTGTTAATTAAGTATTATGTATTTTCGAAGTAGCAAGTCTGCTTGTTTTCAATGTAAAAATGAATTTTCAGAAACATCAGAGTGGCATAAAACACTGTTGTTGGATAAAATTATATAGTGAATTTGTTTTTGAAGAAAAATTCATTTTTCAAATAAATAGTTTGAGAAAAAACTAGAAGTATGAAAGGATAATACTAGAACTGAAGCAAGAGCAAATTTGGAACTGAAAATGATACATTTTCTGGTACATTTAATAATTATATCAATTTTATTTCTTTTCTGTTACAACCTTTTATACCTCTGAATGTTTTTATATTACCATATATACTTGCATATAATTCAGGTTCAAATGCAAACAACATAGACCCTGATCTGCCATCGCATAATTTGCTGGCAGATCAGGGTCTATGTTGTTTGTTCTACTGATTAGTCCTTACAAACTGCATAGACCCAGATCTGCCGGCGCATTATGCAGATCTGGGTCTATGCAGTTTGCAGTTGGTATTAGCTTATACGCGAGTATATACGGTAAATTTCACAAATATCTGGCTGCTACGTTATTTTAAGGAAAAAATGTCCAGAAAGAGCCATTAGAATTTTGGGATCCCTGTTCCGTATATATTATTAATCCTCACAGATCCTTACCCTTTTATGTCAGCCACGAACAGCTGCTTACCTTTAGAAGATGTTTCAGCTTGGAGAGCAACTCCTCTACAGATTTAACATGGAGGTCCTTTAGAGGGAGGCAGTATCCATACTGGAGGGTGAAGTTCAGTGAAATATCCTCTAGTGGCAGGTAGGTGACATTCTTATGCTTGATGATGGCTGCAATCTGCTCAGCCACCACCTTCCGCAGCTCTGTCTCCGTCAAGTGAAGGATCTTCTCCTCACCCTCCTCTTCCTCCACCTGCAGTCAATATATTGATGAAATACATGCATACATTCAAAGTGGTTAGAACACGCATGCAAAGATAAATTGCATTGACAATGTAAACCTCATTGTAAGTATATAAACAGCAAAAGTCAGTACAAAAGAGATGCATATCCAATATTATCACCTCTGCATCATACTATGGGTCACATTGTGATTAGTGTCAATGTACGACTCTGTGAAACATATGTTGTCTCTAAACATTTGCTGATATATGCATCAAGACATATGCATCAAGACACATAATGTAATATTGCCCTAAAGTTCAGGATTAAGGAAGTTATTGCTCGACACAACTGCACTTTTTAACACAGTAGGTTGTGTACAATTAAGTTGAAGTGACAGATCAAGCCTTATATATAAAATTCAGATTTCAATCTAACCTCAACCACGCAAGGGATGGCCTCAAACAGATCCAGAAGTTTGGTAAATCCATAGTCTGCTACCCGGCACTGGCGTCCAAAATGATGATGGTAGGCTGGGATAAACTTGTTGAAGGGCATCCTGCACTGGGGGTTGTGTTTGAGTAGATCCACAACCTCCAAAGCAAACTGCTTCATTCTCTCCACCTCCTCAGCTGTCTGGTCTGCTGAAACAATATAGATGTACAATTCAAAAATGATTCAGAACCACTGTAAGGCCATCTTTGCTAGCCAAGGCTCTGATATGTTAGATATTTGTAGATATGGTTAACACCAGTGTCATAGAAATAGAGCTAAATGTAAAATCAAACAATCACTTGACCATGAAAGGTATTTTCACTAGCAGTGACTAGTGCTTTTCTGAATGAGTGAACCAATGTTTTGTGACATTTCATGCAACCCATCTGTTTTGTGACATTTTTATGCAACCCATCAGTTTAGTGACATTTTGTGCAACCCATCAGTTTTGCAAAATTTCGTGCAACCCATCAGTTTAGTGACATTTCATGCAACCCATCAGTTTTGCAACATTTCATGTAACCCATCAGTTTTGTTACATTTCATGCAACCCATCAGTTTTGTTACATTTCATGCAACAAGTGGAGAAATTTGAACTACTGAAACTCTATTTTAGCATTATTAAATTTCAGAAAATGTACAATTCCAGCATTTTAAGGACATAAAGTATTAGTGAATTACTAATGGTCAAAAATGTTTTCTTTCTTCTGGCAATGGTTTTTTACTATCTAAACAAAATTGATGTGTTTGCATGTGATGCTATGTTGATACAGACACACAAAAAAAGTATGTATGTATATAGTGTGGCAGTTTTATTCTAGCACAAAGAGATTATCCAAGTGAAAATAGCACAGATCTCTTTAGACAGTTAGGTATGTTCAAATAAAACTAGAGTTATTATGGATAGGTGCATTGCAATGGGCCCTGCTCACTACAATTTGCCTGATGGTACTCTAAACAGAGACACTGGTGTAGGGAAACCAAAGTTAGGAAAACAGGAATTTAGGGGCTGCAAGTCCTCTAAATGATGATCTGGAACGCTGGAAATCCAACTCATTCAAGGTCTTATCAATAAGTGTATGATAAATTTGGTTG
Organism: Margaritifera margaritifera; assembly: GCA_029931535.1. Classification (NCBI taxonomy): domain Eukaryota; kingdom Metazoa; phylum Mollusca; class Bivalvia; order Unionida; family Margaritiferidae; genus Margaritifera; species Margaritifera margaritifera. Next base: position 5,183,649 of record JAQPZY010001609.1, read on the forward strand.
AAATCCAGCATTCCTTAGTAAAGTTATACTATGAAAACTCATTAGGAGAACAGGCAATCAATGGCCATAACTCCTGGAAATGCTGGAAATCAAATGCTTTCAAGGTCGCATCAATATAAAGCTGCATGCCAAATTTGATTGATATCTAACAATCTTTGGTAAAGTAATCCTGCAAACACCCAAGTCAGGAGGATGGATGACCAGGGGCAAAACTCCATAAATAATGCTGTTCTGTTGGAATTCAAGTTAATTCAAGTTCTCATTATGCTGTGAAAACCAAATGGATAATCAGGGGGCATAACTCCTGCAATGATGCCATGGAATGCTTGAAATTGAAATTATTCAAAGCCTCATCGATATAAACCCGCATGCCAAATTAGGATGAAATCCATCAAACCTTGATAAAGTTCTGCTGTGGAAACTAATGTCAGGAGGACAGACAATTAGGGGGCATAATACCTGTAAATGATGTTGTGCGATGCTGGAAGTCAAACTCATTCAAGGTATCAGCAATATAAAGGTGCTTGCCAAATTTGCCTGAAATCCAACAATCATTGGTAAAGCTTAGCTGAAGAAATGAAAGGTAGTTGGTCTGACAATCAGGAGCCATAACCATGGTTTGTACAGCCATGGAGAGTTTTTTTTTAAAGGAGTTTTCAAGTACTTCCTACAGTTTTCCAAAAGCATATTTTGTCTCTCTGTGGAAAGAGACGAGGACATTTAGAATGCAATTTGTAAATGTGATTAGTGTGCTAGTAGAGCAAAGAGATGCTACTCCATCTGATAACAAACAATGTCATACATAATTTTGATCCACCCAATTTTATCCCATTTCATTATTTTTGGAAAATACATCAATAACAAGAATAATCTTAACTTAAAAAGTGATGTACTGTATTAGATTTTCATGTTTTGTATTCCATCAGACAAATTCATCGAACGTTTGGCAAATTCAAGCTTTTCAAGGGTAAAATAAACTTTTTTGAAATTCATGTACCTTTGAAGGCAACCCTCAAATTCATGGATTTTTCAAGGTTGTATAAACGATGACAACTCCTCTAAATTATGACATAGGGTGAAAATCGAACTCCTTATCAATATTAACATGCAGACTAAATTTGTTAAAATCCAATAATTCAAAGTAAAGTTATCTTACAGAAAACTAATTGCTGACAAAAGGACAGCAGGATGGATGTATGGATGGACAGATGGGCGTGATGGATGACATGATTACTATAGGGTTTCTCTGATATCACGGTGTGGGGTTGTAATTATAGACAAAACGTATGCAATGCTGTATTTAAAATAAATTATAAACAAAACATTAATAGCAGTGTTTTTTTTAAAAAACAAACCACAGGTCCATCTTTCCACTAGTCTGAGTTAGTAAAATATATAACCTACAGTTATAAACTTCCAGAACAGGCATAGCAGGTATTCATTGGTATTGTCATTCACATTATCATCTTTCAATAACATAATTTTAGTGTGAAGAAAATTTATGCGAATATTAATTTGCTCGCTAAATTTGCCAAAATTGTATTCCTGCTAAAATTTTGAGATTTACTGTTATTGCCAAAACAAGGGAGCTCAGCTTGCCTCCATGAACATCATGAACCTATGGTATGGATGCTGTTGATTCTTAACCAGAGTGTAATCAACAATTACACAGCTCACTTATATGACACTTTTAGTAGTCACCAGTAGCCAATGTAAACATTCATTATTAAGCAGAAAATAAATTCAGATTACAGTGATACTGACAATGATATGTTGGACCCTGTAATAGGGTATAAAAGACATAAAACAATAAAAAGAACATTCTTTTCTATGATATCAAAGTAAAAGTACTTAAACAAGTTGATAAAAACTAGAGATTATGTTCAACATTTTTAAGATCATTGTTCTTAAAATCTGCTTCAGATGCTATTATCATTGTCAACACAGGAAGCTGGATTTAACTGGGTGAACGTCACAGTAACCTTGAAGAGACAGCCAGTATGACCATTATTAGAAGCATAGTGCATAAATCAGTTAGTACCTTGATTAGCCACTACAGTTGAGACCTCAACATGCAGTGCATGCAATCCACTCATCTAATTCCTATACTAATTCATATGTACAGCACACAGTTAGCATGCTGTGGGTAACCTATCACAATATATAATGTTTAGTCATTAATAAGGAAAGTTCACCATTGAATACACATATTTATTCTTACTTCCAGCTGCACCATAAGGAAGGGCCTTCTTTGTAGTCTAGGATGTATATACATGTAGCATGAATATACTTAATCTATGTTAGTAAAGCATAAAATGTAGGTCATAAAAAACTTCTTTGGTTGTAGTGGTGTAGTGCTAACAGAGATGATTTCATTAATTCTGAAATAAACAGCATCAAATAAAGTTTAAATAAAATATTTCAACAAAGTCACTAAAGCATGAAATACTGGTCATACATACCTCTTTTTGCAATAAGGGTGTAGTATTTATCAAGATGCATCACCACACCATGTTTCAGGATCCTAGGTAGAATAGTATGCATACAGCATGCCAAAAACTTGTGTAGTCATGAACTAAATGCAAAAACTTGACCAAAGCCAGTAAAAGATGAAATTTAGGTTATGATGAGCTTCTTTTGCAATAAAGGTATGAAATATTGTTCAGTGACCTACTTTTATGATGAGGGTGTAGTATCCATCAAGATGCATCCCCTCAGCAAGTTTCATGATTTCAAATATAGGAGTATGTACACAATGTAAAAAAATCCTGCATAAAAGCCCTTATTATCAAAATTCTTTCTGTCAAATTTGGTCACTTTATGTTTAGCAGTGTCTGAGAAGTCATCGTTTTTAAAAAAAATATATATTTTTAGTAATGGCAGCCAGATTTGATGGTGGATTGTACAAATCTGAATGCCTTTATGCCAGGATGCATTCTAAAAAGTTTTGGTCAAATTCTGTTGAGCAGTTTTTCAGAATAAAGGTTTTTCTAATTTGAGCAACATTGGCCATATCTGATGGTGGATTGTCATCATTTGAATAAATCTGAAAGCACTCTTTGCCAGAATGCTTTCTGTCAAATTCTGTTGATCTGTTCTGAGAAGATTTATATAAACTTGAAAGGTCTTCATGCCATGATGCTTTGAATCAAGTTTGGTTAAATTCTTTTTTCAGTGGTTTTGGAATAGTCATTTAAAGGTTTTTCCATTTTAAATCACACTGGTCATATTTGATGGCAGATTGGAATCTTTTGAATAAACTGAAAGGTTTTCTATCAAGTTTGATCCAATTCTATTCAGCAGTTTGGAGTAGAAGTCATTTAAAGGTTTTTCTATTTTTGAAACAGTGGCCAGCTTGATGGAAGATAGGCATCATTTGTAAAAATTTGACAAGTCTTCATACGAAGATGAATTCCGTGTAGAGTGGTCAAATAGTGTTGAGCTGTTTTTGAGAAGTCGTTTAAAAGTTGTCCTTTGTTTACTAACAGCAGGCACATTTGAAGGCAGATCAGCATGATTTGTAAAATCTGAAAGCTCTTTATGCCCAAATGCTTTCTATCTAGTTTGGTCAAATTCTATTTAGTGGTTTTAAAGAAGCCATTTAAAGGTTTTTCAATTCTGAGAAATCGTGGCAATATTTGATAAGCACAATTCGTGGCAACATTTGATCATCACAATTCATACAATTTTTAAAGACCTTTATTTCAGGATGTTCTGAGCCAAGTTTGGTTGAAATTGGTCAGGTGGGTTTTAAGAAGTTGAAAATAGCAACTTTTGATGGGCAATAGACTGTTCTTTTTTATTTCCAGTAATGGTGGCCATATTAGATGGCAGAGCAGCATAATTTGACAAAATTTGAAAGCCCTTCATTCCAAGATGCTCTCTGCCATATGTGGTCAAAATGGGTCACGTGGTTTTTGAGAAGATGTTTAAAATAGCAATTGTTGACTGATGCACAATGGATACAGAACCATACAATAAACTTGGCTTTATGGCCAGGTTAGCTAACAAAACTCAATCACACTGTCAAAACAAACAACAAGTATATGACCGGGTCCCTTGTACTTTAGTGCAGGCGAGATAAAGAAAAATAACTAAAAATTGTGGTCTTTGGTTAAGAGCTTTAAACTCTAAAACACGGAAAATAAAATATTGAAAAAAAATTATATCATTGATACTTTACCTCGTTTTGGTACAGAAAGAACTGTATCTAACCCCTCTCTTGCTACCTGGAATGTATAAAGATTTAGAACAGAACAGTTAACATCAATAACACATGAAACATACAAGAATTCCACATAATGCCACATCTTGCATGCTTTGCCAAGACACATATACCAAATACATAGCCAAGTCACCAGCATCCAAAAAGTAGGTCACTGTGATCTACTTGGCATAAGTGTGATAATTTGTCCTAAAAGATTATGATCTTATTGAGTTTGTGGAGCATAACAAGTATATTGCTGTGACCTGCTTTTCCTTTTGATGTGTAGAATCACTTTAAGGTGAATGAGTTATCAAGTACATACATACATACGTACATACATATCTACCTACATACATACATACATATATAGTATGAAGTGTATTCATACTTGATAGTGTGTATGTTTGGATGGAGAGATATATGTAATATATTTTGGCCATATGACTTCAAAAGAGCACAGCAGAAATTATACATTATAACTAATTTTAACTGATACGAGTACCTAGATTATAGTATTGTAATTACAAATAGGTAAAATACTTTATTCAACTACCACTTAAAAAAATTAACTAAATTTTTTTTATTTGAAAACTTCACTAGAAAATGGCAGTCAAAAACATTTCTAAACTAGTTTTAAACAACCCCTATAACATGGACATGAGAGCACATGCACAGGTGTCTTCACAACAGAGTATTCATCTATTCAAACCATAGTGTTCATCTATTCAAACCATAGTGTTCATCTATTCAAACCATAGTGTTCATCTATTCAAACCATAGTGTTCATCTATTCAAACCATAGTGGTGACTGATGGATGAGTAACCTGAACTTTACAACTACATGTTTAGGGAGTTCATTCAAAATTAGATGTGACTCTTTTGAACTGTCCATTTTTGGTGAAGTTTTTAAAAGTAGAAAAATTAAATTGCTTGTTCTAGTAGCAGTTGATTAACTATATATACCTATTTGCAATTACAATGATGTAATCTAGATACTCCTGTCAGTTAGAATTAATACAACGTATAGTTTCTAATGTGCTCATGTGATTTGGTTTGGTTTGGTTTGGTGCTTTATGGCACAGCAACACAAGTAGGTTATTTAGTGCTGAGGCAATTGGAGTAAAGTGCCTTGCCCAAGGACACACCACGGAGGCTGACCTAGGCTGGTCCGATTGTAGGATTCGAACTTGCACCCTTTTGGTCGCGATTCTGGCACACTAACCACTGAGCCACCTTGGCTCCTGTGCTCATGTGAAGTCATATGGCCAAAATACATGGTGTAGAGACCAAGAAGTCATATGGCCAAAATACATGGTGTAGAGACCAAGAAGTCATATGGCCAAAATACATGGTGTAGAGACCAAGAAGTCATATGGCCAAAATACATGGTGTAGAGACCAAGAAGTCATATGGCCAAAATACATGGTGTAGAGACCAAGAAGTCATATGGCCAAAATACATGGTGAAGAAATACATTATGAAGAAAATAACGCAAGCATAGCTGTTAAAATCTTTAAAAAGAAATATATTTTGAAAGTGCTTTCACTGATTCTATTCTTAAAACACAAATTGTTATTTAAATATTGATGTTTTAAGTTTTGAAACACAAGTTGGTATGTTTTCATCTTCAAATGATAACTTGCAGAAATCTGGCACTGATAACAAATGATAACTTGCCTATGAATGTGCAAGACTTCGTTTTGATGGCACAATTAATGTCAACATCTGCTAAGGCTGCATGCAATACATTTTGCCTGGGGCTACAACACTGTAACTACTCGACTGGATCAAAGGAGCATCTCAAAAGCCATAAACTACTGTCACTCACTGTAGATCTAAAAAATCACAGGGGAAGTAGTTTTTGGTTTTCTAATAGAAGAAGGCAAAGTTTACATTTTTTCAGCAACTTAGTCACCCACTTCGCCTGGTAGCATGACCCGTGCATGACCTTTTTTGTAATGGTGTGGTACTAACAGACTGCATACAATCATAAATCATATAGTCTGATGATTCTAACATGAACAGAGCTTGAGAAATAAACTTAAAATACAAAATGTAACCAAAGTCAGCATGGAATATGGTTACAAAAAAGGTCATGCATGGGTCATGCTACCAGGCGAAGTGGGTGACTAAGTTGCTGAAAAAATGTAAACTTTTGTGATCAGAGAGTATTACTCATCAAGATGCACTGCCTGAAATACCTGTATTTGCCAGACATGACCGACATTTCAAAGGTTTTGACTGGTACATACTCAGAGCAACTGGACATTGGTCACAGGATATCCCAAATATCATTATATAAAATGTGCTCTTTGTTCAGACAAACCAATAATTTGGATGATTGGGGTTCAGTAGTCAAGGCTCTACTCATGATAAATATTTACTTTTGCATGATAGGTAAATAAAAAAAGATAAAGCAAAAACGTAAATCTGAAACTCACAATTATGGTGGAGGATGGGATATCTGCTAGCATGTCCTCAACAGTACACACTCCATACTCTATAATATCCCAAGGCTTGCCCGTCATCTTTGCTATAAATACAATGAAAACCAAGTTTTTAAAACTGCTTGGTACTGTTACATACCACTGGGTTCTGATCACAAGATTTTAAGTGTAAGGTGATATTGCCACCTTTTTTTACAATATCAGCATGATAATAATATGATGTTGATACTATTTTTGTTTTTATATATTACCCAGTGCACTGAAGCCATGTGCTTGGTCAAGTGCCAAGGAAAAGGTTAGAGCTGGTGGAAAATCCCATGTTTTTCACTGACCATTGCCTGTAGACTGCTGCTATTTATATCTGACAAACATGTATTGATTGAAATGTACTAATACTCAGGACAAGGCTGATTATGGTAAACATGCTACTCTGTATTAGTGCTCTGTATTGTATCTTTTTCCCTTACTGTCACCATGCTGAATCCAATGATGATACATTGCAATGGTGATACATGATAACAGACCTATTTTTAAGGCATACCATAACTGTTTTGAGGGCATATTTTAGTCATTGATAAATTGATATGTGTCTAGATATATTATCCTGTCTAAGCTCTTCTCATTCTATTCATCAACAAGAGGCCCATATGGACTTGATATTGATCACCTGGCTTACTTTACTGCTATCTACTATGTAATTTGCAATTATTTTTATAGTTTCAAAGCATACATACAGACACACACACACACACATACATATATAAAGTTAGTAAACTAACAAGGAATCTTTCAATGTTGTTCACATAAGCCGATTTATTAAGCCAAATCAAAAACAATTCAAGAACCATGAAAAAATGCATCAATATGTAACGATTTTGTTCACAATCATATTTACTCATAATCTTAATGATACCAGTTTACATTGTTTAAAAGCTGCTCTGAAATAAGGCCAATCTGAATGTTTGGATGCTGCACATCTTCCATTTTGTCAGAGATCTTGATGTTATAAGCCTACCAAGTTGGATCAAAACTGGTTTAAAAATATAGTTTATAAGGAGGTAGCATGCTCAGTCAATCAGATGAACTCATCAATACTATTTAGATGTCAGTCATATTCAAACTTATAAACTGAGAACTTGATGATACCAAATCAGAAACTAGTTTAAAAAATAAATACAGCTTCTAGGATGGTAATAAGCTCAGCAAATCAGATACCAGATGACTTCATCAATATTGGCCTAGCTGTTGCTCATAATCAAATTCTTTGGAGATCTTTAAGATACAAGCCTACATATCAAGTTTGATCAAATTCAGTTTGGAAATATGATCTCTAAAGTGGTAAAAAGCTCAGCCAATCGGATGCCAGATCACCTCATTAATATGTGTGGATGATGCATATATAAAAACTTGTCAAATATGTTGACAATATAAGCCTATATGCCAAGTTTGATCACAGTTGGTTCTGATATACAGCCTCTAGGATGACAACAAGCTCAGACACTCACATGTCAGATTAACATATGTGGAGGTCACTAATAATCAAACTTGACTGAGATCTTTATCATATAAGCATACATACCAAGTTTAATCATAGTCTGATCATAAATATGGCCTCTAGAGTGGTAACAAACAACTGTTGACAGACACACGATGGATGATATGATAGAGACAGGTTGAGCCATGAACTCACTTCGCCTTTTGCTGGGTGAACTAAAAGTAAAACTGCTATAGAATTGTGTTCAAATGTGTAATAAGGAAAGACAAATTACATGCTTTAATTTTAATAATCTTTTTCCTCTGAACAGGAAGTTTGTGGGATGATTAATTTATTTGGCACTGTAAACTGAGTAAATGGACATGATTCCCCTCCTCTACCACCACCCTCCCAAAACAAATGAACAGGACTGAAACATTTTTCATATGTACTGTCATGTGTACTGTACTGTATTTATGAATAGAAGTGATAAGAAACATCTACATTACACTTACAAATAGCCTCTGGTAGATAAGACAAGTTTATCTGTCTTCCATTCATGGTTTTTAAAAGACGGAGAAGATCTGTGGTAAATCTACGGACCTGTGCTCTGTGAGTCAGCATTAAAACTTTCCTATCTCCAGTTCCAAGAATCTGCAATAGTATCACAGTAATTTTAACTTGCCTTTCAAGGATATGTAGTACATGAAATGATGACTGAGCAGTTTAGGAAAGCTGAAAGGGAATTTGATGTGTCGGAAAAACAGGTTAGAGACTGGTGGAAACAGAAAGAAACTCTACAAGATTTGCCCAGAGCTCCATGTGCCAGAAGATTATGGAATATCCATATGCTGAGTTGGAAAAGGACTTGTACCAGTTGGTGTGTGAGTTGAGGGAATCTGGATTGATCGTAACATGGATGGCAATCTGAGAGGAGACTTTGACTACCATCTATGCTCGCATATAAACCGATACCAACTGCAAACTGCATAGACCAAGATCTGCCATCGCATAATGTGCCAGCAGATCTGGGTCTATGCAGTCTGTACGGACTAATCAGTAGAACAAACATAGACCCCTATCTGCCTGTGCATTATGCGCTGGCAGATCAGGGTCTATGTTTTTTTTAATTTGGACCTGGATTATAAGTGAGTATATATGGTCAGTCTCAGGACAAAAAGAAGTAAAAACTTCCTGGGGAATTTTGGGCATCTGCTGGTTGTAGCACCTGATTTATGAACAGATATGCAATATCTTTCTTTCTTTCTTTCTTTCAAACTCAGATGGCAGTATTGTAATTTGTAATATATCCAGGTATATTTTTCAAATGGTTATAGGAAAAATAGATGCCAAGTCTTGGCTAGAAAGTTGCATGTGAATTATATGCGAGTCAACAACATAGATGGCTCATTCAAGGTCAAATATGGGGGTGTGACCTACCTATAGGCGTGACTTGTCTAAAAGTACATATGATATGCTCCACTTAAGTTTCATACATCTCATTTTTTAGTATCTGCTCAGCTCAAATTTGTAAGATAATTAATTGGAAATTATAATGGACACATTATTATTACTTATGTCACTGAGTAAGTCAGTCATCTCTAACAGGGTTTGTGTCACTTTTACTTTAATACAATTTCACCGAGGGGCAATTGTTTTAGCGGAGTGCATAGTTGATGGACGTTTTATAACAGTGGGTCCTGTAAAAGCAATTTCTGCTCATTTAAAAGTACCACTTGGTGCTTCCACACTAGCAAAAGGCCAGCAAAGAGGAAAAATACTAAATGTCAAAATTCATGCTCAATATTCAAGCATAGAAAAGTAAAGCTACCTGATGCAGGGATGAGTTATACATTTATTCATAAATAACATTAGTTATTACAAAAAAAATGTAATTTTGATAGGATAGTCATATGTTTCTGTCTGTTTCTATCATGGATGCCATGGAAACAGTTTAACTGGAGTTTATTGCTGAATACCATTCACGAATTTCTCCATCCATTTGTACAGGCATGTGCAATGTCCTTGAACTTCTCCTACACCATTAAAGCTAGACACCTGAAACTTGGATCAGTGATAGACTTATGCGTGTAGATTGTGCCAACTCTTCTGCATTCTGATCATGCCCCTTGGGGGTGAGACTAGAGTGGGGGTGATTTTACAGATATATTAAACAACTCCCAAGTTGTAAGTCTTGCATGTTTAAGAATTGGCATATGTGATCAATGACACAAGTGTCAACACAGGTAAGACTGCATGGGACCCCCTGAGTGATGCCCCAGGCTTTTTCCTATCTCCATGAACTTATGCCACTGGGTTATAACATAGAAAGTATTGACATCCCAACCCTATAACTTTATACACTTACAGGACATGAAAGGACTAATTTATACATGCAATTGACATTGACCTCTGAGGCCCATCCTTACCTCCAGGAACTTAGCCCCAGAGTCACATGATAACTTCGAAACTATCAAGATCCCCAACTTATAATCATATATATACACTTACTCATTATGAAAAGAAAAATGTATACATGCAGCTGACACTGGCCCTAGGATACATCCTTACCTCCAAAGGGACTTATCCTCTGGGTCCTAGTTTAAAAACTATTGAGATTCCCACCCTATAACCATGTATATACTTACTGGACATGAAAAGACAAATTAACATACCAAATAAACATTTGCCCCTGGGGCAGTCATTACTCTCAGGAACCTACCAGAGAAACTTTGGTGTGGATATCAAAACGGGGAAGTGCAGGGATACATGTTTTACAGTATGTTTTTCAGTATGAAGATGCCTTTTTAATTTTGGATGACAACTGACAAGTTTAACCGTCTACAAAAAGTAACAAAATCCTTCCAACATAATTTCTGTGCACAAGAATCTAAATTTCCTTCTTTCATGTATGAAGAATTTTTCTTCTTGTTTAAATCTCACCTGTTCTGTAATGTCATTCAACAATAGCTGGAAGAATTAGTATAGGGGAGTTCTTAGCAGTAAGTAGCCTGTATTCTTTATGATGCTTTGTTGTCTGTTTCATGTAGTTTCAAAAGAATTAAATTATTGACTTGTAACAAGTATTAAATTCCATTTTAAAATAGGAAAAGTAGCTGCTACTTCTGCAACTTATTTCATTTATATGAAGTCTGTTGCTAGCTCTAGATTCAGTTAACTTGCCATATATAGCTTGATGCTTTCTGAATCACAGAAAATGCATTTTGGCATTTTGCCTTAAAAAATGAATCACACTTGGAACACTAGTCCAATGACCGAAACAATAATGCTTTGCATTTTATATCTGGAGTAAAATCCGACTTCAAAGAAACGTTGCCGCTGTTCACAAACTTGCCAATAATCTTTAATAAAGATGGCTTAAACATTCTCATTCAAGGTAATGATGTGTAATAACTTTTGTTCTTCAACACTCATTTCTTTGATTTACCTATGACCTAAATGAATTGGGTTCTTCCACTTTGTGAACTTTACCTTGCAAATTAGCATAACGGACTCCCCCACAAGTCTTCAAGGAATTAACACATCACCGTAGCTATTGTCAGCCAATTAAGTAATATGTAAAATGGTGGTTGTTTATACCTGACCTCCTTGCCTTTTAATTGCCTCTATGACAATTGGCTGTATAAACTTCCCCAAGGATTGTTTTACACGAGTTCTAAGCAGGACTGTTTACCATTTATACTGGTGTCCCCCTCCCCCAAAGATTACTGAAAGTCATGTTTTTTTAAAAACGACCATGTCAGGGGGTTTGGGAGTAAAAAAATTGTGTTTTTAGCGTGACATGTTGTGTTATGGCAAGTATGTAAATACCAGTGTCATAGAAACTGAAATGCAAAACCTTAATTTAGTTGTCAGAGGTCAGTAGTGCCATTCAAAATGAATACACCCATCCAGTTTCAGGACTGTACATACAAAGGTGTCAGAGAAACTGAGCTAAATGCAAAAACTACAACAACAACAACAACACTACCATCAGAAAAGTGATCCCTATGTCTCACCATTGTGTCGCAGGTAATACAACAAAATCTCATGACTGACAGCTTGTGTAAGGTAAATGAAACTTGGCAATATGTCCATTGGATATATACCATCGATGTAGTAAGACGGTCTTGACCTGAATAAATATCTTGCAGAAGTTCATAGCATGAAGAACAAGAGAGTATGAAAAATGTGGTAATTAATATGCAAGACTATTAATTGTACTAATATTCAACTTTGCAATTAACATATTTTACTTGATCACAACACTGGCATTGGTCACTAGAAATGACTAGATGTGCATGCAGTCACATACATGTATTCTAAATCCCCGCACATCAAGCATGTTTGTCTGAACATGTTTTTCTTATATGGCAAATGAACTATACTCACCCATGTTCTTTGGAGCAATTCTGAAATTTTTTCAAGAAATCTCCTCACAAATGGACCACAGTTGGTGGTAGTGGAGGGGGTAAGGGGGGCAGTGCTAGCAACTTTAGTTTATGCATAAGAATTATAATCTATTTTGTCCTACACAAATATTCATAGAATGGTTTTTAATATTAATGCAAGTTAGATCTTAAGAAGTCAAATAAAGTTAATAAATTGATGACAGACTTTTAATATATATCAAGCCGACATGCAGTACTCACAAATTTGTGCAGCAGTAAATATTGAATTGCCTTCCTCTTAATATCAAACTATGTTTATCATTTATAAGTAAACACAAATGCACTAAAGCTTTACAGTTAGAATTACATTCATAATCCAAACGCATAAATATGGTTCCACTAGTTAACTCAAGGTAGTGATTTTAAATGTCACCACTTCTTCATCAACAGCACATGGCAATCACTGTTATTTGTATTAATACGGCAATTGTCCCAGATAGAACAAAGAAAAAAATAATGGCCAGAAAGAAAGATACAAATCCGAAATATGTAAATTTTATTAGAACCTGGGTGTTACTGTGATGTTGGCACCTATCATGCATTATAACCGGCTGGAGAGATTTAACTAATCTGTTAATTAGTTTGTGTCATCATGTTGAATGACTATTAAGTTCTCAACATTTGTCAAAATAAAGCCAGCTTATGCGCCGAGTAAGTATTTAATTAGGTTCTAAATGAAGTGCTTGCTGGCATAGCCATGACAGTTTATTGGCTATTCACATCTGAATAGATGAAGGCATATCACATTTATGATGATTACATTGAAACCCAATTAAAAGATAAAATTAAAACACAAATTTTGTATTTATTTCATACAGTGTTGCCACCAACAGGCATTTACCAACATATTTGTTTATCAGTATTTTGTTGTATATTGTACTATTTATTGAGGAAATATTCTACAAAATATATGATTTCTTATTAACCTTGCTGTTTTGGCTAATGATAATGAGCAATATATCGAGCTCACATGTGCCAATTTCAATCTTGATTTTTTAGAATCAAGCAAATAATAGCCAGTTTTGGGCCTTTTCTACAAGAAAAAAAATGGGACTCACACCTGTCTCCACATTATAAGCTGGTTCAGGGATTATCATGGCACACTGAAGTGAGGGTTATACTACATGTATTATGCTAATTTGGTGCTGGGCAATATGGCCTTATAAAAGCAAAAATGTTTGCTCTCATGGTGCAGCCTAACATGAACATTGATTTTGTCTCCAAAAGAAATAAAATGTCATTTGAAAATAGGCTTATCACAGATATGAATTCTGCATTAAACAGATTTTTCATTATAGTTGCAGATATGCATGAGGGTAATGCCTTAGAGCCGATTTTTTTCGGGATTGAAAACTACCTTGTTAACTGACCACTTCTTTCAATTTCCCACTTCAAAATCTTGATTTTCTTTTCAAAACATCTGTGGTATTTTAAAATATTGCAGTCTAAAGGAATTAATAACAGCAAAATACCATGACAATGGGGGATATCTCCAATTTCTGTGTACTTCTGCTGCTTTCTGAGGACTTTCGCTGACTCGTCCTTTTCTTGTACAAAATCCTCCATCTTGCTATGTCTATCACAAACATGTACACAAATTAAACCATGTTAACTTGCATATGTCTGATAATTAACTTATAGAGAAGTTGTATCAAAATCACATGCATGTAATCATTATACTTGTACCCCACTAGACTCTTCACAATCCATTTTACATGTACACCACTAGACTCTTCACAATCCATTTTACATGTACACCACTCGACTCTTCACAATCCATTTCATTCAAACCTCTTCTAAATTGGTCTTGAGATTGGTTTCTGCTTTTTGTTTTGCATATGATTTCTGCTTGTTGTTTTATATGTTAAGTTTTTTGCAAATTAACTGCAAAATCATGTGTATGCATGGCTTGGCATTGCAAGGGCACACATGAACGTCTCCATAACCTCTCTCTATCTCTCTCTCACTGACTTCTCTATTTTCTCTTTGTATCCAGTAGTTTCCATGGTAGGTCACCAGAATTCTGTTTTGTGGTGTTTAGCATGCAGGCTTTGTTTGTGCACATCTGACCAGCTGATTTATTGTTTTTCCATGCCAAACTATTGAACCCTACACATTTTTCGTCTATTAAATCTCAGCTGCAGTTAACACCCACTGTGGACCTGCAGCAGCATGTTTTGATCATAACGACCTTCAAGTGGCACTGGTTCTGGCCTCTACTGTGCATGAGCATTGCATAAATGTGTAGGTGGATTTGCTTTATTGCAACTCTTTCCATGCATGTACAATACATGTGATACATGCATGGAAAATATTGAACCCACAACGAATATACAGTAAATGTAGTGTTTTACATAGCAAATATAGTCATGGATTTCAGTTCTTGGATGAAAGTACTTTTCATATTACACCACAACAGTATAGTGTGACTTCAAATATAACACTATTCTTGTCTGGCTCCCATGAACAGCAGTATATGAGGGACAACCTATCTATAACTTTAACATATGGGTAAAAATGTTGTTCTTGGCAGGTGAAAGCATTTGGTGCACTTGTACCTTATCCCCATTCCCATGCTAAAACTATTAACTCTAGTAATTACATTTCTTACCTGAGATAAAGCTCTGGAAAATCTGGGAAATGAATTTGAAGTATGCTATAAAGTGATACATACATGTATTTGTCACAAAATAAACTGTGCACAGTTTAATGCTAGCATATACTGCTAAGCTGAAAGTTTCTAACAGGATATATTAAATACAGACACAAAGGAAGAGCTTTTCTGCACTTTAAAGAGACATTTAGTTGATGTAAACAAATATGGATTCCAATTTGGATATTAGTGACTTTGAAGGGTTCAATGCAAGCAATATAGAAGAGTGTGATGGATAAAGCTTATTGATGTTGGTCCAGTTTTAACACTAGATACAAGTGATTTTAAATCAGATGAGGCCATAGTCCCACTTGCACAATGGAGTAATGACATCTCCATGTTTGAGATAGATCATTTTGACTCCCATGTTGGTTCAACTGTTCAGCTTGGACCACTAAGCAACAAGAAAGATTTTTTGTTAAGTTTTTTCCTGAATGCCTAATGGAAAAGCTTGTTAAAGAAACGAATGCCAAGAAAAAAGGGGACCAAAAGCACAACCCGAAATGGCATGATACCAGCATCATGGTGATGTGGGCATTTCTTGCAATCTACACTCTCATGAGCATCATGCAGATACCAAAATATTCTATTGCCTGGATGACATCTATATAGTTTGGGAGCCCAATAATACCTGAAATCATAACCAGGGAGAGGTTTGAAAGAACAACCAAATATTTCCATGCCAATGCTACAAGTGTTAACCCACACAGAGGTCAACCAGGATATAACAAGATTTTCCACACAAGACCTTTCTATGACACAATATTGGAGATATGGCTTGAAAATGATGATCCTCCCAATCATCAGTGAAGGAACAATTGCTTATAAAGGAAGACTTTCATTTAAACAATACCTGCCAGCACAACCACAAAATCTGGCATAAAAGTCTGGGATAGAGCCCATCCCCAAACCGGCCATGTCCATGAATTTCAAGTGTGTAGTATGTTGGAAGGCCTGCTGGAGAGTGACAAAGTGACAGAAGAAGGATTAGGGGCTAGAATGGTGAAAGATCTTACGAGAGAAAAAAAAATAAATAACCACCATATTTACATGGACAATTTCTTTTCAAATTCATAATTGTCTGAAGATTAGTGATGGGATGGACTCTACTGCTGTGGTATGGTCCAAGGAAATAGGAAAGGAATGCCAGAACCATAAGCTGGTCTCTGTTGCCTGTAAAGATAAGAAAAGTGTCCATATTTTGTTTAATAACATGGATCCTACACAGCTATCCAATGTAAATCGACATGAAAAAAACCAGTGATGAAAAAAGTAAAATGTCCAAAAGTTGCAGATGATTATACTAAAAACAAAGGAAGAGTGGGATGGGGTGGATATTGTGAACCAAAATTGAAGGCAATACAGTTCTTGTTGTAAAGCAAAAACAAATGATGGAAAGTACCTTTTTTTGTTTCTGATTGACACAGCAATATGTAATGCCCTGATAGGTATGAAAGAGACACCAAATCATCAGATGAAAACAAAGTCCGGAAATGAAAAAACACAAACACAGCTTGAATTTTGGATGAACTTGGCAAAACAGATAGGTTGCCAGCTTCCAGGGGACTAGAAAAAGAAAAGCACTGTCTAATGTTGACACCAAGGATCTAAGGCACTGGCCAGGATGGTTCCAGAAACATGGGAGATGTAAGATGTATTTAAGGGAGGGAGAAGACATGAAGTTCTCATCATCTGTAAACAGTGCCAAGTACATTTATGTGTGGATAATGACTGTTTTGAGAGGTACCACTCTCAACTTTGTAATCAGAGTGTGGATTTCATTCATATTTTATATGTAAATATGCAAATATTGGATTTATTTGGTGACATTTTGGAGCTTCAAAACAACTTGCATGACTGCAAAATTTCTTGTATGATGAGACATAGGAGTATAAGAATGTGGAAATACATGTATATCAATAACAGATGCTATACAAGATAAGCCATTTTTTATTTCATTGAAATAAAGCCATAAATAATGAAATAAGACAAATAAATGTGACCATGTTTTTACTGTCAGTTTATGTCATCAGCCCTGATAATGCTCTAGTATTCTGTATACATGTGAGAGAAAAAGGATTTCAAACCAGTAGATTTACCAATTCTGATCAGTAGATTGGTTTCTAAACCAGTTTTTCTTTTTACCAGCATAAATTTTATGTTTTAAGGGGTTTGAAAACAAAACAAGTGCCTTTTTTGGCATAATACGTATTCTCTTCATACTATAATAAAACAGCAAGTTTTGAACATGAATCAGATTCAGATTCTGATGGAAAATGTTACAATAATAATTAATATGAGTCAGTATACTGTCAATTAAATGAAATAGGAAGAGTTGTTTATACTATAGTTTAATGTAAAGATTTTTTTTATAAAATCCAATAGCATTTTTAATTTCCTTCACAAGATCACTGTCTGGCGACCACTGGTGATATTCATTGTAATTATTAAGCTTCACACTTAACAGGCACTCAATATTTCTCTGGTCCAGATTTCCCCTTGAATTACTTTGTATTTTGTGAAGAATGGAGAATGTCCTCTCTATATGAGCATTATAATGTGGCAGTGACATTACAACCATGCTCAGCCTGCAAAGAAGTTCTAACTTTAGTTTTCCTGTTGCTGGCTTTATAATTTTGCTGAGTGCTATCCAATACTCCTCCAAGCTATGTTCACCCCAACAAGAAGTTCCTGACTTGGACTTAGGATGTATTCCTGAGCCGCATCCTCAAGGGCTTCTTTTTCTTCATGGCTCAGATCCAAAAATCTGTTGGCAAGTTTCACCACTATAAATTAAAAAAAAAAGACTGATTTAGACTTGAAATAAACAATGAAAAACTACATGATGTATTTATGCTTTAATGAATAATTTACCACAACTTTAAAATTAATTATCTTGTAATATATTTTTAACTGATATATTTTATCTAGGACTTGAACTTAATTTATGTGCATGAAAACTTTAAATAGTTTATGAAATACAAAAAAAGATGCATACCTTTGAAACACATAATGCAAACTCAGGACCTTTGCTACTCACTTGCACACACTTAAACTCTGATATCCAAGCACTGTTGATCTTGTTTTAATATTTCTTAGCCGGTGGTTTCTTAGCATTGGGAGAAAGCAAATGTTTCTGTATTTTGACATCAATTGAACAAAAAATGAAAGAGCTGTCTTTAAATATTCCTCTTAAAACATCTTGAACAATAAAATAACAATTAAACAAGACAAAAAATCAAAATACTTACTCTAGTGTGTCTGCCGATACCATTTTTTATGGTTGGTCTCTCCATTTTATCTCTCCTCTACCAGAAGTCAGCCAATTCTCATCATAGGCTAAGAAGACATCATGGACCACCTTTGATCCGTTTATTTTTTGTAACACCTCAAAAAAAATCCTGCATTTGGCCTTAAACTCCCCAAATTACAACAATAAGGTAATCAATTAACAGCCTGCTGTGTACACGTTATATGTTCTTTAACAATTCTAATCCTATTACTCGGTCATGCATCATCGCACTGTTCGTTGTACAGGTGGAAGATTTCTGGTAACCAGTAGACTTGTTCTGGCTGGTTCCTCTAATATGTTGATAGAATATGTAAAAATACAGTGCTTGTTTTTTTATTCAATTTTTGTAAAAAAATTAAAATTTTTAAAAGTGGTAGATTTTGACTATAAAATGGTATGTGCAGAAGACGGCCTATAAAATGGTATAATTTGCCTAATGCGGGTAGATTCACATGTATGATTCAGCCTAAGCATCCAGTCTCAGTAGCTGATATGATAACACTCAGCAGCAGTGAAGCTGTACAACAGCTATAGTATCTAAAGGGTTAATAGAATGCCAACCTGCTATTGTAATGGTATTTTCTCTGGTGATAAAACCAGGGGGCTGGACTTGTATATTTAAAAAAAAACACAAACAAAACTGGAGAATGGGCTTTTTTTTGGGATATGGCCTCATCATATTAGAGTCAAATAAAAAACTAGGTGTACTCATACATGCCATAATGACGTGTCATGCGAAAAACACGATTTTGGACTCCCAAACCCCCCCGACACGGTCGTGTTTAGAAAAACACGATTTTCAGCATTCTTAGTGAATAACCCCCCCCCCCCATGTAAATTTCTTGATCACAATGATATATGCCCATAATCTGTGGTATGTATAAACAGTGAACAGTCGTGCTCAGAGCTCTTGTAAAACTATCCTCAGGGCAGTTTATACAGATGTTTTAGAGACAATTAAAAGGTAATTTGGTTAGAGATAAACAGACACCTTTCAGAGATATACTAAATTGACTCACTATAGCAAGGGTGATGTGTTGTGTCAAATCCTTTGACCACTGCTGAGGGAGAGCCCATTAGGCTAATTTGCATAGGTAAAGTGGAACAACTCAATTTGTCTGAAGTTAAGTACATCAAACAGATGCGTGTTGAAAAACAAATGTTATTACACATCACTGACTGCATTGAATGAGAATGCTGAAGCCATCTTTATTAAAGTTTGTGATCGGCGGTAACATTTCTTTGAAGTCGGATTTTTACTCCATATATAAAATTCTAAACATGATTATTTTGGTAGGTTGAATAACAGCACCATTCAATCTCTAATGCAGGGACACACCATTTTAAAGGGACATAGGAAAATTGTAGTACATAATGCACTAGAAGTGCTAAAATAAAACGAGATAATCTTATTTGCTTCGACAGTTTTGCCACATTAACTTTCTCATACTTTCCTTGGACATTTACATGATTGCATTTAACGTTTTATCATGTGATCAAGTAACTTGTGAAAACATTAACATGTTTGAATATCTGGTTAACCTGAAATGAACTGCACCATGGAATTGTAATAATTTAAAAGTATTAAATCATTAATCAAATGACAAATTGTGTATCTGCATAAATTAGTACCTTTTTCCTTTAATTCAGCCCGAGAATAAATTAAATCTTCACTGCCATAGGTGTGACTTTAACCTAGAAAATACGTTACAATAGCAGCGGTCAAAGACTTTAGCAACTCAGCCGACTACCACAAACCTTGAATGTTTTCATTGCCAGATTCATTGTTTTGAAATGGACATTCATTGCCATTTTACAGGTTTTATCACTTTTAGCGACTTTGGCCATTGCTTGCATCAACATAGATGTGAATGCACATTCGCAAAAGAAAAGTATAGTAGGCATATTTGTGAACACCAATGACACTTGCATTACCGTCAAACCAACTACTGAACAATTTAAAGCAGCATAGACTGCATGTAATTAAAACTACATTCCACTGTCCAATGGATTTTAAAGACAGGAACTTGGTGTATTTTTGTATATAATGTCTGTGAAGTTGTGACCATGTTTGTGGTGATGTTATCTGACATTTTTTTTTTTTTTTTTTTTTGCAAGTATATCAAGTGCTTCAGAGAAAACAGATGGTATTTTCTTTTATTCAGATTTGAATTTCCAGTCATTTGCTATAGGCTGATTTGAAAAGATAGCTTATTCTCATTTGGATGATGTCGCATTTGGGGGTCACGTGCACTGACCCCCCCTTGGGACCTCAAAACACACTTTAGGAGTCTCAAAAATCCCCCAACACTGTCTGGGAATATGGCAAGTATGGGTGTACTACACATCACTACCCAATGTATACCAGTCAATGATAGCAAAGTGAGAGCCATTATTGCAATCCACATTATTTACCTTTGATATGTTCATCATAAAAACATTCAGAATGCATAGCACTTTTTATTTAAAGGTAAAATCCCATCAAGTTCCCACTTTGTGGGTAGAACTAAAATCTGCACCCACATAGTGATAACAGACCAAAGAATTGATTTATCTGGAGAATATTTTTTTAAAATACGAACTCAGAATTAGTACTAGAAATCATGTAATATTTTTCAATTGCATTATATCATGATTTTGGGCACTGATATTTACCTTAACATGTTTTTGTTTACAGATGTCAAAGATGCTGTAGAATTATTACTAGTCTCATAACTAAGTAAGAAATAGTCTTTACTCCTCAAAACACTGATGCTGCCAAGCACATCATATCAACATAGGTGAATGCTTTGTTTGAAATTATTATTTCCTGCAAATATTCATGTGGAATTCATCTGAAATTTAATCTCCTAGCTAGTAATAAAAGCAAGTCTAATGCATATGACTTATTGAGGCATGCTCCTAGTTAGTAATAAAAGTCTAATGCATATAACTGATACAGGCATCTCCTAGCTAGTAATAAAAGTAAGTCTAATGTATATGACTTATTGAGGTATGCTTCTAGTTAGTAATAAAAGTAAGTCTAATGCATATGACTTATTGAGGCATGCTCCTAGTTAGTAATAAAAGCAAGTCTAATGTATATGACTTATTGAGGCATGCTCCTAGTTAGTAATAAAAGTCTAATGCATATGACTTATACAGGCATCTCCTAGCTAGTAATAAAAGTAAGTCTAATGCATATGACTTATTGAGGCATTCTCCTAGTTAGTAATAAAAGTAAGTCTAATGCATATGACTTATACAGGCATCTCCTAGCTAGTAATAAAAGTAAGTCTAATGCATATGACTTATTGAGGCATGCTCCTAACAAGTTTGAGATGGTGGTCTGTTACCTTCACCAATATATTCTACATCAGCAGTGAGTAAACACAACAGAAAGATATGACCTGGAGACTATTGAGAAAAGTACCGTATATACTTGCGTATAATCCTGGTCCAAATGCAAACGACATAGACCCTGATCTGCCGTCACATAATGCGCCAGCATATCAGGGTCTATATTGTTTGTTCTACTGATTAGTCCTTACAAACTGCAAAGACCCAGATCTGTCAGTGCATTATGCAATGGCAGATCTGGGTCTATGCAGTTTGCAGTTGTTATTAGCTTATACACAAGTATAGATGGTAAAAAGGCCACTAGGTTGTACTCAAACGTTCCTTTCTGACTGTAAATGGATGATGACATTAGGTGTGAGACCTGGGAATTTTCTCCTTGAAGTCAAAGTGGCTTTGACCTTTGACCTTCTCAACTCAAAATCAGTAGACTTCTTCTTTCCCAATGTGCAAGTTGTCCACAAACTTTAGCGAAGGTACTTGGTCAAAAACTTAAATTTTTGTTCTTATCTCAAGTATAATCCACAAAGTTTCGTCCAGTCATGTAA
This sequence comes from Margaritifera margaritifera, assembly GCA_029931535.1. Classification (NCBI taxonomy): domain Eukaryota; kingdom Metazoa; phylum Mollusca; class Bivalvia; order Unionida; family Margaritiferidae; genus Margaritifera; species Margaritifera margaritifera. The sequence continues at coordinate 5,206,057 of JAQPZY010001609.1, forward strand.
TGTAGAAATAATGTTATTGCACAGAAACCATTTCTGTTCCTTCAGTCACTGACTTGACCTTAGGACCCTCAAATCAATAAGCTTCTTCCTTACTCCAAGTGCAAGCCATTCACAAAAGTTGGTCCATGTATGTGATGTACAACTAATGTTATTTTGTGGAAGCCATTTTTCTTTTTTTCAGTCACAGTGACCTTCTGAAGCCAAAATTGATAAGATTCTTCCTTACCCCAAGTGCAAGCCATCCACATTGTTTAGTAACTGTAGAAGATGGAGAACTTGAACTATTCTGCATAAACAAAATTGGTAACAGACGGATAAACGGAAAACATCATAATACATTCTGCATTACAGCGTATAAAAACCAACTGGACTGTACACAAGAAACCAGTTTGGAACCACTGACAGCATGTTTATGACAGCTGAATCTGTACAAATGAAAAATGAAATTTCTCAGAGACCAATGGTCAAATGAAATTCTGAATGTGATGGTCATCAAAGTTTTACCAAATGTGGCTGCAGCACTAATGTTAAAATGTGCTGTAACAGAGAAACATAGTGTATGATGTCTGGCAGACTATGTAACAGGCACCAGTCATCCCAAATATTACATGTAAATTAAATGAGACAAGCATCCACCAGTGAACAGCTTTTTCATGGGCAAAATTTAGCTACCCTTATTGCATACAGAATATATAGTTGTCATTGATTATATGGTTGTCATGTTTACTTTGTATAATTCTGTAATATATGTTCATTTTTATCATAAAGATTTATTAAATACGTGAATAATACTTCATTCTGTTTATTCTTTCACAACCCAGTCATTTTGTAAAATGCCTAAAAACAACAGGCATTCTAGAAAATGCCTAAATTTTGTATATATATATATATATATGAAAAGTAGGTCACTGTGACTTTGCTGTGGTGAGTACTACTGTCCAAAGTGAATACACCCAGCAAGTTTCAGGACTGTAACAAGGTTAGAGAAACCGTGCTAAAATGCAAAAAATTAACACAATCACTTGACCATGAAAACTAGCTCACTGTGACCTATGTTTGTCCATGGTAAGTGGTATCATCCAAGATGAATACACATAAAGTTTCATTATTATATATACAACAGTGTCAGAGAAACTGAGCCAAATGCAAACAAGAGTCCCTTGAAGGGACTGACAATCTACTAGCCAAAAAGAATTTCCAGGAATTCAAGTTAAGACCATTTCTTCCATTTAACTGCCAAATGCTGAAACCATCTCTGATATTCTTCAGCGATAACAAGATTTTTAAGTTTGCTGCTGTGATGGATATACTGGATGCCAGACTGGCACCATTTTTACTTAGGACCAACTAGACATCATAATAAGTTTTTCAGTGAAAATTCCATGTGAATATAACCATCCATTCAGGAGGAGTAGCCATAACAAGATTTTCAAGATGGCCACTGTGATGGGCATATTGGATGTGCAAGTGGTACCATTTGAGACCAACTAGACATCATAAGAAGTCTTCTGGTGAAAACCCCATGTCAATACTAATTTCTTGTCTGAAGGAGTAGTAATAACAAGATTGTAGTAATAACAAGATTTTCAAGATGGCTGCTGTGGTTACCACATTGGACATCAGATGGGCACCATTTAGGTCCAACAAGAAATCATAATAAGTGTATTAGTGAAAAATCCAATGCTGATGTGGCCATCCACTCAGGAGGAGTAGCAATAATAAGATTTTCAAGATAGCCGCTCTGGTGGTCATGTTGGATTTGCAAGCGGCACCATTTTCATTTAGGTTTGGTTTGGTTTTGTGGGGTTTAACACCATTTTTCAGCACTTGATAGGCTCTACATGATGGCCAGTATATCTTAGGGGAGGAAGAACCCAGGAAGACCCCAGCAAGAACCACCAACCCACAGGAAACTACTGGCAAGCTTTCTCACATACCCATGTTGGTTGAGCCAAGACTCGAACTCAGGCAGACAGAGGTGAGATGTGCGAGTGATCTGTAAAGGTGAGTGCCTTAGACCACTCAGCCACCCAGGGCCCCCTTTCATTTACGACCAACTCGACATCATAAGAAGTCTTTTAGCAAAAACTCCATGTCAATATGACTTTCTGTTCAGTAGGAGTAGTGATAACAAGATTTTCAAGACGTTTGCTGTAGTGACCATTTTGGACATCAGATCAGCACCATTTTCATTTAGGAATTAACCAGACACCACAAGTCTTTTAGTGAAAACCCCATGTTGATATGACCATCCATTCAGGAGGAGTAAGGATAAAAAAAATTAAAGATGGCCACTGTGGTGGCCATACTGGAGGTCTGAGCAGAACTATTTTCATTTAGGACTAACTAGACCATGGGATGAATGTGTGTGTAAAGTTTCATGGCAATCTTCCAAGTAGTTTAACAGGAGTAGCAATAAAAAAAATCTTTGCTAATGGATGGATAGATGACAGACAACAGGCCATCCCATAAGCTTTCCGGGTCTATGACCAGTAGAGCTAAAAATGAATGTCATCACTGGTGAATGAAATGTGGGTCAATATCACCTAATTTTGCCTCCATGAAATTTGTGAATGTACATTCAATGGTGTCATTGATAATTAGCTAAATGCAAAACACTGAAGTTTATGACAATGCCGTTGGAAAAGTGATCCCTATGTCCCACATATGCTTTGCTGGCGAGACAACAATGTATGGTATATGAACATTATTTAATCTCATGCTTAGTTCAAATTTAGCACTGAGTGGGTTTTTGTTGCTCTTTTTTAAAAAATCAGAACCTATTTCACTGGCATGAGCTAAAAGACTGGTTATCTACCTGAAGAACATGCGGGATGGCTTCAAACAGTTCCATCAGTTTATTGTAGCCATAATCAGCAACACGGCACTGTCGCCCAAAGTGATGGTGGTATGTGGGTATAAACCTGCTGACAGGCATACGGCACTGGGGGGCATGTCTCAGTAGGTCTACCATTTCTCGACTCAGCTGGTTCAGTTGCTGGTTTAACAAGGGGCTGGCACACAATCGTCCAAACTCTGCTTACAAAAAGAATACAAAATTGGTATGTAAAGACAGACAAGAATTCCAAGGAATTATACATCTCCACTAACCCCCTGCTTAATTCAGACATTTTTTCTTCAAATGACCTTGTCCTTGAATAATAGGCAGAAAGAGGGTATAATTATATGGATATGAAATGCCAAAGCTTACAAAATGGTATTGTCAAAGTATGATAGCTTCTCCTCTCAATGTTTGGGACTTATGACCATGCAGAAAAACTTTCACCAAAACATAACCATGATTTTGAAATTACCTTGATCCAGCAGCTGCCTGAGGATTAGAGGGAAAGTAGGGGTGCTTGGATATGAAGGGAAGTGCTTACTGATTCTACAGTCCAATTATGATAGCTATCTGTGGCAGGGTTTCAGTCATTTTGATCATACAGAACTTTTTATACCAACACTCTTAACTATTGCCAATGGTTACGTCACTGGCAGAAAAAGAGATACCATACATAATTGCATATAACTGGGTCCAAATGCAAACAACATAGACCCTGATATGCTGTTGCATAATGTGCCCGCAGATCAGGGTCTATGTTGTTTGTTCTACTTATTAGTCCTTACAAACTGCATAGACCCAGATCTGCCGGTGCATTATGTGACAGCAGATCTGGGTCTATACAGTTTGCAGTTGGTATCGGATTATAAGCAAGTATATACGGTACCTATGTAGTGCCTAGCTAAACCTAAAATTATACAGCAACAAAGCAATTAAATGCACATTTCCCATCCATACTTCCCCAAATCCAGTCGCATCACAGCCATCCATGTAGCCCCAACCTTATAAAATAGATGAAAATTCTGAGACAATTTTAAACATCTTGAAACCATTGCAAATCATATCCCAAAGTTACCATTATAAAGCTGAATTTCCTCAGGGAATTTCCATGCTTGTTCTATGTAGTTCCAAACTACCATTCACAGTAATCATACCGAAGAAATCCACACACGGTAATCATACCTAAGAAATCCACACACGGTAATCATACCTAAGAAATCCACACAGACTGTTCTCATTGGTCTCTTTTTTTGCAAATTGGAGTTATATACATTTGTTATAAACAGACTTTAAAAATGGAAAGAGAAAAAAAGCTCTTGAGATTTTCTTTGAAATGAGCACTGTCTATCAGGTGTATTAATTGTAGCCTGCTGATGTACCAGTCTCAATCACTATAAGAAGCTAAAATTGTCTAGTCAGATAGTGAGAATAGTGTTGTCTTATTGTATCTAATCACCCCCAGGTGTTAAAATTTTAGTAAATATGACCCAATAATAATAATAATAATAATAATTCTTATTATTATATAATCAGTATAAAAACTAGTCAAACACATCAATATTGTTTAAGTTTCTCTCTCTCTCCCTCTCTCTCTCTCTCTCTCTCTCTCTCTATATATATATATATATATATATATATAATTGGCGTGTTCATTGTTGGTGTGAGGGTGAAGTTGTTGGTGGAAGATGCTTGTGTTTAAATTCGAAAAGGTGACATATTTAACACATACTAATGTTGAGACACCCTAAATCATTTTTTGTAATGCAGTTTTTGGGGTAAAAATAATTTTAATTAGGAAATACTTACCTGCTATTATTACTTTGCTATCTCTATTTACTTGTGCTAGTCCCCAATCCAAGGTGAAAATTCCCTCCTCCAATTAATAATTGGAGGTCTAGAACAAAAATAACATGGTCCCAGTCCAATGTCGTAGTTACTTCTGATCATTCATAACATCGCCCTTCTTTGACTTGGACCGAGACTCAAGGACATCAGAGTGGGGAAAGAGGAGGGAACCCAGAAATAGTAACAGACATGTATTACCTAATACAAATTAGTTTTACCTCCAAAATCTACATTTTAATAGAAGCAATATATTACCTGCTATTATTCTGTTGAATTTGTCAGCTAGGATGGAGGCTGATTACCTATTGTCATGCAGACTTGTCATTTCTTCTCAGCTGGTTGCTATTGCAGACTGGAGGACGACTTAACAACTTGTTGAGCTGAACAAATAGGTCTAATGCATACATGCCCTCAGTCTGGTGAGCCATAAAATGTAGGTAGAATGAGGAGAAAATAGAATGTGAATGCCAACAGTCGACTTTGATGATATCATCCAAAGAGTAGTGATTAAGGAAGGAACAAGATGTAGCAGTAGCCCAAAACTCATGGGCTTTGATTCTCATGAAGGAAAGATCTCTCAGTGAGACTGACAGGGTCTTGTGATAGTCAAATTAATCCACCTACATATGGTGGCTGTAGTCAAATTAATCCACCTACATATGGTGGCTGCCAGAAAACTGGGTTGATACACGAGAGACTAAATCGTAGTTGCCACTGAAATGAAGGCAACACTTTTCCACCTATAAGGCATGAATTTCACTCCTCCTTCTAGATGATGCTAAAGAAAGAATGAAAACCATTTTTATTTAAGATTCTTGAAAGAAGTCTCACTCAAAGGTTCATAAAGCAGTATAGACAACAACCAAAGAACACAAGAAAGGTTCCAACATGCATTAATGGATGAGAAACTGGTCTCTGGAACTCAAAATACCTAATAAGCTCTGAGAGATGAGGGCCCAACCCAATGGCGGAATCCATTTAAAACTTTAAGAGTACAGTGAAACCCCTCAAAACCAAAACCTCAGTATACCGGAATCCCCTTAAGAACAAAATTTCTTTTTAGTCCCAAAATTTTCCTTCTTCAATATCATCATTTTGTTCTCCAGTAAACTGAAACCCCTCAACTCTGAATACCAAAACAACTTTCGACCCCAAATTTCAATTTTACGCCCTAAACAAACGCCATAAAACCGAAACTCAATTCCAACTTGGAAATATATTTTAGCTGCTAAATTTCCAACACATGCTGGAATGGATTCATTACAGTTAGCAAGTATTGTAGTGGGCTGATCTGTAAGACAATGCCCGGAAAATGTCCCAAGGGCACAAGAGGTTAAAACAATACTTGACACACATGCCGACACAGATTAGGACTGACAATAGGCTGATCTGAAGTCTTTGCACCATTTAAGAAAGACCATGTTTATCTGCTTATTATCTAATTGTGATTGATGCTATTCATTTGTATACATGATCAATAGAACATTGTTTGCTTGTTTTTTTAATTAAATATCAGGGCTTTATTAACAAACATGTGGCCTCACTTTTGATGCTTTGCCAATGGAGACCGACAAAGCAGTGTTCTAAAAGTCAGATTCACTCAATAACATACCCTAAGTTTTAGATCTTATACAGAGATTAAAAAGGTAGCAATTGCTAATGATGATCGTTATTTGGCTATGGCACAAGAAATAGAGTCATTAACACAAGCCACATTAGTTAAAGAAAGATATTAGAAAAAACAGACAACACTCCACACATTCTTCAAGCCAGGAACTTGACCTGTGAACATTGTGAATTATACGGAGTATTTAAACATTGTGGAGTACCATTCATAATTCTAATGGACTTATAGTAAAGTTATAAAATTATCTCATTCCTCAAATGTTTCTTGTGACAAGGATTGTATTTCTATGTCAAACAGCTGTATTTATTTATGACATCGATTTCGCGAAGGACCGTATTCAGCTAATTCATCAATAAATACATGTATTTTGAAGAAGAAAAAAAAACAGCTTTCTTAATTTGTGCACTCTTACACACACAGATACTGATGCTCTCATAATTACATTCATTCATTCTCTCTTTCTCTCTCTCTCTCTTGTCACATAAGCACTTAGAAAAAAAGACTTTTTCTGCAAAAACCTCAAAACCAAAAATGTTTTAGGTCCCAAGAGTTTGTAGTTTTGAGTTTTCACTGTATTAGAAAGGGCTGCTCTACAGCTCTTAATGGTGACAACTGAACAATCCTTTTCTTCAAAAAGAAAGAAAAGGAAATCCACAACCATGGTTGATAAAGATAGATCAGACCAATGCCCTACCTTCTGCATCAATTACAGAAGACTCTCCACTTGGCATCATAAACCTTGGAGGTCTACTGCCTACTAGCTCAAGTGATGCAGTCTGCAACTCTGCTTGAAAACTGATTTTGGCAGATAGATCATTTGATATGACCCAGACGTGGAGAGTGGATTATTGTGACAAAGAGCTTCTCTGTGCTGTGACAGGAGATACCTCCTTGGAGGTAATTATCTTTGAAGTCCACCAACAGATCAAGAAGGTTGCCGAACCACAATTTTTAGCATCACTTGGGGGCTATCAGAATGAGCTGTGATGATGAGGTCCTGACTCTGTGAAGGATTCATGGGATTATACTGAATGATAAGAAGTGGTAAAATGTACAGTAAATCCCACTTCAGACTGATGGTCTCCACCGCCTATGCACTCTGATCTGGCATTGGGGAGACATAAAGTGGTAGTTGAGCCTCATTGCAAATGAGTCTACATCTGGCTTCCCCCAAAGTTGAAAAGACTATTCTGAGAGGACTCCATGTCCCTGCCTCAGCAGGCTTTCCGATAGGATATTCATCTTGCATGGAATATAGCAGACTCTGATAGTAATCCCCTGTGATGCTGTCCATCAAGGAGGTTCCAGACTTCCAAGCAAAGAAAAAGGGCATGAGTACCCCATTGTCATATGAGATATGCCACAAGTTACGTGTTGTCTCTGATGACCATATTGCAACTGCGTCTTTCCAGGTTGACACCCCTGCTGAGCTATAATGACAGCCCACATTTCTACATTGTTGATGTGAAGGGAGGAGTCCTGCCTGGACCACAATCCTTGATGGACTGCCTGATTTGGCTCCAGATGAGCACCCCATCCTGAATATGAGGCATCAGTATACGGGAAGTATTGAGGTTCTGGGGGAGGGGGGATTTGGACCTCTTGTGAGAAACCTGTCCTGATTCCTCCACCAGCTGAGGTGTGGCAAACTTTGGATCCTAATGGAATCTGTGCTGAAAGGGAGTCCTTGTGAGGTCTCCAATTTGCTAACAGTAGAAACTGAAGAGGCCTCATATGGAGTCTTCCTAGGGGAACTAGATCTGCTACCACATTCAGGGTCCCCAGGAGAAAGAGGTAGAGGTGAGAAGACAATGAAGTCATTTCAAACACTCTTTTTATGAAAGAGTATATGTGTTATTCTGTTGGAAGGGACATGAACCATCCTTTGTGCTGTTAGAAATATCATCCCCACATACATTCCATCATTTGCCTGGCACAGGATGGAGAAGGTGGGTCACCAAACAAGGAGAAGGTGCCAAGTCAAATGGGGTCTCCTTAAACTTGGAGGAGTGAACTAAAAATGGAAAACTCATCATCCTGTCTGTCATGGCAAGACAGGGCTATCTGGTCCTCTCCCTCTCTACTGAGAGAGAGGAATGGGAATCCTTTCTTGGTTGAGCCAATGAGTGGTGGATTTTCCCCTCTTCTTCGATATCAAAGCTGATGGGGGGAGTGGGGAGTGCCTACCCAATCCAATGGGGCCATGGAAAACTCATCCAAGGGTGAAAAATGCAAAAGTCCCAGTTCACCACCTAATAGTAGGAATCCCCAAGTCCCATAAGTCCCGTTCCCTTTCTCCAGAGGTGAAATACTTCCCAGCAGCTAATGCCAAGTGACCAGTATTTTACTTGCCTTACAAGTCATGCCCAGTGCCTGGTATCTGTAACTTTGCTAGGTGACCAGTGTCTGGTATATGTGGCTTTACCTGGTAACCAGTGGCTCAACCCTGCACTTTGTGCATAGTCACTGGCCATGAGAGAGGTCCATCTGTGAAGAGGAAAAAGATGCTTCCTATATCTGCAACAGTGATGGCTCTCAGAAAGATCCCATATTTTTGTCTGCCCACAAAGCACAAAAGGGGTATCCATCTGAGTACTCACAATTGGTGCATGCTAAGTAGGTGGGGTGGGTGTTCCATGATGCATTTTTATGACCTCATTTGCCAACTAGCTGTAACATTGCTGCAAGACTGAAACAACAAATGAAAACAAGAGTCCCTTGAAGGGACTGATGTTTTACTGGCTGAAAAGAATTTTCAGGGATCCAAAGTAAGATTGCTTCTTCATTTTAACAACTGAATGTTGAAACCATCTCTTATATTCTTGAAAAATAACATGATTTTAAAATTGACCACTATAGTGACCATATTGGATGCAACCAGCACCATTTTCATTTAAGACCAACTTGAGATCCATTGAAGTCTTTTGGTGAAAACCCCATGTCAATATGACGATCCATTCAGAAGGAGTAGCAACAAGATGATTTTCAAGATGGTTGTCATGGCAATCATATTGGATGCAAGGCTGGCACCATTGTCATTTATGACCAACCAGACATCACAAGTTTATCTGTGTAAACCCCATGTTGATATTGCCATCAATTCAGGAGGAGTAGCAATAACAAGAGTTTCAAGCTGGCTATCATGGGGACCATATTAGACGTAAGATTGGCATCATTTTCATTTAGAATAAACATTACATCAAGAAATGTCTTCTTGTGAAACCCCCATGTCAATATGACTTTCCATTTAGAAGGAGCAGCAATAACAAGATCTTCAAGATGGCCACCATGGTGGCCATATTCGATGTCCGATAGGCACCATTTTCATATAGGACCAACTAGACATCATAAAAAGTCTTTTGGTGAAAACCCCATGTCAATATGATGATCCATTCAGAAGGAGCAGCAACAAGAAGATGCTGATGGCCATATTAGATTTCATATAGGCACCAGTTTCATATAGGACCAACTAGACATCATAAAAAGTCTTTTGGTGAAAACTCCATGTAGATATGACCATCTTATTCAGTAGTAGTGACAACAAGATCTTCAAGATGGCCACTGTGGCAACCATATTTGATGTCAGATTGGTGCCATTTTCACTTGGGACCAACTAGGCATCATTAGAAGTTTTTTTGGTGAAAACCTAATGTTAATATAACCATCCATCCAGGAGGCCTAGTGATAACAATATTTTCACATTGAACGTCAGATCAGCACCATTTTCATTTAGGACCAATTAAACATTATAAGAAGTCTTTTAGTGAAAACCCCATGTTGATATGATCATCCATTCAGGAGGCATAGTGATAAAAAGATTTTCAAAACAGCCACTGTGGTGGCCATAGTGGATATCCAAGATGCACCATTTTCATTAGGACAAACAAGGCCTTGGGATAAAAATTTGTATGTAAAGTTTCATGGCAATCCTCCAAGTAGTTTAGGAGTAGTAGTGATAACACACTTGTGCTAATGAACAGATGGACTATGGATAACAATCCATCCCATTAGCCTTTTTTGGTCTATGATCAGTTGAGCTAATTACAAGGGTAAAAGTAACTCTAATGCTGGTATCAACAGGAATAAAATTTATGGTAGAACCAAAACACTAGTGTGTGCACAAGATAGTCAAAAATAAATTAAATGACAAAAAGGGACACCGCTAAAGAACTAAAAACTCTAGGACTGGGAGTAAAAGGTCAATTGCAATGAAATGGATACTATTGAATGAATGGATGTCAAAAGACACTTAGATTTATGATAAATCTTGAGCCCCCAAGAGACACGTGCATTACCAACAAAGTCCAAGGAAAAGAAGGACAATATTCCGAAATGATTGGAAGTGACTAGGGCATCAGACTGGGGTCATGTTCTTTTTGTTCAAGACCTCCAGTTACTAACTGGAGGTGGGAATTTTCACCTTGGATTGGGGACTAGCACCAGAAAAAGAGATAGCAAAGTAATGATAGCAAGTATTTGTATTATTGCTATTATATAATGCACTGTAAATTTTGCATCAATTCAGTTCAATAATTATTTTTCATGACAGAAGTTTTGGGATACTTGTACTTAACTGCGAGTTTCTTCCATGGTCTTAGTTTCTTCAACTAGAATGATGAGTAAATTATCCTGGTATGACTCCTAATCTCTAATCAGGTTGATTGAACAAAGCATGGTGTTGGCTGAAATGGTCTACTTACTGGTTACATAAATTGTTAAATGCACATCTTGCCTAACAAACAGCTATAACAATACTAATAGAAGCACTACCCAACTATTTTAGTCCAAATGTGATAGTATTTCATCATCTTGAGAAAGCAAATAAGCCAGGAAAATGATCAATGCATTGCTCATTTACTGTATGTAGACATTAGGTTGCTTACATCAATGAAAATGATCAATGCATTGCTCATTTACTGTATGTAGACATTAGGTTGCTTACATCAATGAAAATGGTTATTCAACAATTAAAAAGACATTGACTGCCATAGTCAGCAAAAAAGTTACTGTCACAAATATGAAAATTGAACACTAAATAACTTTTTTATTTACAAAGCGACCCACGACTTTAAATAATCACTTGTGAATAATTTTTTAAGCACAGCAGTGGCAACATCAGTTACTGTGAAATTGGCATAGGTGAGAGGAAAACCCACACTTCCTGCTGATCTTTTACTTGTCTCGTTTTTTTAATATTTTTTTTACAAAATCAAAGAAGAAAAGCAAAGCAAAGAAAAATATAATAAATTTATTTATTACATTCTAATGAAAGATTTAAGAATTAGTTCCATATTATGTGGAGCATTAGATGGTGGTGGGGCAGGGGAGTAATTTCTCATTTTTGAAAATTTCAAAACAAGTTTTTCACGTGAATTTTGTTTTGTTCCTATGTGTAAGGACAAAGAAATTAAATATTCTGACCTGTCCCAATGTATATATATACAGTAAATATGGTATTAAATTCATGTCTATAATATTGCTCATTGTCATGAATAATGCAAATCCTCTTGAAAAAGAGCAGATTAAAATGTGCAACTTCTCATGACAGTAGTCTCCAAATAATAGTCATGTTCAATATCCTGCCCATTTCTGGCTTTACCCTCCTGTCTTATAAAATGCCATATATATTCCCTCCCCCTTCTGCCCACAAGAAAACTGATGAACAATACTGTTCACTAACGATTGATTGTTTCTTCCTAAAAATTATTCTAGGGTCTGGAAATATAATCAGAAACTGAAGATGTTCTGGGAGTATAACAATTTGTTTATATTACAGAATGTTTCCTTACAAAATAGTTTAGCTGTATTTGATTTGGTACCCTGGAGTACACATCTCATTCTGCCAGTATTATAAAAGTTTGTGTAATCTTTGTTTGTCTGTTGTTGTTGATATAATCATTATGGTCTGTAGTTGTAGTATTATATAGCTCTCCAATGATCTTTAGACAGGTGTTTATAAATACGCTGAAGCTTGAGGGTTGGCCAATCTCAGAATACAGGGAAGGCAGGTATCTCATATAAATCAAACTGTCACATGAGATTGGCTTAAATTTGGGCATTTAACATAAGGTCTCTACACAACTATAAACAAGAGGCCCAAGCAGGCCTTATATTGCTAGCCTGGCTGACATCTGCTGAACAGCCAAATGCAAGAGCAGCTGGCTAAGAAATCTGGGTCAGTAGGGTGTTTTCTGTTGAAGTTTCTTCCAATTCTACTGACTGACATATTTATTGTTGGAATGACATTATTTGTATAAATCTCAAAGGTGTTCAAACCAGGACACTTTCTTTTAATTTTGATCGAAGTCTGTAAAGTGGTTTTTCTCCAAGAATTGATTAAAGGTTTTTCTATTTTTAGTAACAACAGCCATATTTGATGGCAGATTAGCATCATTTATATAAATTTAAAGGAGCACTATTGCATAATATGAAAAAATATAAAATTCCAGAAAACTCAAAAGGAGTGTTGCCCTTGTAAAACAACTTTCTGACCCCAAAAATAAATGTCAAACATTTGGACTTGCATAGATAATCTAAGTCAAAGCTTCTGATTTGAAAAGTGTTGACGTCGTTTTTGAGTTCTATATATAGCACAAACAAATAATGTATACATATCTGAACAAATGCAACTGTTACCAAAGAAGCTGATGACTCCATGTAAACATGAGAGTGGCGAAAACCCATATCCCAGAAGAAAAAATGTGTTTTGAGGAAAAACCATCTGTACAGATGGGAATAGTTTGATTAAGAAGACGGAGAAAGAACAAATAGCAGACAGTACAAAAGATACTCTTATGTTCATGTTATGTCCCCTGCTTGACACCAAAACACTATTTAGACTGGTCTTTAAACTCTTATGTTCATGTTATGTCCCCTGCTTGACACCAAAACACTATTTAGATTGGTCTTTAAACTCTTACGTTCATGTTGTGTCCCCTGCTTGACACCAAAACACTATTTAGACTGGTCTTTAAACTCTTATGTTCATGTTATGTCCCCTGCTTGACACCAAAACACTATTTAGATTGGTCTTTAAACTTTAAACCTTGAGCCTGAATCCTGAAGTGAAGCTATAACTACAAGAGTCTTATAGATATAACATCTTGATCCATATCAATGAAACTACCGTATATACTCGCATATAAGCGCATAATGCACCGGCAGATCTGGGTCTATGCAGTTTGTAAGGACTAATCAGTAGAACAAACAACATAGACCCTGATCTGCCGGCACAAAATGTGCTGGCAGATCAGGGTCTATGTTGTTTGCATTTGGACCTGGCTTATATGTGAGTGTCGACGGTACCCAGTCTTACTGCTTTCCCTATGTTCTATATCACTGCATGAAACTATCATTTTTTTAATGTAAGCATAATTATCTCTCTCTTTCCGTTATACACATACAAACACTCGAAAGTTTATTTCATCATGAATAGCCTAAGTTTCTAAATGTTGTCCAGTTTCATTTGAACTGTGGACCGGGCCTACAAATGCCTGTCACTTTCATCAGTAATGTATAACGTCTCCATCTTGATTCACTTACTTCACAATCTCCTAAAAAGAAAGAATTGATATTTCTTTAAATTTGGTTTGTCTACAATGAAAGCTTTTTGATGGCGCAATGTTCCAGACAAATGCAGGATATTACAATCTATATACTTTAATATTATTACTTTCAGGGTAAAATATTGCAATAATCCATATAACTAATTGATCATGTGCTGTTGTTGAAACTCACCAATGGTGGTGGGCGGTTTGTTCTCAGCCCAGCGTACCTTCTTGACACCAGTGTTGGAGACCTCAATCTGGATTCCAGGGACACAGCTGATGAGGTGCTCAAGGGGCATCCCTGACTCGCACTCAAACAGGGGACACACCTCAGCTCTGTAACAGGCTGGGAAGCTGACAAAACAGATGAAGCCCTGTTTAGACATGAAATATCAATGATGAAGCCCTGTTTAGACATGAAATATCAATGATGAAGCTCTGTTTGGATGCGAAATATCAATGTTCTGTGATCAAACATTTGTAGTACTTGTTTCTTTGACTTTCAATACACTTATATGCATCTGTCTTCATGACTTGCCTTACAAAAATGAAAAGTTTGCTACAATGTTGTGGCAAAGTTATGGCACACAAGTTAGTGTCGGAACTGTGTGCCAGAAGTGTGCAGAATGTGCCACTAGCAACATTTCTCAACATTCAGTAATGAATTGTATTCGTTATAATACATAGATTTTGTTGAGTGATTTCAATTTGCATGCCAATTTTGATACACATAGTCTTTAACTTTGAGAAAATTATGACTTTGTTTGGCTTGGTGTTTTACAGCAAAGCAACACCAGTAGGTTATTTAGTGCCTTTCCCAAGGACACACCACAGTAGCATACCAAAACTGATGATTGTAAGATTCAAGCATGCGCCCTTTCAGTCAGGAGTCTGGCATGCTAACTACTAAGCCACCACAGCTCCTAAAATTATGTATGAAAAGTTCAATATTGTCTCAACATCTTGAGCAATCCTGACAAATCAAAATCAAAATCTAAACAATAATTTTGATATGTGTGATGTCCATGTAACTCAGCCAGTATCATCTAGTAATCACAGCATTTAGTGTGCCTATGATTATCTAGTTGTAAAACAATTTGCACAAATATTGTGCATCTGAACATTATGGGTACCAACTCAATGTGCATCTGAACTTATTACCAACTCAATATGCATCTGAACTTGGTACCAACTCAATGTGCATCTGAACTTGTTACCAACTCAATGTGCATCTGAACTTGTTACAAACTCAATATGCATCTGAACTTGGTACCAACTCAATATGCATCTGAACTTGGTACCAACTCAATGTGCATCTGAACTTGGTACCAACTCAATGTGCATCTGAACTTGGTACCAACTCAATGTGCATCTGAACTTGGTACCAACTCAATGTGCATCTGAACTTGTTACCAACTCAATGTGCATTTGAACTTGGTACCAACTCAATGTGCATCTGAACTTGTTACAAACTCAATATGCATCTGAACTTGGTACCAACTCAATATGCATCTGAACTTGGTACCAACTCAATGTGCATCTGAACTTGTTACAAACTCAATGTGCATCTGAACTTGGTACCAACTCAATGTGGATCTGAACATTATGAGTACCAACTCAATGTACATCTGAATATGGTACCAACTCAATGTGGATCTTAACATTATGAGTACCAACTGTACATCTGAACTTGGTACCAACTCAATGTACATCTGAATATGGTACCAACTCAATGTGTATCTTAATATGGTACCAACTCAATGTACATCTGAATATTGTACCAACTCAATGTACATCTGAATATGGTACCAACTCAATGTGCATCTGAATATGGTACCAACTCAATGTACATCTGAATATGGTACCAACTCAATGTACATCTGAATATGGTACCAACTCAGTGTAGATCTGAACATTATGAGTACCAACTCAATGTACATCTGAACTTGGTACCAACTTAATGTACATCTGAATATGGTACCAACTCAATGTGCATCTGAATATGGTACCAACTCAATGTACATCTGAACATGGTACCAACTCAATGTACATCTGAATATGGTACCAACTCAATGTGCATCTGAATATGGTACCAACTCAATGTGCATCTGACTATGGTACCAACTTAATGTGCATCTGAACATTATGGGTACCAACTCAATGTGCATCTGAACATTATGGGTACTAACTCAATGTGCATCTAACATTATGGGTACCAACTCAATGTGCATCTGAACATTATGGGTATCAACTCAATGTGCATCTGAATATGGTACCAACTCAATGTGCATCTGAACATGGTACCAACTCAATGTACATCTGAACATTATGGGTACCAATGTAATGTGCATCTGAACATTATGGGTACCAACTCAATGTGGATCTGAACATTATGAGTACCAACTTAATGTGCATCTGAATATGGTACCAACTTAATGTGCATCTGAACATTATGGGTACCAACTCAATGTGCATCTGAACATTATGGGTACTAACTCAATGTGCATCTAACATTATGGGTACCAACTCAATGTGCATCTGAATATGGTACCAACTCAATGTGCATCTGAACATGGTACCAACTCAATGTGCATCTGGATATGGTACCAACTCAATATGCATCAGAACATGGTACCAACTCAATGTGCAACTGAACATGGTACCAACTCAATGTGCATCTGAATATGGCAACAACTCAATGTGCATCTGAACATGGTACCAACTCTAAGTGCATCTGAATATGGCACCAACTCAATGTGCATCTGAACATTATGGGTACCAACTCAGTGTACATCTGAACATGGTCCCAACTCTATGTTCATTTGTACATCATGGGTACCAACTCAATGTGCATCTGAACATTATGGGTACCAACTCAATATGCATCTGAACATTATGGGTACCAACTCAATGTGTATCTGAATACTGTACCAACTCAATGTGCATCTGAACATGGTACCAACTCAATGTGCATCTGAATACAGTACCAACTCAATGTGCATCTGAACATAGTACCAACTCAATGTGCATCTGAATATGGCACCAACTCAATGTGCATCTGATCATGGAATATTTTTCACTCATGCAGAAGCTCTTTAAAACCATTTTTATCTTTCCCTATTTGCAGGTTATGCAACAATTAATTTAATATTACTGTTGTTATTCTTTTGTTTTATTGTATTGAGTATTCAAGCAACACACATTTGTCATCCCATACAACATCACTCCCAACACTTCCTAGTGTATAGTGTCAAAATTTGTCACAGTTCTACATTTTCTCCCCCATAGATTGCAGAGTTGTCATTTTGATTACAGATGCAAGTGCTCACATAAACCTCTTGTTATATCGGTGTATAAAATAAATGCATCAAGCTAATACATAAGCCATCAAATACTGCTTGACTGGTACAAAATTATTGAGAAAGAATACATGGATATGTACTTTTATTTATTCATATATTACTTTCTCTCTCACTTATTTTTTTAGACAATAGTAAAAACTGTACATCCACATGTATAAAAGTAATATTTTTATTATCCTCACAACAGGTCCCATAACAACAATACTTCCCAGTTGATCACACAATTCTACTGCAAGAGTTCAACTGTTATCTGTTTGATAATTCTTCTTAAAACTGGTTCAGATCATATCTAAATCAAATGGCTCAACAAACAACCATTGGCAATATTAGCTCCAAACTCACAATATTTATCAGTAGTCATGCTACCAGGCGAAGTTGGCAACAAAGTCGCCAAAAAAATGTAAATTTCGCATTCTTCTGTAAGGAAAGCAAAAACGACTTTGCCCTGTGATTTTGCAGATGTACACTGAGTGACAGCAGTTTATGACTTCTGAGATGCTCCCTCAACCTAGCCAAGTAGTTAGAGTTGTATCCCCAGACAAAACGTATTGTAGCCTTTGTGGATGGCTGATAAAACAAACTTTTTCACATTTATAGGCATGTGTTTTAATAGCTGATTGACCATTAAAACACGACTCATTAATTGAATGTACAAGTATCATCAACAGGAAATACATTGACACACTTCTAAATATGGCTATGTTACTTAAGGTTACTTTAGGTTTATGTGCCCTTCTTGGTCATGACACCATGTATTTGGCTATATGACTTCACATGAGCACAGTAGAAACTATATATTGTCATTAATTCTAATAGGAGTACCTAGATTACATTATTGTAATTACAAATAGGTATAAATATTTTATCAACTGCCACCAGAACAAGCAATTTATTTTTTTTAGTTTTCAAAACTTCACCAAAAATTGACAAAGTCCAAAAGATTCACATTTTCTTTGAATTAACCCCCTAGTTGTAAAGTTGAGAATACTCATCTGTAATGTCAGTGACCACTGTGGTTTGTATAGATTAACACCATGGTGTGAAGACACCTGTGCATATTCTTTCATACACAGGGGTTGTTTCAAATTAGTTGGGAAATGTTGTCAACTTTGTCTTTTTCTGGTAAAATTTTAGAAACCAAAAAAAGATTAAATTCCTTGCTCAAGTATTTTTACCTATTTGTAATTACAATAATGTAATATCAGTTAAAATTAATTAAAAGGTATAGTTTCTGCTGTGCTCATTTCAAGTCATATGGCCAAAATACAGGTGTAATGACCAAGAAGGGCACATAAACCATAAATGCTGCATGATACTTCCATGTCAACTGTTCATTGTGAATATGGCTTTTCTACTCAGAAGAGAATCAAAGCCAAGTACCACATGAAACTTGGTGAAAAGAACTTGAATATGCTAATGTGAATATCTAATGATATAGGCCAAATATGAAAGAGTTTGACTTTAAAGCCTTGGGAAAGTGGGAAGATGAAAAATTTAAACAGATCATTAAAAAAAAACGTAAAGTTATGCTGTGCTAGCTTGCATGTATTCTATGCTGTGCTAGCTTGCATGTGTTCTGTGCTGTGCTAGCTTGCACGTGTTCTATGCTGTGCTAGCTTGCATGTATTCTATGCTGTGCTAGCTTGCACGTGTTCTATGCTGTGCTAGCTTGCATGTGTTCTATGCTGTGCTAGCTTGCATGTGTTCTATGCTGTGCTAGCTTGCATGTGTTCTATGCTGTGCTAGCTTGCATGTATTCTGTGCTGTGCTAGCTTGCATGTGTTCTATGCTGTGCTAGCTTGCACATGTTAAATGCTGTGCTAGCTTGCATGTGTTCTATTCTGTGCAAGCTTGTATGTGTTCTATGCTGTGCTAGCTTGCATGTGTTCTATGCTGTGCTAGCTTGCATGTGTTCTATGCTGTGCTAGCTTGCAGATGTTCAATGCTGTGCTAGCTTGCATGTGTTCTATTCTGTGCAAGCTTGTATGTGTTCTATGCTGTGCTAGCTTGCATGTGTTCTACGCTGTGCTAGCTTGCATGCATTCTGTGCTGTGCTAACTTGCATGTGTTCTATGCTGTGCTAGCTTGCATGTGTTTCTAGCACATTTTAGTTCTATGTGAGTTGTAAAATTTAAAAAGTTCTAAACCCTCCATGAATTATTGATTGATTAAATTCAAGTTTAATGATATTATGATGATGATTGTAATAAAAAATTTGTTTTATTTTATGTTCATACATACATCTTCCATCCAGCCATCAATTTACGTATCTCTCCATCCAAACATTGACACTTTCATGCATGAATATATTGCATATGAATAGCTTGAAAAAAATAATCTTTCTCTGATTTGTAGAAGAAAAAAAACCCAATGAAATCTATTATATTTGTTGAAAACAATTATCTTGTAGTAAATGAAAAAAAAACATATCCTTGTTGAAAAGACCCCCCCCCCCCCCCCCCCCCCCCCCCCCCCCCCGCCTTCCTGGCCAAATTAAATGATCGGTTCTTTAGACTTCAAAGTTGGGCACAACAAAATAAGATAGTAAAAATGTACATAAAACAAAATGTTCAATATTTTGTGGACATCACAAAAACTACATAAATTAGGTAACCCAAAATTATTTCCTACAATAAGTAATCATCAATTAGAAAACATCAAAGGTCAAAAGCTTTTAGGTTACCTGTGCATATTAATTTACAATGGGATGACCATATTGACAATATTTGTAATGCAATGTCATCAAAAATTGCCCTACTCAGTAGAATCAAGATATATTTACATACAGGAACTTGCATTTTATAATTCAAAGCATACATTCTAACAACTCTAAGAATTGTTTCAACTGTATCGGGAATCTGTGCTAAGTCTCAGCTTGACAGGATATAAACCTCAGATAAGGGCAGTACGTGTTATTTTGGATGCATCAACTGATTATTCATCAAAAGCATTGTTTGCAGAACAAAAATGGCTTACAATATATGAAATGACTGGCTTGCACAAGACAGTTCTTGTACATAAATGTCCACAAAGAGCCAATCATATAAATTTAAAAGCCCTTCATGCCAGAATGTTTTTTGTATAATTTGGTCCAATTCTGTTGCAGAGATTTTGAAAAGAAGTTTTTAAAAGGGTTTCCATTTTTAGTAACAGGTCCCATATTTGAGGGAAAATTGGCATCATTCATATAAATTTTAAAGCCCCTATTACCAGAATTATTTCTGTCAAATTTGGTTTATTTCTGCTGAACAGTTTCTGAGAAGAAGTCACTTAATTTTTTTTAGTAAATGCAGCCATATTTGATGGTGGACTGGCATTATTTGTGCACATTTTGAAAGTGCTTTATGCCAGGATACTTCTGTCTAATTTGGTAAAATTCTGTTGATCGGTATTTGAAAAGATGCAGTTTTTAAGTTATCTATTATCAATAAAGGTGGCATATTTGATGGTGGATCAGCATTATTTGAATAAATTTTGAAAGATCTTCATGCCAGAATGCATTCTGTCAAATTTGGTCCAATTTTGTTTAAGAAAATATTGTTTAAATGTTATTATATTTTTAGTAGTAGTGGCCATACTTGATGGTAGAACAGCATCATTTTAATAAATTTTAAAGAACTTTGTGCCAAGATGCTTTTCTTCAAATTTGGTCAAATTCTGTTCAATGTTTTTTTAGAAAAGTCATTTCAACATTTTTCTATTTTTAGCAACAGTAGCAATATTTAAAGGCAGACTGGCTTCATTTGTATAAAACTGACAACCTCTATGCCAGGATGCTTTCTGTCAAATTTGATCAAATTCTGTTGAGCTGTTTTTAAGAAGATTTGTACAAACCTGAAAGATCTTTGTGCCAAAATGCCTGCTACCAGATTTGGTCAAATTTTATTTAGTGATTTTGGAGAAGTTGTTTGAAGGTTTTTATTTTTAGTAACAGTGGCCATATTTGATAGTGGATTGGCATAATTTGCCGAAATTTGAAAGCTCTTCATACCACAATGTTTTCTATCAAGTTTGGTCAAATTCTATTCAGCGATTTTGGAAAAGTTGTTTGAAAGTTTTTATTTTTTGTAACAGCTGGCCATACCTGATGGTGGATTGGCATCATTTGCAGAAAATTGAAATATCTTCTATCAAGTATAGTCAAATTTTAATCAACAGTTTTGGATAAGAAGTCATTTACAGATTTCTCTTTTTTTAGTCATGGTGAAAAAACTTGATGATGGATCAGCATCATCTGTAAAAATTGAAAAAAGTCTTCCTGCAAGGATTTATTCTGTAAAAATTGAAAAAAGTCTTCATGCAAGGATTTATTCTGTCAAGTTTTATCAAATTCTGTTCAGCAATTTTTCAGATTTAGTAATTTGATTTTTTTTCTATTTCGAGTAACTGTGGTCGTGTTTGATGGTGAATCAGCATACTTTGTATAAATTTGAAAGCTCTTCATACCACATTGCTTTCTGACAAGTTTGGCCAAACTTTATTTTGGCAGTTTGGGAGAACCTGTTTAAAGGTGTTTTTAGTTGGCAGTCATATTTGATGGTGGATCAGCATCATTTGTACAAATTTAAAAGGTCTTCATGCAAGGATGCTTTTTGTCATATAGTTACATTATTCTGTTCAGCAGTTTTTGAGAAGTTGTTTAATGGTTTATCTATTTTCAGTATTTATGTATGGATATCATTTAACAGCACATCAGTACAATAGTGGCTGTTCAGTGCTGAGTAAGTTTAGGTATTCCCTCAAAGCCACACAAAACAATGATCAAACCCAAAAGAGTAAAATCCTAAAAAAATAAGAAGTCTGAGTTTTATATAAACTGCACTCGTTTAAAAAGTCCAAGACCTTCTCAGTTGGAACATCCTCATGGGACACATCCCAGGGAAAAAGTTACCTCCAGAAGTCATCAAAAACCCCTCAACAGAAAAATATAAAAAAATTGTGAAGAAAGCATCTGGACATGAATTTCATTCAAATTTGTTTAAATGATGCAAATCCACCATCAAATATGGCCACCATTACTAAAAATAGAATGGCCAGTGGGTTTGGGGATGTAGAATACCTCTGCATCCTCCTATAAGAAATGTTACTCATTCACATGATATGCATTTATCAAAACAATGCTTTCCTCATGAAAGAACAGTATAGTTTGCATACACAGAGTGATCACTGTTGATAAGCTCCTGTGACCACTTTAGGCAGTGATAAACCATTATTTGGTTAGGAAACACCTTGCTGCTGACTGCAGAAAGCAGGTGACTTATATACATGACTTTTATACAGGAAATTTGCCAGAGGGAAATTAGAAAAGCCACTGAGACCAGATGACTGCTATTTAAAGGTGACTGTTTGACGAGGTTACATACAAGGGGATAATTACAAGGGTTCTATGATCATATTACATACAGGGGGATAATAACAAGGGTTCTGTGATATATTACATACAGGGGATAATTACAAGGGTTCCATGATAATATTACATACAGGGGGATAATTACAAGGGTTCCATGATCATATTACATACAGGGGGATAATTACAAGGGTTCCATGATCATATTACATACAGGGGGATAATTACAAGGGTTCCATGATCATATTACATACAGGGGGATAATTACAAGGGTTCCATGATCATATTACATACAGGGGGATAATAACAAGGATTCCATGATATATTACAAAATGGGGATAATAACAAAGATTCCATGATCATATTACATACAGGGTGATAATAATAATGGGTCCATGGATGGTGTTATGATGTAGTTTTCTGCTTACACATAGGAGACAGAACTCCTAGCATATTAGGGTACAAACTTTAGGCATATAGTATATTTATCCCAAAGCTTCAGGTAAATACATCAAATGATGTAGAAGATATGTGAATTTTAAAACCTTCAACACAATACTTTAGTATTGTTGACAAAGATGCAACAAGCTTCCGGACTGTTTCAGCATATCAGTTAAAATGTTTAGACATTTAGTAACAGTATCCCAAAGTTTCAGCTGAATCAAGCAATTAATGTAAAATATATCCGACTTCAAAAATATGAACACAAAAACCTAACATAGTTGATGACTTTCAAACTTTCAGACATAAAACTTTATTCTTATAGCCAACAATTCCAAGAGCCTTCTGATTACATATTCAAGAAAGGAAGTCATAGGACATATCAGGGTATAAACTTTACACCTAAAGTAATATTGTTCCCAACTTTCAGTTGAAAATGGCAACTGATATAAAAGAAATGTGACTTTCAAAAACATGAACACAAAACCTTAACATTGTTGACAAAAGGGCCACCACTGTTGGAAAAGATATACCTGTGTCTTGCCATTCACAGACAAGACAAAAATTAAGTATCCTGAACTGTCATTTTGACCCTGAAGATTAGATCATGAAAATGGTATCTGACACAAATCTAAAGTCACCATAAGTGCAAGTTTGATTTAATCCCCTTCTGACTTGCAACAATGTTAACATAAAATGTTAACACTGATGATAAGATACGTATTTCTCTCATTCCTTATACATGTGCAGTGTTGTTTGCACATGTAAAAAAGTCATGTGGAATACACCTATCCTATTTGAATGCACTCAGAGACACTGTGGATAATGTCATTATGGTTTGGAATTCATGAACGTCTGAAGTGTTTTTTTATTTTAATACTGAAAGAACAAATTTTGCCTGCTTATAAACAATAAACCTTGTTTGCAACAAATTCTTTGTTGTAAACAAAACCTGTCATGCTCATTCTAATGACATAAAAACTTCTTGAAAATAACATGTATTTCTAAAGTTATATCTGTGCCGAAGATATGCCATTTTTTCTTCCAACACTATTTCTTTGTGGGAAATGAGAAAAAAATAATCCATCATATATACTGGTATGGGATAGGGAAATCCCACCCTGGTGGGATAAGGAAATTCCACACCACTGCATATGATGGTCTCCATTAGTCTCACCATGATTAGGCAGGTGTGAGAGTGAATTTTCTTCTACAAAATTAACGAAGATTTTTCAGCAGCACAAATCAACATAGGCTTTTGCTCAAATAAAATTATTTAAGACATACAGATATTCCAGCAAGAACAATTGGAGAAAACATAATACTGAAGTTGATTTGTACTACTATTAAGAAGATTACATACATACAGACCCCATGTTTCATACTTCATTCTAGTCTACATTATTAACAAATAAGTATCTTTCATAGATTAAAACAAACTCTAATTCTACCTCATAAGCGGCATGTCTCCATTGTGGGAGAGCATGAGTGAGTGAACCTGGGCAGCAAAAGTCTTGAGCTGGAGGAAGACACTGGGCAGCATGGCACAGTTCAGAGCCTCTGCATAGGCAGCACTGTTCTCTGGGCAATGAATGAGGCAAACAGCATGCTCCAAAATCTCCTGCATCAACAACAAGGAGTTAAAACATTAAGATTTGCATTAACACAACAGGAAATATGTGAGAAAGCTTACAACAAAGATTAAAATGGCTATACTATATAATATCTTGCTGTTTTATGAAGCACACAAAAAGTATTTATGAAAATTAAGCTGTAGTAGTACCAGGAAGAAACAATATGTTGTAAGAAACTTGTGTATTCCCTGGAAACAAGTTGTCAATATAACAGGACATAACTCCATGACCCCAACCAGAAGCATGACCCGAGGGCAGGAATTATACAGAAAGTGAAGTATATTATGTTGTTACATATTCCCAGTAGGGTGCAAGTTGGATGAAGAACTATTGAAATGTAGTTTATTTAATAAAAAAAATAAATGCTTTCTTCTTGTTGACACAGTGACTTATCCAAGGCCATATTACCAAAAACAGGAGTCAATTTAAAGAGTGAACCTGAAAGAATGTGATTATATAATATTTCAAATATACAGTAATTGAACTGAGTAATATTATTATTATTAAAACCAACAGTCTCTTGAAGGGACTGATGCTCTACTGGCCAAAAAGAATTTCCAGGAGTTCAAGATAAGACCATTTCTTTCTTTTAACTGCTGAGTGTTGAAAGTATCTATGATTTTCTTCAGCAAGATTTTCAAATTAGCTGCTGTGGTGGCTATGCTGGATGTCAGATTGGCACCATTGTCATTTAGGTTTGGTTTGGTTTGGTTTGGTGCTTTACAGCACAGCAAAACAAGTAGGTTATTTAGTGCCAAGGCAATCAGAGTAAAGTGCCTTTCCCAAGGACACACCACAGTAGCTGACCCAGGCTGGTCCGATGGAAGGATTCAAACCTGCACCCTTTCGGTCATGAGTCCAGCCTGCTAACCAAACAAACCACCATGGCTATCTTTTCATTTAACACCAAGTCGACATCATTAAAAGTTTTTTGGTGAAAACCCCATGTCAATATAACCATCCATTCAGAAGACACCAAGATTTTCAAGATGGCCATTGTGGCAGTCATATTTGGGTGTATCAATGACACCTTTTTCATTTAGGACCAACTATATATCATAAGAAGTCTATTTGTGAAAACCCATGTTGATATAGCCATCCATTTGGGAGAAGTAGAGATAATAATATTTTCAAGATAGCCACCACAGTGGCCATATTGAGGATTTGCATCATTTTCATTTAGGATCAACTAGACACCTCAAGAACTCCTCTGATTAAAACCCAATGTCAAATTACTCTCCATTTAAGAGGAGTAGCAATAACCAGGTTTTCAAGATGGCCACCATGGTGGTCATATTGGACATCAGATCAGCACCATTTTAATTTAGGACCAACAAGATATCTTAAAAAGTCTTTTGGTGTAAACCCCATGCTGATATGACTTTCCATTTTGGAAAAGATACGATCACAAGATTTTCAAGATGGCTGACATGGTAGCCATACTGGGTCAGATTGACGCCATTTCCATAAGGACCAACTAGACATCATAAAAAGTTTTTTGGTGAAAGCACAATGTTGATATGACCAGCCATCTAGGAGAAGTAGCAATAACAAGATTTTCAAGATGGTCATATCGGAGGTCAGATCAGCATGATTTTAATTTTTTACCAACTAGACATCATAAGAAGTCTTTCAATAAAAACTCCATGTTCATATGACCATTCACTCAGAAAAAGTAGTGAAAACCCAATGTTGATATGACTTTTCATCTAGGAGGTGTAATGCTAAGTTTTTTAAGATGGCCACTGTGGTGTCCATATTGGATATAAGATCAGCACAATTTTAATTTAAGAACAACTAGAAACCATAAAGTCTTCTGGTGTAAACTCCATGCTGATATGACTTTCCATTCAGGAGGAGTAGCAATAAAAAGATTTTCAAGATAGCACCATTTTCAGTTAGGACCAACTAGACATTGTAAGATGTCTTTTAGTGAAAGAAAACATTCTGATATGACCATCCACTCAGGTGGAATAGTGCTAACAAGATTTTCAAGATGGCCACTGGTGGCTATATTGGATGTCCAGGTGGCACTATTTTCATTTAAGACCAACTAGACATGACAAGTCTTTTGGTGAAAACCCCATTGTGATATGACTTTCCATTCGCGAGGAGTAGCAATAACAAGATTTTCAAGATGGCTGCCATAGTGGTCATACTTGATGTCAGATTACACTATTTTCATTTAAGACCCTCTAGACATCATAAGAAGTGTTTTAGTGAAACCCCCATGTTCATATAACCATCCACTCATGAGGAATAGCGACAAGATTTTCAACAAGGCCACTGTGGCCACCATATGTGGCTGTCCATGTGGAACCATTTTCATCAAGGACCAACTAGAAATTATAAGAAATCTTCTGGTGAAAATGCCATGTCGATATGACTATCCATTCAAAAGTAGTGATAACAAGATTTTCAAGATGGCCACTGTGATGGCCATACTGGATGTCCATGTGGAATCATTTTCATGAAGGACCAACTAGAAATTATAAGAAATCTTCTGGTGAAAATGCCATGTTGATATGACTATCCGTTCAGAAGTAGTGATAACAAGATTTTCAAGATGGCCACTGTGATGGCCATACTGGATGTCCAAGTGGAATCATTTTCATTAAGGACCAACTACACATTAAAAGAAATCGTCTGGTTGAAAACCCCATGTCGATATGACCATCCATTCAGGAGGAGTAGCAATAATAAGTTTTTCTAGATGGCTGCTGTGGTGGCCATATTGGATGTCAAAGCAGCACCATTTTCATTAAGGTGCAACTAGACCCTGGCATGAATGTGTGTGTAAAGTTTCATGGCAATCCTCCAAGTAGTTTACGAGTAGTGGCAATAACAAATTGGTGCCAAAGGACTAATGCACAGCAGACATCAAACAACAGGCCATCCCATAAGCTCTCCTGGTCTATGACCTGTAGAGCTAAACCCATAAAGTATCCTCCTTTTTGACAACATGGCCTCAATGACAGGGGACAAATGGAGTTGTGGGAAAAAAAGGAGGTTTGGGATCACAGAGTATTATCACACAATGAGTGAGGGGATTTATGTGTGTGCACTGGAAAATTAGCTAACAACACTGCTTTCTAGTTCATGACATATTTATTCACAGATATTGCATATCAACTTTCCACCTCATATTATCTGTAATAAATTAAAAACATAGTTTCTCTTAACCAACACATTATATTCCATAGAATTTCACCAGGTGTACTGTCTACACTATTAAAACTCCGTAATAACCACTTTATACAACTGAAGACTTCATTCATGGTCATCACTCTACTAAACACTAAAATTTTACCCCAATTGATCCTGCTGACCGAACTGCACAACAAAGTAACTAATTAACTGACAAATAAAATTTGCTGACTCACCCTCTACTCATCCCTTATGACTTAAATATAAGTTTACATTCCAAGTTTCATGTTGACATTTTCCGATAGGTTACGACTGTCTATATTTAAATTTTCTATTGGTCAACTCAGGAAAGGAGGCGTTGCTATGCTTTCTATCTAAGAGTTTCATACGTGTCCCATACCATCTGTGTACTCTACTAGTAGCCTGACCACATAGGGACTTGGTGTGACCATATGATTTGTGTGTCATAGCCACTACTTCTCCACTTGAAATGTCCAACTTCCTGCCTAGTACAGACCCCAAGAGTTACCATTGGTCTATAGATTCATTAGTTAACATGGCACACAAATTACACCTTGTCATCTAGCACTGCTTCTGTAGTATGCCAAATATCTGTACATACTTACCCACATATGAAAATAAAGATCTCATGTTGATGTGACCATCCTTTCAGGAGGACTAGCAATAACAATATTTACAAGATGGACACCATGCTGGCAATATTGGATTTCTGATGGGCATCATTTTCATTTAGAACCAACTAGACATCACGAGAAGTTTTGCAGTGAAGACCCATGTCAATGTGATGCTCCATTGAGGAGGAGTAGCCAAACAAAATGTTCAAGATGGCCACCATGGAATGTCAAATCAACACCATTTTCATTTGGGGCTAACTAGACATCTGAAAAAGTCTTTTAGTGAAAACTCCATGCTGATATGACCATCATGTTCTGGAGAAAGAGTGAGATTTCCACAACAGCCATATCAGATGTCTAACAGATGATAACACAATTGCATACTTTAATCCAATACATGGGAAGTGGAATGCAGAGAAATAGCTCATTATCCCTCTCTAAAAAGAATAAGATCCAACTGTTCAACACAAACGTGAAGTCTCTCCTGCTCTACAGCTCAAAGACCTGGAGGGTGACTAAGACAACCTCCAACAAACTGTAGTTCTTTGTGAACAGCTGCCTCTGCCTCCTCCTCAACATCCAATGGCCAGAGAAGATCCAGAACACCAACTTGTGGAAAAACACCAGCCAGCTGCCTATTCACCAAGAAATCTCTAAAAGGAAATTGGGGTGGATACACTGAGAAAGCCACCAAACAATATCACTAGGCAGGCCCTAGAATGGAACCATCAAGGCAAGACCAAGGAAGATTTGGTGTAGCTCTGTCGAGGAAGAGATCAAGGCTGCCAGAACAACGTGGGCTGGACTTGAGAGAATACCCCAGGACCAGGTTTGCTGGTTAGGCATAGTCAAGGCCCTATGCTCTCATGGAGGCGGAGAGGCATAAGAAGTTTAACAACACAGCCAGTCATGAAATCTGATGGTGATACATGTAAAGATACAACCCCATTCATAGACTTTCAACAATGCTGCACACACTTTTTTATATGATTTTTTTTACCAAAGACTGACACACTAAATAATCAATTGATCCCAGCCCTACCTTTGAAATTTACTAACAGCAAATATAATAGTGGTAACAATTGTGCTTGATGAAAAATCTTCTCCATCCAGAAGACATTACATCTGCCATCATTTGAAAAGTAATATCTATGTTTTGTTTGTGCTTAGCAAGACAATAACATTGTAGTCAGATATTTCTAAGATGGGACTCTATTTGATTTGATGGACTGTGTTATTTTTTAATGCAACATGCTATGTTTAAAAAAGAAACTGGGATGCAAATTTCTTGTGCATTTGTCCAAACAATATCACTAGGCAGGTCCAAGACAACTAAAAACATCAAGGATATAAAAAATGCACAAAACTTAGTAATTTCATTCATCAATTTTATAATTTCTAACCTGACTGTTGCCAGGGGGACCCTAACATTGTCATCTTGTTCACATTTCAAACCAAATGGAAGCTGTCAATGAAAACAACCAGACAGACTACTCACTGTCCTTTTCTGGTTCCCAGAACAGTCCATTTTCAGTAAAAATTGTGTTGTCTGCATCCAATATTTGCAATGTCTAGTTTTAATATTTCTATTTTTAAAAAATGAACAAAATAAAAAAGGTGTAACTCCTATATACATGTATTCAAAGGGATGTAACTCCCAAAGTTATGGACATTTTATGGAATTATTCAGAGCTTATTGAAGACAGTGAACTACATCACTTCTGTTGTCTGAAAAAATAGACTTGCCCACGCAAATATGGCAACCGTGTTACTAAAGAAACTTCAATTTTGTTTGAAACATGAATAAGACGACAGCATTATAGACCCCTTGGCGATGATCAGATTAGAATTTAAAAATTGATGATTCAAAGGACTAAGTTTTTTGCATTGTTTATATCCTTAATGCTTTTAGTTTTTAAAATCAGTAGGGGGGTACAACTGGGGGTGGTGGTGGTGGTGAATACTATAAACCAAGATGGTTTTTACTGATCGATTCACATTATCTATTGGATAAAAAGGTACATACATTCAATGCATTCTTTTTATAAGACATTGGATAATTTCAATAAGGCATCAACAAAGTGACTTACAAGGGAGTGACCATCATAATTATAGTATCATGACACAGCTTACATAGGATGTATTCAAATGATTTTCAACATTTAATTAAATAGTATTAGGAATTAAAGTTTATGCATACCCATTTTATCAATTTACCTTTTTTTCTGTGAAAGTTGTGCTTTTTATTCAAGGACAAAATTAATTTCAAAACAGAACTTATTACCACAGCCAAACCAAATTTTTCTTCCTTCATGCATATTAATCAAACTAAACTTGTAAATAATAACTATATATACTAAATTTAAGACACCTCAATTATCAGACATTTTTACACATGATATTCAGGTAAAACTATAATCTAACAAGAGGCCCAAAATATCACTCACATAGTCTCTTGCTCATAATTGAAGTCATCCAGGATCTTTAAAAGTGTACAAACAAAGCTTTAATTTGTGGTCTACAGAGGCACATGGCTTATATATGAATTGAAATTACAATACACATGTATTTAATATTTTTTTTAAGCCATGGGTTTCTTTACTCTTGGTAATTAAATCTGGAGTGTGCAGGAAGAAAAGCATATTGGGGTAGATATTTTTATTAAAAGCTAAAAATTCAAAAATAAAACTGTAAAATATTTTGTGAGAAAAGGCATTGAATATATCAAATGCAATAAAATAATGTTAAATAAATTACATAACATATAAAATAACAAATGCTTCGGGCATATTAACATGGAAATAGTAACAACTGTCAAACTCTATTTCTCCAAACATATCAAACTTGCTTACAAATATTTAAGAATTTCAAATGTGCTAAAACTTTTATAGAAATAATTCTCTGCAAATAAATGTATAAATTTTACCTCCACATCAGGAGAGTAATAAATGTATAAATTTTACCTCCACATCAGGAGAGTAATAAATGTATAAATTTTACCTCCACATCAGGAGAGTAATAAATGTATAAATTTTACCTCCACATCAGGAGAGTCGCTGGCTGAGGAGTTAGTTGACTCCTGGAGGAGGAAGACCATTCTTCCTGACCCTCCCTGCTCTCTGATCTCCAGCAGATCCCTCATTTTGTACAGTTCTGCCACACTGATGGATCTGTGATATCTATAAAACAAAGTACACAAACCAAAGTTTAATCAGTGATTACAAAGCTCATCCCTGTGAAGCTTTAAGCAGTCTCCTATAGCCATTCAGGCCTGAGCACATTTTTTTCATCCACTTGTCCAGGAGAAGTTGTTTCAGAAAATTCACTTGTCCCACCAACCTTTTCACTTATCCCAAAATTGTAATCACTTTTCAAGACTTTACGAGATGTATGCACTTTAATTCATAGAAAGAACAAACAAAATAATGTACAACATATTTATTTCTTAAAAGAATTAAATTTTTCAAAAACATAGGTTGATATTATAGTATACAATATGTTACATCAGAGATTTTCAGTTTTCCGATGTCCATGTATCTTATATGCACTATTTTTTGCTCCGATATGGTAGCATCAGTACTTCATCAGCAAGAATGGAAAGGAATTTACAGGAATTCAGACTTTCCCAAACTTCTTGTCTCAAGACTTGATCAATTGATAGAACGAAGTCTCTTGCCCTGAATCTGTTCTTATAATTAGCACCAAGTTCAACAGCATTCTTCTCCTGGAATGCACACAGAATTTCCATATCAGACAATGGTTTTCCATAACAGGCTAGATTGTAGCCCGTGTTAAAGAGAGATCTCATTTTTTTCATTTCAGTCTGATTTTGTTCTGAAAGGGCCTTTCCTAGTGTAGTGTCAGCAACTATAACCTCAGGTATTTTCTGCACATGCTGGCTAGTGTCATGAATATACTGTGCTGCACAGGCCTTGTGATGTCCAGAATTGTCACGAGACTTGATTGGTTCAACCCTGAATTTGTCAGTTCCAATGACAAATACAATGGTTAAATTTCCAACCTGTGCCAGTTTGGTATATAGTTTGCAATATCTGCAAAACATTTTTCCTTGTGAGTCAATGAATTCAAGCCAGGGATAACAATCAACCCAATGCAGCTGAGTCTAGCTTATGTCCCTTTGCAGAAATAGTTACCTCACACTCAGTGGCAGTCTTATGTTTTACCCCTACACCATTAACTTCCTTACAAAAATAAGTTAGTAAACTCGTTTTATCCACATAGTAACTATCACCTTGCTTGACAACTACTTCTAAAGCGATCATAACATACATTTTGTCCTTTAAATATGAACAGAGACAGCTCCTTCATTAGTGTAATTGTTTCACTTCAAAACCAATATAGGACGCGGAAGGTAATCCTCTGTATAATCAATTAAAAATTAAAGAATCATCACTGCCATTTAATCAGTTCATAAAGGGAACTGCCGCTAATATCAGTAAAGTGCCTTTCATTCATTTAATTGGATTGACTCACTGGATTGAAATCAAAGGGCGAATCATTCGTGAGGGTCTCGTTTACACAATACCACAAAGCCATTTAAATCACTGCTAATTAATCATACTGGTTTCGTTTTCTTTCACATGTTTTGATTAGCCAATAATATTGGTCGCTTAGCTCAATATGCAGTCAAGCGGTAATAGAACATGTGCACATGCAACAAGTTATCAATGACCACTGGCAGGTGTAATACAGGATGTAAATAAATACATGGAGAGGGGTAGAATCAAGCATTCAGTACCCCGAGGGAATGAATGGCCAGATAAAGATAAAGTGATAATGGCATGAAAATAAGCACTTGTCTTTTTTTTTAAAAAAAGGAAAAAAGCACATGTCCCCGACTAGCAAATTGGAAAATTTTACTTGCCTGACTTCGAAAATGAATAGTCCGGGATGTTGGGCTATGGGATTTACTCAGCCCTGCCATTAGAAGCACTAATTAACATGCACAAAAAAAAAATTCAGAAAAAAGTGATCATCAACATAAAGTTGATTTTTGTTTTTTATCTCCACGTTTTTTGGAACTTAATTTTTACTGGCACTGTATAGCAAGTATTGTACTTGCATACTTTTAAATCATATACATACATATGTACATACATGTACATCCGTACATACATACATATATACATACATACATACATACATACATAAAGTAACATGTCATAAAATAGATCAATTATATAAACATCTCTTCTGTGATGTCAAAGTAGAGGTACTATAATGAACTGACAACAGGAGTCTCTCAAAGGGACTGTCGCTCTACTGGCTGAAAATATGTTTCTTCACTGCTTTTTTGACAAATTATAGGGGAAATATAGGAAAAACACATCCAAATTATAAGGACATATAGGGGAATTTCAAGCCATAATATGGGAGAAATATAGGAAAAACACATCCAAATTATAGGGACGTATAGGAGAATTTCAAGCCATAATATGGGAGAAATATAGGAAAAACACATCCAAATTATAAGGACATATAGGGGAATTTCAAGCCATAATATGGGAGAAATATAGGAAAAACACATCCAAATTATAGGGACATATAGGGGAATTTCAAGCCATAATATGGGAGAAATATAGAAAAAACACATCCAAATTATAGGGATATATAGGGGAATTTCAAGCCATAATATGGGAGAAATATAGGAACAACACATCTAAATTATTGGGGCATATAGGGGAATTTCAAGCCATAATATGGGAGAAATATAGTAAAAACTTAAGTATCTAAGAAGTAAATTTATAAATCCTTACCTCAGTTAGTTCATAATTCAAACCATACCCATTTCAAAGCCCTACAGAAGAATGGTCATCACCTGCCATCTGTATAGACTGTGCACCAGAAATCAAACCAATTACCTGAAATTTGTATTTATTCTTTAATATCATCATAAAACATGTCAATATCATTTAATTGACACTGCATACTACTCTTCATATTAAAAGAAGAAATGAACTATTTTATTTTAATAATTATTGCAAATATAAATTTGTGCAATCAAGTTTTCATCAATTACAAAGATGCTAGACTTAACAGCTCCGATTTTCTTTACTGAAGTGAAACACTTGATGATCTACTTGTAATTAGCATGCGAAATAAGGTCACTAAGAAACAGGATACCTTCCTGCTACTCTGTTAGTTATTGTTAGTTTTATATATGCACAACAGTTTTGAAAAATGATTCTCAAACACTACACTATTGTTAAGACACATAAATTCAACTGATGAATAATGCAAATAAAGTTTTACAATATGCAAGATAAAATTATGTATACATATTTATCATTCTATACAAAGTATACTGTTGCTAATGGTCAAACAAAATACAGAATTTTGTGCAAGTTTGTAGAGACCATATTGACATTGGCTCATAGAAATGCAAATGTGGAATGCTTACTGTCTGCCAATAAGCATTTGGTTATTTCAGAACTGGTCTGAAATTTGACACCATTAATGGCCTTGGATTGGCCAAAGATGAGGTGAAAAGTCAAGGAGGAGGGGTCCATTTGAAGGTAGCAAGACAAGATCAAATCAGGCATTAGGAAAGTAAGAAGCTTGAGATGGAGGCAGAGTAAAGAAAAAGGGAGCTTGAAGGAAAAAAAACTGCAAGAAGGATTAGAATAGACTGAGAGAAAAGAGATTAGAAGAGTAAAATGAGAAGTTCAATGCAGAAAAGAGGAAAATCAATGAAGAGATAGAAGAGTTTATTAAAACCCTGCAGAAAAACTACTTCATCAATCAACAAAGTTGAGTGAAGCAATAAAGATGAAGAAGAAAAGCAGTTGACTTGGGGAATATAGTGCAGAGGCATGAATGGAATGAGGAAAAAAGAGGGTTGAACACTGCCAACAAAAGAGAAACAAAATAAAGAGAGAGCAGTGTTCCCAGAAGAGACTGGCAACACGTGTTCGGAGTACAAAAATGGCCAAACTGAACTTCAATTCTACAAAAGAGTCGGAACTACTTGAGACAGCTTGATAGCAGTTACAGGATGCCTTACAGAACAGTGAGCTTTATTGTAGAGTGGTATATATATATATGCCACAAGTCAGATAATTACAGTGGATGGTATGTATGTATGTATGTATGTATGTATGTATGTAGTCGAGTTTTACAGCACCTCAGCACAATAGTGGCTATATGGTGCCAACTAAAGGCACACTTTGAAAAATGTAAAAATGAAGAATTGAACAAAACCTTTAGGAAGATAAACCCTTCCAAATAAATTAAACATGAAGTACAACCAGATAAAATATAAAATATAAAGATGTAAAAATTCTGTAAAATGCATATAATATAAAAGATAAAAGTAACGTGTAAAATCCTTAAAACATATGGTCAAAATTTGTTATATAAACTACATTCCCTCAAAAAGGGACAACTTTACCTCAGTGTCAGCATGCTTTATAAGTGAATTAAAGATCGTCAGGAGACAGCATGCTTTATAAGTGAATTAAAGATCGTTGGGAGAGAACATGCTTTAAAAGTGAATTAAATCTCGTCAGGAGACAGCATGCTTTATAAGTGAATTAAATCTCATCAGGAGAGAGCATGCTTTATAAGTGAATTAAATCTCATCAGGAGACAGCATGCTTTATAAGTGAATTAAATATCGTCAGTAGACAGCATGCTTTATAAGTGAATTAAATATTGTCAGGAGACAGCATGCTTTAAAAGTGAATTAAATCTCGTCAGGAGACAGCATGCTTTATAAGTGAATTAAATCTCATCAGGAGACAGCATGCTTTATAAGTGAATTAAATCTCATCAGGAGACAGCATGCTTTTTATAAGTGAATTAAATATCGTCAGTAGACAGCATGCTTTATAAGTGAATTAAATATTGTCAGGAGACAGCATGCTTTAAAAGTGAATTAAATCTCGTCAGGAGACAAGTGAATTAAATATTGTCAGGAGACAGCATCCTTTATAAGTAAATTAAATCTCGTCAGGGGACAGCATGCTTTATAAGTGAATTAAATATTGTCAGGAGACAGCATGCTTTATAAGTGAATTAAATATTGTCAGGAGTCAGCAAGCTTTATAAGTGAATTAAATATTGTCAGGAGACAGCACGCTTAATAAGTGAATTAAATATTGTTAGGGGACAGCATGCTTTATAAGTGAATTAAATATGGTCAGGAGACAGCATGCTTTATAAGTAAATTAAATCTCGTCAGTGGACAGCATGCTTTATAAGTAAATTAAATCTCGTCAGGAGACGGCATGCTTTATAAGTAAATTAAATCTAGTCAGTGGACAGCATGCTTTATAAGTGAATTAAATATGGTCAGGAGACAGCATGCTTTATAAGTAAATTAAATCTCCTCAGTGGACAGCATGCTTTATAAGTGAATTAAATGCACTTAGGAGATTTAGATTGTGAATTAATAGATTATATTATAACTTTATTACAGTGAATTGATAAGACTATGATTACAGCAACAATGTGCCTAATGTCTAATAGATTATGTGCTTGAAAGGTTTGCTTTATATAAAAGATAGCAGAGCATGTCACAGCTGTGAACCTTATATAATAGATAGCAGTATATGTCACAACTGTATGCTTTATATAATTA
This sequence comes from Margaritifera margaritifera, assembly GCA_029931535.1. Lineage (NCBI taxonomy): Eukaryota > Metazoa > Mollusca > Bivalvia > Unionida > Margaritiferidae > Margaritifera > Margaritifera margaritifera. The sequence continues at coordinate 5,243,086 of JAQPZY010001609.1, forward strand.
TATAAATCTACAGCCAAAATGCTTCCGCAATAAATGTTGTCACACTTTACTAATTCTGGGTCACTGAGGACAAAAATGATGCTAAAAATTGTTGATTGGCTCTAGTTTTAAAGATATTATATTGGGTCAGTATATATGACCCTTGACTTGGGAATGGCGGAGGATAAGTGAGTTATAAAGGGAAGGGATCTCAATTTAAACAAGAAATGACTAAAATATATCTTTGACTGGATCTATGAATAAATCTATGACTGGGTTTGGACAGTACTTGCTTTTTAGGCAAAGCAATGAATGATGCAATCTGAAGCTGGTATTGCATCACACATGATATGAATTGCATCATGTTATTCCTAGAAGTCATGGATGATGCAATCATAACTAAGCTTACATCACTCAGCTGAAAAAATTGCCCTATATCAGCTCTACAAATCATACAGTGTTGTGCTCTCTTATTTGTCAGTGTTTAATTTTGCAACGGGACACATTTCTGTTTAGCCAAAGTGAGCAGAGATGCCTCGTACTTGTGTGAACAATGCAGATAACTTCTGTTATGTTTGTGGTGAAGTGACTTTTGCATCACAAAAGCGCAGTATAACCACTATGGTTAAGAAAGCCTATCACCTTTATTTTGGCTGCAAAATTGGAGATCAGGACAAGATGTGGGCCCCACACATATGCTGCAACACTTGTGCAACGAATCTTCACCAGTGGTTGAACAGGAAAAGGAAATCTATGCCTTTTGCAGTGCCAATGATTTGGAGAGAGCCAATAGATCATATCAGCAATTGTTACTTCTGCATGGTGCCTCCAGTTGGGAAAGGTGTGTCAAAGAAGAAAAAGTGGACTGTGCATTATCCAAACATTCCGTCAGCTATACGCCCAGTACCCCACAGAGATGGACTACCAGTTCCTGATGCACCAGAATCATTCTCACTTGAGTCAGATGAGGAAGAGGGAGAGGAAGAGGAAGAGGAAGAAACTTCTAGTCCTGAACCATCAATGTCACATGACCCATATTTTCTCCCATCCTCCTCTGAACCACACCTCATAACATAAGGTGAACTGAATGACCTTGTCAGGGATTTGGAACTATCCAAGAGTAAGGCAGAGCTGTTGGGCTCCAGACTACAGCAGTGGAATCTCCTGGCAGGTGATGTTAGGGTTTCCATGTTCCATGACGGTCAAAAGGATCTTGTCCCATTCTTCTTCATGGAAGTTGATCTTTTAGCCTGCAACAACATCGATGGTGTGATGGCAGCCCTCAACATCGTTCATGATCCAGATGAGAGGAGACTGTTCATTGATTCATTGAAGACGAGTCTTAAAGCTGTTTTGCTGCATAATGGCAGTGTTTTGCCATCAATTCCAGTTGGTCATGCAGTCCATATGAAGGAAACCTATGAAAACATGAAACAACTTTTGAGGTGCATAAACTATGACCAACATCAGTGGCAGCTTTGTGGCGATTTCAAGGTTCTTGCTCTCTTGCTTGGTCTGCAAACTGGATACACAAAGTACTGCTGTTTTCTCTATGAATGGGATAGTCGTATGAGAGATTCCCACTACATCAAGAGAGATTGGCCACTCCGACAGTCATTGGAGCCTGGGATGAAAAGTGTTCAGCATCCACCACTTGTTGAATCAAGGAAGATTTTGTTACCACCCTTGCACATCAAGCTGGGTCTGATGAAGAACTTTGTCAAGGCTATGGACAAAACAAGCAGCTTTAAAGTACCTCAGTGGAAAATTTCCAAGGTTAAGTTAAGCTAAGATAAAGGAAGGTGTCTTTGTTGGTCCTCAGATTCGTGAACTTCTTTGAAATGATGCATTTTACCATGCACTGAGTGGCAAAAAAAAGACGGCATGGAAAGCCTTCCAGTTAGTGGCAACAAATTTTATCGGAAACAACAAGGCAGACAACTACAGGGAGTTGGCGGAAAAAATCCTCAAGGCATACAAAAACCTTGGTTGCAACATGTCACTAAAGATACATTTTTTGCACTCTCATCTAGATTTTTTCCACTGAACTGCGGAGCAGTGAGCGACGAGCACAGCGATCGATTTCACCAGGACATAGCAACAATGGAGAAACACTATCAGGGCAAATGGAGCCCATAAATGCTTGCAGACTATTGCTGGACAGTGACAAGAGATGCTCCATTTGATGAATACAACAGACAAGCCAAGAAGTGCCGTGTAGACACTGAATAAGGACTAAACTATGTACTTATATATACATAAGTTTTTTGACTTTTGTTTCAATATATTTTTTATTTATATAACCCTTTAGCTATTTTTTTAAAGTAATACATAAACAGGACAGGTGAAATATTATCATGTAAAGCAACCATAAACACATGAAAAGACCTAGGTTTACAATTTATGATTAAAACTCTACTATGTACAAAATATACATAGATGTAAAATGTAAAAACTTAAATATCTTGGAAACAGTAGCCAATCAGTTGTTTTAATTGTCATATTTGAATTCAGCACATCAAAATCCCTAATAAATAGCACATATTATCTCTGAACAGACGACTTCGAAAAAATTATAGACCAGTGATATATGATAGATAGCAGTGCATGTCAGAGCTGTATGCTTTATATATAAGATAGCAGTGCATGTCACAGCTGTATGCTTATATAATAGTCAGCAGTGCATATCACAGCTGTATGCTTTACATAATAGACAGCAGCATATGTCACAGCTGAATGCTTTATATAATAGATAGCAGTGCATGTCAGAGCTGTATGCATTATATAATAGATAGCAGTGCATGTCAGAGCTGTATGCTTTGTTTAATAGATAACAGTGCATGTCAGAGCTGTATGCATTATATGATAGCAGTGCATGTCAGAGCTGTATGCTTTGTTTAATAGATAACAGTGCATGTCAGAGCTGTATGCATTATATAATAGATAGCAGTGCATGTCACAGCTGTATGCTTTTGTAATAGATAGCAGTGCATGTCACAGCTGTATGCTTTTTTAATAGATAGCAGTGCATGTCACAGCTGTATGCTTTATATAATAGACAGCAGTATGTCACAGCTGAATGCTTTATACTATAGATAGCAGTGCATGTCAGAGCTGTATGCATTATATAATAGATAGCAGTGCATGTCAGAGCTGTATGCTTTGTATAATAGATAACAGTGCATGTCAGAGCTGTATGCTTTATATAGTAGATTGCAGTGCATGTTACAGCTGTATGCTTTTATAATAGATAACAGTGTATGTCACAGCTGTATGCTTTATATAATAGACAGCAGTGCATGTCACAGCTGTATGCTTTATATAATAGCAGTGCATGTCACAGCTGTATGCTTTAAAGTGACTGTTCTTGTTTTTCGCTATGTTATTTAGAATAACAATGCTCTTTTGATCCTTCTGAGCCAGAAACTCCCACCAGTAGTGATTGACATACTTGTAATTTGTTCCAGCAGACTACATATACCATTCACTTGCAATATCAGGGGATGTTTTGTACTCGAACTATTCATCTGTGAAAGCTGGTACCTCAGCTTTGGAAACAACATGAGGAAAATGAAGTACAAGTCTGTGTATAGGCCTGTTGCCACTGTACTTTTTCCTCAAAACTGGGGGAAGATACTGAAAATCCTTGAGTAGTTAATTTTTAATGAGTACTACGACCACCAAGTATTCAGTAATCCTCAGATAAAAGTTCTTTATATCCTTGAGCAGTCCCTCTTTGGGTACATTTGCATCATCTTTCATGTTGCAGGGCCAACATCCATTTGAGAATCAGGGAGATGCTTTTATGGGTCTGTATAGTTTATGTCCAGCAAGCAGTGCTCTGTCTTTTCACCTATTTCAATTGCTTTTGGGAACCTTCCCATTACAGTGAGGACCAAACTGGAATATTCATCGAAGAACAAATGGATAATTGGGCTATCTGTTTGGAACAGTGCAAAAACCTCTGGAAAATTGGAGTTATTGAAAGCTGGAAGCTGAACTGTATCAAAATTGTCTTGTCATTCAGTTTTAAGCAGATCCTAGTGTATCACTTATTTCTCTCAAATTGTTTCTACTCAACACTACTTTTGAGTGACTTTGGCAGTGTTTTAAGGAAATATTCCCTACTCACTGTTCACTTCTCCAACACTCGGTCCATTGCAGGGAGTAGTGACAACCATCTGCTTGGCACATACATAATAATTGAACTGTCATCCATAAAACATTCTAACTGCAGTTCCATGAAGTCTTCCCTTCAGGTTGTCTGCTGTGTAAAGAACTGGTTCATATCAAATGTAAGATCATCTGCTTTTTGCCCACACACAATTAAACCTGCCCTTAATGCACTGTGAGCAACATGAAGATTACATGGCCAGAAATTCAGCAGACCAACAAATCCTCCGACGTTGAAAGCCTCATCAACCATTTCATGGATAGACTTGTTTACATTAGGGCCATCAGAGAACAAATTGATACGACATTCTAGAGGCAGTCTGATGTCTGCAGCTTCACCAAGTTGTAGAAGGCTATCTTCCTATGTTTCTGCTTTGGCATGTCCAAAAACAAAAACTTTCAAAAATCTGACACTCCTTCCTCAGCACTCTGGCTCCAGTAGCAAATAAGGACATCCCTTTGCCTTTCCTCCTAAGAAGTTGTAGTTTCATCATACATTAATACATAACCCAAGTACCGTCCATCACATCTTTCAACATTTGTCTAAGCAAAAATCATCCAATTCCATACGATATTGTATAACTAACTTTAGATCTACCTAATCCAAAGTTTTCAGCAAGGGGACATTTGAATATTCTGCCAAACAGGTTGCTTAGCCCCTCACAGGATGCTAAATAAAAAGACACTTGCTGCAACCGTGTAGCACCAAAGGAGTTCTGCCTCTGTGACCCATTCACACAGTGATGATGATAGAACATTACATTATTTTCTGAGTTTTTCTAATTCTGTTTCTCTTCCTGTTCACTTGACGATCAGAAGCAACAACAGTAAGGGTCCTCTGACCAGATTTAGAAGTACTCCGACCTTGCTTTAGCAATATTACTGTGTCTGGAGGTTATACTGTGCTGCTTGATCTGAATGATTCCAGTTTTTTCTATGGAAAATTCCTTGCAACATAATATGCAGTAAGTACTTCCGGGTTTCTCATTAATCTTTTCACACCACAGGCCAACTTGAAATCCTTCATCATCTTTCATGTCCAGCCTTTCGAACTGCCAGGTTGCTTGACTCTTTGGCATTTTGATGTCTTCATATAATCTATTAGATGTGTTCATCACTTACACTAACTACGAGTTATTAATGTCACTACAGTAGTAATTTGTTACTACTGTAACTACCAGATAGCATAGTACTAGGCTGCTGTGATCTATACATTGTACAATATCAATTAACTAGGCAATTGCTGTACTAGATAAAACAATTTAGACTAAACTTTGGATGCTTTTTAAAGAACAACAGGGAAACCAATGTCATTTTAGAACCCTTTTTCTAAGTACTTTCACTGGGGTATCTACAAAAATATGATAGAGCCGAGTGTCTATGAATCCGTCTGATAGCTAATAACATGCTACAGCTCTACATGATCATAGTAGTACAGACTGAGTTCCAGACAAGAAGGCAGTAAAATGTACCAGTAGTTCTCCATGCATATTATTTGATCTAATTATTGTTCAAAAGCTAATGTATAATTTCCTTTAGAAGTCACAACCCCAAGGAAAGCTAATGCATAATTTCCTTTAGAAGTCACAACCCCAAGGAAAGCTAATGCATAATTTCCTTTAAAAGTCACAACCCCAAGGAAAGTTTTTTTTAGTTTCTGACTCTATTATATCCTTTACAATTGAACACCTCACCTTTTTTCACAGACTGTGACTCAAACCAACGATCTAGGGTAAAAATAACAAAACTGTATCAAAGTATAAAATCTGCTTTTCTTTCTTTACTACCAAAATTCTTATTTGGAATTCTTTCACTTTGTGTAGAGCATGCACACTAACTCCTTCAGTTAGTTTTCATTGGGATTAAATACTTTTCACATGTATTCAAAGGATACTGAACTTACCAAAAAATAAAGATGAAGAAGTACATCACGAAGTGCATGGATTGATTTCTAGTAGAGCAACAGTCATACTGATGTCAAAATGTTTTTGAAATGGTGATTTAAGCCTTCTCTTCTGTAGGGCACAATTAATATCTGAAAGGATAGGTACAAACTACCAGCAGTAAAAGTTCTTTGTTTATAGTGGTATATAATTTTGACGACATTTTGGTAAAAATAGAGGGTGATAAACAAAAATATAGGAATATAGGGGCATTTTAAAAAAATACAGGAAATATAGAGGAGGCATTAAAAAATATAGGAAATTATAGGAATACAGGGGCCATTGGACCCACTGTTTTGACTGCTGAGTGTTGAAACCATCTTTGATATTCTCGAGCAATAACAAGATTTCAAGATGGTTGCCATGGTGGCCATATTAGATGTAAGATTGGCACCATTTTTATTTAAGACCAACTAGACATCATTAGAAGTCTTTAGGTGAAAACCCCATGTCGATATGACCATCAATATGGAAGTAACAATAACAAGTTTTTAAGATTTCTGTTGTGGTGGCAATATTGAATGTAAGTTCATCACCATTTTCATTTAGGACCAGCTAGATATCATAAGTTTCTTGATGAAAACCCCATGCTGATATGATCATCCATTCAGGAGCAGTAGCAATAACAAGATTTCTAAGATGACCAATGTGGTGGCCATACTGGATATCCAAGGGGCCAAATTTTCATTTAGGAGCAACTAACTTTGGGATACATGTGTGTGTGAAGTTTCACGGCAATCCTCCAAATAGTTTTGGAGTAGCAATAACAATCTTGTGCTAATGGATGGATAAATGATGAATGATGGACAACAGGCCATCCCACAAGCTCTTCTGGTCTATGACAGGTGGAGCTTACAAACCAGAGATTAATTTTGTTTTTAAATCATTATTCTTAAAATCTGCTCCAGAAGCTAGTATCATTGTTCACCCCTAGAAGCCAGATTTTATTCAGTGAAAGTCACAGGCTTTGAGTAACCTTGGAGCAATAGCCAGTAATACATAGTTCATGCATCAGTAATTGCCTTGATTAGCCACTACAGTTTAGCCCTCACAAGGAAAGCATACAGCATGCAGTTCACTCAACTAATTCCTATACACATTTGCATGTACAATACACAGTGAACAGTTAAAGAAAACTTTTCATAATGCACAAGGTATAGTCCTTAATATGGAAAGTTTACCACTGAATAAACATACTTACTCTCACTTTCAAACAAACATCCAATTGGATGATTCTAGCATGAACATGCAGTGCTTGAGAAATAAACTTAAAACACGAAATTGAACCCACATCAGTGAAGCATGAAATATGGGTCATAGTAATCTAATTTACTGATGAGGGTGTAATGCTCATCCCCTCACCAAGTTTCATGATTCAAGGTATAACAGTATTTATGTAGGATGTAAAAAAAACTATCTGGTCATGAACTAAACACAAAAACTTAACCTATGACAGTGTAATGTAGGTCATCATGACTTATTTTGTTGCAATGGTGTGGTACCAATGGAGATGCATATAATCATCTAGTTTTATGATTCTGGCATGAACAGTGCTTGAGAAATAAACAATTTTTCTTTAACCAAAGTGAGTAAGGCATGAAAAATGTGTTGTTGCTGGTTTAACGCCATTTTCAAGCACATGATAGGCTATACATAGCGGCCAGTTTTACCTGGTGGATGAAGAACCCAGGAAAACAACAGTAAGTAGACAGTATGCACATGCATTTGTTGGGAGTGGAAATAGAGAAAGTTAAAAGAAATGTCATGTTAAAAGATTACAGGAAATGAAATCTGAAAATAGTGAAAGTATATTCTTGTTTTAAGATTCAATTAAACTCGTGTGGCAAAGAAGGTTTTTAACACATGAAACAATATGGTAAAAATATCTTGGTAGCTTCCTCCCCTTATATCAAACTCTTTGTCCTTTTTGGAGTAGATGCTTACAAATTATTGTGAAAATGACACAGTCAATTTTGGATAAATCTTTTTGCTGCTTATATTCAATTATTACATAAATCTGAACTGTCTAACAAGGAAGATCCTCTTCAGACATGGGTATGGTACAACCTAAACATCAAAATAGGAGAAACTAGTACATTTTACAGGCAATGGTTTGAGAAGAGAATTTTGTACTTGAATAATATTGTAAATGAAGATTCTCATATTAAATTTTTACAAATAAGTTCCACATTCAAAGCCATTTGTTAAATTCCAGTGTATTAAATTCTATTACAGCTCATAGGGATGAACTTAATATAAATATTAACAGTAAGATGCAACTTATTTGCAAATACTTATTTCTTCAGTAATAACTGACAACAGGACAGTAGAAGAATATATCACAAACTAAATGTTAGAAATAGTAAGCATACTTCCATGGTAAAATGTAATCTTGACTTTGATAATATACAAGAGGTTGAGTGGTTCACATTTTTATTTTACCATTTAGGATGACAAAATGTAAAAACCTAAGATGGTTTCAGTTTAAACTTGTGCATAGAATTTGGGTACAATATTTTTTAATAAGATAGGAGAAGTTACTAGTAGCTTATGTTGTCTTTGCAAAAATGTAGTGAAAACTTCTGTTGTCTTTGCAAAAATGTAGTGAAAACTTTTGTTGTCTTTGCAAAAATGTAGTGAAAACTTGTGTTGTCTTTGCAAAAATGTAATGAAAACTGTTAACCATATTTTTAGGGGATTGTACTAAAACAGGTACTTTTTTCTACATTATGTTTTAGATTGGATTAAAAGTGAGTGTCATCGTCTATTTAATTTCCCTTGCCAAGAAATGTTTTTACTTGGAACTGTCGACAAAAAAAACCAATCAGATGATATTATCAATTTATCTGAAGATGTAGAAGTTTTAATGAACTACCTAACATTACACATTTTCACAAGAAACTAAAGTTAAAATTTTCTATCAGAAAAACGCTCTACTTATATCAATGGCAAATTGGAACATTTTGATAACAATAGATTTTGTGCAAAAGGCTGTTTGATTCAGTATAATGCATGTATCTCTCCCTTATGAAAATATTTATGGAAAGATGATGGATGGAGAGAGAGGTGACACTGAAGGATAATGAAATTAAATATTTCTTATGTATGTATGTATGTATGTATGTATGTATGTATGTATGTATGTATGTATGTATGTATGTATGTATGTATGTATGTATGTATGTATGTATGTATGTATGTATGTATGCAAGATAGAAATAGGTGCAGAACAGGATTTGACACAGACAAAGCATTTATTTGTATATATATTTTTATAACTGCTAAATATATAATTATTGCTTTTTGTAATAAAGGTATTTTAAATAACAATTACATACCTCCAACTTTTTTCTATCTTTCTTTTGTTGTGTTTTTTAAATTCTCAGATAGTAGTAGAAGCAAATTTGATGAACAATAATTGACCTTGGAATTTACATCAAAAAGGTGATTTTCAATATGCATTTTTGTAAACAGCGAGTCCATGACTCCCCAACCTTAGCACTGTTATATGTCTGTGGTGGTAAGAAATAAAATTATTTAAAAAATGCATTCCCTCGCCAAGTCACATGATTCTAGACAATAGAGTACGTAAACAGCTTGCAAGTCACCTATCAAATGATGAGCTAAATGTAAAAAGTTAACCAAAGCCAGTACAATGAGAAATGTAGGACATGGCAACCTTTCTGTACATGTGTGGCACTATCAGAGATGTAAATTATCTAGTTTAATCATTCAAGCATGAACAGTTTAACACAAAATTGAACCAAAGTCCATGAAGAGTGATATACAGGCCACAGCAACCTACTTTTATGATAAGCATGTAGTATCATCAAGATGCATCGCCTCACCAAGTTCATGATCCCCGTTATAAACGTACATGTACAGGATGCAAAAAACCTATGTGGTTGTGATCTAATTTAAAACTTATCCTAAGCCAGTAAAATGTGACATGTAGGTTAGTGATCTTTTATTGTAAGGGTGTGGTACTAGCAGAGATGCATACAATCATCTAGTCTGATGATTCTAGCATCAACAGTTCTTGAGAAATAAACTTAAAACACAAAACTGAATTCAAGTCAGTGAAGCAAGGAATATGGATCAAAGTGACCTATATTTGTGATGAGGGTGTAGTGCTCATCACTACGTATACCCTCATAAAGTTTCATGATTCTAGGTGTAACAGTACGCATACAGGGTACGAAAAAAACCTATTTGGTCATGATCTGAATGCAAATGTAGGTCAGTGATCTACTTTTGTTATAAGGGTGTGGTACTAAGAGAGGTATACAATTATCTAGTTTGTTGATTCTAGCATGAAGAGAGCTTGAGAAATAAACTTAAAACACAAAAATGTAACTGAAGTCAGTGAAGTGTGAAATATAGGTCACAATGACCTACTTATGTGATATGGGTGTGGTACTTGTCAAGATGCATCCTGTCAACATTAGTTTCATGATTTCTGGTATAACAGTAAGTATACAGTATGCAAATAACCGGAGCTAAATGCAAAACGTTGACAAAGAATGTATGAAATAATGTACATATATGTAGAAAGTTAACCCTAGCTCCCTCCCCAAGTGGTAGGTGATATGAAAGCCACTCCATCTCCCCAAGTGTTAGATGATGTAATAGCCACTCCAAACTGTTGCCTACAACCTAGGAAGAAAGAATGGTTGAGATGCGGTAAGACTGTATATATATATTTGCTTTAAAGGTTTACTCTGTATTAAAGAAAGGCCTTTAAATAAAACTTAACCCTGCATGTATATAATAAATACATTGATATTTGTTTTATTGTCAGATAATTGTGCTGTGTACAAGATGACCCACCAACCTGGACGCAGTGAATGTTGAGTCTGGGGGTTACCAAGTTACAGAGTACAATTATCTGATCATAAAGTAAATATTAATGCTATTTAACTGTTTTAATGCATAGTAAAACCCCTACATTGTTCATTTTTGTTAGAATTTTTCAAATTTAATTTAGTTTTTTAAGGAGAGTAGATTTGCCAAAGCACAATGACCCTCAAAGAAAATGAGAATATTCCTTTGTATTGAAGCAAGCCATGAACTGTTTAGACAGGGTCATTCACATTACAGGTCATTTATGTTGATGCACAATAATTGTGGAATGGGTATGATTCTGAACTTAATGAGGTAAAACACAATGTGGAATGGAGAATAATTTGATGGATGGAGTGAAAATGGTCCTATAGAGAAGAAAAAGCCTACGCTTTAGAGATTTCATTTATTAAAGGTGACACAAAAGTGATGTTGGTAGCTTTATGTTCTCCATGGAATAAAAGAAATGAAAATAGTATGGATAGTAATGGATATCATGTGTGTTTGAGATTCATCAGCCTTGTTGAATGAACTGGAAATATTTTTTACGGTTACCAGGTGATTTTACATTGGATGGATAGAAAAATGGACAGACTGAGGAAAAAGCTGATGCACAAGTGATGTGGTGTATGTAAACTGCTCTTTTAAACTGAAATGTGTTTTTGGGGTGGGGGGGGGGGATTTTTATTATGTAATATTTACCTGTCAAATTATTAAGCTTCACCTTTCCGCAATGGAAATACCTCATTCATGCTAGATGCACGAACTCCCTGTTCTAGTGATTTCTTTGAACACATACATCAATCGGCCCATGTGCTATTGCGCATCCTGATTCTTTTTCAGGATGTTTGGCTAATGAAGGACATCAGAGTGGGGTGGGGAGAGGGCATCCAATAGTGAACGGTAAGTATTACATAATTAAAATTAGTTTTACTCCCCAAAAAACTCCTTACTGACAAATTCAGCTTAATAATAGTGACAGTTAATTAATTACTGGCATTAAAATATAGTTTTTTGTCAGTGCAAAACACATGAAAGGTTCCATCTTGGTGTCATTGAGCGAGACACCAGTCTCTGTAGCTCAAAGTACTTAATAAGATCTGCTAAAGGAGGATCTGAACCAATGGACTGACCTTTAGAGAATTTAAGTGTGTTTGAAAGGGCAGCCCTATAACCTTTGATCGTAGAGACTGAATATCATCTCTCTTCAAAGAGTAAGAGAAGAAAATAAGCTACTGTAGCAAGAGAGGGTCAGCTTGGTATAACTTATTTCTCAGTGCACCAATCACAGAAGATTTTCCACTCTGCATCGTAGACCTAAGTTGTAGAACACCGTCAGGTCTGGATGGTGCAGTTGGTAACTTTGATGAAACATTTTGCCTGGCGGATAGATCGCTTGAGATGAACCAAGCATGAAGGTGGAGAATATGAGGATTGGTGTGAAATAGAGTACATCTGTGTTGTGAGAGAAGATTGTCCCACTGAGGCTTGTCTATCAATAGGTTGAGGAGGTCATTTAAGCCACAGAGGTGCAATCAGGATGATATGTGGATGTCCTGATTTTGTGCAATACTTGTCAAATCAACCTGAAGGGTGGGAATGTGTACGTGACCAATTGATCCCAATTCAGGCTGAAGGTGTCCACTGCCCAGGCTGAAGGGTCTGGGAGTTGGGAGACAAAATGGGAGCTTGTTGTAGAGTTTTGTTGCAAACAAGTCCACTAGAAACATCTCCCATAGAATGAACAGAGACTCTGCAACTACTTCATGTAGAGACCATTCTGTTAGGACAACCTTGCCTGTTCAGGACAGACTGTCGGCAAGAATGTTTTTCTTCACTGGAATTTGATCAACTCTGAGTGTAATCCCTTCAGACTCTGCCCCATATAGAAGGTTCCAGACTTCCACACAATGAGAAGGAGCACGAGTACCTCCTTGTCATCTGAGGTTACTGCAACCACTGATGTTTTGTCTGAGGAGACCATGATGCAATGCCCTTTGACATATTCTATGCACCCTTTTAGGGCGAAGAACATGGCTTTAATTTCTAAATTGTTGATGTAAAGGAGACTGTCTTTCTGTGACCAATGGCCATGGAGAAGTACTCCTGGGTCTAAATGAGTCCCCCCAACCTTAATCTGATGCATCGGTGCACAAATAGGGGTTGGGTTCTTGGGAATGCAGAGGAACTCCCCTCAGAAACTTGTCTTGATTGTACCACCATTTGAAGTGGTACTGAAAGGTGATCCTGGAGAAATTTGATTTGCATCCTTGTGGGGTTTCCAAACTGCCAACAGAAGAAACTTAAGAGGATGTAATGAAGTCTCCCTAGGGATACCAGGTCTGCCTTGGAATTCAAGGTTTCCAGAAGAGAGAGGTACAGACAAACCGACAACGAAGTCTTGGTCTGTAACGTCTTTAAAAGTTCCATGATTTTGTGTATCCTGTCTGGCGGAACACAAACGCGGCCCAGAGAGGTAAGGAAATTCATTCCTATGTAAACAAAATCCTGAGAGGGAATGAAATTGGATTTCTCTAGGTTTGGAATCAGTCCTCACTGAGTCACTATGGACCAACAGTAGGTCATTTGACGTGATTAGGAATGTTTGTTGTTGTGTAGCTGGCAGTCGTTGAAGTACTGGATCAGTAGAATCCCCAAGTACCTCAAGTGCGCAGCTACGACTCCAATGGTGAAGATCCGGGGCACTGAGGCTAAACTGAACGGCATGGCTTGGAACTGAAATACTTCCTGTTAGATTGACAAATATTTTTGGTGCAGAGGAAAATTCGGGATGTGGAAGTATGCATCATGAAGATCAATGGAAACTGTCCCATCAGATGGTTTGATAGCATTCTGAACTGAAGTTGCAGTTTCCATCTTGAATGTTTCCATGAGTAGAAATTTGTTTAGGGTGGAAAGATCTATAATAAGCCTCAGTTTTCCACCCTTTTTGGGGACCAGAAATATCTGAGAGTAGATAGCTGGCAACTGGATGTTCTGAACCCTCAATACTGCACCCTGCTGAAGAAGGGTGTGCACTTCTTCCTTCATCTTTAACTTTAATATGTTTGATTGATGGAAGAAGATGGATGTCCTTGAGAGATGAGGGGGTTCTGTGAAGCGTAGATGTAGACCCTCCTTCACTATAGAAAGGACCCACAAATCTTCTGTGATGTTCAACCAGGCCACTGAAATGAGGGCCAATCGAGCGCCAACGTGTATTAAAGGAAGAGGTATGCACTGCAGGAGAGGTGAGGGGACGACCTCTCTTTCCCCCCTTGCCTGTTTGGGAAAGGGGGAGGCAAAAGACTTCTTTGCTTTACTCTTCCCTCTCCACTTCATTTCATTTATGGAGCAGACTTATAGGGGAGCTGGCTACTTTGTTGTTGTGATTGCATACTTTTTCATTGGAACTGTGGCTGGCCCATGGCTCGATCAGGTTGTGTGCAAGCACTGGCCAGTTTTGACAGACCAGCAACTGATGCAAGGGACCTATGTTGTTGGTCCCTAAAATCCTGAGAAGCAATAGTGGGAATGAGACTGCCGAAAAGGTTTCAAAATCCAGAGGTGCAGCCCTCAGAAGTTTTGCTATATTCTAACAAAAACTTTGAAGAATCCAAAGCTACATCTCAACGGAGGTGAAGAAGCTCCATTGACAATGCCATCGCCATAGACCATACGTGTCTTGAAGTCTGAGCCACAGCTTATAATAGCCATTGCAAGGCAACGGGTGATAATGATTCTTCCTTCAGTAAACTGAAGGAAGCTACTGAAAACAGGTCAGCATGTGAATCTATGGTCACTAATGACCTGGTCTTTGACACTAAAGCAGCTGAAATGCCTGCTGTGAAGCTTCAGCATGGGGGGGGGGAGGGGGCACTGGCCAGGTAGATGAATGAACCTTATAGTTTGAGGCTGATATTAAGGGTCTCTATGTAGCAAGGGGGACTCACCACCCTATATTTCATCTCCCTGATTCTTGACTTTTGCTCAGCCATTGTGCAACTTCTCTGACCATCAGAGAGTGAGGAAGCAGCAGCAAGTCCAGTATGGGCATTGGCCCTGACAGTTTTTCTAAGCAAGAAAGAATCTTAATGTCACTTGAATACTTGAGCTTAGGGCACATATCAGGGGGGAAAAAGGTGGTAGACTTTGTTGACAGCCATGTCGAATGACCAAGTCTCCTCCTCCTCGACCACTTGTGACACCTGGAAGGGTACTTTGGATATCCTCGGAGGGGAGGGTATACCCTATCCTCCAGAACTTCAGTAAGCTCATGGGAATCTATAATAATCGATGAAGCATCATCATCTTCCTGTTCCAAAACTTGATAGGATACTGGAGAAATGGATCCAGGATGATCTCTCTGTGGGGAAGGCTGGAAAGTAGGGACATAGATATTCTGCGACTCAGCACAGGGAGTGACAGAACTGTCCTTAATGGGTGTCATGTCAGAAGAGCAAGAATTCTCCTCATTTCTCCTTGGCCTCTTAGAGGAAGGGGACTAACGCTTTCCTTCCCTGATGACCTTTCCTGTGGAACTTGTTAAAGTCATTGGATCTCAACACTCGTACTTGCAGGGGACCACATAGATGACATCCATGGTGGTATAGGTTGTTCTCTCACTTGATAGGGGAAGTTCCACATACCAAAAGGATTAAAAGGGAATGTGGGAAAGGAAGGGACATCTCTCCAATTTCCTACCCCAGGAGCATGCATAAAAGCAGGTTCTGTCCCTGTGTTTGAATAATTGGGTAAGGTAGCAGAAGGGTGGTATCTGAACCGATACCTGGCACTATACCTAGATTCTGCAAGTTGTCAAGACCGGTACCCAGTCTGGTGCCCAGTGACCAGTGTCTCATCACCAGTGACTGGTGGTCAATGCCCAGTGACCAGTACATGGTGACCAGTGACTGGTGACCGGTACCTGGTGACCTGTGACCAGTGGTCTGTACCCAGTGATAAATGACTGGTTAATGACCTGTCACTTACAGTCAACGGTGGTCTAGATTTGAGGGAACTTCTCTCAGAAATAGAGGAGCTAGAATGATGTCTAACCCTCTTGGGGTTGCATGATCTACTCCTCGCCTGACCTCGGGTACTATGGAAATCTTGCCCCTGCCCCGAAGGGGAGGTGCAAAAAGTCTCAATATTAGGGCTCACTTCAAATTCCACTGGGGGTATTACTGTGCTTGAAGTAGGAACAGTGCTTCCCTACCCTCCTAAAGTAGTTGGGGGGGGGGGTGCACATGGACACAGCAAGCTGATTGTCCTTTACAATAGAAGCTACGTTCTTTTTAGAAGATGCACTATCTTGTCTAAGAGGGGTGCTGCTCTTCCCTTTCTTCTTCGGAAGAGTGCACACAATCCTCTGAGAAATATCTGTTACTACCTATAGTAACTGTATTTCTCTCCTGGAAGATGCTGTCTCTCCCTGTTTCGTTATGGGAGACACAGTCAATTCCAGCTAGTTTTGCACAATTTGAGATCTAATTGATCTCCTCGGAGAAGAAGAACACATTTCCTTCCTCTTCTTATATGTGCGTTGAGTTTTGGGAAGGTCCCAAATGTCATCTGACCACAGACAACAATAGGGATATCCGTCCATTTTTTGTACATTTTGTGCACGATATACAAATTGAGTGAATGTCCCATGGGCCTTTCCTATGTCCACACTGAACCATTTGACACATCTGTAAATAAGGTTCTGAAAACAAGAAACTTTAATATGATGTAAAATAACAGATAAAATATAATAACAACAAGGGTTGCATCAGCCTCATGTTACTCTTTACTGCTGACTTGTATTGAAAAACGAGAATGTCAAAGTTTATTTGTTTTATTACATTTACAAATTATAAACACAAGAACATCTTTGTTGAGTTATAGTAATGTTATAAAACATACCTGAATCATTTGGAGTGCCTGGAATCTCTACTGAAACCGACTATTATGAGATTCTGTGTCGTGAAAACACTAGTGCATTAATAACATTAATTACAATAATCACAATAATATCAGGACCCCCATCAATTGTATACACTGTTGTGCAAACTATGAATGGATAATTTTTTGAAGACCTGTAATAATGATCACATATTCCTACCAAAATGTCCGACACCCTTGGGTAGGAGGATGGATGGTGGGTGGCTCATCATGCGACAACACACAAATTAAAAAATTATCAATGTTATTTTATCAAACAATAATTGTTTTAAAGATACGGAGAGAGGATAATTTCACTACAAAGAATTATGAATCTCATGCCCTGGTATTTAGCAATACCATCACTTGCAGATATTTTTTGTCTTTGCAGTGTTTCTTTCTATGTGTTGTCTCAATGGTTGTCCGAAAAAGAATGACGCCCTATAGCGCACGGGTCAATGACATAGGTCAGGCTGGGTTGATGCACATGTTCAAAGAAATCTCTAGAACTGGGAGTTGGTGCATCTAGCACAGACGAGGTATTTCCATTGTGGAATGGTAAAGCTTAATAACAGTGACTTGTAAGTTATTACTGACATTAAAACTTTTTTTTGTAAGATCATGTAATCGAAAATTATTTATATATAATAGAGACCTAATAGATCAATTTCGCTTTCAGGAATTAAATGATTTTATTCAGCTTCCTTTTACTACTCCATTTTGCTAAATATAACATTTAATATCACTCCTGGGAAATAGATTTTCTATTTGTAATTGAAATTTCTTTACTTTCCACTGAATGTAGACTTTTGGACTAAAGCAATTTGTGTTTGACAAGATTTCCCTTTTTAACATCGTGAAAGTTGTATTAATAAAGTTGTTTTATCACTGTTATCATTTTGTCATCTTTTTAGCATACTCATATGCCATGCCTAAGCATGCTATTTTTGGAAGTGTACATTTTATATATAATTGTATGAAAACAGTCAATAAAAGTACTGCAGAAGAGTATAATTGTCAGCAAATAAAAATACTACTGGGGATTAAATGGTTATAAAATTTGTGGACTTGTTTTAGGATTTTAGTCCCATCAAGAGCACTGTACCAATAATTGGGTGTTCAAAGCATATTTTTACTCATTTCTGAGAGGCAGGGACACTCCTGTTGGGGTCAAAGTGAAACCCTGACTTTACCTACAAATTGTCATGGATGGTTCAGTTTCTGGCAAGCAGTTCTATGTCACTTCACTGAAAACAGCACGTCTTAAAAATCTTACTCGTTACACATAAATCTTTGTTACACATAAATCTGTATTAAAGTATATTAATACATGAAGTTGCTTGAGCATAGATAGCAAAACGTATATTTGGTTAAGCTTAACAATGAACTAGCTCCCAAAATGGTACTTTGAGGATGCTACTGTATATACTTGCGTATAATCCAATACCTACTACAAACTGCTTAGACCCAGATCTGCCATCGCATAATGCACCAGCAGATCTGGGTCTATGCAGTTTGTAAGGACTAATCAATAGAACAAACAACATAGACCCTGATCTGCTAGCACATTATGTGATGGCAGGACAGGGTCTATGTTGTCTGCATTTGGACCCAGATTAATTGCAAGTATATATGGCAATAAAGGTAAGTGTTCTATCTTTTCCTTTGGTTGCAAATTGAGCCTGGGCTACGTTGTTTTAAAATTCAGTTTGCGCTGTCACGCATTACATGGTGCGAGGGACTGATTTTAGGACCAATGTCGGCAAAGTAAAGAGCAGGGGGCAATCATTCAATTACAAGTTTTTTGTGAAGTCTACAGATTAGGAGATGGCATGTCCATCCAAAAATGGTATCACTTATCGTATATACTCGTGTATAAGACGATACCAACTGCAAACAGCATAGACCCAGATCTGCTGTCGCATAATGCGCCGGTAGATCTGGGTCTATGCAGTTTGTAGGGACTAATCAGTAGAACAAACAACATAGACCCTGATCTGTCAGCACATTATGCGACACCAGATCAGGATCTATGTTGTTTGCATTTTGGACTTGGTTTATACGCAAGTATATACAGTATTTCAGTGAGAGAGAGATATCCAGATATTGCAGCTGTCCAAACTGAAATGGTTGATACTGGATCTATCTTCTATACCAACGGCAAACTGCATAGACCCAGATCTGCCGTCGCATAATGAGGCGGCAGATCTGGGTCTATGCAGTTTGTAAGGACTAATCAGTAGAACAAACAACATAGACCCTGATCGAGTGAATAGATACCTATTAACTCTTGTTTTCAGAAAGATTCTTTGAGCATCATGACGTAACAGGCCCATGGTGGCTGAGTGGTCTAAGGCGATCGCCTTTACCAATCACTGCCATCTCACCTCTGTCCGCGTGGTTTGAGTCTTGGGCTTGGCCAATGCAGTTATGTGAAAAAGCTTGCCAGTAGCTTCCCATGGGTTGGTGGTTCTTCCCGGGATTTTCCCGGGTTCTTCCTCCACCAGATATACTGGCTGCCATGTATAGCCTATCATGTGCTGAAAAATGGCGTTAAACCCATAAAAACCAAACCAAACCAATCATAATGTGACAAATATATAACATAAATTATGGTCAAAATGAAATATGTTGATCACAGGTATAATAGTTCTTACACACAGCAAGTTCTTTGTTTAGTAAAGACTGGTTAAAATGGTACTAAATTCAATTACCTTTTGTCAAAAAGTTCAATGAATTTAAATAGGGGTAGAACATTTCCCTTTGCTTCCTGTAGTAAAGCCACAGCCTCTGCCCTGCAATATAAAAAACAGAAACCATCCCTTGGTTTATTGTTATTGCAATTTTAATAAGCATGTCAGTTTTACAACTTCTCAACTAGCCCAAGTAGGCATTTTTCTAGAGACTAAACATGCAGACATTTTCAGATTAAAGATTTTCAGCATGTTCACAAAGTAAAATTTCAGCTCGTCTTTTGTTGTTTTAAGCTGCATACCAATATAACAAGCAACTGCTGAATGGCAATTGAGCCCACACACGACTTACTAATGATTTTCCGGTCAATATAATAAACACTGACAACTAAAGAACATTGCTGCAGACTGATGCAGGTTTGGTTTGAATTTTTATGGCACAGCAACACTCCTAAGGTTATATTGTGCTGAAGCAAGTAAAGTGCCTTGCCAAAGGACACATCACAGCAGCCACTCCAGGACAAGCTCTGATGGTAGGAATTGAAACGAAACCCTTCTGGTCACATGTCCAATGCTTTAATCACTGGGCCAAAATTGTTCCCTAAAGAGATGCAGACTGCTAAACATAATGTAAATCATAATATTTTAGTGTCATAAAAGTTTTGTCAGTTCAATCAGTACAGTATAAATAATGACATGAAATTTCCAACAGTACAGTCTGTATAACGTACAGTGACATGAAATTTCTGTCAGTAACTTCGGTATAGAATAATAGTGACATGAAATTCCTGTCAGTAACTTCAGTATAGAATAAATGGTGACATGAAATTTCTGTCAGTAACTTCAGTATAGCATAGTGACATGAAATTTCTCTCTGTACAGTCAGTATAGCATAAATGGTGACTTTAAAAATTTTAGTGATTAACTGACGCTGAACACTTTATTATATCACTTTTGGAGAAGATATTTTCATAAATGTAACATACTCAATGAATTCATTAAAATGTGTGCTCACTAAAATTTTGTGATTTACAGAATCTCATAAGGATGAAAGATTGAAGGTGAAACACTCAATCTAGCCTAACTACTGTGACCAGGGGACTTATAACCTTAGATATATACGATTATCAAGACTATTGTCAAATATTAATCTGAAAGGGAAATAATGTTTTATTATCACTAAAATAGCTATATTTCAATTATCAAGAAACCTCACTGATTATACTTAAACTTTGGAGAGTGCATGGTTATGGATTTAGATTATAATATGCAACGATATATTGATATTATGGAAGGATTTGTTTGATTTTGTTGCTTTTAATGGCACTTTGAACATATTAGTAGCCATATCATGCAGAGGAAATGGGAGCCAAGTGCTTTTCACAAGGACTTGAGCTGACCTGGGTGGGCACTGAACTCTGGACCTTTGGATTACAAGTCCAACTGAGCTACTGTGGAAGTTCAAACATTGTATTTTGAAATGTACTGGTCAATGCCTGGTTGAATACAGTTAAGAAAACAATTAGAAGTGCTAATCCATGGAAAATGTTGAGATAATCCACTACTGGATGTACAGATTTGACCTATTATGAAGTTGAGATACAATGTTTCTATCTAGTGTGTAAAATTAGAGCTTTAAAGACTTCATAATCAAATGGATGCCAAATGACTGAAGAGACTGGAATATATTTATGTAGTTAGTAATATTTAAACCATTATGACATTCATTCTTCATGTAGTCTGAGGGCAGTTGAATTACTTAAGATCTATCTAAATAGCTGCCCAACTTTGACCCACCTAATACTAATGGCCGTCTTCTGACTGTCATCACTTTTTAGAGTCACATGAATTCTCTTGTAGCCAATCTTCTTCCTGTGGAACTGAGATATGGCCAGGCGGGCATCATCTATGGTGGCCACACGCACAGTCCCCAGGCTTGTGTTGTCAGGCTGCAAACGTACATGTACACTCACAACCTGCCAATAGAATGATTGAATACTCAAAATTGTCCACAATGCTGGACATGAAAATGCCTAGTTAACAGGTAGTGTAGTTCCCGACTCATGAAGCTCTTTAATAGGACATTCATAAATGCACACTTTACCCATGCATTTGGTGCCATTAGTTCAACCAGTAGCAGCATTATATGTTTCTTCTCTCATGCCATATATCTGGTCCCATATTCAAATGAAAGCTTTTCAAACTGAGTTCACACTCACTTTTATAATCAGTCTTACATGTATTATATTGTTACAAATTAATATTATATACCTATTTAATAGACTGATGTATCTTTATATACCAGTATGGTCATTCAGAAATCTAATTTAATTTGTTTATTTACTGCATTAAGCGAACACAATTCAAGTTTAAGTGTGCACCTAAGCTAAGGAGTTTAGTGAATATGAGCCCTGACCCTCAAACATACTGAATATACTCGTGTATAAGTCAAGTTTATTTCCCAAAAAATTTAATCATGCAGATAGGGGTTAACTTGTAAGCCAGACATATTAAACATCTTAGTCTTATAAGCCAAACATAAACAAGAGACCCTCAAAGGGGCTGATGCTCTACTGGCCAAAACATTTTGCGAGGAATTCAAGATAAGACCATTTCTTCCTTTTCACTTCTGAGTGTTGAAACCATTTCGGATATTCTTCAGTAATAACAAGATTTTCAAATTAGCTGCTGTGGTGGACATATTAGTTATCAGAGTGGAACCATTTTCATTTAGGACCAAATAGACATCATTAGAAGTCTTTTGGTGACAACCCCCATGTCAACATGACCATGGATTCTGGGGAAGTAGTGACAACAAGATTTTCAAGCTGGCCATTGTGGCAGCCATACTGGATGTACAATTGACACCATTTTCATTTAGAACCAACTAGGTATCACATGAAGTCTTCAGGTATAACCCCATGTTGATGTGGCCATCCATCTGGGTGGAGTAGAGATAACAATATTTTCAAAATGGCCACTATATTGTACATACTGAGGGTCAGTTTGCATCATTTTCATTTAGGACCAACTAGACACCCATAAGAACTCTTCTGGTGAAAACTCCATGTCAAAATGACTTTCCATTTAAAAGGAGTAGTGGTAACAAGATTTTTAAGATGTCCACCATGGTGGCCATATTGGATGTCAGATTGGCACCATTTCCATTTAGGACCAACAAGACATCATAAGAAGACTTCTGGTGAAAACCCTATGTTGATATGACTTTCGCTTTTTGGAGGAGTAATGACAAGATTTTCAAGATGGGTGCCATGGAGGCCATACTGGATATCAGATTGGCACCATTTCCATTTAGAACCAACCAGACATCATAAGAAGTCTTTTAGTGAAAACACAATGTCGATATGACCAGCCATCTAGGAGAAATAGCAATAATGAGATTTTCAAGATGGCTATTGTGGTGTCCATATTGGAAGCCAGATTGGCACCATCATTTAAGACTAACCAGACATCATAAGAAGTCTTTCAGTGAAAACCCCATGCTGATATAACCCTTCATTCAGGAGAAGTAGTGATAACAAGATTTTCAAGATGACCAATGTTGTAGCCATATTGGATGTCTGAGTGTCACTATTTTCATTTAGGACCAACAAGACATCACAAGAAGTCTTTTAGTAAAAACACCATGTTGATATGACAATTCATTCAGGCATAGTGACAACAAGTTTCAAGATGGCCACCATGGCCATATTGGATGGGATGGAGAGCAGTATCATTTTCATCTAGGACCAACTAAACATCATAAGAAGTCTTCTGGTGAAAACCACATGTCAATATGACATTTCATTCAAGGGCAGTAGCAAAAACAAGATTTTCAAGATGATTGCAGTGGCTGCCATACTGATCGTCCGAGTGGAACCATTTTCATTTCAGTCCAACTAGACATCAGAAGTCCTCTGGTGAAAACCCCATGTCAATACAACTTTCCATTCAGGAGGAGTAGCAATAAAAAAGATTTTCAAGATGGCTGCTGTGGCAGCCATAGTAGGTGTGAGATTAGCACCATTTTCATTTAGGACCAACTAGTCAGCATAAGAAGTCTTTTCATGAAAACCACATGTTGATATGACCTTCCATTCAGGAGAAGTAGTGATAAGATTTTCAAGATGTCCTAGCAGGCAGCACCATTGTCATTTAGGAAAACTAGACCATGGGATGAATGTGTGTAAAGTTTTATGGCAATCCTCCAAGTAATTTAAGAGGAGTAGTGATAAACTTTTGCTAAAGTGATGGATGGACAATGGACAACAGACCATCCCATTAAGTTCTCCTAGTATATGCCCCAAAGAGCTAAGTATCTAACCAAATACATTTGTACACCAATGAGATTAGTGACTGATGAAGAGAGTATATCAGAAAACTATATATGCTATTACTTACCAAATCAAAGCCAAATATTACAAAACAAACTTTGACTTGCAAGCCGGTAAAGTAATTGACTTACAGATGAAGCATATAAATATATAATACCAGTAGAGATATATATTTTTCTAGCATATTTCATGGTAAAATTAACCCCAACAAATAAAAGGTTCATAGAAAAATAACCTTTGTTGCATATTTAAATAAGGCAGTCAACATTTATACAAGTATATATAGTAGGACTGGACCTATTCTAAATCAAGATGACTAATTTTTCCTTTAGCTGGTGAAGAAAATTTATGGCAATGGAACAAAGACTGCACATATATCATCAGGATTTATTTGCTCCTGTTTTGAAAATAACCGGATATTAAAACTGTACAATAAAGTCCGTAAATATGTTCAAATTAGAAATACCATATGTACCTGCTTAAAAGTTGGATGCAACTGCAAACAACGTACCGGTAGACCCTGATATGCCTTGCATAAGGTGTTAGCAGATCATGATCTATGTTGTTTGTTCTACTGATTATTTCAAACAAACTGCATAGACCCAGATCTGCCAGGGCATGATGTGCAGTTTGCAGTTTGACTGGACTTATAAGTGAGTATATATGGTGTTTCTAATTTGCACATATATGGCAGTTAGTGTGGCTCTCGGAAATCTTACAAGTTGTACAGCATTGACCAAGAAGAAAATTTATGTAACAAGTTGGTGATGTCGATCTACTTTTACCCAATGCCATTTTCCAACATAATTCCTGCTCACCATGGTGCTGAAATTACAGAGGTCCCTCTGTTGATTTTTCTAAAACGTCAATAGAAAACTAAACAATATGTGGAAAGCTTCTGTTAGCTTTATTCCTTTGGAAACTTTACTGCATGAAGCAGAAAAAACTTTTGCCTCTAAATATTTGTATATTATTCTGATTTAAAGACTCCCTTGAAGACCCAGGAATCATTAGACTTAAGGACAATCTGATGTCATCAATTTCAGTTGTTAAGATTTGGACCACAGGATGATGATCTCACATCGATTCTCTCGGTTTAATCATATCTGAAACAAGTGACCAAGTCTAAATCTATCGACTGAAATGTTTGGAAGGGAATATACCATATAGGAGAACAACTTCCAGAAAATTCAAATAAAGGTGATGCATTTAATTAGACAATTAACAGCATGGTCCAGCTATGGAATAGTCTGTCAATGATGCAAATCCATAAAGAAGTGCAATTAGTCTTACTGGACCAATATCTTCCAAAAGGTCTCAACGTGTAGAAAGAATAAATAATTCCTAATCAATATATAGTTTGATTCAATTTATATTGTAACAAATCAACAATGTAGCTTAGAATTTTTTATTTTGTCAATCAAAAACTCTCCAATATTCGGGCACACTACTACTACTATTAGTATGTCTGTTGGTTTTGTTTACAGTAATAATTATAGATGACCTGTATATAAGCATGTTTTAGGGTTGTTCAGCTCTGTGTAAGCTGAAGTTTCATTGCTAAGATCAGACAATCAGGCAAGACTGACCAGGTGTAAATAGACAGTACAATTTTTTTGCATAGTTTTTCAACTTAACCAGAAATGTATTCCCAGAACAAGAATGTCCCACTATCCCCTTTTGCATGACTATGCCATCAATAAGCCTGAGAAACTGACAAACTGCAAAACTTAACCCTAGTCACTAGCATGAACTGAAAATCAGTGACCTACTTTCAGTTGCTTGTTGTCACACACACCAAAATGAATCTAGGTACAAGGTTGATTGATTGTGCGATTCATAATGCCCAAGAAACTGACCTAAATGCAAAACTTAACAGCAGTCATTAAAGTGTTAATATAGGTCACAGTGACCTAATTTTGTTAGGAAGGGCATCATACTTATCTAACCGGGAAAGAAAAATTGATGTAATTCAGCACCATTAAGAACTACTTTTAATCAAATTGCACAATATGGGGGCAGAAGAAGAGAGTGACTATTGGAACATCATCAACCTTTTCTGATACATCTTTTGCGATGCACCTCTATGGTGGCAAATAACTCAAACCCAAGAAATGTACGTGTATTCCTACATTTATTTCC
This sequence comes from Margaritifera margaritifera, assembly GCA_029931535.1. Lineage (NCBI taxonomy): Eukaryota > Metazoa > Mollusca > Bivalvia > Unionida > Margaritiferidae > Margaritifera > Margaritifera margaritifera. The sequence goes on from JAQPZY010001609.1 coordinate 5,269,117, forward strand.
AAGATTTTTTTCTTCTTCATTTTTATGGAAAAATCTTTGAGATGTTTCCATTGGTATTCACCAAAATGATATAGACACAAAACTGCATGCCTCAGTGGCTAACATGACCCAAAAACTAACCTAAAGGCAAAAATTAAAGTCACTGAAGCATGGAATGTAGGTCACAGTGACCTACTTTGGGCAGGCTGTGCTGTACTCTCCAAGCTGCATCTATGAACAAAGTTGCATGACTCTGGCATGGGCACTAAACAATTCTGAAAAACTGACTCAATCCCAAAACTTAACCAGGATGTGAAGGACAGACAGACAGATGTAGAGAAGTATGAAATGAACAAGGGTAACACTATATGTCCCATCCACATTTGTGGCAGAGCATAAAACATTTAATCTTAAAATCCCAAGTTTGATATTTGTATATTAGCTATAACATATAATTAATGTAACACATCTATGAATTATCTTACCTTTACATGTGGGCTGAATGTCGTTTGAAGAATATTCTTCCATTCCCCAGGACTTATGTTGTAGTCCAGATTGGATACAAACAGCTCAACTGGTGTGCCCATCTCCACAATGTCATTTCTGTCATAGGATAATAGCATGGGTGAGGAACTAAATGGTGATTTCATTGGCTGGAACATCTGCATCTCATTTTCAGCTGTAGACTGTCTTTCGTAGCTGTGAATCATTACAGAGTTTGGTGAAGATCTGTGCATATAACTGGTTTCATAAGTAAATGGAGTCACATATGGCGAGTTTTGAGAATATGTTTTGTGATTCTGAAAACTATTGTACCCATTCAGTGTGTCATAAGGTTTAATGTAAGTATCATCCCTGTATTGGTCACTGGTATAGTATGCTTGTGTCATGGTGTAGTTACCAGTTTGGTTACTGGCTGCACTGAAATTAGAAAACTGAGAGTAAGAATTGGTCATATTGCTGTCTGCATCAGTCGGTCTCTGTTGCTCTTGGTAGATTTGTTGTTGTAGCATCAATATTTGCCTGGTAGGTTTCTTGTCTTTGGAAACTTTCTTGACAATGTCTTCGAGTTGCTGCTCCTGCTCACTTGGTAACTTTCTTGAAGCGGTATGCAAGTCTGGGCTAACATCACCATTTGTGGCACTGGTAGGAAAATGATAAGAAGGGGCTTTTTTCTGACTCTGGTTTGAAACAGCACCCGCACACTGACTGCCTCCCTGTTTTGGCAAAGAGCAGTTCTGTTGGGGTTCTTTGTTTTGATTATATTTCTGTGATTTGATCCTTCCCTTGGCAGTTTTGGAGCAGGATGTGGCAGCAGACTTGGGGCTAGAAGAAGAGGAGGAACTTCCACCATTCTTCCTGCTCCGACTCTTTTGTGGAGAAGCCTTGGAGTCTGTGAGCAAAGATAAATTATCTTTGACACAGCAGTCAATATGGGAGAAAAATGAAGTTTTCCCCAATATTTGTATATATGAAAGTACAATTAGGATTTATGTAATGCACCCCAATTAAAAACTCCTTTTTTGTTTTAAATGTCATCCTACAACAAGAGCACAGCAGATGTAACATGCCATTCGGCCTACAAAATGTTAGGTGGGTAGAAGTATCTCTTTTTCATAGATGTGTTAAAACATATTCTTGCTTACTTTGAGTGGGCATGAAAAGAGAGGGATAGACAATTTCAAAAGTAATGAGATTGTACCCTTCAAGTTTAATGAGAGGCAAGACAAATGCAACAAGCTGAAAGGCATGAATTGCAATCCAGAGAAACTACTGTATATAGTTACATATAATCCAATACCAACTGCAAATTACATAGACCCATATCTGCCATCGCATTATACGCCAGCAGATCTGGGTCTATCCAGTTTGTAAGGTCTAATCAGTAGAACAAACAACACTGACCCTGATCTGCCGGCGCATTATGCTACGTCAGATCAGGGTCTATGTTGTTTGCATCTGGACCCAGCTTATATGCAAGTATATACAGTATTCTTCAAGGTAATCTCTATATGGAACAATTCTAAAATTTCTCAGTGCTCTAACTGCCATTCTTTTTTGCACTTTGACACTATGTATCAAACCATGGCTGTCTTGTAGTGGATGTTATGCTGTGTCTTATAACTGTTACCAGACCTTACAATTTTCTTCATGACAACATTTTCAGTTGCATTCTGAAGAGCCTGAAACCAGTGTTTTCATAGCTTTACCAAAATCAGATGTTTCGATCATATGGTAAAAAGTCTCAAATGAAAAGTCATGAAATTGCTCATACAAACATTCCTGATATGCATTTTGTTTTTCTGGAGTCCAAATTAACTTTGTCAAGGGCTTAGATTTATCAGTATAGTTATCTATATTGACCATATTAGAATCAATACTAGAAATACTGCCATCAGTATAGTTATCTATATTGACCATATTAGAATCAATACTAGAAATACTGCCATCAGTATAGTTATCTATATTGACCATATTAGAGTCAATACTAGAAATACTGCCATCAGTACAGTTATCTATATTGACCATATTAGAGTCAATACTAGAAATACTGCCATCAGTATAGTTATCTATATTGACCATATTAGGGTCAATACTAGAAATACTGCCATCAGTATAGTTATCTATATTGACCATATTAGAGTCAATACTAGAAATACTGCCATCAGTATAGTTATCTATATTGACCATATTAGGGTCAATACTAGAAATACTGCCATCAGTATAGTTATCTATATTGACCATATTAGAATCAATACTAGAAATACTGCCATCAGTATAGTTATCTATATTGACCATATTAGGGTCAATACTAGAAATACTGCCATCAGTATAGTTATCTATATTGACCATATTAGGGTCAATACTAGAAATACTGCCATCAGTATAGTTATCTATATTGACCATATTAGGGTCAATACTAGAAATACTGCCATCAGTATAGTTATCTATATTGACCATATTAGGGTCAATACTAGAAATACTGCCATCAGTATAGTTATCTATATTGACCATATTAGAATCAATACTAGAAATACTGCCAATCCCAGACTAATAAACCTGACATATCAACCAATTTGATTGTGTTTAAGATATTAAAATTAAATAATAGGATAATCTGACAGAATTGTACTTGCTGTATTTTGGGCGATATATGTAAAGTTGCCAACTCTTTCAACATTACCAAAATGGCATTTCAGGATTCTCCAACCTGTAGATTTCCAAAATTTCAATAACTTGTGGCTGTTACTATTAACATCCCTCTTATCCATGTTACTTCTATCGGTCAAAGGTACATCTTGGATGTAGTCAAAGGTACATCTTGGATGTAGTCAAAGGTACATCTTGGATGTAGTCAAAGGTACATCTTGGATGTAGTCAAAGGTACATCTTGGATGTAGTCAAAGGTACATCTTGAATGTAGTCGAAGGTACATCTTGAATGTAGTCGAAGGTACATCTTGGATGTAGTCAAAGGTACATCTTGGATGTAGTCAAAGGTACATCTTGGATGTAGTCAAAGGTACATCTTGGATGTAGTCAAAGGTACATCTTGGATGTAGTCAAAGGTACATCTTGGATGTAGTCAAAGGTACATCTTGGATGTAGTCAAAGATACATCTTGGATGTAGTCAAAATTATCATCAAATTCAGTGAAATCTGGCTCAGAAATGGTATATGCATTGAGATCCCCCCCAAAATAAACTGACAATTGGGTGTATTTTAACTTCATAATTAAACTATAATGCCTGGACTTCCATTTAAAGATAGATGTTGATCCCTATCCAAATTGCAGAGTGTGTTATTGTTGTATCAAAAAATAGCCTCTATTCATAAGCTTGATGTTGCTACTAAAAAAATCTAAGTTAGACAAAATAATTTCTATTATCTGATATTGAACACCATTTGTTTTGAAAATGGGGTATCCTTCTTTTTGTGGATGTCCCTGAGGTGTTCCTTTAATTTCACTTGAAATTCAATTTCGGTCTGACAAACATAATATCTGCCACATGTTTATCAAGTGAGTAAATAAACAACATTACATTTGGTACAATGAATTCTTGATTTGAAATATATTTGAGGTTTGTATAAGTGCTTTAAAGATTTTGGTTTTTCCATTTAAATCCAAATAGTGCATAACTGTGATTCTACCGGCGGTAGGCCAAAAATACTGTTTTAAAGACCGTCTACCGCACATACCGTTTAGTATTCTTAATCTACCGGTTTTGAAAATTTCAAGGAAAATTTCTTTTTTTAAAACCCGGTTTTTTTTATGCGTTCTATCAACACATTAGATAAACCTATCTACTGGGAACTGGAAATGTTTGACCTATGATATGACCGGTGTGACGATGCATGGTTGAGTAGTCAGATTACAATTGTTAGCATATGTACACAAGAAGCGGCTAATTGATTACCTTATTGTTGTAATTTGGAGAGTTTAAGGCCAAATGCGGGATGTTGTTTGAGGTGTTATAAGTAATAAAAGGATCAAAGGTAATCCATGAGTCTTTGATTAAAACTCGGCCGATCTGTCGTGGAAGAAAGATAAAACTAAGAGACCGACCAAAAATGATCTTGGCAGAAACACTTGAGTAAGTATTTTGATTTGATGTCTTTTAATTGTTCTTGTATTGTTCATGATGGTTTAAGATGAATATTTAAGGGCAGCTTGTATATTTTTTTTTCAATTCATGTCAAAATGCTGAAACGTCCGCTTTCTCCCAATGCTAAGAAGCCACCAGCTAAGAAATACTACAACAAGTTTAACAATGCTTGGATACCAGAATTTAAGTGTGTGCAGGCGAGTAGCAAAGGTCCTGACTTTGCATTGTGTCTTTCATGCAAATTGGATTTTAAGATAGCATATGGAGGAAGAAATGATATCACCAGGCATATGCAGACACCATAATATAGGAGCAACGATTCTTCTGTAACAAACACACCCACATTGAAGGCATTATTTGAGACTGGATCAAAAGTGGATAAAGTGATACTTGCAAAGACTCTGTTTGCAAATTTTGTGGCAGAGCACAATTTACCATTCCTCATAGCAGATCATTTTACTAAACTGGCTAAAGTCATGTTTCCTGACTCTGAAATTGCACAAAAATTTTCATGCCAGCGTACAAAGACAACACATATTGTCACTCAGGCCCTAGACCCCACTGGGATAGAAGAGTTGAAAATATGTGTAGGAGTCAGAATTTCAATATCATGATTGATGAATCAAATGATCAAGGGGATGATAAAATGTTGAATGTTCTAGTCCGTGTGTATGATCAAACAGTTCAGCATATTTCAACCAGATTCCTTGGTATTCCAACATGCAACATAGGCACAAGTGAAATGATCTTCAGATCCCTCAACCAGATTTTTATGTAATTTTTTTAAATTTTTATTTTTTAAAATATTTTTATATTTAAAGAAAATAATTTAATATGTCACAGCCATTCAGATTTTACACAGATGAAATATTTTTCAGATGCAATAATTCAGTATAATTATTTGCAAAAATGTGTATTATTTTTAATATTTCACAACATTTATCAACTTACATCATTGCAAAACATGGAGAGCAAAGAACTAAGTTTCTGAGGAATATGTTGTGCACTATGAGGGTGTGAAAAATTACAATGATTGTGATATTTTACTTTCAGAGACAGAGACATCCCCTGGGCAAACTGTATTGGCTCATGAATACATATTAAGTCCAAGCCAGGAACTTCCTCCTCGGGGTATTGGAGATCAGTCAGCAGCCTCAGAAACCCAGCAACAGGAAAACTTAAGTTAGAACTTCTTTCCAGACTGAGTGTAGTTGTCCTATCATTGCCACATTCCAATGCTGACACAGAGAGGACATTCTCCATTCTTCGGAAAATCCAGAGTGATTCAAGGGAAAGTCTGGACCAGAAAACTATTGAGAGTCTGCTAAGTGTGAAGGTTAACAATCACAGTGAATGTCACCAGTGGTCACCAGACAGTGACCTTGTGAAGGAAACTAAAAATGATTTTATAAAAAATCTTTGCAGTGAACTGTGAGATGTACAACTCTTCCTTTTTCATTTAATTAACAATATACTGGCTCATATTAACTATTATTGTAACATTTTCCATCAGATTATGAATCTGAATCATGTTCAAAATTTGTGTTTTATTATAATATGAAGAGAATACATATTCTGTGACAAAATGAACTTGTTTTGTTTTCAATCCCCTTAAAACATGTAAAATTTATGCCAAAAAAAAATCTACCTTTTTAGAAGCCAATCTACTGATCAAAATTTGTAAATCTACTGGTTTGAAATCCTGGTTCTGTCACAGGTTTTATAGTGCAACTTGTATTGTAATTCAATACTTTCTTTGTGAAAGGCCGTTTCATACTCCTCTGCTCTGTAGAGTGTGCGAGTAAAGATCAGGTTGGTTAGTTATTTCCGGGTTACACATAAGATCTTGTTCCACAAAGGCTCAGAATCTGGGCAATTTGTAAACCTTGGGTGCAAATTGATCTCAAGACCTCTCGTTATTTTGCCTTTATGGCTGCACTGTTGGAGATGGTTATGTTTTGTAACTTGACACACTTGGATAGGATTTTCCTAGTGTTTTTGTAACAAGGGGAGTAAGTGGTTAGGCACTAGATGTTTTAGCTGTGGGGTTCACTAACTGGGTCATCCAGTTGTTAATGACGTCTCTTCCAATGACTGTTTTTAGTAGAAGCGCTAGACAGAAGTGCTGATGCATTCCCACAGACTCTAGATAGAAGTGCCAATGCACTTCTGTAGAGACTTAGTATAAAAATTAGATAGAAGTGCTGATGCAATCCCACAGAGACTTGAGAAATAAGTGCTGATGCACTCCCGCAGAGAATCAATATGCTCTCTGTATATTTAGGATCTATTAGATTGGTATCCCTCAGAGGGTCGCCTTCACTTCCAATTAAGTTAAAACTAGAAGAAGGTACTGCCTGAAGGAATGTGGAGGCATTCCCTCCCATCTGCTGAGATGATGTAGTCAACCCCGGTCCCTGACTGGTTTCGTTATCCTTATGATTCTTAGCAAAGTACATTGGAGTAGACGAGTGCATGCATTGTGCAACTTGCCAACTGATTCTGAAGAAGATGGATGTATTACTGAATTCTTCAAAGATTTCACAGGAGGACTAAATCAGAAGAGAATAGTCCATTTGTTGAGAAATTTTCTCTCTTGTCTGATCATACAAACTCTATCTCACTTTCTCTCTCTCTCTCTCTTCAGTGCACTTACTTTGAGTTTTTACCTTTCTTTTGAAGTTCCTGGCATTTGTAAAATATCAATAAATTTTGAACTAAACCATGGTGAAATCATGTAGAGTTGTAAAATACTGATAGATCCACATCTTGTAAAGAATCGCCCAGAGAGTTGTCAAACTTCAGAAAATGTGATTTGATTGATTAATCTTGGATTCTACTGACCAATCACACTGCTGCAAACATTGCTTTTTCAGAAATTACTTAATATCTGAGAGCACCACAAATATGCACAAAATCACATCAATACACCAGAAAAAAAGGGTTTTGAAACTTTCTGCTGATTTTTACTTTAAAAAATCACAAACAAAACAAAAACAGAGACTTTGTACCATCAAAAATGAACTAGCCAGACAGGATACAGACCAGATAAAGTAGCGAGCCCACCAGAAAAATTACTTGCCACAGGATTGTGTGCAGATGACTATTTCAAATGATGCAGTCACTGTGACCTATATTCCATACTGTAGTGATCCGAGTTATCCTTTACATTTAGCTCAGTTTCTCAAATATATTGCTAACAGAGTTAAGTATCTTGGTACAGTGATCACTCACTATAATGCTGTTCAGGACAGTGATAAAAGTGTAGTGTGTTATAAGTAAGGTCACCTTATACTCAGGTAGGTTGAATATCAAAACTATAGTCATCCCAAAAATGGGATCCTTGATTCTACCTATCATATGAAGGAATGCACTTGAATGAAGTGCTTTATAGTGAAGGACCAATGTATTTAAATGCATATTGAAAAATACTTCACTCTCCATTCAAAACTGGATCACTGTGATCTATGTTTCACTTTCCAGTAATATGCATTTTGCTTATTTTCTGAGACACTGTTGTTGGTTGAATCATGTAACTTAGTAGAAGTAATAGTCTACACCCACTAGTCAAAACTAGGTCCATGTCACCTATAATTCATACTCCAATGGTCTGCATTCATCTTTGGGTTTAGCTCAGTTTCTTATATACTCTGCCTGCAAAGTAAGGTATGTGATATGTTGATGCATCATCATACATGCCATAACATGACGTGTCACACGAAAAACATGATTTTGGACTCCCAAACCCCCCCAACACGGTCGTGTTTCGGAAAACATTATTTTCAGCAATCTTAGCAACACAAAAAAATTTCCCACATGAAAAAAGATACATTTCTTGACAACAGTGATATATGCCCGTAATCTGTGGAACGTATCAACAGTAAACAGACTTGCTCAGAGCTCATATAAAACTATCCTTGGGGCAGTTTATACAGCTGTTTTAGAGACAATTAAAACGTAAGGTGGTCAGAGATAAACAGACACCTTTCAGAGATTTACTGAATTGGCTCCCAACAGCTAGGGTGATGAGTTGTCAAATCCTTTGAGCACTGGTGAGGGAGAGCCCATTAAGTTAATTTGCATAGGTAAAGTACACCAAGTGGAACAACCCAATTTGTCTTAAGTTATTTTGGTAGGTTGAACAACAGCACAATTCAACTTCTAATGCAGTGTTGCACCTAGGATCCAAAGGTCAGGATACACTGTGTCCCTGATCTCCAGATTTGGGGGACACCACATTTTAAAGGGGCAAAGGAAAATTGTAGTACACAATGCACTAGAAGTGCTAAAAAATGAGATAATCTTATTTGCTTCGACAGTTTTGCCACTGTAACTTTCTCATATTTTCCTTGGACATTTACATTATTGCAATACACGTTTTTATCATGAGATCAAGTAACTCCTGAAAACATTAACATGTTTGAATATCTGGTTACCGGTAACATGAAATGAACTGTACCATGGAATTTTCCATTCTGGATCTTGCTCTCATTTAACTTTAGTGTTCACTCATTATGTACTAGCATTTATTATAACAAATACCCATCTTTTCTTAATTACTTTTCTTTTAAAAGTATTAAATTATGAATCAAACGACAAATTGTATATTTGCATAAATTAGTACCTTTATTCATTAATTCAGCCTGAGAATAAATTCAATCTTCACTGCCGTAGGTGTGACTTTAACCTTGAAAATATGTTACAATAGCGGCAGCCAAGACTTTAGCAACTTGACTGACTACCACAAACCTTGAATGTTTTCATTGCCAGATTCATTGTTTTGGAATGGATATTTATTGCCATCTTACAGTTTTTATCACTTTTGGCAACTTTGGCCATTGCTTGCGTCTACATAGACATGGATGCACATTCGCGAAGGAAAAGTGTAGGTATATTTGTGAACACAAATGACACTTGCATTGGGCCTACCGTCAAACCAACTACTGAACTATTGAAAGCAGCAAAGACTGCATGTAAATAAAACTACATTCCACTGTCCAATGGATATTAAAGACAGTAACTTTATGTATTTTTTGTATTTTAATGTCTGTGAGGTTTTTACCATGTTTGTGGTGATGTTATTTGCAGTGGCGTACTAAGGGTAAATGGCGCCTGGGGTGACGATGATGTCCCAAAGGGCCAGAATACGAGGCCTGAATTTTTATCAGCTGTTTTGGCGCCCCAAGATCTCCGGCGCCCGGGGCAACCGCCCCCCCACCCCGTTAGTACGCTACTGGTTATTTGACAATGCTAAGTTCTACCATTTATTTTGTTTCTAAGTAAATTAAATGCTTCAGAGAATACAGATGGTATTTTCTTTTATTCAGATTTGAATTTCCAGGCATTTGCTATAGGCTGATTTGTAAAGATAGCTCATTCTCATTTGGATGACGTTTATTTTGGGGGGTCATGTGCACAGACCCCCCTTGGGACCTAAAAACACACTTTTTGAGTCTCAAAAAACCCCCAACACTGTCTGGGAATATGGCAAGTATGCATCAAGAGTACTATAATACCATAGGGCAGACAAACCAAAGGACATTGGCGATTTCCTTGTTAAACAAAAGTTTCAATTTCTTTCAAACTTTTGCCTAATTGTATTGAAATCCTTCATATATTTTTCAAAGTATATACATATAAATACTAATCATTAACTAGGACATTTTCAAAAGTAGCACCGAACTTGCTTCAAGATACTTACTGTACTCTTGAAAACTTGCTTCAGGCCACTTACTGTACTCTTGATAACTTACTTCAAGCCACTTAATGTACTCTTGATAACTTACTTCAAGCCACTTACTGTACTCTTGATAACTGACTTCAAGCCACTTACTGTACTCTTGATAACTTCAAGCCACTTACTTTACCTAAATAACTTGCTTCAAGCCACTTACTGTACTCTTGATAACTTCAAGCTACTTACTGTACTCTTGATAACTTCAAGCCACTTACTGTACTCTTGTTAACTTACTTCAAGCCACTTACTGTACTCTTGTTAACTTACTTCAAGCCACTTACTGTACTCTTGTTAACTTACTTCAAGCCACTTACTGTACTCTTGTTAACTTACTTCAAGCCTCTTACTGTACTCTTGTTAACTTATTTCAAGCCTCTTACTGTACTCTTGTTAACTTACTTCAAGCCACTTATTGTACTCTTGTTAACTTACTTCAAGCCACTTACTGTACTCGTGATAACTTCAAACCACTTACTGTACTCTTGTTAACTTACTTTAAGCCACTTACTGTACTCTTGATAACTTCAAGCCACTTACTGTACTCTTGTTAACTTACTTCAAGCCACTTACTGTACTCTTGATAACTTACTTCAAGCCACGTACTGTACTCTTGATAACTTACTTCAAGCCACTTACTGTACTCTTGAAAACTTGCTTCAGGCCACTTACTGTACTCTTGATAACTTGCTTTGGGCCACTTACTGTACCCTTGATAACACATCACCATTTAAAAGATATTTAATGTAACTCATGGTTATAAACCATTTCAAAATTACAAGCATTGTACCAATTCACACCTTATTTTAATAGATTTTGAAGCAAATTTAGAAACTAGTTTCAGAACACTTTCCACATTCAAAAAGCTACTATATATATATACAGTTAAACTATTTGTCGCAAAGTGACAAGAATTGTAGTGAATGAATTATGCCATCTAGTGTTCATTTAGTAAATAAGTCACTTTTGTGATTTGCATGGTACCTACTTTTGGCTGGTTTAGGTCCCTGAGAGGAATGGGTAATTCCAGATTGAGGTGTATTGATTCCTTGTGGAACACTGGACTCTACATTGTTCTGGCTCCCAGTCACTGTCTCCTCATCCATTCTCTGCTTGGCCCTGCAGGAAAAAGTTGTCAATACTCTATTATAGTTCCTTTTTACATCCCAGGTATCACTTCTGTAATTTCCCCTAAAGGAGTTTCTAACTGAACCCCCTCTATTCTCTCCTGACTGGAAGGGCTGAGTGTATGCACCATTACAGCAAGGAAAGGAATGAGTTGTTGGCTTGGGGAACTGCATAATTTCATCACAACTCTAATGACCCTGACTGAGTTGGTGTGAGCAATGTTCAATTTGATTTGAGCCAGGACAAAATTACTGTATAAGGCTGCACACAAGGCTTTAAGTACTTTTGTGCAAGATGTACTCTACACATTAAGAGGTGTGAGGACAAATAAAAACATTAATTTGAAACAGTGCTGTATCTGTATGGCTTACACAAATGAGTTCTTATCCATATTAATTTATTTACTAAGCTGTAAACTCTCAGGAACAAGAGTTATCTAGAGATATCCCCCTCTGTTGCCATGTTTATGTACATCCCCCTCTGGTGCCACATTTATGTATATCCCCCTCTGGTGCCATGTTTATGTATATCCCCCTCTGGTGCCATGTTTATGTATATCCCCCTCTGATGCCATGTTTACGTATATCCCCCTCTGTTGCCATGTTTATGTATATCCCCCTCTGGTGCCAAGTTTATGTATATCCCCCTCTGGTGCCACATTTATGTATATCCCCCTCTGGTGCCATGTTTATGTACATCCCCCTCTGGTGCCATGTTTATGTATATCCCCCTCTGGTGCCATGTTTATGTATATCCCCCTCTGGTGCCATGTTTATGTATATCCCCCTCTGGTGCCATGTTTATGTAAAGACTCCTACAGAAAGTACAATATGGTCCAGCACTCCCAATATTTATATACCATATATACTCGCGTATAAGACGATACCAAGTGCAAACTTCATGGACCCAGATCTGCCATCTCATAATGCACCAGCAGATCTGGGTCTACACAGTTTGTAATGACTAAACAGTAGAACAAACAACATAGACCCTGATCTGCCGGCACATTATGTGATGGCAGATCAGGGTCTATGTTGTTTGCATTTGGACCTGGTTTATACGCGAGTATATATGGTAGCTTATGCTAGCAACCTATGATCCATAGCTCTCAATTTATATGCTACTTATGCTACCTTTTGTTTCTGAGGTAACGTAAAAAATACTGAATGCAGAAATTCTAAATATCAAAAGACACCTCTATACAACTCGCTTGGTTGAAATACCTTGAATGATTTGCTAGTTATGCTCTGGAAACAAAAATGTTTATATACAGACAGAGAAGGCCATAACAATAGTGATATTCGCCTGTATTACATACTGGGAGGATAATTTGAAGCAAATCTCCAATACTATTAGTGTGTACTCTGTTCCAAACAGTGACTAAAAGGACAATTGGTAGAGGCAGCAGGAAGAAAGCATGCTTCATGCATGCAATTGTGTAAAAAAGTGTGTATATATACTCCTGACCTTGCCCAGCTGTAAAAACTGATCAGGGGTGTGTTTTAGGCTTGACCAAATAATCCTTTCACCTTTAATTGTTGTTTAGAAATTACTGTCTAGAATTCTGAACCAGGGTCACCAACACTTCTGAGTGATGACTTAGGTTGAACCATATGACAACAATTGTGGACAAAAATCTGCATTTTCAAATTTTACACATTTTGTAATAATAGAAAATGCAGATTTTTGTTCACATACGATTTTCTAATATTACCAATGATTGGAATGATTTTCTGATATGCTTTAAAGCATTTCTCCATTCTGGACAGTCCATACAGTACTCGTGTTGTTGACTACTTACAATATTTACTGTACAATATAAGATTCCTTTTAAAGCCAAGTTATTTACAGCACAATATAAGATTCCTTTATTTTGATGATTGTTTTACTTGTTTATCATCTGATTTTGATTGATTTGTCTAATCAACTTGTGCCAAGCATCTCTGTTATGAGTGAATCAAGTAAAATAAAGGTCAAGAGACCACTAAGGTGCAATTTTCTACTGTTTATGGTTGTGGTATTCATTAATTTGCCAATAAACATCACTATCTTTATAACCTACTATACTAATCTTCTTTTATTCAAACATTAAGCCAGCAGACTTCCTCTGGCTTACCCATCAACACACAAAACATTCTGTAATATTTCACACATAAATGTTTAGTGGTCGTGTTTGTTGTTGCCACTGTTGTTGTTATTGTTGTTGCTGTTGATAATGAAAAGGATCATTTCTAATTGCCATCAAAAACTGTTAATAATAATAATAATAATTATTATTATTATCATAATTATTATTATTATTATTTTTCCTGGCTCAATCATATAAAAAATGGATAATTTTATCCCTCAATTATTTGATTAATTATTGAATTTATGTGTGGTCCAATTTTTTATTTTATGGCTTATTTATTTATTTACAATGAAATGCTTGTATTCCCTTCTAATTCTGATTTACAGTTACAATGTCTGATAAAATGTGTCCCACTAATAATTAATTTATGTCTGATAAAAGGTGTCCCATTGATAATTAATTTATGTTATGTAAAATATTGTTTTCAATTTTATTTACTTATTCTTCTATTTTTTAGAAGTACATGACTGTCAATGAATAAGTTCAAAGTTTACATCATTTCTAAAGCACAAACTGAAAAATTCATTCAAATGTTACAAGTAGACAAGGGGATGTAACTCACATCTTCAAACCTTGCAATCCTCTGTGTGAGGGGAGTTAGGGTTATTGCAATAGGTTTCTTGTCTCCTTTTATTGCATCTGTAAGATATCTGGCCTCAGTTTACATGGTAAAAAGACATTCCAATGTTGGCCAGGATTATTTTTACCCCATTTTAGACACTGAAAAATTAACCCCCATCCAGAATTTTGGTTGAAAAAACATACAACCCCTTTTCATACAGCCACTGAACTCCTAGTCCCATCTTTCTGAACATCCCCTGTATAGTGAGTACCCACATCCCCAATTTGCAGACTAGTCCCCACAATTTTTTTTTGAGAATCCTGCATGCAAAATTCATGCACACCACTTTATCTTTTTCTCATATGGAACTGAAGTAAAGATTACTCCTGAGAGAGAGGGGATTCAAGTGAGATGATCACCCAAGCACATTCAAGTTGTATGCATCTGGCTACACAATAACTGTAATGACCTACAGAAGTATTTTCTTTTAAATTACTTGTTCAATACACAGTACTTTTTTTGTTGATTTTTTGACAGCACTTTTCACATATTATTGGCTCTATCATGACGAGGAAATGGGAGCTAAGTGCCTTTCCCCAAGGACACACTGAGGCAGCCAACCCTGGCTGGCCTGGGCAGGTATCAAAACCTGCAATCTTTGGATTATGAGTCCAATGCTCTAATTAACTGAGTTACTGCAGCTCCCAGATATGTTTAATAAGTAAATACATTACTCTGATTCATCAATACACCCAACCCTCCTTCCAAAAATTGAAAAAAAAAATCACTTTATTGACTGTCATCTATTGAGTTCATGCAAACAATGCTCTTTCAATGGGTCAGCCATACAGTTGCCTATGATGTATAAGTGAGCATGTGCATATGCCATACACAAATGCTTCGCATAGTCAAGAAATTCAAAATGTGTAAAAGGACTTAGAAATAATTTTCATGAATTTATATCCTCATTTTATGTTAAAATTCTAACAAGAGTACATGAATGGCACATTATATGCATGCGCCTGCCCCATGTTTTAATAGTCCTGTACGTTAGCACTAGAAGAGCATGGCTGACTCTGGATATTATTGATCAACGAGTCACAATGACCTGGACCTTTGGTGAAGGTATGCCATCTTGAACTAAACTTACTGTGTAGAAACCATTATTTTCTTATCAGACTCACCATAACTGTGACCTCTGACCTTTAGGTCCCATAATCTATAGGGTTGCTATTACCCTAAGTTCAAGCCATACACAAAGTTGGGTATAGACACTTAGTCTCTAGAACAAAATTTATCTGCAAAACCCCATTTTTCTTTGAGCCACAATGACCTTGAATTTTGACCCCAAAATCAATAGGTCTCCTCAATACCTTAAGTGCAAGCCCTCCACAAACATTGGTCAAAGTATGTGGTATAGAACTAAAGTTAGTATGCAACAACCATTATTCTTTTTTCAGTCATAGTGACCTCAACCTTTGACATTTTGACTCCAAAATGAACAGGCTTCTTCCTTATCCCAAGTTCAAGCCATCCACAAAGTTTGATCCAGATCTGTGAGGTAGAACTAATGTTACTGTGTGGAAACCATTTTTCTGCTTTGAGTCAGTGACCTTGATCATTGACCTTTTGATCCCAAAATCAACAGGCTTCTTTCTTTTGTCGAGCAGACCTTAGAGGCTGAACATTTAATTTACAGGGTGGGAGGAAATGGGGACTGGGATTTTCTTCCAAAAGAGGATATATTTTTTTTCTTTCACCTCAAGATAATTTATATTTTTCAAGTAAGCTAACTGGGGCTGGAAAATTCTTTTAAAAAAATCCCAGGCCCCTCTATAAAAATTAAATGGTAAGTGGTTAGTCCCTTACATGTAAAATTTAGCAAAGGTAGGTGCTGTAGAGCTGAAGTTATTGTGTGGAAAAGGAGAAGTTAACAGACAGACAGATGGACTGACTGACATGGTCATATCATAATATGTTATGCCAATAGGTGGGTGTATAAAAAGTAATTGCTTGTTGTGGTTTTTTTCCTTACTTATAAAGGTATTCTTACGTGACATTAAAAACAGTACAATTTATGAATACTGTACATTTTTTAACCTGAACAAATCAAAACACTGATATAATATTTTTTGTTATCCCCACACTTTTAAGTTGTGTGATATTGTGATGCCTTTTGGCTCTTCATCCATGTGTCTCTCTGACTATCTGTCCATAACTCTACAGTCCTTCTTTTACCACTGAACAGAAATTCAACAAGTGCAAGAGGGGTATCATTCCTATCTTCCATCTTCCGAGAGGTCATAGGTCTGATATATAAAAATTCAACAACAGTGACATTTGCCAGTATCTTCTGACTCAACTTTATGTATTCAGTCATAGCAGGTACACACATGTTCTGTATATGTGAGGATGTTTTGGATTTGAACCCTCAAATGATGAATATGTACCAAAAGAAGAGTCCCTCAAAGGGACAGATTATATACTAATCAAAAAGAATTTCCAAGAAACCAAGATAAGACTGTTTCTTCTTATAACTGCTTTGTGTTGAAACCATCTCTGACATTCTTGAGCATTAACAAGTTGGCCCCATTTTGCCATACTGGATGAAAGATCAGAACCATTTTCATTTAGGAGCAACTTGATACGATAAAAATCTTATTGTGAGAATACTATATTCATATGACCAGGAGGAGTAGTGATAATCCCATTTGAAAGAGGCCATATTGAATGTCAGATTGGCATCATTTTCATGTAGAACCAACTAGACATCATAAGAAGTCTTCGGGTGAAAACCCCATGTTAATATGACTTCTGTTTAGAATTTTCAAGATGGCTGCCATGGTGGACACATTTGATGTCAGTTAGGCACCATTTTTATTGAGGACCAACTAGACATCATAAAAAATCTTCTGGTGAAAACCCCATGTTAATATGACTTTCCACTGAGGAGGAGTAGCAATAACAAGATTTTCAAGATGGCTGTGGTGGTGACCATATTGGATGTCTAAGCAGCACTATTTTCATGTAGGACCAACTATACCTTAGGATGAATGTGTGTGCACAGTTTCATGGCAATCCTCCAGGTAGTTTAGGAGGAGTAGTGATAAAAAAAACTTTTTCTAATGGATAGATGGACATTGTACAATGGATGACAGGCCATTACATAAGCTCTTCAAGTCTATGACCAGTAGCACGATAACAAGCTTGTGCTAATGGATGGTCAGACATCTGACAATGGATGACAGGCCAGCCCACAAGCTCTTCTGGTCTATGACCAGTACAGCTAAAAACCAGAGATTAATGTTGTTTTGGGAACACCATTTTTCTTAAAATCTTCTTCAGAAGCTATTACAATTGCCCTCCCAGTGAAGCCAAATTTTACTGGGTGGAAGTCACAAGTTTTAAGTAACCTTGGAGTGACAGCCAGTAGTAAAACCATGGTCATGCATCAATGATATCCTTGATTAGCCACTACAGATGAAGTCTCACATGAAAAGCATGCAGCATGCACACAGCTAATTCTTATGTTCATTCCCATGTACAATACACAGTTAACCTGTTGAAGGTTACATATCACAACATTACAATGATTAGTCAGTAATATGGAATGTTTACCATTGAATAAACATATTTATTCCTACTTCCAACTGCACTGGTCAAAAAGAACCATCTGAGTAGGTTATGATGTATATTGCATGGAAGAATATACATGGTCATAAACACAAATAACTCTTCCATGCTAGTAAAACATAAAATGTAGGTCACAGTGACCTTCCTTGGTTGTAAGTGTGAAGTGCTAATAGAGATGCATACATATAAGTGTGAAGTACTAACAGAGATACATCCAGTTTATACAGTTTTATGATTGGAACATAAACTGCACCCAATAAATTAACTTTAAACACAAAATTTCAGTAAAGTCAATGAAGCACGAAACATTTGTCAAACAGGCCTCTTTTTGCAATAAGAACTTATCAAATACCAAAAGAGATGCATGCAATCATCCAGTTTGAAGATTCTACCATGAACAAGCTTGAGAAACAAACTTAAAACACAAAATATAACCAGTCACTGAAGTGTGAAATATGGGTCACAGTGACCTATGCTTGTGATGGGGGTGCTGTACTCATCAAGATGCATCCCCTCACCAAGATTCATGAATTTAGGCATAACAGTATATATACAGGGTACAAATATATTATTTGGTCATGAGCTAAATGCATAAACTTAAGCTAAGTAAATCAATGTGAATGTAGAACACTGTGATCTTCTTTTGCTGTAAGCATGTGGTACTATTTAGCAGAAATGTATGCAATTAATCTAGCTTGATGATTCTAGCAGCACTCAAGAAACAAACTTAACACACAAAATTTAACCAAAGTCAGTGAAGCATGACATATGGGTTACAGTGACCTAATTTTCTGATGCAGTTTTATGATTCCAGGTATAACAGTATTTATTATAGAGTGCAGAAAACCCGACTAAACACAAAAACATAGCTCAGAATGTACAATTAATGTACATCAGGGATTTATATTTAACATGTATGTACAAAGTCCTCATTCCCCTCCCAAGGGGTTAGGTGCTTTGAATCCCACTCCAAACTGTTGCCTTGGACCTGGAAAGAAAGAATGGTTGAGATTCAGTGAGGCTATACATAGAGGGTATGTATATGCTTGTACCTGTGCAGACACTGACAATGGGTACAGTAATAGCTCACCTCTAGTTTGCAAAGGTGTGCTATAAAGGGTTACTGTTTCCTTTTCCAAAAATTATAAACAAAGAAAGACACATAAAATAGTGATCTACCAATTATATTGTGAAAAATAGTGCAATATTATGAAGAGCTTTCCAAGTAGTCTCTTCTGCTCATTATAGTTTTCTTCAAACATATTACAAGCAATCAAATAATCACAAATGGATCTAAACGTTGAACAAGAGTAATGTGAACAGCACATTGTTAGACCGCCCCATATTTAATTGTCCTCTATGTAGGTAAGTTTTCTGTGTACAAACCATATTTCTTCTTTTAGTCACAGTGACCTTGACCTTGGACCTTCTGACAAGAGGCTTTTTCCTTATCCTAAGTGCCAGCCATCCACAAAGTTTGGTACAGGTCTGTGATGTAGAACTAATGTTATTGTGTGGAATCCATTTTTCTTCTTTCAGTCACAGTTACTTGACCTTTGACCTTTTGACACCAAAAATAATAGGCTTTCTCCTTACCCCAAGTGCAAGCCATGCACACAGTTTGGTCAAGGTATGTGATATGCATCTAATGCTATTGTGCAGAAACCATTTGTATTCTTTCAGTCACAGTAACCTTGATCTTTTACCCTTTGGCTCCAAAAATAATTTGGGTTCTTCCTTATCCGAAGTGCAAATCAGCCACAAAGTTTGGTAGTTATATATGATGAACTCCAATTATTGTACAGAAACCATTTATCTTCTTTCAGTCAGTGACCTTGACCTTTAACCTTTAGAACCAAAAGGGTTCTTCCTTATCCCAAGAACAAGCTATCCACAAAGTCTTGTAACTGTTGATAGTGGAGAACTTGTTATTGTGTAGAAACCAGTTTTCTTTCAGTCACAGTGACCTTGACCTTTGATCTTTTGATGCTGAAATCACTAGGTTTATTCCTTACCCTGAGTGCAAAACATCCACAAATTTTGGTAACTGTAGATGGTGGATAACTCGAGTTATTGTGCGGAAACAAAACTGGTAACAGATGGGCAGACACCATACTGTGAATTAATTTATTTTTTTGCGAGTTAATTTTTGTGGTTCTTTGAACAATTACACTTTTGTCTGTATTTAAATTTGTGGATTGGTGAAGGAGTCATATCGTTTCCACATGAAGATCATTGTTTGTTGGGCCTTTAAATTTTTGGGTTGATGGGTTGAAGCTACCACAAAATCTAGTAACATAATACACTCTGCCTTATGTCAGGCATACAAAAAAGGATTTACACATATCACTTAGGAAATGATCAGGGAAAAATGTGAGAGAGTGAGATAGAAAAGGAATGAATATTTAAAAATAAGTCATCCTTTACATGGGATATAGAAATTTGAACTGCACACAAACTTTCTTTAAAACTTTGTTCTATAGATTTAGGATGTAAAAATCTAAGGAGCAAATATCGAGTAGAACATGGCAAAATATTTTATGTTAGAATATAATGGCCTACATTTAAATGGGGCAGACTCTCCCACATACCATTTCAAAGAACTCTAGTTTATTTTTGAAGAGTCACTGCTTACAATTTTTGCTTAAAAATAGGAATCTGGTGTAGTACTGTAAGAAAACAACCAATATCAATTATTTCCCAACCTTTATATCATGTCAATTTTACCTATTCTACCACTGATCAAAATTCCTTCCAAAGAAAAAGACATAATTAATATTCATACTCTCTTGCTCATAATTAAAATCATCAAAAATCTTTAAAAGTTAAGTTTATTGATGAAGCTTTAATTTGTGGTCGACAGTCACATGGCTTTCATATGAATTAAAATTATAATTCACAGGTTTTTTAATTTTGTAGGTCATACGTTTATTTACTCTTGATAATTAAATCTGGAAGAATTTCAGGATTTAAGCATATTGGGGTATTTTTCTTATTTATTGAAGGAAAACAATGCAAAATATAAATTTTAAATAATTTGTGAGTCATGACACTGAATAACATGAAATGACAAAATAGTGCACAATAAATATGATAACATATAATAGACAAAGGGTTTTGGGACTTTACCATGGCAATACTAGTAACTTTCAAATGCTATTTCACAATTCCAGATATTTCAGAATTTCAAATGTGGTAAAGTTGTAGGAATAATTCTCTGCAACTAAATGTATAAATTTTGATATGTTTTTTACTAGTGTGTTCTTACTGCAGCAAAATCAAAATTGGAGAAAAAACGCAATTACTTGCAAATATCTTAAACTGTGTAAATAAATTCCTAACCCTTCTTACAACATTACACATAGTTTATGCAAATCTGCAACTGCACATTATCTCTAACATCAATGCATTTAATAAAATGTTTTCTCAGTCACTATTTTGGGAAAGGCACTTAGCTCCCATTTCCTTCACGTGATATAGCCAATAATGTGCTAAAAGTGTCATTAAAACCCACAAAAACAAAACAAAACACTTTTCCATTGGTGATGCACAACAGTCTAGTTATATTTAGGTTTGGTTGGGTTTTTGCCAAAATGGCACTTCTGAACTCTAACATCATCAGTTATAATTTCTTTGTCCACTAACAACGCATCATTATAATAGCGACTCAAGACTGTAATGATTCACTAGTTTTACAAACTCAATTTGTAGCCAATTATCTTATATGTTTAGATTGTTACTTGTTATATTTCAAAAATATCATTTTTCTTCAGCTATAAATTACAAATTATTCATTTTAATCCCTTAGATGCATTATTTTGCTAATTGTTACACATTTTTTTACTGAAATGTATGCATCATGTATTCTAAATATAAATTCTTGTGACAGTACCTGGTTTGCATTTTTTTGGCAAGGAGAAAAACTCTGTGTACCTCCAAACCTGTGATTCTCAATAGTCAACATCATGGGTTACATCCCTTGCTTTAGTTTGAGAGAGAAGAATGATTCTTTATGTGAGAAAACAAACTGATCTACATAGCATATGAATAGAGAAGAATCTCTATGTGCACTGAATTTCATTAATATCCACAGGTTCTGCTCATAATAAAAAAAATGGATTTATTGATGATATAAGCGTATTTACTAAGTTTTATATAAAAAAAAATATGGTAAATAATAGTCACTATAGTACTCACACACTCATCTTGCTCAAACTGTACCCATCTATGATCTTGACGAGTTTACACAAAATCAGATCAGAAATACAGTTTCTAGAGCAGCAAGAAGTTAAGCCAATCAGAGGCAAGATCAAATAATTAATATATGTGGATCTCGCTAATTTTTTAACTCCTGTGTAATCTTGTGCAAACCCCATGTTGGTACAACCATCCATTCAGGAGTAGTGATAACAAGATTTTCTGGATGGCCACAGTGTGTTGGCCAGATTAGAAATCCATGGGGCACCATTTTCAAACAATAGCAACTAAACCTCAGGAATAAACTGTGTGCCATTAGTTTCATTACTTCCTCCTAGTAGTTTAGGGAGAGTGACGATAACAAACTTGTACTAACGTTAGGCCAGATGCTGGATGGATCATGAAGGATGACAGGCCCTCGCATATGCTCTTTTAGTCTTCAACCAGTAGAGCTACAAATCTTAAAAATAAAAGAACAAACAAGCTGAGGATTGATAAAGGGCTGATGATGCTGAATCATTGCTCTGCTGCTGCGAGAGAGAGAGAGGGAGAGAGAATAGTAACAGATGTTATCAATACTCACACATTTCTATTGGGTGCCACTCTGGTATCCTGTTAAGACCATAATCCCTTTAAGAAGGAGACTTATCAGCTCCCTCTCTGAAGAGATGACCAACCTTACTAATTAGTACAAGCTTTATATCAAGGCACACTGAGCTGAGTCACATCTTCATATTCTGTAAACTCACTCTTGGCTGGAATCATGAAGAACATATTATTTCAATTCCTGTCACAAAAGAGAGAATAATGGAAAAGAAAGAAGAAATGCAAGAGACAAAGGGAAAAAAAACATATCCCACACTTTCACAACCAAAGATTCTTCCCCCACTACCATCAACATGCCCTGACTCTTGCATTTGCTGAGGATGAGGAAGACCCCTTCAACCATTTTGCTATAACAATTTTGGAAAAATATTTATAGTTTTAAGTAATATTGTCCTTTAATCTAAAGACTATCATTGCTTTGTGAAAGTTTCCAGACCTCATTCAGTAACTTTTGTGTGTTGGATACATTACATGTACAAAGCTGAAAAAGTCCAGGTCTATAGGAGCTGTTGATGCAATTTACTGCACATGGACGTCATCATCTTGTCTTGGCCTGTTCCAAGCAATTCCCTTTAACAGTGATGCACCTCAGCTGAGCTTTCAGGGGGACATGTTACGTACCTCTGTCTCTCTTTAATGATTAAGATATGGGGATTTGTTAAATTTAAGGGAACACTGGCAGTTTGTGGTGGGAGATTGTCCCCTGGGTTCAGTCTAGTTGCAACACTACTTTAGTAACATGGAGCCAATAGGGTGTCATGATATCCAGGGCTGAGCAAATTTTTTTTTTCCATCCACTTGTCCAGGACAAGTTGTTTCAGAAAATCAACTTGTCTCATCTAACTTTTTACCTGTCCCAAAATGGTAATTACTTGCCAACATTTGATAAGATGCGTGTACTTAATCCACAGAAAGAACAAACAAAATAATATACAACATAAGTATTTCTTAAGAGAATTTAATTTTTCAAAATATTGGATGATATACATTTGGCTACTTCAGGTACATGTATATATGTTTTAGCTGCTGGATTTGACAAAATGTCCATGTACACGTCTGCCACGTGCACCAGCACTAAGCCAGCAGTTGATAGCTGTGTCTGGGTTAAAGTCCTCAAGCTCTGGTCAATTTAGTGAGATGTTCATTAGAATTTGTAAACTCTCTTGGTTTAAGAAATTCTCAGACTCGGCAGCAGTCTTACATTTTATTCCTCCACTTTCACAAAAATGTTCCTTTTTCGAATTGTCCTTTATTACCTTCCTTGCGAAAATAATTTAGCAAACTCAATTTATCCACATAATAAATATCAGCTTGCTTGACAACTACTTCTAAAGTGATCATAACAAACATTTTCTTTTTCAAATACGAAGACAGCCCAGTCATTAATTAGCGTAATTGTTTCGCTTCAAACGCAATAACGCACATGAAAGATAATCCTCTGTATAATCAATTAAAAATTAAAGAATCATTACTGTCATTTAATCATTTCATAAAGGAGACCAACACTGATGTCGGTAAAGTACCTTTCATTAATTTAATTACACTGACTCACTGGATTAAAATCAGAGTCGCTCGTTTGAATCTGTTTTGAGTAAGCACAACACAATAAAGCCGCTTAAAACACTGCTAATTAATCATACCGACTTTGTTTTGTTTGTCGTATTTTGATTTGTCGATAATTTGGTCGCTTAGCCCAATATGCAGTCAAGCGGTAACAGAACCTACACATATGAGACAGTTATTACTGACCACCTGTTGGTGTTAGACAGGATGTAAATGTATACAATAAGAGGTGTAGAATCAAGTATTCAGTACGCCCGGAGGGTATGAATGGCCAAATAAAGGTAGATAGAGTGATTAAAGCACGAAAATAAAGATTTGCCCGACTTTTTTTTTAAATAGGAAAAAAGCACTTGTCCCCGACTAGCGACTTGGAAAATTTTACTTGCCCGAATATGCCTAGATCTCCCACGTGACTTACCATGTGTGAGATTTATGATCTTGAGGATATAAGCTTACATTAATTTGATTATCACCTGATCAGAAATATGATTTCTACAATGGTAACAAGCATAATTCACCAAGATGCCAGAATTACTAATTAATATGAGTATATCTCACTCATAACTGAACTTGTGTGAGATTTATTATTTTGATGATATAAGCTTACATTTGATTATAACCTGATCAGAAATATGATCTCTACAATGGTAACAAGCATAATCCATCAAGATGCCAGAATGACAAATAAATATGAATAGATCTCACTAATAAATGTACTTGTGTGAGATCCTGTTGATAAAGGCTTGCATACAATGTTGAATCAAAATCTGTCAATAAATAGCTATGGCCTCTAGCACAGTAACATGCATATTAGCTATGGCCTCTGGCAAAGTAACATGCATATTAGCTATGGCCTCTAGCAAAGTAACATGCATATTAGCTATGGCCTCTAGATATGGCATATCCGATAAGATGCAAGATCACCTCAATCTGTTCATAAATAGCTATGGCCCCTAGCAAAGTAACAGGCATATCCGATCAGATGCAAGATCACCTCAATCTGTTCATAAATAGCTATGGCCCCTAGCAAAGTAACAGGCATATCTGATCAGATGCAAGATCACCTCAATCTGTTCATAAATACCTATGGCCTCTAGCAAAGTAACATACATATCCAATCAGATGCAAGATCACCTCATTCATATAAGCAGATGTCACTCGTATTGAAAATCACTGAAACCGACTATTTCATTTGGAATATGGGGCTCTGGGATTTTCATTCAAGCCAGGTTATGGGGGTTTTTTTTGTATTTTACCTCAAGATAATTTAATTTTTTCAACTAATATAATGGATATCATTAATTCTTTTCTTCTAAAAATCAGAGCAAGAATATTTTTTTCAAGCTATTTTTGGGCTGGAATTATTTTTGTTTTAAATCCCAGGCCCCCTAAGAAAATTATATGGTTGGTCCCTTAATGATGTAAGCCTGTGTGTCAAGTTTTATCAAAATCCACTAATAAATACAGTCTTGAGAGCGGTAACAAAATCAGCCAATCAGATACCAGATCACCTAATAAGTATGTGAAGATGTCGTTCTTCATCAAACTCACCCAAGATCTTAATGACATAAACTTGTACAAAATCAGATCATATTTAAAATACAGCCTAATTGGGAAGAAGCTCAGGCATAAAGTGAAACAAATGAAAAATGATATGAATAGTTCCAAAGGTATTCTTTTGTTTTGTAAAAGGAATTACTTTTATATCAATGTCCTGGTTCATAAAACTCGAACACCAGTATAATATATAACCTTTTGAAAGCATGGATTGAATCTACTTCTTTGACATGAACAGGAAGTGAACTGTATTCCATATATTAGTACATGTTAAACATCCCTTTACTGGATGAGTATGGGGCTTTAGAATATTTATTTTTAAAAAAAACTTAAACTGTAGCTATTTGAGGTCTGTTTAAATATTTCAGTAAATAAATGTGATGTGATTTGGATAATTATTGTGAGGTTGGGGTTATTGTTTAATGGTATAGGGATGAGTATAATGGGTATAGAGACCAGTATAATGGGTATAGAGACCAGTATGATGGGTATAGAGACCAGTAATAATGGGTATAGAGACCAGTATAATGGGTATAGAGACCAGTATAATGGGTATAGGGGGACCAGTATAATGGGTATAGAGACCAGTATAATGGGTAAAGGGACCAGTATAATATAGTGAAACCTGTCTATAAAGGGCACTCAATGGTTTGATTTGGTGTTTTATGGAACATCAACACCACTGGTGGGATCTGAATCCACACCCTTTTGATCACAAGTCCGACATGCTAACGACTGAGCTACCAAGGCGCATACCTCAATTACTTGCTTCTTATGACATGCAGGAGGGTACATCATTCCTCTTCTACATCTCTGAACCTGGAAACAACAGTGGTATTCTAGGGAACACACAATTTCTTCCTAGGTTCATAAATATTGTCTCTGATCAGCAGGTGTCTTTTATATGGTGAAGTCTGGTAAGGCAGGTTTCACTGTATATGTCAACCTTATGCTGCAATGTGCTAATTGCTTATACCATTTTTTAGATTTCTGTAGCTTATCATAAAATCCATACCTCGAGTTGTCATGACCTTTTAAAAGCAGGTACACTTTGCAGTATCACCTTTCCAAGGTACCTTAACTGTAAATGTAATGTTAGAGAAATTATTGCTAATATAATGAACACTGCACATACTTGGGTGAAAACTCCAGCTACGAATTTCATGGAAAGCAACAGAAGTATAAGCAACGAGAATATAGCTTGTGCACACCTGACAATTATAGTGCTGCAATGAGCTCCAGTACCTGAGTACAAGTCGGGTATGTCTTATACTCAAGTCCAAATGTGGGGATTGAATATAAAAGGGAGACAACTCCAACTGGCAATTTGGGAGACGTGTTACTTATGATCTCTTTTCACCACTTAAGTTAAACTTGTCTTATGGACCACTGGATCTCTTTTTCTTTCTTGGAAATTAAGAATATGTGAGGCGTATATATATATTTATATATATATATACAATACTGTGGTCACTCACTGTAACACTGTTCAATGGAGCCATAAAAGTGTACTGTGGTATAGGTGAAACGACCTTATACTGAGATGCATTATGTGTAAAAATTGAATTCACCAGTATAATGATGTGACCCATGACTATTGGTCCAACAGCAGTTGACCCATGACAATTAGTCCAGCAGCAGTATAATGTAACCCATGACTATTAGTCCAGCAGCAGTATTATGGTGGCGCTCTTCAGATATTACATACTTCTGAGAGAGTGACAGGTGTAAGATTAAGTTGTTTACATTTGCAACATGCACAATGGAGAGAATGTTGGCATACATCTATGGTGCTCTCATGTACTATGGCTGAAATTTCTTTACATATTGTACTTGTGGAAACTGTACATGATCTAAGCACACAGCTAACCAAAGTGGCCTCTCCACATGCTCAAAAAATCAGCCTGAATTTGTCCAAAGTACACTAAATTTAGCAGTCATTAAAATAGGGAAAATGAATTTGGCCAGAGTAGGCAATACCAGCTTCTGAAAATGCAATGAATGAATTACAAAATATATAAAAAGTAAAAAAAAGTTATTGGCTCGTTTTTTTACAATTTATCTATGAAGTCCAGGAAGTGAAAATGACCAAGCGAAGCTAGCAGTATTTT
Source organism: Margaritifera margaritifera (assembly GCA_029931535.1). Lineage (NCBI taxonomy): Eukaryota > Metazoa > Mollusca > Bivalvia > Unionida > Margaritiferidae > Margaritifera > Margaritifera margaritifera. The sequence goes on from JAQPZY010001609.1 coordinate 5,296,924, forward strand.
GATAGGTGCACATCTGAAGTAAGGCCAAGCTGTTTACTCTATAACCCAAATTACACCCATCAATCATACACCAAAATAAAGGGAATTAAAAGTTCGTTTAACAATTCCTAAGACATACAAGGTCTTTCTCAAATAACCAGGATAACCAGTGAGGAAAGCCTGGGAAATTCTTTTTCTTTAAAAATCTAACCCTATGCAAAATACGAAACTGTAGAGTGTCACCAATGTGACTCATGACTATTACTCCAGCAGCAGTATGTGACCCATGACTGTTACTCCAGCAGCAGTATAATGTGACTCCTGACTATTACTCCAGCAGCAGTATAATGTGACCCATGGCTATTACTCCAGCAGCAGCATAATGTGACCCATGACTATTAGTCCAGCACCAGTATAATGTGACCCATGACTATTAGTCCAGCAGCAGAAGCCAAAAAAAGGACCATATTTTTGGAACAACCCAAACTAGCAGTACAACATAGATTATTATATATCAAATTAACCATCAGAGTCTCTAGATTTTGATTCTTGATGATGTCATTGCATACAACATGTGCATCTTTTGGAGCAAGGCTTTAAATGAAGGTACCGTAAATATCCAAATCTCTGCCTTTTTTGCATGTGGAAATAAGTCACAGGTTTTTATGACTCCATTTGCAGTCAAAATATGATGTTCAGATTAAAATGTTTCCTCAAATTGAACAATGTCACTTTATACAGAGGCAACTGAAAAGTGTCACATTATCAATATTAATACAAATAAATAATATACATGTAATATGTTACTTTTGGTTACCAAAACTTGTGTAAATCTATATGCAGAGCAAGAATCTGACTGAATAAGTTTTAAAACTGTATTTTTCTGTGATAACAGAGAATATGCTTTGCTACCAAATGTTTAGGATCGTATATTATTGCAATATTATTTTTCCTTACATTTACTATTTCAAAAATAGTAAAGTGTGAAAAGCTCTCTCAATCAAAGGTGGCCTGCAAAACAAAATCGGGCAGGTTTGCAGCTCGAACAGTGTATCATGATATCTGGGAAGTACTTTGACAAAGCAATTTATTGACTTGAGTTGGTCGATGAGGCACTGTGTGCACAGTTTCTATTTCAGTTCCATACATTGTGTGAGGAATGAAACAGATCAGTACCATGTGACCTCAAAGATCTGCTATCTGGTCTGGAGAGATCCTTTACTGAGAGTGCAGATGCGAGTGATCTGATGCTGCAACTCTCTGGTATTCTGAAAAATGAACTACTTCCCTTGATTGAAGAGTTCAGACAGAAGGGACAAGAGTTATGACCAACATTTAAGCTCTGGGATGACCTGCTTTTCAAGGTGTTGCGCCCCCTGAAGATGTTCATCAGTGCAACCAGGATGGACTCTGGCATATTCAGCAATCTGCCATGGCTGAATTCTTACCGCTACTCTTTGCCTCAAACAAGACAAATTATGCCAGGTATCTGCCTGTGCTACTAATCTCCATGAGGCATTTATCAAAATAGGTGGAAAGTGAATTCATGTAAGGAAACTGTGTTGCCAAATTGTCTAGAGGCCAGTTCAAGGGTGTATGAGAACAAGGACTTGATGAAAGCAGGAGGAATCATTGGCCTCACAATGAAGGCCCAGCTCTGATTCATACTTGCCATATTTCCAGACAGTGTTGGGGCGTTTTTGAGACTCAAAAAGTGTGTTTTTAGGTCCCAAGGGGGGTCAGTGCATGTGACCCCCCAAAAGTGATGGCATCCAAATGAAAATAAGTTATCTTTTCAAATCAGCCTATAGCAAATGATTGGAAATTCAAATCTGAATAAAAGAAAATACCATCTGTTTTCTCTGAAGCATTTAATATACTTAGAAAAAATATATATATACAAAAAATGGTAGACTTGGCATTGTCAAATAACATCACCACAAACATGGTCACAACCTCACAGACATTAAATACAAATATACACCAAGTTACTATCTTTAAAATCCATTGGACAGTGAAATGTAGTTTTAATTACATGTAGTCTTTGCTGCTTTCAGTAGTTGGTCTGACGGTAATGCAAGTGTCATTTGTGTTCACAAATATGCCTACACTTTTCCTTCTCGAATGTGCATCCGCATCAATGTTGGCGCAACCAATGTCCAAAGTCGCTAAAAGTGATAAAACCTGCAAGATGGCAATGAATATCCATTTCAAAACATATAATCTCGCAGTTAAAACATTTAAGGTCTGTGGTAGTCGGTCGAGCGGCTAAAGTCTTTGACCGCCGCTATTATAACATATTTTCGAGGTTAAAGTCATGCCTATGGCAGTGAAGGTTTAATTTATTCTCAGGCTGAATTAATGAAAAAAGGTACCAATGTATGCAAATACACAATTTGTCATTTGATTAATGATTTAATACTTTTATATTATTAAAATTCCATGGTGGCGTTCATTTCAGATTAACCCGATATTCAAACATGTTGATGTTTTCATGAGTTATTCATCACATGAAAAAACGTTTATTGCAACCATGTAAATTTCCAAGGAAAATACGAGAAAGTTAAGGTGGCAAACTGTCGAAGCAAATAAGATGATCTCATTTTTTTTAGCACTTCTAGTGAATTATGTACTACAATATTCATTTGTCCCTTTAAAATGTTGTGTGTCCCTCAATTCTGAAGGTTGAGGAACAATGTACGTTGACCGTTGGACCCTAGGTGCAACACTGCATTAGGCCTAGAGATTGAATGATTCAACCTACCAAAATAATCATGTTTTGAATTTTATATATGGAATAAAATCCGCCTTCAAAGAAACCTTGATGCTGATCACAAATTTTAATAAAGACGGCTTCAACATCTTCAACAATTTCATTCAATGCAGTTAGTGATGTGTATGTAATAACATTTGTTTTTCAACACGCATCTGTTTGATGTATTTAACTTCAGACAAATTGGGTTGTTCCACTTAATGTACTTTACCTATGCAAATTAGACTAATGGGCTCTCCCTCAGCAGTGCTCAAAGGATTTGACACAACACATCCCCCTTGCTGTTGCGAGCCAATTCAGTAAACCTCTGAAAGGTGTCTGTTTATCGCTGACAGCCTCACCTTTTAATTGTCTCTGAAACATCTGTATAAACTGCCTCGAGGATAGTTTTACATGAGCTCTGAGCAAGACTATTTACTGTTTATACATACCACAGATTACGGGCATATATCAATATGATCAAGAAATTTACTTTTTTGTTGGAATGTGTTTTTTCTCGCTAAGATTGCTGAAAATCGTGTTTTTTGCAACACGACCTTGTCGGAGGGTTTGGGAGTCCAAAATCTTGTTTTTCGCGTGACACGTCGTGTTATGGCACGTATGCTGATTACTGGTAGATGGCTCCTTGCATGCCCATTTGCAGCTCTTTATGCAGCTCAATTCCGTACCTGTATTGGTGATGGAAGATCTGGAGATGATCAGCAACATTGTTCAGCTCAAAAGGCTTCACAGAGTAGATGAAATAGCGATGTAAGGAAACTGAAGGACATGTTCAGTGACATCTACTAGATCCCTTTAATCTCACTGATGCCTCCCTAAAGCTGGTGAATATTGACTGGTGCAATTGCTCCAGATGCCGTACAATAGTGCCATAGAAAAGGGTGAAGCCATGGTAAAGACTTTTGTAGATGAGCATCTTGCTTCCAGTACTCCAAAAAGTTCTGTTTGATCCATAACCATGTTCAAATATCAAGACAATGTCCAAAATTAATAGAAAATCAAGGTAAACTCTCAATGAATGGAGAGGTAATGTACCTTCGTCTTCTAGCTGTCAATTCCTTTAAGGGAGTCCCCCTGCAGAATGTCTGGGCCTTTAACAATGCACCTGTACCAATGAGAGTGTTCAGTGAAGATGGAACAGTGATAGCCTGCACGAAGTCAGACTTCATGCATGAATTGGAGAGCACAGTGGCTGGAAAAAGAATCACAGATCTGACCAGTTATGCAGATGCTGTCAACTACGATGGACCTGCATTAATTCAGGTCATACCTGTTCCCAGTACAGCTCTACAGGTTACATTCCAGGATATGGCCAAGAACTTTCTGTCTCGTGTAATGAATTCCACCAAACACATTAGCACTGAAATTATTTCCCAGGTGCATATTGTATTTTTACTGACAAGATTTCTCACATACCCACAGAGGTGAGATGTGAGTGATCTGTAAAAGCTAGCGCCTTAGACTACTTGGCCACTCGGGAGTTCGTGTATCATCGAATTCTTGAGCAATTTTTATAGCCAGCCCAAGGTCAAATATTATATTTAAATTTGTGCATCACACATAGCTCACAAACACAGTATCTTGAGGATTACAGAAGGATCTTGATCAAACGTGTGTGTGTGTGTGAGTATGTGTGTGTGTGTATGTATATATATATATATATATATATATATATATATATATATATATTTAAAATACATCTGGATTAAGTACAATCATCATCATTTTGTGGATTCAAGGTCAAAGACTGTGACAGATTTATGAATTGTGATGGTTTGTGAACACAGTAATTTCAAAAAATATGAATATAATTTATCTGGCAATATCTTTGGGGACCTTGGTAAAAAGCCCTAAGTTAATCATGGTTAAAATCGCAAATTTTTGTTTCTTTGTTTTTGTTTTTTGCACTGCAGCTAATTTGTGACCAAAATAATGTGGACAAATAAAAATGGATCTTGGCCAAACTAGTTTGGTAGATGGGTACATCTCAATCCCATCTTAGATGGGTTTGATGTTTGATAGTGAGATTTGGGGCTCAAGGTCAAAGATCATGACCTAGGGTTTTTTGTTTGTTTTGTTTTGTTTTGTTTTTTTTAACCATGATGACATTGGAACATAATAACGTGGAGAAACAAGATTAGATTTTGTTTCTTCAAAATCGGATTCTATGTTTATCTCAGCAACATTACTGGCAAGTTAGATTACCACCACTACCCCGACCATTGGTTCAATGCCAAAGGTAAGAATTTATTTTGTTATTTTGTATTTTCTACACTACAGATAGCACGTCAGCACAATATCTTGATCAAATACAGAAGGGTCTTTACCAAACTTGATAAAAGGGTAAATCTCAATCATATCTTGGATTAGTTTGATTGTCAGCATCGTTTGATCTTGAGTTCAAGGTAAATGATAACGACTAATACTTTAAACTGATTGCTTGTGTACACACTACATAAAGAAATGTGATTTTAATAGCAAACAATATATTACCCGTCACTATTGCTTGGCTTTACTTTATCGTTTCAAAAATCTCACCTGTTCGATGTGAATATATCCCCCCACAGAGTGAAGAATTGTCTGCGCAGAATAGTCAGCTTTTTCATGGGCGCTATGTTAATGGTTGTGTCATTCATAACTTGACCAGAAAAAAATTGCTTGTTGCGAGTTACAACCTCATTCAGATCTCACGTCAACAATATTTCATCAAGTGTTACATTCTTCCGTCTCGTCTTCTGTTTTTATGCCAGTAACCCCTGCCCTTTTTCAGTAATTAGTTCAGGAAAGGTCCTCTTGGGTTACCACGTTGTATCCCACCCTTTAGGGGTTAGGGTGCACCCCTCTTATTTTCACAATACAGTTGGTTCACAGGTAAGTCTTGTGTTACGTTATGTATAACGCATCTTAGGCCCTACCGCAATTAAACGGAATTTGTGATTCCCTTTATTAAATAATTGATTAAGCATCAATTCAATGTATTTTAGTACGATGCGTGATGCGTTGCATTGTTATTGTGTGTGTGTTCTGCATTGCTTTGATAGAATAATAAAGGTTAACAACTGAACGTCTTCCTTATTAAAAAAGAATAGCAGAATGAAAAGACAGGAAATTCCTCACGAGTGAATCATTGTTTACCTTGTGCAAATACATTGGGGTGTATATATCATGCAGTACATACAAACAGGTGAGTTTCACGTATGAAAATAATACCATATTGTTATTATTATTGTTCTCTTTCAGATAACTTTTAGTTCAGAGAACAATGTCGGGACAGTTTGTGGAAAAGTGTGGCCCCAAGAATAAACCCACTGTAATAAAACTAGTTCTTCAGCTCGGAGGAACACTCCCGGATCTCAGAAGTCTATGGCACCAGTCTCTTCGGAGACAGGTAAGGCCCCTCCTATAGAAGGGAATGAACATTCGAGGAGTAGATCGCTCCCCCCCCACCGAAAGGGAGGAGAAGTCGAACATCCCTCAAGTTCACAGTAGCGTGATACGGCCCTCCGCGATGAAGGAAGTGCACCACTCATCTCAGGATAGCGTGTTGCTGCAATCCACGACGAAGGAAGTACACCGCTCGTCTCAGGGTAGCGTATTGCTGCCTTCAACGAGGAAGGATGTGCACCACTCTCCTCAGAGTAGCCTCTTGCACCCTACCGAGGGAGAGTAGCTGCACCGCAACCAACACTTCCGGGGTAGCGTGTCGCGCCCTCATGAATGGGAGGAGCAGCACCGCGCCTTGATGAGTGATAAAGACGAACTAGGCTGTGACATATCTATGTCGCCTGACCGGTCAATCTCTGTTCACCGGACACCTGGCACCGGTCACATGCCAGTTCGTCAGATTGACCGGTCAATGTATGGTGACCGGTGACAGGTGCGGTCACGGGTCAATGTCTGGTGACCGGGCACTGGCACTGGTCAATGGTCACCGGCTAGTTCGTCAAAGTGACCGGTGAATGTAAGGTACTGGTCACGAGTTACTGGTCACTTAGTTCCGGTGACCAGTCAGATTGTACTGGACACCGGTCATCTCGTACCGGTAGCTGACTTTACACCGATCATCACTCAGAGGCCTCATGGTACGGGAAAGAAATTGGACCGATATCACCCCTTTCTCCACTCAACCATCATACCCTGTACAGGATTGGAAGTCTGCCCAGCGGGTCTAGTCTAGGGAAGGGGATCGGATCCTTACCCCCCCCCCTTTCTGGTTATCCGAATGAATCCATACGTGATGTGGGGCCCTCCACATCAGGGTAATTGGTCCGTTATGCCCCCTTGGGCTACTGGACCCTGTAACCAGAGTAGAGGTGATGCCACGGCTCTTGTCCCACCAGGAAGACTGGAGGCATAGCATCATCCAGGAAGACAAATGGTCTCCTCTTCATCCTGGAACTTCTAGAATACATACAACCCCTACTCACCACGACGAACAAGTACGGGAAATGGCACAGAGTGCTCCTATGTCACTTCCTCCGAAGGACATAGTGATCCCCAACCACACTCATGCTCGGAGTGTTGTAGATGATGATGCGTTATCTATCATCATCGTCTCCAATGAGTTCAACGTAGAAACATATCAATTTACACCTCCTATCAGGCCCACCAGCTCCTCTCAGTTGGATGAAGAGGAGGAAATCTGGTCTTTTGATTAGGCGGTTTGGTTTTATGGGTTTAACGCCATTTTTCAGCACATGATAGACTATACATGGCGACCAGTATATCTGGTGGAGGAAGAACCCGGGAAAATCCCAGGAAGAACCACCGACCCACGGGAAGCTACTGGCAAGCTTTCTCACATAACCACATTGGCCGAGCCCAAGACTCGAACCCACGCAGACAGAGGTGAGATGGCAGTGGGTGAGATGGCAGTGATCTGTAAAGACGAGCGCCTTAGACCACTTGGCCACCAGGGGCACCTTGATAAGGCGGACTTGTGCACGAAACCATCTGGCGCAAAACCCAAGAAGATCCTTTCTCTTTTGGAAAAGATCTCCGGGACTAAGGCACAGCCAGATCTTCTGCTTCTTCCGCATTCCTCTACGATCGAGCAAATATCACAGAGGTTCTCCACAGGCCAAGACATCACTCGATGGCGTAGAGGGTGGTCTGTTCCTCCCTCTACCTTGAGACCTATGGTCCCTGCCTATAGTTACCAGGTACATTCCACGAAGTGGCCCATTAAACCTCCCTAGTTGGATCCAGGTGCATCCCAAGTGAGTATTACAGCTGGAGCTTGGGCACGCCTTCACATTAAAACAATTGAAGTCTTTGAGCAAAAGTCCGGCTTCTGATCACCATAGCTTCCCATGCTGACCTCTTATCAGCTAATTTGTTTAGTATGCTGAAGGAGGCCGCTCTAAACCCACGTGCATTACAACGCGTGCTGGAAGCTGTGGCCAAGACATCCCGGCATTCACTTTCTGTCATGATGGCTTTATCGGCATAACTTCTACACATCCACTGTGACATTGCGCTGGACTTCTCGAAGGTCTTACTTAATTCTGCAGGGTCATTGGACTCGTGACGAATCATCCCTCCACATCAACAACCTAGAAATGAAAGCCGTATTTTTTAGCGTTGCATGGGTGAATCGACAGAGTAAGGGGTCGATGTGTCATGGTCTCCTCCGACAACACGTCCATCGTGGCGTATTTCCGACATCAAGGAGGCACACATTACCCTTTTGTTTGCGTGGAGGTCTGCAACATCTTCCGTTGGGCCATCTCTTAGAACATCACCCTCCGAGTTCGCCACATTCTGCAGAAGAAGAACGTTTTAGCGAACACTATGTCCAGGTCACACAAAACAGTTTTCACGGAATAGACTCTTCACGACTCCGTAAAAGAGTCCCTTTTCTCACTATGGGGAAAGCCTCTGGTGGATTTGTTTGTGACTAGGCTCAAGAACAGACTTCCCTTTACCTTTCTGCAGTCCCGAACCAGAGAGCATGGGAAGTGGATGCATTCAGCTTCCAGTGGGATCGTCTGTTCGTGTACGCCTTCCTATCATTCCGACTGCTACCTCATGTTCTACAAAAAGTCAGTACTTCCACTGCTTATATCATTCTCATAGCCCCACTGTGGTCCCAACGATCGTGGTTCAACAATCTTCCTGACCTGTTGATAGATCAATCCAGGACTATACCTCACAGGGACTCCCTCCTACACAACAACCCACACATTCTCGACCTTCACGCTTGGCTTATCTCAGGCGATCTATCCGCCAAAACAAGTTTTTGAGCAGGGTTGCCAGTTGCATCATTCAGGCCAGGAGAGCTTCGACATCCAAGGTCTATGATGCCGGGTGGGGAATATTCTGTGATTGATGCAGTAGGAAACATGTTGATCCTAGCTGTCCCGCTGTAACTTCCATTGTTTATTTCCTTTTGTTCCTTTTCGAGAACAAAAGATGTTCAGTATCAACTATCAAGGGCTACAGAGCTGCCATTTCCAACACAATTCCGTTCTCTCAGGGCTCAGCAATCGCTTCGGACCCGCACCTTGCTCATCTCATTATGTATTTTGAACTACAGAGACCTGTCCCCCGCTCTCTTACGCCCGGATGGAATCTATCTTGTGTTTTATGGTCCTTAACCAAAACCCCCTATGAACCACTGAGTGAAATTTCCTTTCAGGACCTCACACTCAAAACTGTGTTTTACTCGCTTTGGTGTCTGCGAGAAGACGCAGCGAGATTCATGCATTGTCTGTGGACACTGGTTGTCTCCAGTTTGATGGCAATTATGATTTCTTTTCTCTCCTTTGTCAACCGGGATTTTTAGTAAAATATCAGTTACCTTTGGTAGCTCCGTCACCTATAGAGATTCACAATCTAAGTCGAATCTGTGCTGGAAATGATCAAGATAGGCTTTTGTGCCCAGTTAGGGCACTGCGTTTCTATCTAAATGCCTCGAAAGCGAAAATACTGGGTAGGAAACGGCTTTTTCTTCCTCTTAAAGGCTCCGTTGATATTTCGGCCTCCACTATCTCACGGTGGATTGTCATCACAATCAAAAGAGCTTATCAGTCCCCTACCGATAGAGACCTCTCTTTTATGAAACTGAAAGCCCATGAGGTTCGAGTCTTTGCTGCCTCATGGGCCTATCTAAATTACTCTTCCTTGGAGGACGTCAAGAAGGCAGTATTTTAGTGATCCCATACTACCTTCCATTCCTTCTACCTCCTCTCGTTAGCACAACAAGCAGGCATTTTTTTTCTCTGGCTGGGACCGATAGTTTCGACACAACAAATCAAATCGTGAGTACAGTCTATTTTTCCGTTTTTTTTTTTTATTTTTGTTTTTTTTTTAATCAGTTTAACACATCAGCATATCCATTTAACTGACATGTTCAAATTAAGCCACGCAATAACAACGGGTAAGATATTGCTGCTGTTAATTTTTATTTTTTTTTGGAGGGGGGTAAAACTAATTTAAATTATGCAATACTTACCTGTCGCTATTGCCGCATGCCCTCCTCCCGCCCCGCTCTGATGTGCTGGTGTAATGTCTTCTATGAGAAAAATAACTTCTGCGCAGGCGCATGCGAGGTGCACGAGTGGACTGTGTCTTATTGACAATTCTCCACTCTGTGCGAGGATGTATTCACATCGAACGGACGAGATTTTTCGACACGAAACAGTAAAGCCACGCAATAGCGACGGGTGAGAATTGCGTAATTAAAATTAGTTTAGTTCACACACACACACACACAAACACAAATGCGCATGTTTAGCTTGTTTGCATACCGTGGTAATATCTTAAACGAGTTAGATACAATTCCCCGTTGACCTTGGATTCAAGGTCACTAATCACTGGATTGCTGTGCTAAATAAGCTTATGAACATAGTAAGTTGAACAAATGGAAATCAATCTCTGCCAAACTTTGTAATGGTATGCGAGTGTACTTTAATCACGTCTCAGATGAGTTTGATAATCAGCACTGTGTGACTTTGGGTTTAAAGTCAATGATAACGACCTTGGGTTTTGATCTGTAATGGCTTGTGAACACCATTACTTGAGCAAATAGGGATGGATTTTTATTTTAATCACACTTGGGATCTTTATATATCTCAGAGCAAGGTCTTGAGCTAGTCTGATAACCAGTCATCCATGACCTTCAGGTCAAAGTCAAAGGTCACTTATTGCATTTACACTTGAGTGATTTTTGCGAATATAGAATAATTTCTACAATGCAATTAGGTCTTGACTAAATTTTAAACAATAATGGCCTGTGAACATAATAACCTGAAGAAATGGGAACGAATTATTATAAAAGTTGACTCATTGTTTTCCTCAGCAACAGAACGAAAGATATATCAAGCATGTTCGATGGTCAGTGCTCTGCGATATATTTTTTTAATGTCAATGGCCATGACTCGTGTTTTGAACTGTACCGGCTTGTGAATATTATAAGGTAAACATGCACGCATGTATCAAACCTAGTTTCTGAGTGTACCGTACCTTGAATGTCTGCAATTAAGTCTCGTGTTTGGCATGCCAAGTTGGACTAAAATAGGCGTCTTCTGACTTGTACAGGAACTCACCACAGTAAGCGACCTGGACTGTTCCAGTGGTAGGGTTCAAACCAGCACTATTTCAATCACGAGTCCGGCACACTAACCACTGAACACAGTAGGTCTTTAGTGTTAAAAAATCATTTCCTCTTTTATAAATTAAATTTCTAATATTAGACAATCATTTTCTAATATAATATAACGTCCATATTTATCAGCAATGACTTGACGTATTTCCTTAAGCCCAAGATTAATGGCTTTAACTTGGGTTTGTGACATATACTGGCTTGTGGAAACAATTATACAAACAAATGGTTTTAATCCATTTATCAAAACATGTCTTCTGGGTTCGTCTGGTCCACCAGGATATCGGGAGATTTCACGGGGGATAAGTGGTCCCGGTGGTGGGGGTAGGGGAATGGCCCTATTAATATCAGACAAGGTCCGTGATCTTCTATTAACCAACCCAGGTTCAAGATTTAATGTATATAGCTTAGATTCTTGTATTTCATTATCTTTAAAATGTGTTCACTCAGATGTATAATAAATGATATTTTTTACCTGACTTGGTTTGGTTTTACGGCACTGCAACACAGCAAGGATATATCCTGCCGAGGTAGAGTGAAGTACCTTGCCCACCCAAAGACACAAAACGTGCTGATCCGATGGTTGTGGATGAAAACAGCAATGGATTAAGGCAAGCTGTTGTGGTTTTGTTGTGGCAAGCTGTTGTGGATGAAAACTGGTATATTTATAATTTTAATAAATAATTTTCTAATATTAAAAATCAGTTTCTAACATTAGAAAATAATTGTTTAATATTGAAAAAATCAATTCTTTAATATAAGAAAATAATTTTCTAGTATCAGAAAATCTGAACAGTTGAACATCAGCGCCACCTGTAGGTAAAAACAGTACAGCCTTTTTGATTGGACTCGCATCACAATTGTTACTTCCGGGTCAGTATTTGTTTCCTAACATTTTTTTGGTTGGTGATCCTTGGCATAGATTTAGGCATCTTGATACTGGTTTCAAAGAAATTGTTTATTATTTTGAATATGAGGATAATAGTGCGATTTCCTGTGTATATTTTGGCTATAGTGCATAGCGAGTAATCAGACATTGATACTGTCCGGAAACAAAATATGTGACCCATGGTACGTTGCGTTGTTTACAGTTCAGCTTCTGCAAAAATAATATAGAAACTATGGCAAGAACTTCACTGTAAGTTTGTCAATGAAGATACTTTTGAGTAACGTATGACTCATTTGTATTTGGACACACTGGAAAATTCAGTATTAAAAAGCAAACGTGGAGAACATATACCAGAAAGAAATGAACTATTCCGGGAACAGAGGTTAGCAAGTTATGAAGACGCGAGTTACCTTCCATATATATATATATATATATATATATATATATATATATATATATATATATATATATATATATATATATATATATATATATATAAACGCATTTAACGCTAGAATTCATTTCTCAGTTTGCATGCATTAAAACTGATGTAAACTTTGATCTTATTCACTCAATGAGACCTGGTTATAAAGAAGAATGAAAGATTGAAGGAAAATGAAAACGAAAACGTGTGAGACTGTAGCTTTGTTATATTACACGACACATAAGTTTACCTCACAATTTTAATGTAAACAAGAGGCCCAAACGAGCTAGGGATCTCTCACGTACATGACATCTGTTTAAAAGATTTGGGTTTGTATATTTTCTGAAATTTTAAGGTTTCTCTGTTTTTTAGTAATGGAAGCCTTACTGGCCGTCAAATCGGCATCATTTGTGCAAACTTGACAGGCCTTATGCCACATACTTTCTGTGAAATGTTTTCAAACTATGTTAACCAATTTCCAGTCTTTAGAATGTTAGTAAGACGGGACCAAATGTTAAAGCGGATCAGCATCATTTATATAAACTTGACAGGCCTTATGCCACTATACATTCCGTCAAATTTGGTAAAATTCTGTTACGCATTTTTTGTTTAAGAAGTGATTTTACGGTTGTCCTATTTTGTAGTAAGTAAAGGTGGCTATATTTTTGATGGATTGGCATCATTTTCACTAAACTACAATGCTTCCAAGCCATGTCAATTTTTGTCAAATTTGGTCAAATTTTGTTCAGCGACTTTTTAGAAAAAGTTTGTTCAAATTGTTGCATTTTTATTTATTTGTGTATTTTTGTTGTTGTTGTTTTTTGCTGGTTTCTTTGTTTTTGTTGTTGTTTTTTCATTTGGTAAAAGTGACCATAATTTAATGATGGATCATAATTGTCTTCATAAAATGAAAGTTCATTGTGCCATGATAAGGTCTTTACAATTTTGGTCAATATCTTTTAAGCCTTTTTTGAAAAGAAAACCTTTAAAAAATTATATTTTTAGTACCGGACTACCCATTAGCACCAGATAAAGTAATACGAAGTATGAATGATTTATCACCATTGATCAGAAAAAATTAGGATGAAAGTTGAAGAAAAAATTACATAGGGTTGTATTATTAGATCCATGCAATCACTTAAATTAAAATTTAGGACATAAAGTAACCAATGGTTTCAAAGAAACAAATTTACGCCAATTAATAACTCTGTATTTGGAAAACAGATGGGAATTTACATAAAATGATAGCTATAAAAACTACATTCAGATATTTTTTTTTATTTTTTATTTTTATTTTTTTTGTTAAATAGCAAAAAGACTTATAATTTGCAAGGTGAACAATAATGGATGAGAATTTGGTTTTAGTAAGTGTGAAGAATAAAACAAATTAACTAAACCTATTTACTGAGGATTTACTGTGATAGAGTTATCAAAATTGCTGATACAATAATTTTACCACAAAAAGCTAAAAACAACTATGGTAATGTTTCATTATTAATGACAGACACAGATTCGTTATGAATTCATGTTAAAACGTATGGTATTTACGAAGATATGAAAGATAACACAGTTGTTTTTATTGTTTTTTTTAATATAAAAAAATATTTTAAAAAAAACAAGTTATTACAAGAAAATAACTTTTACAACATACTGCTTTTAAACAAGAAAGTTTTTGGATTGTTCAAAAATAAAATGAACACAATACCCATTCAAGAATTGTGTGGTCTTAGAAGTAAAATTTATTCCTTTAGAACTGACGAATATTAAAAGACTGTATGCAAGGGTATTAAAAAATTATGTCATCAAGAAAATAAAACATTTTTATATGTACCAAGATTGTTTGTTTAATCAAAGTATCAATTACCAAATAATTAATAAATTGAGACCCTACCAGCATGAGGAATGTAACATTAGTGTAAATAATGTTGAATTCAGTTTTTATGACGACAAACGTTATTTACTTAATAAAGTTACAATTTTACCCCGTGGACACTACTCTACAACCTACAACCACGTAATCAAACGGATGCTCGAGCCACATTAAACGTTTGTTTCTTCATTAAAATTTGTAGGAGAACCAATATTTGTTTTTAACATTTGTTTCAAAAGGTTTCTCACATTATATGCTATTCCTGCTTCTATTGATCTACTAATACATTTAGCTCAAATATCACTAAGTTTTGGATTTTCCAATGTTGGTTGTGTTGCCATTTTATTTATATATCTGCTAAACATTTGCAATATTTCTGGAAAATGACTTTTTCTATTTTTGGTGAGTAAGTCATTTCTACCGGTTGTTTTATTTCAGGTTTTAAGGTAAATTTTGTGTATGCAAACGTACCAACAACTACATCTTTCAAATAATACATCCACTTGTTTAAAATAACTTTTTTGGGGGGTGTAGGTGTATGCAAACGTACCAGCAACTACATCTTTCAAATAATACATTCACTTGTTTAAAATAACTTTTTTGGGGGGTGTAGGTGTATGCAAACGTACCAACAACTACATCGTTCAAGTAATACATCCACTTGTTTAAAATAACTTTTTTTTTGGGGGGGGGGTGGGGGGGTGTAGGTGTATGCAAACATACCAACAACTACATCTTTCAAGTGATACATGCACTTGTTTAAAATAACTTTTTTGGGGGGTGTTGGTGTATGCAAACGTACCAACAACTACATCTTTCAAGTAATACATCCACTTGTTTAAAATAACTTTTTTGGGTGGTGTAGGTGTATACAAACGTACCAGCAACTACATCTTTCAAATAATACATCCACTTGTTTAAAATAGCTTTTTTGGGGGGTGTAGGTGTATGCAAACGTACCAACAACTACATCTTTCAAGTAATACATCCGCTTGTTTAAAATAACTTTTGGGGGGGGGGGTGTAGGTGTATGCAAACGTACCAACAACTACATCTTTCAAATAATACATCCACTTGTTTAAAATAACGTACCAACAACTACATCTTTCAAATAATACATCCACTTGTTTAAAATAACTTTTTTGGGGGGTGTAGGTGTATGCAAACGTACCAACAACTACCTCTTTCAAGTAATACATCCACTTGTTTAAAATAACTTTTTTTTTTTTTTTTGGTCTTCCTTGGTGTAGGCTTCTATTGTTTGGTCTGTCTTTCTGATTTTGCTTTTAAAAATTCTTGTGAACCTTTTCCAAGTCCTCTATCTAACTCAATTATATAAGGGTCTTCTTGTTTTGTGAAGTTGCTGTTTGAACCTTTGAATCAGACAATTTCACCTGTATTTTCACTTTGTTTGCTATTCATATATTTTGCAATAAAATCGCAAGTTTGCGAAAACTTTATGCTTATGTTACTTGAAAACAACGTGTTTTTTTTTTTTTTTTTTTGTTTTTTTTTGTTTTTTTTTCGCTTTAATTTAACCTTGTAATTATGTTGTAAGATGACAGTAGAATTTTTTAGATAGTAAAAAATATTAAAAAGAAAGAAACATAGACGATAAAAACTAGGATTTGTTCAACATGTAAAGTTCAGAAAAACACAACTGTGTTTAATTACAATATTTATTTTTGCCAAAATTTTACAAAATCAAGAAAACATGTGAATTTTTTTTTCTTCATGCATGATTAGCAAAAACATAAAAGCCTTTGTCAGATGTTGTTATCCCAGCATAACGGGGGTAACGTCCAACCAACCATAAGCTAATCTAACATTTAGCTGCAGTGACATAAACGCTGTAAATAAACTTGGTCGATATTGAAATAAAAATTAAAGACAAACAAACAATCTCACATACAGGTGATAATAAATAGTCTCTTGACGAGTATTATCTCTTGCAAGATTGTTTTTGCTTGAGACCTTAATTTATATTAGAGCTGTCATTTGACCATAAGTGCAGTTGTGTTACATGTAATTCGACACCGCAGTGGGGTACATTGTTCGTAGGCTTCTTATCCACACATTTGATTCCGAAAAAAAAAAAGAAAAAAGAAAATTCTCACCCTACGTACCGTCTGTATTCGCGTATATTACAATACCAACTGCAAACGGCATAGACCCAGATCTGCCGTCGCATAATACGCCGGCAGATCTGGGTCAATGCAGTTTGTAAGGACTAATCAGTAGAACAAACAACATAGACCCTGATCTGCTGGCGCATTATGCGACGGCAGATCAGGGTCTATGTTGTCTGCATTTGGACCCATATTATATGCGAGTATATACGGTATTAGCAAATCTGTAAAGCTGCTTGTTTTCTTTTGGAAATATTCCTATGTCATTGAAACAGGACTCATTACAATATATTGTGAAACTTGTGTGAAAAATGGATGAAAAATGTTGAACTTACAAGGAATTGAAATTGTACATGTTATATAGAGTGTAACAAATTCTATCCAGGTCCCTTCTCTGTTGGGCGAACTCTTTTCAGGCCACCCGATTATGTAATGATTCACAACTAGCTGGCGATTGAAATGGTCAGCTGTCCATGAAAAGCTCTGTTATACAATGGTTGATTGACAAATGTCACCCCCGGTAGAGGGGTCAATTATTTAGTATACGACAGTTTTTACATCTTGGTATTTTGAGATAATATCTCATTCGCTTGAGATGAAAATTCGATCCTATCCTTATTTCAGTTATCAAGTTTTGAACCTAAAATAGCTATACCGACCGTAGTGTATAACTAAATAATTTTCAAGACTAATATAAAATGACCTTTTCTAAAAAAACATTTCAACATTTATAATGAAGTGTAGTCGCTTATTTCAGTATTTCGTTGAAAATCGTTGTGAGCACACCAAAACAAAACGAATCATTTGAAGCGCATTGAATATTGCAATCTTCATTAAAGATACCATCAAAAAGTTATGCGTTAACGTCACCAAATAACTTAGCTATAAGAGAGTTAAACAATGGATCGCAGGGTGATGACCACTAGTTGACTTTTCACGGAAAATCAACTTTTTAAAAAAAGGCGTGAACCCCATCTTTGTGACCCATTTTAGGTCGAATTTCATCTGTAGGGAACTCTTCTATATGTATTAATATACTATACACAAAAATGTAGCTACTTTTAAATGAATTATAAAACATTATCAGAATCAAGGATAACATTTGTGAAAAATTAAACCCTGCATTTGTGTATAGAATACTGCATGGAAGAAAAATGTATGTTTGTCCTTTTAAAAAGAGTGCCGTGTAAATTTTCTCTGAATATCCCTTGTTTTATATGTATAAAGTGTTGGGTTTTAACATGCAATCTTGTGATTATTTCAAGCTTTGAAAAACTATCTGTGCATAGTACATATCCATTCTAAAGCAGGTGAAAATCAGCAATTCGTGGGAAAATCCACATATATGGTCAGCCTGGTTGGTCTAACATCTGTGTTATGAGGTTTGTGGATTGGTCTAACATCTGTGTTATGAGGTTTGTGGATTGGTCTAACATCTGTGTTATGAGGGTTAGCTTATGAGTAGACCGAGTTTCATTTGTCATTAAAGTTGCTTTTAATTATTTTGCTATATTTCTTTGCATAAATTACACAATACGAACAGAAAAAGCCAAATATTAAAAAGGACATATTTTAAAACATACTAAATGCGGTCTACCTTATCACTGAAGAGAGTTAATTAGGTAGTAAATTCAAACACTTTTTATTTCCGTAAGTAAATGACTGGAAAAGAATAGAAAGCAAGCTCAGCAGAAATTTCAAGCTCTTCTCCATTATGCAACACAATTGCATGGCATGCAAAAGTTATAGTATGACAAAAATGGAAAGAAACGCATTCCAATAAATGAGGAAGGGGAAATATAGAAATAGAGAAAGAGTAGTGGGGAGAACAGACGGAGAGTTAGAAGCGACAGGCAGAAGTGATGGACGATTGTACATCAGTTGACTCTAAAGTCTAAATCTACGGAACACTATAGATACACATTACAGTCATAGTCAAAAATTAGCAACAATTACTACCTCAAATATTATTAATTATTACAATAAATACAAATTAACCATTCACAATTTTGTGTACAGTCTATATCATACATGGAACAGAGTCAACAAGCAAGCATTATGTATTGGATTATATCATCTCATACATGGAATAGAGTCAACAAGCAAGCATTACGTATTGGATTATATCATCTCATACATGGAATAGAGTCAACAATCAAGTATTATGCATTGGAATATATCATCTCATACATGGAATAGAGTCAACAATCAAGTATTATGCATTGGAATATATCATCTCATACATGGAATAGAGTCAACAATCAAGTATTATGCATTGGAATATATCATCTCATACATGGAACCGAGTCAACAAACAAGCATTATGTATTGGATTATATCATCTCATACATGGAATAGAGTCAACAATCAAGCATTACGTATTGGATTATATCATCTCATACATGGAATAGAGTCAACAATCAAGTATTATGCATTGGAATATATCATCTCATACATGGAACCGAGTCAACAAACAAGCATTATGTATTGGATTATATCATCTCATACATGGAATAGAGTCAACAATCAAGCATTACGTATTGGATTATATCATCTCATACATGGAATAGAGTCAACAAGCTAGCATTATGCATTGGAATATATCATCTCGTACATGGAACAGATTCAACGAGCAACCATTATGTATTGGAATATATCATCTCATAAATAGAATATTGGTACAATGTTTGATAGTATTGTGTATTGGAATATATCATCTCATACATGGAATATTGGTACAATCTTTGATAATATTATGTATTGGAATATATCATCTCATACATGGAATATTGGTACGTGGTTTGATAGTATTATGTATTGGAATATATCATCTCATACGTGGAACATTGTTACAATGTTTGATAGTATTAAGTATTGAAATATATCATCTCATACATGGAATATTGTTACAATGTTTGATAATATTATGTATTGGAATATATCATCTCATACATGAAATATTGGTATGTGGTTTGATAGTATTATGTATTGGAATATATCATCTCATACATGGAACATAGTTACAATGTTTGATAGTATTATGTATTGAAATATATCATCTCTTACATGGAATATTGGTACGTGGTTTGATAGTATTATGTATTGGAATATATCGTCTCATACATGGAACATTGTTACAATGTTAGATAGTATTATGTATTGGAATATATCATCTCATACATGGAATATTGGTACAATGTTTGATAGTATTATGTATTGGAATATATCATCTCATACATGGAACATTGTTACAATGTTTGATAGTATTATGTATTGGAATATATCATCTCATACATGGAACATTGTTACAATGTTTGATAGTATTATGTATTGAAATATATCATCTCATACATGGAACATTGTTACAATGTTTGATAGTATTATGTATTGGAATATATCATCTCATACATGGAATATTGGTACAATGTTTGATAGTATTATGTATTGGAATATATCATCTCATACATGGAACATTGTTACAATGTTTGATAGTATTATGTATTGGAATATATCATCTCATACATGGAACATTGTTACAATGTTTGATAGTATTATGTATTGGAATATATCATCTCATACATGGAATATTGGTACAATGTTTGATAGTATTATGTATTGGAATATATCATCTCATACATGGAACATTGTTACAATGTTTGATAGTATTATGTATTGGAATATATCATCTCATACATGGAACATTGTTACAATGTTTGATAGTATTATGTATTGGAATATATCATCTCATACATGGAATATTGGTACGTGGTTTGATAGTATTATGTATTGGAATATATCGTCTCATACATGGAACATTGTTACAATGTTTGATAGTATTATGTATTGGAATATATCATCTCATACATGGAATATTGGTACAATGTTTGATAGTATTATGTATTGGAATATATCATCTCATACATGGAACATTGTTACAATGTTTGATAGTATTATGTATTGGAATATATCATCTCATACATGGAACATTGTTACAATGTTTGATAGTATTATGTATTGGAATATATCATCTCATACATGGAATATTGGTACAATGTTTGATAGTATTATGTATTGAAATATATCATCTCATACATGGAATATTGGTACAATGTTTGATAGTATTATGTATTGGAAAATATCATCTCATTCAAGGAACATTGTTACAATGTTTGATAGCAACAGCTGCACACACGTGGAAGTTGATCAGCTACTAAGAAAATTTAGAATTGAATGACACCCACGGTTCAGATAAATATTAGTCTAAGGGAAAGAGTTCAGTACCTTTATTATTCTTAATGATTATCGTTTATTTGTATTTATTCAGGAATCAATTTAATACCTAAAAAATTAATTCCCGTTTAATGACTGAATCAATTTTACATCGGAAGACGACAAAGTAACTAAGTAGTCTAGCAGCTAGGATCAAACATTTTCGAAACGTTCACCCCGAAAGCTAGAAAATTTCTGATGGTGACATGCATTTATATGTATCCTGTGGGGAATCCGTAGGATGGATGTGGATTTCTGTAGTGAAGCCGTTGTTTTCCACAGAGGGGTTTGTTCAGAGACTTGGTACCACAAAACGGTCATCTATGTTTTTTTCGATAGTGTATTGTCTCATATACCATCTAACGATAATAAATCAGTTTGTTTTCTGAAATACTAAACTTACACAAGGTGCAAGAAACTACATAAACCTCCTCCAGTTTGAATTTTCCCAGTATTCATGGTGATTGATAATACAATCTACAGTTGTTTTGTTCATTGTTACATTCATGCTTTGCTGTTATCATTGTTTTTGTTGTAAAAAAAAAAAAAAAAAAAAACAAAAAAAAAAAAAAAAAAAAAAAACAACAAACAAACAAACATACATTTTAAGTCCTAAAAATAGTCTACATCACTATGTCTTATCTGCCAGAAAGAAAGTGATGAGGATCTCAGAAAGGCATCAGAACCGGGTAAAAAGAAGTTTTCTGAAGGCCCTCAAAGTTGGAATGGAAGTAGATAACACCAAAGTGCATTAGAGAATTCAAAATATACTTGATGAACAGGAAGGGGACATTTCCTGGTGAACAACGCATTCAGTGTCATAAAAACTGTTATTCCTGATTCACAAGCATCACAAACCTCCAAGATGTAGCAGGTCCAAAGAAGGATGAGCCTGCAGCAACCTGGCAAGAACGGACATAAAGGTCTGAATTCTGCTGGAAGGACTTCTACATCTTTTGTGGACAAAAGTGACAAAACAAAGATGGAACTTTCATCAGGGTGCCCAAATTTGAGTTCTGAAAAATACTGGAAAGAAGGGTACAGGAAATAGCTGACCATGTTCTTCAATGCAGGATAGCTGACGTCTCAAAACTGATTGCCGTAGAGTCTCAATAAGACAAGACTTGCTATAGTCAATACATTTTGTAGGAGAAGATATACACTGTTGCATCATCAGAGAATATATATATGATAAAGCATTTGATGATTTTCTGGCCCTCCTTATGCCAACTTTGGAAAGTGAGAAAGCAATTCATATGAACCAAATGCTGTCCAAATATAAGGAGTGTGTGATATGACAAAGTATGCGAGCAAGGAGGATACGCGGTGTTTTACAAAGCAAAAGCTCAAAGGCAAAGCTTGAAAAACACTGTGGAGACAGCATACAGGTTTATCCTATAACTCTCACCAACACAGAAATTGTGGTCAGCAAGAATATTCATCTTCAAGATGTAATCAACGCTGCAGCAAGTCTAAAGGAAACCTTCAACACGTTCAGATTATGGAAGATGTTTCCCTTGATGTCATGGAGTAGGAATCATCCCCTATGTTGATTCTAATGTTATGTATATTGACATTATAATATGTGTCCATGAGATAAATCGTACGTTAGTGGTCATTTTGTAAACAACATATTTACTGCATTCTAGTTCAAGGTCAGTCTTGTTTACATATCATTTAACAATTAGATTGGAATTTTCCATATCTTGATGTGAGAAAAGTCAGGTACGCACATGAAATTTCCATTAGAGTTACTCATATATTAGAATATTCTGTTAGGTGACTTATCCTTATATTTATACAGGTTTTGTAAACAAGATTTCATTCCTATACTAAACTTCATATTATTAAGATCAGTCTATTATGGAATTTATTTTAGTAATCAGATGTAACAGTTGTGAAAATCAGAGCAAATTCAGAGTGAGGAACTATTTATTTGAAACATTCATTGGAATTACTAAAAGTACTCATTCTCATTTTGGATTAATACTTGACTTTGGGATTTATGTGAATTCATTCAAAGATATTCTGGATTATGTCATTCAGGCATAACATGGCATTAAAGACTACTGACACATCAGGACATTCAAGGCTACTGGAATTCATTCGAAACATTCTATATTTAGGACTTGTGATAAGGTCACTTAGGATTATTGGATTATTTGGATTTTAATTCACGTTACACTAAGTGTCTTTTGAATTTTCACTTTAATTGTCTATCAATAAATTGCTTGTTGATTTTACTTACATTGTTGGTTTCACTTTCTTTCTGGTACATTATTTTAAGACCTAGAGTTGTAACACTATTCCATGCAGCACTCATCCTTCGGTGAATTAAATCATGTGAAGAAATCCAGCATCAACCACTTCGACCCTTGGAGATATCAACAGAAAGCTGTGAGTGTCAAGTGAGTGATGAACTATACCACTCTACTGGATCCTGAGCACGCAACCGGCAAATTCCTTATACGTTGTTGAATGAATGCCAGAGAAGAACCCGGTATTTCAATGCTACATCTTTTTCCTGGGACAGGATCGAGCATACATACAGCCCTGATGCAAATGTTGAATGCCAAAGCATGTGGGGCTTAATGTCGCCCTGCATGAAATGATCCAGTCAAAAGAGGTTGTCACATTGGTCAACAACTTGGCCATGGCATAAGTTATGACGAAATGCAGCGCATTGAGACTTGTTTGGCAAATATTCAGATGTCCCCAGAAAGTGCAGGTGTGCCACAAAATATGATTTATGGTAGGATCAAACGTGGAGCTGGTGATAATTTCAAAAGAGGCAAAGAGCGAGTACAAGTTAAATACTATGACGTTGTGAACATGGTGCTATATAAAACCATACAGGGACATGCCGGGGCACCTGTGGCATTTGATCGATCGGAGCCTGTCCCCAAAAGTTCATTAAAGACAATGAAAAAAACAAGTTCTGATTCATGAAACATACGTATGTACCCTAACAAGTGTGGCAAAAACATTGCTCCACAACACCTGCTAGGGAGAGTGAAGATGGAATGGTTTCCTGAATGTACATCTCATCATAAAGATAAGAGAGCCATTGATCAAGCATTCATTGTGCTCAGAATGGTGCCCGTGAAGATGTTTTACTTATACATATAGCAGTATCCCAAACACAGTGTACCAGGATGGACTGTCTATCATTCAATCTTCAGCAACAAAGCTGTAATCAGCAAATCAAATATCGTGTACTGTCCAGTGGTGGCAGCATCAGTGGTGGATGTCAACACTGTTGACACAACAATTAAACAGTTTTAGATGACTTTTTATACGATGGGCCAAGATTGGACCCTTATCACCTACGACGAAGCAATTTACAGCAAAACACAGATCATTAGGTAGAAAAACTCTGAAGAGTTCAAGAGGAATGAACTGGAAACGGGTGGCATGCACACATTGATGAACTTCATGTGTGATATTGGACATGTGATGGAAGAAAGTGGTTTTTAAGACATGCTTGTTGAGGGTGACATCTATGGGTCATTTGATGTATCTCATGTGATGACAGGCAAAGCTTACAACTATGGGTGTTCGCACACACAAGATCATGAATGCGGCCATGCAGATGCTAAAGTGGATGACCCTCGGTGACTGGCTTGCAAACGAAGATGCGCCTCTAATTTAAGAGGAGCGAGCTGAGATTTCAGAGCATGCAACAAGATGTATTAAACTTCTTGTTGACGTTGCTAAAGTATATGATGGTAATGAAACAGACGCGCAAGATGAAATCGGAAAGTTCATCCAGGTTTTACCCCAAATACATGTTGTCATGGACAAGTTTGCGGAGCATGGGCGTCAGTGCTCTGAAACGTGACATCTATGTGAGAGACTTGTCTCAGTTGCTGTTAGACCACAATGCAGCAAAACGGGATGATACATGCAAAATAGAGCCAAGATCTGCAATATTAAGTAATAAATGTATATGTCTATTGCACTATATATTGCTTGGTCTATTTAAAATCATTTCATATGCATTCTGTGACAAAATGAATAAAAAATGTATTACATGATACGGAGTGTCACCATGTCCAGTGTTACCATTTTCTTGCTATAGTGACAATCTAAATAACTGAGATGAAGCAGACAGAAATTTCTGAAAACACTTGAACTCAGGTTATGCAAAAATATTTTTAATTTTAATGTGAGCATTTGTTTTTTGTTTTTTAATAATTTGTTTGGTAAAATTTTGAAACAATATTACATGACGATATTAAAATGTTTATTATGCTGATCTTAGACAAATGCTGAAAAGAATTAGATTTCAGTCAACTAAGACATCCTCTTGACGCTTGATTCCTGAAAGTAAATTGATGTATTGTCGTCCAGTAGTACAGGGGATTAGATTATCTTGAAATATCCCTTCTTCTTTTTTGTTTGTTTGTTTGTCATAGTCTTTTAACAAACCCCTCCGCAGAAAACAACTGCACCACTTCAGAAGTTCACATCCATCCTATCGTTGCCGACAAGGGTCATAAAACTGCATGGCACGATCAGAAATGTTCTAGCTTTCGAGGTGAACTAACTCAGAATTGAAGGCCATTTTAAGATATAGCAGCTAGACTAAACATAGAGATTAAACTCTACAAAATTAAGGACCCTTTCTGTGCTGTAAAACAACAAATCACAAATCATTTTTGATCTTTACTGTATGTTATCTAAACTTAGTTCAAGAATATTCAAATTTGTAACTCACCCTTTCTAGCTTTTATCATGTGATGTATGTATGCATGTGTGTGTGTGTGTATATATATATATATATATATATATATATATATATATATATATATATATATATTCCAATTATTCCATCCATAATCATGTAAAGTTCTGTATATTCAGCGTTTTCTTGTGTGTCTATTGCTGGTCTTGCGTGTCTCTGTTTTGTAGTTGCTTTTGAGAAAGACGCAATGAGAGTCGAAAGTGTTTAGGCTAGTTTTAGAATAATAGTTTTTCACGGTTCGATATCAGTTCATTACAACTATCTTAGTTAATCCCTGACACACACGATTCCTTGCTGTATCCAGTGCACTTGAAAAGACTGTTACTATAACTATATATATATATATATATATATATATATATATATATATATATATATATATATATATATATACACACACACAACAAGAGTGGTAATGATGTTAAAACCTGATAAATTAATGCTATACAAATTAGGCGGCTTTGATTTGAATCAGCTATATCAGACAATCCGACATTGATATCCTGTCTAATTTATATCTGATGTAAAAATCGAAATAGCTTTTCCTCTTGTTGCACGTATTGGGATATTGTAATTCATTGTAATCCAATACTGTGTTATTCATTGTTAAATGTAAACGAAGAAAGTAATGATGAATATCTATTGATAATTGGTATCGTGAAACATGATATAGCCATGTGTTTGCTGTATACATTCTTCTGATTCAAATACCCCCTCATTGTCAGTACCAGACATGCTCATCCATAGAACCCTTCTCAGATAATTACGAAAGTAACTTACAAACGTTAAAGGTATATTATTCTGAAGCCAAACGGTAATTTTCTTTTCACTTGTTAAACGTCCTTTCGCGCGGCTTGCCGCTTCCCTGCTCAAAGAAACTCGGTATTTCTCGTCTCACGCGGTGTTAAGGGACCAACCATTTAATTTTCTGAGGGGGTGGGATTAGGTATTTAAAAATAAAAAATGCCCGTCCTTCGAATAGCTGAAAAAAATATTCTTGTTCTGATTTATAGAAAAAGAAACCTATTATATCTATTATGTTTGTTGAAAAAAAAATTATTTTGAGGTAAATTTTTAAAAAATGTACCCCGTCTCAAAAGATAAAATCCTGGCCCCCCTCCCCCCCAATCGAATTGGTCGGTCTCTAAGATGTATATTATACGTCTACTTCTCATTTTAGGTCGAGGCTTTGACATTACAGGCTTTACGGGTTTTAGATGTGTTTAGTGAATTGTAATCTTATCTTTTCAACTCTGATAACATGCACACATTGTGAATCGCTGTCATATGCAATTAATATGCGGGGAAGACTTAAACATTTTGAACAATCGCGACGTATATTTTAATGTCTTCCTATCACATATATCTGTGTAGTGTACAAAAACTGACAAACGTAAATCATGAAGAATCCCACTGGAATAGTATTTTTATTACAACATGATGACACGTTTACTCATGACGTAACTGCCGTCACCAAGTGACAGATTTTCGCGATATTGATATCAACGCCAGTAAGGAGATTTCGTCTGTTATTGGAATCAGCTTTGTAACTAATGGACTTTTTTTTATTTTTTTTTTTAGTATTTTTTGTTTTTTGTTGTTGTTGCTTTTCTCTGGATGACTCTTAACAGTATGGGAACTATGAGGCAGTAGCGAAATTAAGAGGAAATAGTCTACTTCACAACCGGACGACCATTTGATCTTGGTCTTGTAGAGCACTGGATGCTCATTAATTCCACATGTAAAGAATACCATATATGAACGATGTATTGTCTTGCTTCATAATGTCTACACCTCGTGGTTTCCTTCGATTTTCTGATCTTCTAGCGGATCATGGATATCAAATCGGGATCGAGATAGGTCAGGGAACATACGGTAAGGTTCGAACTGTGGAAAGGAAGTCTGATGGGAAAACTTTGGCAGTGAAAATTTTTGAGCGTGATAAAATCGACAAAAAGTACCGAGAAAAATATCTTCCCCGAGAGGTGCTGATAGCACCGTGCATGCGCCACAAAAATATTATCAGAACATACGAAGTGATTGAAAGCAATGAATTTATTCTGCAGATTATGCAATATGCGGAGGAGGGAGATTTACTATTGTACATTAAGACGGTTGGCGATATACCAGAGGATAAAGCAAAGAAAATGTTTAGAGGTCTAGCAGAAGGTCTAAAATATTTGCATGACAAAAATATCGCTCATCGGGATTTGAAGTGTGAAAACATTTTGATTCTGAAAGATGAAATTTTAGCATTGAGTGATTTTGGATTCGCTCGCTCTTTCGAAGCTGGGTCTGAAATGCTAAGCACGACATACTGCGGAAGTTACGCATATGCATCGCCAGAAGTATTGCAAGCAACTCAATATGATGCCAAGCTTAATGATGTGTGGAGTCTAGGCGTCATCTTGTACACTATAGTATGTGGACGGATGCCTTTTGACGACAGAAGCATCAAAGAAATGGTCCAAAAGCAGTTACGAAGGGAGCTAACCTTTCCACTCCGTCTGCAAAATGCGATCAGCGACTCGTATATGAGCCTAGTCAGAGCAATGCTAGAACCCAACGTGAACAAAAGATACACAGTTGACCAGGTTCTGTGTAGCAGCTGGTTGAAGGAAATACCCTCCAACAGATAAATAGATCGAAGCCCATAAGAAGCAGATCGATTCCTCATGCAGTTTTCCTATGGGTGATGTAGAAACACTGTATTAAACTTGCGTTAAAGTCAAGAATCTCCAATTAGTGTGACATCATCAAAACGTCCTTTACTTTTCTATTTTAAGTCATTAGCATGAGTTACATTATCATCAGCACCTATTTGAACTTGAGCATGTACTTCATCTTCAAACAAAGGATCTTCAAATGAGTCACTCAAAAGCTTCACACCCTCGGTTATTTAAGTAGCGAAGAAATGGATAAAGCTTAGCTGGAGAAAAGGACTGGGATTTTATTGAGGACAACAATGCGATAATTCCATTTTTACAGAACTGGAAGAATGCAAACAGGAATAAATATAGCTATGGCAAATGGAACATACAAAGAGATAAGTGCTACAAATTTAACAGACAATTAGTTGTAAAAGATAGATGAGAAACAAATCAAGAAACATATGAAATTTTTTTTAAGTGCTAGAACTGCTAAATTTCCAAGTAAATTTTTATGTCATAATTTATTCTGTAGCATAATTGATCAGATTGCTTCCGATCGATAATTTAGAGCTTACAAAAAGAACCAAAAGATGCTTAGACGACTTGAAATGGAATTAGATACTTAACTGAATTTTGTCACACTTTAACCACACTTGTTACATTAGTTGTTATTACAGTAGTCACTTGTCTATTATACAACAAAGCTGATGGTGGTGAGAGACTGACTACGCAATACTATTCAAAATTTAATCAATGAAGAAGTTAGCCACCTTGAACGATTTAACATTTTTCATACGATTTGCTGTTTCATCTTCAGAATGACCATCATTGGTAAACTACTGAAGATTTGCACCTTATAACCATATAGGCTTACTGGACATGAAAATAAAATTTATACACGCAACTGACATTGGCCCCTGCTTCATCTGTACCACCCCCATGTACATACTTACTCAGCTAGAAAAGACAAATGCATATTTCCAGCTGATATTTCCCCCCTTGGGTGATGTCTTTACTCTTATATACCTGCCAGAGAGGCTAACATTTGGAGTCGGGGTAGGGGTCGACACAGAGAAGCGGGTATTAAGTGTTTTAGAAACATATCATTATTTGCAGTGTCTTTGTTTTTCGCAGAAAAATAAAAAAACAAAACAAAAACAAAACATTGTATTGAATATTACTGTGCCTTGACGCTCTCTAATGCATTTCAATATTGAATTATATATATATATATATATATATATATATATATATATATATATATATATATATATATATATATATATATATATATATATATATATATATAATTCAAAACAATTAATTTCTATTCAACATTTCGCATTTAACAAAAGATTTATTTCTATTCAATACTTTAGATTTATATTCAGAACATTTTGTTATTGATATGCAAACATTTTATTGATAATCAATATATTGTATTCATATATATTTTTATTTTAAACGTATACACATTGTGGATGTTCAATAAACGTGTTCATATTCAGTGCCAATTTATATTCAATTATTTTCATGTATATGCAATTCGGTTTCTATATAAATTCAGTTAATCACAAGTTTATTCATCTTAAATAGGTGCATTATGGGTAATAGAATGCCACGAATAGCCCGTTTCCCTAACTGATGTGGATCTAACTACTTTAATAGAGTGGACCATTCTGAGATTACCCAGACTGCACTTAGGTTCCGCTCTGGAGTATCGTACTTTGCATAGGGTTTGATTTTTAATGAAAAAGAATTTTCCAGGTTTTCCTCACTGGTTATTCTGGTTATTTAAAAGATCTTGGATATCTTAGGAATTGTTAAAATAACTTTTAGTTTCCTTTATTTTGGGGTATGACTGATGGGTGTAATTTGGGTTATAAAGTAAACAGCCTGTTTTGCTTTTTATATATTTTATAATTCATTTATTGCACTTTCAGAAGCTGAGAGTCTAGTATTCCATTCAGCACATTGCACTTGAATCTCTGAGCTAAACATCGATGCTAAATTTATTTCGCTATGAGATGTATAGCTTGAATTATTAGTGTGGAGTCAAAAATAAATAGGTCGCAGGATAAATGGGAGAAATGTCCTCCCTTGTATTATTATTATTATTATTATTATTATTATTATTATTATTATTATTTTATATATATATATATATATATATATATATATATATATATATATATATATATATATATATAATTTATCTGAAAACTTTTATTATTAATGACTATCGTATGTACAATAAAATGCATGTTACACTTAAAGTCATTTCCCTACTGAATAATGCAAATGTTGATCTGTAACGATG
Organism: Margaritifera margaritifera; assembly: GCA_029931535.1. NCBI lineage: Eukaryota > Metazoa > Mollusca > Bivalvia > Unionida > Margaritiferidae > Margaritifera > Margaritifera margaritifera. The sequence goes on from JAQPZY010001609.1 coordinate 5,327,580, forward strand.
TATGTGCATTTCACTCAGTTTCTAGATTTCTACCCTACCATCCAATTCTGTGTATATTATAATGTTTATTATGTACTTGCCAATGCCACTTGGCTTTATGCATTGAACATATATAAATCCAATCGACACATTTTTAGGATTTATTATAATGTTTTAGATTCGACTCAAACATATTTATGCAGACTGAGCATTTTTGATACAGATATTTGTGGAACACTTCACACATCAGTATGACGCAATGGTCCTCTTGGATGACTTGAGCGGGAACCTATACAACGACGCTATGTATCGTTTACATCTGTTAACCCAGAGAAATATTCGTTTGCGTTACCCCATCACTGAAAAAAATAAAGAGTTTTAAAACCTCGCAATAAAATATATACGTCAAATTTTAAGATATAATTTCTTTACTTTATAATGGAAGCATCGATGGATCTGCGTTGGAACAAGATCGTTATACTGAACGCACCGCCATAAAACAACAAATACAAATCCTCCATATCCGAAACTGCTACTATAATTATGTAATTTGTTATGATGAACATGGAAGTGGGCCACATGTTTCGAAATTATTCCAGAAAATTAAAATCTTAGTAAATCTGCTCCATTTTAACGGAATGAATGTCAAATTGTGACCAATTTTACAGCAAAAGCCCAAGGTATGCATTATTACGGAAAGTAAAAATCAACCGATGACTCTTGTAGATGGATTGTTATCTTCATATAAATAACATTTTTTAAAAATCGATCACATACCATTTCCTTTGTTTCCATTTCCGCCATTTCTTTGGTCGCCTGTGCGTTGGAAAATCGCCATCGGTGCGTTGGCATCGTTGTCGGTGCATTGACCAGTGTGATGCATGAGGATGCCCATAAAATGTATATGCGAATTACTCAAGCATTACCACAGGAACGAAACTGTCGAGGAAAAACGCCGGTATCTCGAGCCTATTATAATAACCTTGATGCAATAGTGAAAGATTCATGGGATGTGGTGAAAAAGTCTTTCCTTTTATTATATTGTGACACTGCAAATAATCCATGTTTCATCGCAGAATCTGCTCCATTCGACGATCTGAAACGTGTACCCCATCAGCTAGACCATTGAGGAATTTCATTTAATAATTCTGGAGAAAGGAACATGTCTTGATAAAAGTGACAAGGACATTACCGATAAGTTCATCGATGGTCTGTCATCACAACTGGTATTCTTCGTTAGGGCTGGGAGAATAACAATCTTTCGTGATGCCCTTCATTCCACAACAGAAGAAGCCCATGGATACAGACAACATCAAGGCAGTGACGCCCAAGTTTGCGCAGTTATGCTACACAAATATTCCAAAAACTGCTTGATGAAATAACAAAAAGACTCTATGAACTTAAAACCCCAAACCGACCACAGACCATCTGGGAGATCTGGATCTCGCAACACTAACATGCGTACATGCGACAAGTAGTGTAATGGACGTTATAGTGTGAAGTCGCTTTGCAACTGGAATAGACAAGCAGCACACTTTCCAGATACGTATTGTCAACTTTGCAGTTAGTTTGCACACAGAGCGACAGCAGCGCCTCACATTTAACGGACAGATGCATATATCTGCTAACAGCGAGAAGCCCTTTATTTGCCAGCTGTGTGAACTTCATGGTCATACAGCACAAGAATGTCCACACTTACAGCTGTGTAAACTTCATGGTCATGCAGCACAAGAATGTCCACACTTACAGCTGTGTAAACTTCATGGTCATACAGCACAAGAATGTCCACACTTACAGCTGTGTAAACTTCATGGTCATACAGCACAAGAATTTCCACACTTAAACGAAGAAGGCCTGCGATTGGAACGCACAGCATATCAGGCCACGTGAGTTCTGCTTCTTTCTCTGGTGAAACAAGTGTAAAAATGATAACGGACAAACCTGTGCGCAGAATTGCGGTTGTATGTCTTTGAATGTTTCAGAAGGCACATTTACAGTAAAATAAAATAAAAAATTGGGATTCAAGCAGTAGCATCAATATAATTTCAAACCAGTTTTTATGATTCTCTCCTTCGTTATTCTTAATCAGATTTTAACCCATGGGAAACCAATGTCCTTTTGACAGTTTCATTACACCCATTGATTTTAGTGTTGTTTATGCACACAAAAATATAATACGGATTTTTTTCCCCAGCCATATGTTTATTTAGTGTAACTATATCAAATAGAATGTATGTACAGTTTCATGCAAAACAATAATATACTAAATATACTTAGACTGTCCTGTGGGCTACTATATATTGTTTTATGTTAATCACACGTAAAATATTATCATGTATAAAGTCTATTTCAGAAACTCAGTCAGAGTTCACAGATTCTACTAAATCTCAATGGGCTCATCCACATGGTGACCCAGAACCATAGTTTGATACATTTAAACAATATTTCTCTGATTGTATCTCATCACACCTTGCTTCGATGTTGATATGATCATAGACCTGTCTTTGTCACTGATGAGAATCCTGAACACGAAGTGGAACATCAAATTTGATCTAATCAATATTACACACGAAGAAAGACTGTCTAGTTAAATATTTTTGTTGACTTTAGATATTTAACTGTTCCAGCAGAAGTTTTAGGTGTACACTACAAGATTTAGCGCATTCCTAACTTCCTGACCGCCATTGATCTCTTAGTCATTATTAATTTTTTTAAAAGGAATAAAGTGGCTCCCTTCTCGTTTTGCTAAACATTGGGATGTCTTGTGACTAAGATACAGTAACAGCGATTAGGACGACATCGTGACGCTCTTCGCCATATGGTGGGGAAAAAATGCCAATCAGTCAGAAATAAAAAGTGCTTGTTTAACGAGGATTTCTACCCATGCCGATAGGACTGTTGTTAAAACTGGCTGCTCCTTTGTTGGAATTTATTGCTGTACCTCTTTTAGGAGTTATGATGAGATGAAGATCCAAAAGACATCTTTCTAGAAAGACATCACACTTGTACCACTGGATCTTATGGACGGACGCAAATTAACTTTAGTTCCTTACAAACAGTGGATGGAATTCCACCATTGGTACGAACAACGGATACCTCACTTACCTCCTAATACTGATCTCACCGAGATGTCATACTTACAGCAAGAATGACAATCGCGGATGGATCGAACAGATGTGTCAGAAACAGAAAAATTGCAAAGGTATGGACAACTAATGCAACGTCCTCAATTGTTTCATCAGAAAGCTTTAGACAAGACCACTCTAAGAGAAAAACAAAAAGTAGCAGGTCTAAAGATGATGACAGAGACGGCCAGGGGGATGGAAGTTAAAGAGAAAGAAGAAGAAGAAGATGGGGAGAAGGAGTTTCAGAGCCAAGTTGACACCTACATCAAGTATTAGTTGAATAAAAAACAGTTGATGTCCACACCCACGCCAGTAGAAAAGAAAGAGAAAGAAGTGAAGAAAGAAGTCAAGCAAGAATCGATTACCCCTGTTCAAGCATCCTTTACTCCTATTGCTCATCGGACACGTAAAGCGTTAAAATCCAAAAAAGATACCACACGAAGAAAAGAGCATAGGAAGTTAGTTGACTTATTGTGCATCAACATTGAGACACTTTTAGCCAGACCACCTCTGTTATGTATGATGTTTATATAATATTATAAATATTTTAGGAAATTATAAATGTTTCTTGACTTTAATATTTGCTCAAACCTTAATGTATTATTATAAGGTTTACATGTTTAGATATTGTCCTTGAATTAGGTTGTTTACTTAGTATTTTAGTTCAAAAACGGTTTTGGTAAATAAGTTGTTTATTTAATTTGAGGTCAGGGTTGATTTTGTTTACAGATAAAACTAGAATTTCCTTTAGAGTTGTGTGTTAAACGTCACATACACCATATAATTTTCTAGAACATTCTGTCATGTGACCTATATTTATATATACCATGTTTAGTGGACAGTTTTTAGTTTCGACCTTACCATCAGTCTTTAAAGAGTGATTACAGTTGTGAAAAATCATCTCAAATTCAGAGAGAGGAATTATTTAAAATATTCATTGGATTATTAAAGTACTCATAGACTTTTGGATTTTGGATTTTGAATTGATGATTTTGGGATTTGTGTGAACTTATTCAAAGATATTCTGGAGTACTTCATTTTGGCACATCAGCACATTAAAGACTACTGGCACATCAGGACATTAAAAATATTGGCACATCAGCACATTAAATGATACAGTACATTCTATATTGTAGGACTTGTGATTAATACATTCTGGATTATTTTTGGAATTTAATTCACAATATTGTAAGTGCCTTTTGATTTTCATTATAATTATCTAGAAATAAATTACTTGTTGATTTTTACTTGATTTGTTGGTTTCACTTTCTTTCTGTTATATTTTTCTTAGACGATAGAGTCTTAACACCTCAAACAATTCTTCAAGGGCTAAAGAAAATCAAATTATCTTGGATTTTCATTTTGGATCCGAAAACCCGTTTTGATCACAACATAATAAACTACAAATTTGATCCATTACCTCACCGTCTAAAAAACTACTCGATAATCTCGCGTGAACATAATTAAGAACACTTCAAAATGTAAAGGGTCACTCTTACCCAATATTGGATGACATTTTTGGAAACATTAAGTACAATCTGCATGCTAAAAAAGCGATTAGTGAGGTAAATTGCAACTAGTTACAAAGATTACACTCAAAATATGTGACTAACACGTAATTGGCACAATAGGGACAGCCCGACCTAGATAACTTGACAGAATTTGACAAAAGTATAACTGGCGTTTCAATTTGTGATTCTGCTGCCGCTTTGTGTTTTCGGACATGTCTTTTTCTAATTTAACCTCTAACGGACATAATCGAACGGCCGAACACGACGTTAATTCAGACACAATCAGTCTTGCCGACATCATCATTCATACATCATCACAGTCTGCCGCCAGGCGTAAGAGAGAGAACATCATGGGAGCCCGAGCCGTTGTAGACGAAGAGGGGAGCGGACTGCCTGCCGTCACAACGGATTTAACTGGTGTAGTGTAGTCGACCTACTCCCCTATCAGCCCGAGAGTAGAAGCAGCAAAGGCAAGTATGCAAAAAAGATGACTGGACTTCAGCCACAATAGCTACCGGGGACTAGCACTTCGAAGAGGATACAACGGTTATAGGACTGAAGTACAAGCAGCAAGCCTGGCGATGAAAACCTGACGGATGGAAATGAAAACCACCTGCAAGCCCCCCCCCCCTTTCCTTCCCTCCCCCCCCCCCCAAAAAAAAAACAAAAAAAAACAAAAAACAAACAGAAGAGATCACAAGATCACCAGTGACTGGCTGCTCCGCAACGGCTGACTATATGGGGATTTTCAATTTGGCTTCGAAAACCCCTTTCCATTACAACTCTGTGCAATTATAAATTGTACCTTTTCGACCCAAAGTCTAAACCAATACTATAATTTCAGCATGAACTTGCAAGAAATAAGTAAGATCACTAAATTATTGAAGGGTAACTCATAAACCGTATTGATTTAAACTTTTGGACATATCAAGTACACTCTGTACATTAAATTCTCAATTTAAACGAAATAAGTGAATTGTAACTAGACAGAATTATTACAATTAAAATATGTGGCCAACACATAATTGGCGTTTCAATTCATGATTCCGGTGCCGCTTGGTGCTGCTCGACATGCTCTTGTCTCACTTGACCTCGAACAGACGAAAATGAATTTAATAGTACGCTGTGCGTACATTTAACTAGTCGTACATGTCCGAATGGCCGAACACGACGATAATTCAATCTCAATCAAAATCATTCTCGCCATTCATCGCCGATCCTGTGCAGAGTCACGAAGAAAGAAGAATGACCAAAGAGTACTGCAGAGATTGAAAATTGAGAAAGGCTATATCTTGAATGGGCAGAGTGGAGTACATCCTAGGTGGGGTGCAATAAATGGAGTGTTATCCCAACAAACGCCAGCTGAAGAGGGAGTTGGTCGTCTTCACGTTGGCAGAACAACTGGTAATAGAAGTGATGAAGGAAGAAACAAAGCAAATCAAGAGAGCATGGGCGGAGGAGAAGAGGGCAAGGGAGCAAGAGAGGAGAGAGAAGGAATTCCAACGCCTCAACGAAAAGTGCAAAAAGGTTCCAGAGAGGTGGAGGTAACGGGAGGAAGAAACAAGAAGAGAGCAGCAGTATTAGCAACTGCAGCAACTACAGCCAGAACCACTCCAGAAGTGGCGGATTGGGAGACGGAGGCAAATGAGCCTAATTGTAGGTTCACTGTCTTCATCAATCCTTGCGGTGAAGATGGATGAAAAAGACGATTTGCTGCACGTGGAGCCCGACCCGGGAGGTACGGCCACTAATGGAGAGTGGTCAGTAAACAAACAAACAAACAAACAAACGAACAAATGGCTCTTTTTAGGGCCACCCAGTTCTCTTAGAAAATAGATACTAGTCAAATGATTGCCTATCTATTTGTTTTATGCTTATGTATGTCTTTGTCTTCCACAAAAACTAAAACTTAAACCCTTACCCTAGTGTGATATTTGCGTGTATGTAAGTATAGTATGTGATTTCCTACCCCTTATTTTACATCATACTCTTTTTGCTGGTAAGTGTGGGGTATTGGTCACTCAAACAGCATGTTGGATAGTAAATGTGGGATGCTGGATAGTACATGATTGTACAGTATGAGAGTTGGATAGTACGTGTATGTGTTCGATATAGTAGATCACTAGGTATTTGTCACTACAACGGCGTGTTGGATAGTATGTGTGGGGTGTTGGATAGTAGATAATTAGGTATTGGTCACCACAACGGCGTGTTGTACAGTAAGTGTGTGGTGTTGGATAGTAAGTGTGGAATGTTGGATAGCAGATAACTGGGTGCTGGATAGTCGATAACTAGATTTTGGTCACTCCCAACAGCGTGTCGGATAGTAAATGTAGTTTTAATAATACATTTCCCCTTGTACACATACCGATCTATCATGTTACCATACAAAACCATTTATAGCGACAAGGGGAAATATCGTGTTCATGTTAACATTATGTTTTCCGTTGTCGCCATAGTGCCATACTAATGTTAATATCCCCTTGTCGCGAGAGTGACATACTAATGTTAAATTCCCCTTGTCGCCAGAGTGACATTTTTGTCTCCAACTCACACAAAACGAAAACAATTGCTAGTGACAGGGGGAAATGTCTTATTCAATTGAACATTAACTTTCCACTTGTCGCCAGAGTGATATACTTTCAAAATGACGACCTTAATGTAAATTACCATTGTCGCCAGAGTTAGATTTTTGTCGCTAGAGAGATACATATTACTACTAGTGCAGCAGCTGCGGCTGTCTTTGTCGAATGCGAAATTGGCAAATCTATGAAACCCTCGCAACGCACCGGTTCTATGGTCCAAGGGTTCATTTGTTTGAAGGTTCAATTGTCTGAAAATAAGGTTTACTGGTCCGAAGATTTATTGGTCAAATGGAAAAGATCCAATCATCCAAAGTCCTATTGGTCTGAAGGTTCATTAGTCTGAAAGAAAGGTTTATTTGTGCGAATGGTTAATTGGTCCGAAAATAATTTTTACAAATATAGATTGTTTTAATTTAAAGCAAAAGTACATCCAAAGGCAAAAAAAGCCTGAAATACCCCATAAATGATCTTGAAAGGACTATGTTAACCCGAGTTTAAAACCATTTCTAATGGTTTGTAAAGTACTGGTACAACCAATATACTCTGCTCTCCACCACCTCCTTCTAAGAATGGAGATGGTTTTAATACTTCTTTCCCTGCAAAGACCAGGAGAGTACAAGTATATATACACCTCCATGCGTTAAATGTTATTTCTTGTATGAAAACCACTATATGCTACATATTTTATTTGTGTGTGTGTGTGTGGGGGGGGGGGGGTGATAAACCATCGCATTAATCCATCTATGTCAGACAATAAATTAAATTCTTTATTCAGGTAATTCAAGCCTCTGTCCCATCCTACCATAGTATATACAAAAACTGCTGGCACCATGGCGGAGTTAAAACCATGCAATATAAATTACATTAAAGTGTTATTCAAGATCTGATCGATTCTTTGAAAAATGTGTTGAACCAGTTTCGAACTCAGTGAATAGCATGTGGACTATTGCTAGACATAATTTGATAGAATTTCTCTTTACTTACCTGATTATACCAGCAACATTGTAAATAGTTCTCTCTCACATCAGAATATATTGAAGAAATCATCAAAGCGTGAAAATCATCTTTAATCAACAAAACCCTATTCTCAAAATAATCTTCACGATGTTAAAACTAAATGGTCTAAGAAAAATGTAACAGAAAGAAAGTGAAACCAACAAATCAGGTAAAAATCAACAAGCAATTTATTTCTAGACAATAAAAGTGAAAAATTCAAAAGACACTTAGAGTAACGTGAATTAAGATCCAAATAATCCAATAATCCCAAGTGTCCTAATCACAAATCCTAAATATAGAATGTTCAGAGTGAATGATTGTATCATTGAATGTGCTGATGTGCCAATAGTCTTAATGTCCTGATGTGCCAGTAGTCTTTAATGCGATTATGTGTCAAAATGAAGTACTCCAGAATATCTTTGAAAAAGTTCACATAAATCCTAAAATCATCAGTTAAAAAATCCAAAATCCAAAAGTCTATGAGCACTTTTATAATAATTCAATGAATATTTTTTTAAATAATTATTCTCTCTGAACTTGGAATGATTTTTCACAACTGTAATGGCTCTTCAAAGACTGATGTTAAGGTCGAAAACAGAAAAACTGTCCACTAAACATGGTATATATAAAGATAGGCCACATGACATAATGTTCTAGAATACTATATGGTGTATGTGATTTTTGACACATAACTCTAAAGGAAATTCTTGTTTTATCTGTAAACAAAATCAACCTTGACCTCAAATTGAATCATCTTGTTTACCAAAACCGTCCTTGAACTCAAATACTAAGTAAACAACCTAATTCAAGGACAATAGCTAACATGTCAACATATACTTAACATTAAGGTTTAAGCAAATATTAAAGCCAAGAAACGTTTCTAATTTCCTAAAATATTTATAATATTATATAAACATCATACATAGCAACAATAAGTAATATCTCGTGGTATATCAAAATGTCTTCCAATCTCAATCTTCAGACCGAGACTGGAACACCGAAATCTAGCCACAACTGTAAGAAAGTAATGAGCCAAATTTAGCAGTCGATATTTTTGCAACATTTAATATTGACTTCTACTGACGATATTTATGACACTTCTATCAGTCGACATTTTTCAACATTTAACATTGACTGATATTGACTATATATTGACACTTCTAGTTTATTCTGCTAGATTTCCATACCATGATTGCAGCCCTTCAGTCTTTGGGAAGATTGTTCTTAAAAAAGGTTCATATCACCAACATCTTGACATATCCACACATACCCAAAACCATAATCAACACAATGTTTTCGACTTTAGTAGCCCATTTTATTTTGCCACAGTCATGTAGTTCGTATGGTTCTCCATTTGCAGACGTTTAGGCTAGTATTTAGTACATTGTAAACAGTTAGTAATGAATCGAGGTAATCTTCCACAGTCACCCACTAGTACTGAGTCACTAAAAGATTTAGAACCATTCAAGAAGCGTTTACAGAATCTCACATGTACCTTTTCATATCCATTATTTTCAGAGTCATAACAAAGAATTGGTTTTATCATTAACATCAAACATTTTAAAAATTTGACATTGATTGAAATATCAAATTTAGTTTGATAACTTATTACTGACATTACAAGAAGGACTTTGTTCTTACTGTTCTCTTTTAAAGCGTTTCAAACTCTTTCAACCCCACCTGTCAACAAGTCATTTAGGTTAGCAACAAATTTTTTTAAAAAAAAACAATTAATTTAAATAGCAAAAGTGTTACTAAGAAATAAATGCAACAAGAGTAGGCAAACCAGAGCACAGAAGAAACTGAGTTGGCTTATTATATATGTTACGACTAGGGGTAATGTAACAAAAGAAATAATTACTAAAACAAGCTTTCAAGATTTAAAAACAAATTTAATTTCTTAAAATATTAAATTTTTCCAACAAACAAAGTGAAAGAATTAAAATTAACTTACAGTTTAGAAATTCCTAAATAATCCTAAATTGTTCTATTGTTCACTGATCCGGAAGTTATTCAAAATATTCCGAATGAAGAATGTTCTGAATGAAAACACCACTGTGCTGATGTACTAACAAGAATCAGTTATATCAAATATTAATAATTCCAAATAAATCCTTGTGAATGTAGAATATTACACAAGTTCTAAAAATGTGTCCAATAATTCCAAAGGAGCTGAATAATTCTTAAATCTTTAAATGTCAGTATTTAATCCCAAAAGTGTAGACTGGAACTTTTTCTGAAGTAGCAGTACTAAATTCAAAATGTAGTGTATAATAATATCTCTGAAGCATAATATCACATACAAAGAACCAATTTCGTTAAAGACCTCTCAAGCTGACGAAACTAAGTAGAATGACGAACGCTGTGATATCATCTTATTTTATAGTTTCAGTACTGCGTCATTGAAACAAACCAAATTCTTATTCCGTCTCAAATCAACACCTTAATATTACGATCTTACTATCTAACTTCTGGTGAACAAAATGAATCATTCCTGAATTGCGAAATCCAGGTCAGGTCAAGTGCAAAACTCACGCGCTAAATCACGTGACATGACTGATGCTTCAAAGGATAATATTGATTTTCCAAAGACCAATGTACTTGGTCACTTTGAAATTACCGTATATGTGTACTCTGCAAAACAACACCTATTAGACTATTATACAGAGGTCATAAACTAAAAAAACTATACCATTATTTAAAAGAAATTATACTTAATTCCGTAACATATATCACATAATTTGTGCAAAGTATACATTTTTACTCAGGTTCTGAATATCTTAAATGAAACATATAGATTATTGTTTCATTTCCAGTAATACCATTTTGTTAAATACTTGATATTACTACCAGATTTATACTACATTTTTTATTGTGGTAAATATAAAAACTTTTAATAATAATAATAATAATATTAATAATAATAATAATAATTATTATTACTATTATTATTATAAAATAATGAACTTCCTCATTATTCACAGAATACAGAAAAGTAAATGTTTGATTTTATTTCCTGCATTGTAAATTTCCATACAATATCAATTATTACATAATGAATATTTTTTTTTTATCCCAAAAGAGATTATTTATAAAAATTTCATTCTTTTGAATATCTTTTTTTGCTTCTTATTATCATACATATTATACCTGTCCCTGTTGTTATTGCTGCCGGAAGAAGAATCAAAACTGGCAGTTCTTTTTATATTAAATAAAACTTTAAAATGTATATATTCTGGATTGAATTGTTGTTTTCTTTGAGTGATGGAGGGAGGGAGACCCATCCCATTCTGCCTGCATTATATAAAGGATTATGCTACACAGATTTGAGTTTGAAGAAAAAAAAATCACACAAGATGAAATGCAGTTTTTGACGACTTTGACCATCAGTATCGAGATAGTAACTGCGGTTATTTCCCTTGTTTACGTGGCAACCTCGTGCAGGCCCCATATTTTAGCTCAATGCACAGTCACAATTTTGCTCGTTGATTTGGGAAATTTCATTGCAAGTAATACTAATACATATGTAGCAACTGATAATACAACCCTGGAGATAACTGTAGCGAACGAAGGTCATGGAGTTAAAATCCAGATTGTGTTGTATTTTGCCGCTTTACAGACTTCAAACTAGTTAGCATTCCATACTGAATAAAGTATATTGTTGCTGCGCAGTTTTGTCCATACGATTTAATACGTCTAATGATACGACCTTATAATCATGATGCGCCTGCCTAATTGCAGTTATCGGTGCAATCTTATTGTCTGGTATCGACAATAGGGTGACGTTATTAGCAAATTATATGCGAACTTGTTATTGCATTCCCTTTTTTCTAACAGGCAGCAGATTTTTGCAATTTTTAGTACATTTACTCAAAGATGGGTATTTTTCCATTTCTCTGAAGAGAAAAATGCGGCGTTATAGACTAAATACGTATATTATATTGTCGTCATAAACGGCCGTTGATGATACGTGACCGACCATTTAATTGGGGGCGGAGGAACTTGTGATATTCTTCAGCCAGGTTATTTTTTTTTTTTTTTTTGTTCTTCTTCTTATAGCTTAACTAATATAATGGATTTAATAATTGGTACTTTTTAATAAATCAGAGCAAATATATTTATTTCAAGCTATTTAAGGGCCCGAAATTCAGACCCAGCCCTACACCCAAAAATGAAATGGTCGGTCCCTTAGTAACATTTTGTACCTACCATTACCTAATAATTATAGGTTGCGCCAAAATATTAGCTAATTTTCCCACAAATTTGGATATCACATATCAAATTGTACAGTTGCCATCACGAGGTGAACTTTAACTTTTCAAAAAAATGCAAGTGATTCTTTTTCGAAAGTCCTAAGGAATTAAATGAGTTTGACATATAATGTCACAGCCCTTCCAGAATGGTTGGTAAAACTAAAATTTAGGATCACTTTAAAGGATGGTCATAAATAACACTTAGATATGTTTCTAAGACTGTGATCTTGGAATGCTCAGCTAAATTAAATGCTTACACTGTTTTGCCAAACAGGTAAATAGTCATATTTGTGTCCATGTATATGTTGCTCTAATCTATTTCAGTGGATGGTACAGTACCTGAGCCATACAAGAAGCAGGGGAAGATGCAGGATTTTTTCTTCTGAGGATTTGTTTTTAAAAGGTGGTTCATTGTAGTTCAAATGGATAACATTCTTGTATTTCACCTAAAAGTGTACTATTTTTTTAAAAAGGGAGGAGGCCGAACCATCTGACAACATTCACCCCACCGCCTATCTGGACTCGTGACTGAAGTGAAGATAGTAGGAAACAAAACATGAAGATTTTTCTTCATATTGGAGGAAAAGGCTGTGAGAGAGTCCTTAAACTTAAAGACTTTGCATTTGTGTGGATCAGCCTGGATTTCTGGAATCTTTCCCTAGTAATTTATTAGATATGATCCAAATGACACCCTCAAAGTCTCCTCTAGTTGCTTTACGTGCAACAATTTTGTAAGGAAAGCAGTATATTTCATTTTTAAAAAAGACCAAATGTAATAGCTAATGAAATATATTTTGTGTACGAAGATAAAAGTGAAAATGAACAGCATATCAGAGCATCATGGTATTCTATTGAGAAGTTTCATTTTAATAAACTTTTAAATGTTATAGAAACTACTAATACGTTGCATAACTGTTTAAAAGAATGTTTAACTTTTATAAATACTGATTCAAATAATTATGTATTTGTATTTATTCCCTCCAACGTGTTTCCTTTGATTTATTCATATATTTTAGGAGGTTCCCAGTGAAATGGCATGATTAATAGTGAGCAAAGCTTGCGTATTTGTAAATGAGTTCTTTACAAAGTGTGCATATTTAAAACAAAACAGTTTAAAGCTACAACCCCAGCAGTTGGAAAACGGTGGCACTGGAAGTGCATGTAGTTTCTGTCATTATCTTCCAGTGTTTTGCACATGCTCCATTACGGAAAGAAAGACAGAACTTATACAATTGCAACAATATCAGAATTCTCAACTATCACAAAGTACCTAAGTCCAAAGCATGCAAGATCCCTATTTTGATACAAAACAGAAGACTTGTCACACCTTGTTGTCCTTCATTACTCATGACCATAAATTTGGTTTCCATTTAATTCAAGTTGTTTAAAACTTTTGAAGGTGTTTACCAATAAAATAAAAAATACTAGAAAATCAGTTTGTATTCAATTTTGTCTTTTTGTAATTTATTTAGTTATTGTTTAATGGGGATTCATCAAAACAGACACATTTTTTTTAATTCCATGAAGGCCTGACCATAACAGTCTTCAAATGATGTTCAATACTGATCCTTTACAATGACACCCGTCACTTTCGCTAATAATATTCTGTTTCAGGCGTCTTTTGGAAAGGAGGCGGAAGCCCAAAACATTTTTCCAGGCGGTAAACTAAAGCATTTTTCCAGGTGGGAAGCTAAAGTGCAATTCCGGGCTTAACTAATTTAGATATTTCGCTTCAAATTCCACCCGACTTACGTCTCAGTTACGCTTGGTTTACGACTCAGATTATTTAGTCTTTATTAAATCTCGCGCCTGAAATTTGTTTAAAAATGGCACCTCAGGTATCCCCAAACTACGGGTGAAAGATTTCATACGGGCTGAGTGAACGGTGGCCATAATGGATATGAACTAAGTACCATTTTCATCTAGTAATAACTAGACATCATAAGAAGTCTTCCGGTGAAAACCAAATGTCAATATAACACTCTGTTCAGAAGAATTGATAACAAGATTTTCAAAAAATGGCTGCCATGGTGGCTATATTAGACGTCAGAACAGCACCAATTTTATTTAGGACCAAGTAGACATTATAAAAAGACTTTTAGTGAAATTGATATTACCACACATTCAGGAGTAGCAATAACAAGATTTTCAAGATGGCCACTAAGGTGGCCATATTGGATATCCAACGGAACCATTTTCACTTAGGACCAGCTAGACATCATATGTTGTCTTCTGGTGGAACCCCATGTCGATATGACTTTCTGTTCAGGTGGAGTACCAATAACAAGATTTTCAAGACAGCTGCTGTGGCAGCCATATTGGACATCAGCTTAGCATCCATTATCATTTAGGTCCAAGCAGACATCATAAGAAGTCTTTTAGTGAAACCCCCATGTTAATATGACTATCCATTCAGAAGGAGTAGTAATAGGTTAAAGCAAAATAATTTCCCAGATTTTCCTCACTGGTTATCCTGGTTATTTAAAAAAAAGGACCTTGTATATCTTAGGTATTCTTAAAGTAACTTTGAATTTCCATTATTTCAGTGTTATTTACGAGTGTAATTTTGGTTATATAGTATACAAATTGGCCTTACTTCAGATGTTCATGTCTCAAAAGACTGCTAGCTCCGCTTAGTCATTTTCACTTCCTGGACTTCAAAAATAAATTGGAAAAATCTAGCCAATAACTTTGTTTTACTTTTTATATATTTTATAATTCATTTATTGCACCTTCAAAACCTGGTTTTGTCTACTTTGTCAAAATTCATTTTTTCTTTTTTTAATAACTGCTAAAGTTATTGTACTTTGGACTAGTCAATGCTCATTTTTAAAGCATATGGGAGGAGCCATTTTGATCAGCTGTCTGCTTTAGATAGTGCATAGTTTCCATAATTACAACATGTAAAGAAATTTCAGTAAAATTACATGAAATAAGCACAGATGTATGCCAACATTCTCGCCATTGTGCATGTTGGCAATGCAAACAAATTCACCTTATACCAATCCCTCTCTTAGAAGTACGTAATAACTGTAGAGCGGAACCGTAACAAGATTTTCAACATATATTGGAAGAAAGAGTAAAAACATTTTCATTTAGGCCCAAGCAGACATCATAAGTCTTCTGATGAAAACATGAAGTGATAACAAGATTTTCAGTATCGCTGCTGTGATAGTCATCATGTATAACAGATTGGCACCAGTTTCATTTAAGACCAAGCTCACATCATAAGAACTCTTTTAGTGAAACCTCCATGTTGATACGATCATCCATTCAGAAAAAGTAGCAATAACAATATTTTCAGGATGGCCACTGTGGCAGCCATAGTGGATGTCTGGGCAGCACCATTGTGATTTAGGACCAACTAGACATCACAAGAAGTCTTCTGATGAAAACCTCAATATGTCTTTCCATTCAGGAGAAGTAGCGATAACAAGATTTTCAAGATGGCTGCCGTGACAACCATATTTGATGTCAGATCAGCACCGTATTCATTCAGAATCAAGAAGACCTCATAGAAGTCTTTTTAGTGAAACCCCCATGTTCATATAACCATCAATTCAGTACGAGTGGCAATAACAAGATTTTCAAGTTAGCCATTGTTGCTGCCATATTGGCTGTCTGGGAGACACCATTTTGCTTTAGGACCAGCAAGACATCATAAGAAGTCTTCTGGTGAAAACCCCCTGTCGATATGCCTTTCCGTTCGGGAGGAAGGGCAATAACTAGATTTTAAAGATGGATGTTGTTGCGGCCATACTGGACATCAGATTTTCACCATTTTCATTCAGAACCAAACATAACCATAAATTCTGGAAGAGTAGCGATAACAAGATTTTCAAGATGGCTGCCGTGGTGGCCATATTGGATATCTGAGCAGCACAATATTCATTTAGGACCATCTAGACCTTGTGGTGAATGTATGTGTAAAGTTTCATGGCAATCCGCTCTAGTTTGTTAGGAGAAGTGATAACAAACTTGTGGTAACGGGCGGATGGACGTCAGACGCGAGATGACAGACAACAGGCCATTACATAAGCTCTTCTGATCTATGACCAGTAGAGCCAAAAATATGTAACTCTGTATCTACTTTCTATTTCAAAGTATACTAAACTTAGCCATACTGGACAACAGATCGGCACCATTTTCATTTAGGACCAAGCAGACATCATAATAAGTCTTTTAGTGAAACAGGGGGTTGATATGACCATCCATTTAGGAGGAGTAGCGATAACAAGGTTTTCAAGATGGCCACTGTGGTGGATATACTGGAAGTCTAACCGGATACATTTTCATTTAGGCCCAGCTATACTTCACTTTCTGGTGAAAACCCCATGTCGATATGACTTTCGATTCAGGAGAAGCAATAACAAGATTTTCAAGATGGCTGCCATAGCGGTCGTACTGGATGTCAGATCTGTACCATACTCATTTAGGACCAATTATATACATCATAAGAAGTCTTTTAGTGAAACCCCCATGTTGATATCACCATCCATTCAGATGGAGCAGCAATAACAAGATTTTGAAGATGGCTGCTCCGGCAGCCATATTTAAAGTCCGAGCGGTACGATTTTTATTTAGGACTAACTAGACATCATAAGAAGTCATCTGGTGAAACCCCATGTCAGTATGACTTTCCACTAAGGAGGAACAACGATAACAAGAATTTCAAGATGCCTGCTGTGGTGGCCATATCGGATGTCAGATCGATCGTCACCATTTTCATTTATGACCAACATCATAATAAGTCTTATAGTAAAAACCCCATGTTCATATGACCATCCATTCAGTAGGAATAGCGATAGCACAGGGTGTCTGAGCCACACTATTTCCATTTATGACCAACTAGACCTTGCGATGAATGTGTGTGTAAAGTTTCATGACAATCCTTAAGTATTGTGCTAACTGACGGATGGATGATGTTCTAATGGATGGATAGATGACGGACGACAGATGATTTACAAGTCCATCCCATAAACTCTTCTGGTCTATGACTAGAAGAGCTAAAAAACGTGCTATGGGCATACATCGTTGAAAGCAGATATATAAAATATGCTCAGCAAAGGGCATTTAACTATTGGATGTTTTTGTCTGATTTCAAAACTAATTTTAAAAAATTTAAACACTAATTAGATGGACGAATCTTAGCAGCCATCCAGATCATTCTTTTAGTGGCTGACAACCTGTTATCATGTATTTTATCTGCTGAAAATGTATACAAGTCTCCAAATCACTTGTACGATACATTATTTTCTAAAATTTATATGTCATTATGTAAAGATTTCTATATCTTTCGGGCATGTGTAAGAGGGATCCCTTAATTAAGTATTTATTAGGGTTTAAAGGCACAACAGCACAATAATGGCTATATGCTGCCGATTAAATGTAAAGTTCTAAAAATGTAAATATGAAAAAATGTACAAAAAGCTTTAATAAGATAAACCCTTTCAAATAAACATAAACATGTAGTACAACAAAATAAAAGATAAAAGGTAAAGATGTTACAATTTTGTATAATACATATAAAATAAAATATTGTTTACGTGTAGATGCAAAAACAAGAAAAATTACCATTTAAATCTTTAACACAATTTCATATAAATATGCTCTGCAATGAATAAAATGCAGTTGATCTTAAAATGAATGCATGCATTGCAATGAATGTTCAAAATGCATACTTTCTTTGCTAAAACTGCTTTATAAGCAATGAATAAAAAGTGTTGAAAAAAATATGCATACTGTCCATGGATACTTTTCACAATATAAAAATAGAACAAATTTGTTATAATAAATACTTTTTAGGGAAAGTAAATATGCAGGAATGATTTTCCACATAAATTTTAATATTTGACTCAGTGTTAAAAAATAGTTACTATACCAAGCTCAAAACGATATGAATTTCAGCATGGTGCAAAACACAGAGGCAGATCTCGAGACAGTGGAGCATGCAGATTTAGAGGAAAACGTTGCTTTACGTGAAATATTTTGAGATCTGAATAAATACACAAGTCAGTTTAATATGATTTTGTTTATTTCTTTTCATATTTAAAGTACATCAATTTCAACGTTGTGTGACAAAAATAGTAAAAAAGTAGGACCCTTTTGGGCACATGGAATTGGAGTCGGGGCTTGTAGAATTTGAGTCAGGGCTTGTGATTTTTTTAAAGTCACCAGCCCTGGGCCTGTGTCTGGAAAAAAAGTTTCTTTGAGCACTGAACTATGCAGAAAAATCATCAGGGAGATTTAAATGCTAAGGAGGAAAACCCCGTCAAGAGAATGTATACAACTGGTGGTCAAAACTGCCTGGTCAAGTCAGAAAAATACTATCTTACATGCATTCATCCAAAAGCTGAATCACTCTTTTGTCACACACATAAAAATGCTCTGGAAAATCCCCAATTGTGTCAAACACTGTACACCACTAGAAGTGTTTGACCGAGACAATTTAGTAATTTGATGCCTGACATAGGCAGAAATGTCCATATTTCTGCAAAATATACTGCTCACTTTCTTCATGCCACAGCTTTTAACGCAATGACAGATGCCAACATTCCTGCTAGACACATTGTGTCTATGTCTGACCACTCTAATGAGCTTTCATTAAAACTCACAAGGTCCAGTACTCGACATAAGCAACAAATGAGTAAAATGTTGTCTAATGTAAGTTCAAACGTGTCGCTGTCTGCTCCAGATTCTTTTGCAGTACCATTCCAGCCCTCAGTGAAAATGTTCAAATGACTCTTACAGACCCGACTAATACTACTCAAGTAATTTTTCCAGCGTCTGCACAAAAATCCTCCTCAAGGACTCTCGCAAAATACAGTGAACTCTATGCAATTTCAATAACTGCACCTTCCAGCTGAATTCCAACTAAACAATTCACGTGCCCCAACAAGTTAAGGAAATACTTGCTTTTCAAGTTAAGTGCCGCATGTTAACTATCAATGCCAAAATTATGATAATAAACATTTTTACATCTATAACCTGATTTGTATGATAAATTTAATGGCAATTTCCAGTTAATAATTATGGACAGATTCAGAAAATGCAGAATAAATAGTTACATACAAGTACAAATACTAAAACAGTAAATACATGAATGTGTCATACACTGGTTTCATTTCTTAGTTATATTTCATCGCCGTGTTGTAATTTTGAAAAGGGTGTTAATAATAAACACAAATAAACACAATGATTAGGCTTGCTGTTATAATTTCGTGTGTTAAATACGTCACTTTTTACATCATGAGCATTCCACATCAACCGACAGTCTCAAATCCCATCTGTCCTTCTGTGTGTCTGTCTATTTATTTTCTACACTGTTGTCACATGCCATATTTGATTGGGGTGGGGGATCAGGTTTTAAACAATTTTGTTTCCCACTGAGAACATATACTGGAATAATTATATGGACCCAATAACTGCTCATTATTTTACAAACGTGTGTGTGTATGTGTGTGGACAAATAAAACTGATCACATTTCTATAATCTAATGCATCTAATGCTTAGCCTGTTTATAAACACGAAAAATAGGTTTTAAAAAACGAAATTAGATTACTCACGCGTCTGGACAGTGATGAATCTGCCAAATCACTTTCAATCAGTACATGACGGTATCAAATCGAACAGTCATTTTTATGTCTAAAAGAAACTTCACATCTTGACTTTGAATATTGAGTTTCCACTCTGAATACACATGTCCATTAAGGAAAAATATAAAGACCATGCTAGGATTATTCAAAACATAAGATTGGCTAACATTGGTTGAAGTACTCGTCTGATGAAGATGTAGTTATTACACACATACAGGAGAATCCCCTGTTCTATAAATAGCTACGTACCAGAAAGCCAAAACTAGTTGTATTACGCTCAATGAAGAATCCAAAACCTATACTAAACATTAAAATACAAGCAAAATGACAAAAAGAATTAATAAAGTTAATAGAAATTGCAATTATAAGAGTTTATTGTTGTGGTATTTTGTGTCTGTTATTAAGCTTTTTGCGGTATAACTACAAACTGTCAGTTGCCGAATCACACAGCTGACATAACGTCCTTCGTGGGTTATTTGCTGTGTGATTTGGCAACTGACAGTTTATTTAAAGATTGACCATTTATTTTTTTACGTTCAAAGAAGTATGAACCGAAAAAACGCTGTGAAAAATGTATGATCCGCGAAGTACCATAATTGAAATCCATGGTGGAGAATTATGGTTACACGAAACACCCAAAGAAGACACCCATATCCATGAGAATTACGCATATGATTAAACTGCAAAAATTGATTTCGATTTGTTTACTTACATTCACCTTTATTTCACGATGTCGAATTTGGGAATGGCGCCGACTTGTCCTAGCTAGTCTAAAACATTGACTATCAAAGAAAAGAGGTTTTATTCCTTAGCTTTTACAATATTGTCTATAGTTTAATGAACATGAAAAATATGTTTCTTTAACAGGATCTTTTTTGTTCAGAGAGAGAGAAGGAGAGTCACCGTTATTTATGGACCTCAACAATACACAAAGGGATCAAATCAAATGATTCGTTTCTTAAACACCCCCCCCCCAAAAAAAAGCAGTTGTTGTTTATGTTGTTTTAAAAAAATATCCTCGATAAATGCCAAATTAAACAGCCGCATACAATTTTGACCTATATGTATTTTTGATCGACATTATCTATCGAAATGCGCGTTTGTGTATTTTTAACCTACTCTGTGTGTGCGTGTGTGTGTGTGTGTGTGTGTGTGAGAGAGAGAGAGAGAGAGAGAGAGAGAGAGAGAGAGAGAGAGAGAGAGAGAGAGAGAGAGGGGATTTCAGGGATGCACACTTTCACCCAGTTTATGTTTTACTTTTCTCCTGTATCAGGGTCTATCCATATGAAATTCCTTCGAGAAACACTCTTACCATCTCTGTAAATCCCAACACTAGCTCACAGGGGCTCGTATTGTTGCTTACAACTTATCTATCAGTCATACATGTAGGTGAGTATGCTAAAGTCCTAACTACAAGTTATTTATTTAAATTGGAATTAAAACTGAAGAGAATGTTAACTTCTTTCACTTTTTCTTTCAGTCCCCAATTTCATTCAAAATATGAAAATACGACTATAGGTCTATATAAATCCAGAGATTGTCGAATTGCGTGGCGAAATCAGCATTCAGTTCCGCCCGAATAATCGACTCGTCTTGGCCGTACTATATGTAACAATGTTACAAAGTACATGTCAGAATGTAACTTGGACGAACATTTGGAATGTCAGGGCCCACCACAAACTCTCTCTCTCTCTCTCTCTCTCTCTCTCTCTCTCTCTCTCTCTCTCTCTCTCTCTCTCTCTCTCTCTTTGATCGATCCAACTCTCAGCTTTTCAGTTTTATAAAGTCGATTTTTTTCATTCACACGATCATTTATTATACACTGTAAACATGATATGATCACAGGGGCTCGTATTGTTGTTTACAAGTTATCTATCAGTCATACATGTACTATGGGGGCGCTCTATAGATAATACATGCTTCTGAGAGAGTGACAGGTGTAAGATGAATTATTTTGCAATTGCAACATGCACAATGGAGAGAATGTTTGCATACCTCTATGTTAGTTTCATGTACTGTGGCTGAAATGTCTTTACATATTGTACTTGTTGAAACTGGACATTATCTAAGCACACAGCAGACAAAATGGCCGCTCCAAAGTACTAGATAAATCATCCTGAATTAGTCAAAAGTTCACTATTTTCAGCAGTTATTAAATTAGGGAAACGAATTTTGCCAGAGCAGACAATACCAGCCTCTGAAAGTACTATGAATGAATTACAAAATATATAAAAAGTAAGAAAAGTTATCGGCTCTTTTTTTTAATTTACCTTTGAAGTCCAGGAAGTGAAAATGACCAAGCGGAGCTAGCCGTTTTTTGAGAGGTGCACATCTTATGTAAGACCAAGCTGTATACTCTATAACCCAAATTTCACCCATCAATCATACACCCAAATAAAGGGAATTCAAAGTTCTTTTAACAATACTTAAGATATACAAAGTCTTTTTTTAAATAGCCAGGACCGCCAGTGAGGAAAACCTGGGTAATTCTTTTTCTTTAAAAATCTAACCTATGCAAAGTACGAAACTGGAGAGTGCCACCTATATAATACTACAGATACAACGCACTGAATGGAATTCTGCCCCCTTATTGGTTGACTGAAAATCAGATAATCAGTAGGCGTAGTACGTCATTTTAGGTCGACCAATGAGAGGGCCGTATTCCATTCATCTCGTTGCACTTGCATATTAAGCGAGCGCGATCATGGCCATGTCGACCGGTAGAGTGGGAAAATGGTCTGGCATTCCTTAAAGGTGTGGTAGTAAGTCAAACTTTGTGTAGGCATAAAAAGTCGAATGCCTGAGCTAAACACCGGTACCAAATTTATTATGCTATGGGAAGTATTGCTCGAAATATCAGCGTCGATTCTGAAATAGGTCGCGCGAGAAGGAAGAGAAGTCTCCTCCCTTGTAGTATTATATAGTACATGCATAACTGATAGGTAAATTGCAAGCAACAATACGAGACCCTGTGGATATGATCACATTGCCCTCGTTGACGTAAACCAGCCTTACGTCAATGTAGCTTGCAAATATTTTACACATATTATATTTCTATGCGAATGTTGTAAAAAGTAGTGCCAATGGGTGCGGCTAAATTATTATATTTTTTCGGTTCATACAGGTATAAGCCAAAAATATTCAAAAGGGCATAGCCAATCAGATTGCTGGAAATCGTAATGAAGACAGAAAAAGTTAATTATATCACGATAAACTCAGAAAAAACAACATTAAGCTCTTAATTGATGAATACAAAGAACATATTAAGCATGGTTTAAATATATATGACGATCAGTATAATTTAACTAAACTTCATTTACGCATCAGAGACAGACCCTTGTATCACTACAAACTAGGCAAAGCAATGATACCAATCTGTAAAAGGAGCCAGCAAAAAAAAAAAAAGAAAAAAAAAAAAATATGCACCTAGCTTTCTATAGCTACCCAAAAAAGGCGGAAGTAATAGTCTAAAGTCTTTAGGTTGGACAAGTGAAGGAAATAGATGGAGGCCACTAAATGAAAAAAAGCTCCTGAAAAGTTAGAGATGCAAACATTTAAAATAAATTGACCCGTTAGAGCAAACAGTCACAATCAGGCAAGGCATACAAGTTTATCATTATACAGATTTGGTAGAAGGAGTTTCAAATGCTGTAAGAGAAATACATCATAATTTTAGCAACGGAAATATCAAATTAAAGAATGAAATTACTAAACTAAAAAGAGATTTACGAAGAGGTTATTCTCAACAGGGAAATGTTAACAGATTATTTTCTTCACAAGAAGAAAAAGAATCAAGAGGTGATATAGAAGGCGTTGACGTAGTTAATTTAAAAATAATATAAATGAAATCAGATCTTGAAATGTATGACAAACAGATAGATGAAATGAAAAAAATATATCAGCAATGTAAAAGATGCAAAAAGCAAACTAAATTGCAATAAATATTACAAACTTATGATATTAAACGAGCACAATTAGCTAGACATTTAGCAGATTTGCAAAATAACTTCAGAGAAACTATTAATAACATTGAATCAAAAGTTAAAGACAAAGTATCGTTAGGTGAAAGATCACAGCAATTCTTTAAAGGAAAAGGTGTAAAAATTGCTGTTATTTTTTACAGTTTCAGGTATGATAGCAATAACTCTTGGTATAACCGTAGCAAATTTGTAAATGGTTTAACTGGAGAAGGCAGTGTTGTGGTGATGGTGATAAAGGTAATACCGACGCATTCGTTTACTAATTTAAAAGAAGTATGAAAAGTATTGCCAAAGTACCAGCATCATTGTCTGGTATAATTGGTAGTGTAATAAGCTGACTTTCTACATTAGCTAGAAAAGTTATTTCTTTATTAGCTGATGATGTCATTTTGCTAATTCTTGCATTAATTACGTTGTTATATGTAATTGTACTAAAAGGTTTATTTCTGGTAACAAAAACAGTAACAAGATAGAG
Organism: Margaritifera margaritifera; assembly: GCA_029931535.1. Lineage (NCBI taxonomy): Eukaryota > Metazoa > Mollusca > Bivalvia > Unionida > Margaritiferidae > Margaritifera > Margaritifera margaritifera. Next base: position 5,352,080 of record JAQPZY010001609.1, read on the forward strand.
GTATCCTAAAAAAAAAATAATAATAATAAATAGTAATCTGTTTAAAAAAGTAAATTACACCAGCTCTTGCAACCATAGACATAATTATAAACACTCATTTTTTTGTCTCATGGTCTATATCGTTTAATCCATGAGAGCTGAATGTACTGACGTCCTGATTACAAGACTTGTCCTTCTTGTCTAAATAATTCTCATGTATCACGTTCTCTTCCTTTTTTTTTTTTTTTTTTGTCTTGTACCTTTGAAACAGACAAGTGCAATAGATGAATTATTTTGTACCTGACCACCTAATATACATTAAAAAAAAGTGAGAACATCCAGTTTCTTCATGTCTTTAACATTAAATTTATTTCTTCAGCTGATAATTTTCTCCAGTATTCAACTACTCCAACTCTGTAATTATATAATTATCGTTTGTAAGCATTAAACACATTAGCTTGTGTAATTATATAATTATTGTTTGTAAGCATTAAACACATTTGCTGGTGTAAGGTGTTCAAAGTCCTGATGTACAGTATTATGTTCTTCATCGCCATTATCAATTAAGTATTTATCTTCCCATTTATATTATCTCCAAAGCAGATATAAATGGCGAGATTCTTCATATTGCTCAAGAATGATATACTTTCGAGTTTTAGAGGGTAAAGAAAGATATGTTTTCGCGTTTTAGAGGGGGGTAAAGAATGATATGTTTTCGCGTTTTAGAGGGTAAAGATTGAAATATTTTAAGAATTATTTTTCAAAGATTTTGGAGATTTTCAATTTTTTTTAATGTAAAAAAAAATATTATATTTTTTCAAAATATTGGTATTATTTTTTCAACATTTTCTTTATTATTTTTAATCAATAATTTTGTTCTATATTTTATTTTTTGTTAATTTGAAATATATTTTTCAAGAAATTTTGCACTTCTTCATGTATATAAACTTTTAGGGCAGCACCGTTTACTTGGGAATTCCGTTGATCTCTACTATCGCTTTCAAAAATAAAATCTGTTTCTATTTTTAAAAGCGAAAATAGAGGTTAACTCGATTCAAAGTAAACGTCACGTCTATTTTTAGGAATCCCAGTGCGCAAACGTGGAAATTTACCGGAGAGAGTTAGGAGGGTTGAAAATACACGACAGACATAAGCAATAAGATTAATATTTTGCAAAATTTAGGTCCAGGACAATAAGGAGGAAAGAAAGAATCTCAACATAAAGAATAACGCTGGAAAACGATTTGTTAATGCAGGCCACACAGGTGACAATTATATTGAAAACAATATTATGTTAATATGACATCAGATGTGTAAAGTTGTTTACAAAATTACTTTTCCAGAGTATATGATAAAACGGGTGTCACGAAACACCCAAATCCACCCAAATCACACCAAATCCACCCAAATCACACCAAATCCACCCAAATCCACACCAAATCCACCCAAATCCAAATGTTTAGTAACAATTTTCGGCATATATAGTTGTCACAACGCGAAATATAGGGACACAACTAAGGGTGAGTCCGTTATATTAGCACATGTAATGATGCATTGAGTTGGAGGACATAGTGAAACCCGACTTTGAATGAGAATCATAACGGACATGCGCAATATATTGTGCAAAGTAATACATGTAAGTTATAAAGTAACAAGTTAAAACAGAACAATTTACGCGGGAAAAATATAAATTTATTTAATGACTAAACGTACACATATGCAAGTTTATTAACTACAATTTGTCATTTCATTTATAATATTTTTTAGTCCTTTTGTATTTATATATCAACCAAACACAGGAACGTCGACTTTTAATGAAAAATGGGAGTGCGTTGCAATTTAGAGACGAGACGGTAGACTTAATAAGATTTCGTATATTTGGTTTGGATTTGGGTGGATTTGGTGTGGATTTGGGTGGATTTGGATCGGATTTGGGTGGATTTGGTGGATTTGGGTGTTTCGTAACACCGTGATAAAACTACTTAGTTGAGATTCCATAGGAAATTCTACCTCTGAAAAATTGGTAGCTGACTAGATTTTACCAACCTAACTAAACCTGAATGCAAAATTTTTAAACATGAAAACTAAAACAATCCATTTGGGAGCTGAGACCGCCATAACACAGGAACCATGCAAGTCAGCCACTTTGCATGGGGCCTGTGCAACCCCATAATGGATAGAGGCCTGAATAGATTTCCACATTCCACCACCCTTCCTAGGAAAAACGCAGTTGTACATATAACCAAGGACGACAAGCATACAATATACATAAACAGCATGATACAAAAGGCATCTGACAAGAAAATAGAAAGATGAATAAAACTACCAAGTTTTATCATCCTTAATGATCTGCGATTTAAATATATAGGCAAGGACCACACGAGGACCACATGGCAGATGGTTCTTTTATTACCAAATTTGTTATCCTCGTTAAATAAATAATAATATTATTATTTTTATGGATGTGTTAGCTATGGTGAAAGGTAGATTTTACAAACTTTAACATATGGCAATCTGCGTAAACCAAGTCGTGGCTAACAGATGAACTGGAAAATAGTTCAAACAATGGAAAATGTCAATGCTCTTCTCTGTATGAACATATCTCCATTAGCATTCTATATTCCATGAATTTGGTAGATTTATAGTCCCCCAGCGATTCACAGTCGTAGAAATTATCCAGAAAATGTTCCCCATCATGTGTACCCAGCCCGTCTTGTTCAAAGGTTAATAATAAACACAAATAAACACAATGATTAGGCTTGCTGTTATGATTTCCTGTGTGAAATACGTCACTTTTTACATCATGAGCATTCCACATCAACCGTCAGTCTCAAATCCCATCTGTCCTTCTGTGCGTCTGTCTATTTATGTTCCACACTGTTGTCACATGACATTTGATTGGGGAGGGAAATCGGAATTTAAACAATTTTCTTTCCCACTGAGAACAAATGTTGGAATAATTATATGGATCCAATAACAGCTCATTATTTCACAAACGTGTGTGTGTATGTGTGTGGACAAATAAAACTGATCACATTTCTATAATCTAATGCATCTAATGCTTAGCCTGTTTATAAACACGAAAATAGGTTTTAAAAAAACGAAATTAGATTACTCACGCGTCTGGACAGTGATGAATCTGCCAAATCACTTTCAATCAGTACATGACGGTATCAAATCGAACAGTCATTTTTATGTCTAAAAGAAACTTCACATCTTGACTTTGAATATTGAGTTTCCACTCTGAATATATATGTCCATTAAGGAAAAATATAAAGACCATGCTAGGATTGTTCAAAACGTAAGATTAGCTAACATTGGTTGAAGTACTCGTCTGATGAAGACTTAGTTATTACACACATGCGGGAGAATCCCCTGTTCTATAAATAGCTACGAACCAGAGAGCCAAAACTAGTTGTATTACGCTCAATGAAGAATCCAAAACCTATACTAAACATTAAAATACAAGCAAAATGACAAACAGAATGAATAAAATTAATAGAAATTGCAATTATAAGAGTTTATTGTTGTGGTATTTTTTGTTTGTTACTTAGGTTATTGCGGTATAAACTGTCAGTTGCCGAATCACACAGCTGACATAACGTCCTTCGTGCGTTATATATTTGCTGTGTGATTTGGCAACTGACAGTTTATTTAAGGATTGACCATTAACTTTTTTACGTTCATAGAAGTATGAACCGAAAAAACGCTGTGCAAACTGTGTGATCCGCGAAGTACCATGATTGAAATCCGTGGTGGAGAATTATGGTTACACGAAACAACCAAATCCATGAGAATTACACATATGATTAAACTGCAAACACTGATTTCGATTTGTTTAATTCCATTTACCCTTAGGGTAATCTGGTCATATTCTGACCACTGAGGTCATTGACATGAGAACGACAATTACGGTACTGAAGCCGACTAATGCATGGCTGCGTAAGATACTGGAAGCAATCAATCGAGCTTATTTTGTAACAAGTTTCATTATTCTAAAAGCATATAATTTGAGTTCTTCTTAATGAAACATGACTTTATTAAGACTATATATACAGGGTAAATCTGACTGTGTTGTAGGTCATTCCGACCTCTGATATGTGTAACTCCGACCACCATGTGGAAATATTGACCTCTGATATGTGTAACTCCAACCACCATGTGGAAATACCGACCTTTGTGTGTGTAACTCCGAATGTTCAAACATGTGTGATATAGTTTACATCTCGCAAGGACAAAAAAAAAAAAAAAAGGATCCGGAAAACAAGTTCCAACAAAGATGATTGAGGACGCATATCGTAGTGTTATAAAGAAGCTTTTAACGGCAGTCATATTGGAATGCCCATGACTGTTCAGTCCCCAACTGTTTGCTGGTATCGATCTAATAAGTAATTATAAACTTATTGGTGTTTCACGCATTCTGAACAAGCCAACAATCACAACTTTGTCAGCCGGTCTCTATTTCTAAATGTATGTATGTATGTATGTATGTATGTATGTATGTATGTATGTATGTATGTATGTATGTATGTATGTAAAGCAGTGGGGACACAGGAGAGAGAGAGAGAGAGAGAGAGAGAGAGAGAGAGAGAGAGAGAGAGAGAGAGAGAGAGAGAGAGAGATGAGCTGGATAATTATAGTGACTACAGATACAAGACATAGATTTTCTCAGCACAGTTTCTCCTAGATACTGATCCGAAAATGTATGAGAATGTGTATTAATTTAATTTATTAAGAATCAAAATTGTGCAACCACAAAGAATTGTTGAAAAATGACTAATAAATTTTAAATTTTCTTTCGTCTTCCCTTCTCCTTTCCCAATCCTCACCTTCTTTCCAAAGCTTTTCTCTTCCTCTCTTCCTTCTCTGCTGCTTTATTCCACCTTAAAATTTAGGCATTTCTCTTTTCTTTCATAATTTCATCTGATGTCAAAAGTCTGTGACATGTTAATGCTTTCGGCTTAATTCCCCCCCCCCCCCCCCCCCCCCCCGCTCTACTGGCATAGTTCCGAAAATATGTTCTAGATCATTGTTCCATGAGGAACTCCATGTATTGTTTCCTGGGAGGGAATCATAACCTTCTTGTTCGACAAATCCAGTCCCAATATCGGCTACAAAAGTGTTGTTAATGGTCAGGGACATCAAAACAGATATAACCTGTAAGTCCTTTGCTACCATGTTTGCTCAAATTTTGGCTCTACTTTTCTATAAAAGGTGCGATATTAGGATATGTGGAGTCGAGGTAAACGTCAGAACCAGTTATTGCATTGCTGGAGTTGGATGCATACTAAAATAAATCTGATGGCACGTTTATGAAAACGATTGGTTCTAAAGGGTAGCTTTGTGTAGAAGCAGATGGTGTGATAGAAATGACAGTATCGATTTTGCTAGAAACAGGATTGGGCGGTGTGCTGAAAGAGATCAATTGGCTCTCTTGTTCAGGCTGTTGGTTAAGGGCAGAGACTGGATAAGGAATTGGTCAGAAACTGATGAAGAGGAAGTTGTGCGCGAAGGCAAATTCTGGGTTTTCCCGCTCGTACACTGTGGATAGCTAATACGCACTCTCTGGTTTGGCAGATATATCCACTTGAAATATTCCAGTAGGCTGAAACCCTTTCCTTATATTTTGATTTGTAAATGATACTGACCAAGCGTACCTAAAAAATCGCGGCCATCAACATTTATTTATTGTCAGACCTGGATTTTCAGTTAAGAACTCGGTGCAAGCGTGATTATATGCTTTGCTGAAAGGACCAAACAATGTCCGATCAAGAATTGTACAAAATGTGTTGTATGTGGTCGTACAGATAGAATGTGAATGGCGGGGGGGGGGGGGGGGGGGTTATAGAAGACCCAAAACTTCGTGAGATGAATGGCTATCGACAATCAGCAACTGAGGCCTATCTAGGCCACAATGTTTCGGAAATAATCCCTGGAACCACTCCATCACCAGCACGTCACACATCTATGCCTTCTTTTCATAGGTTCAAATAGTACCCAATGGGGCTTCAAGATAGTTGAAGGCATGGAGGGACCTTGGTGTTTTTCCTTTTACAGTGCACATAGGTGGCATAGCGCATCTTGCAGCATTAATACAGGCAAGAATAGTGACACTTGCTCTACTATCTGAAATGGCCGACCTAAGACATTTCTTGTTCCCCTCTTAGTACATACTGGTACTGGTTTGTGTTCCATTTGTTTACCAGTCTCGTCACAGTTCCAGATAGCATGCGGTTTGTCGTGCAAGCTGAGCGTGGAAACTATTTTGCCCAAATCTTCGAAGAATTTCTGCACCACCGTTTTATTCATCATTCTCGCGCGAGAGATGTTAAGTTTTTCAGGCTTTCTTAATACCAACTCAGGGTATCTTGATTTGAACACCTCTCCACGAATCATCCTCGAGGATACCATTTTTGAAAGGGGTCTTCACTTGTGATGATTTACAGAAGAACAGTTTTCAAAATAAGTTGGCGCTTGGTAATGTCGAACCCTTTCGTGGAGGCATCAATAATCTTGTCAACGATAGATTTTTCCATTGCCACTGGAATTGCCATAGGGCGTCCTGGCTCTGAAGCAGTGGTATAACGTCCTTGAACATAGTCGATAGCTGTCATCTTAGAAACGCCACATTGTTGGCTTGCGGTCCAGTAACTCATGACGCCGCTTCTAACTGCATCTACAGCGTTCTCTAGGGATTTTGGATTCGTAATATATATGCTTTGTTTTTGATTTTCTGGGCATTCTGCAAAAAGATATATCAGATAAATGCTAAGCATGAGGTTTGAGAGAGAAAGACCTTAAGAAAACACCAGACTTTTATTTCAAAAGCTTCAAAATTAACTTATTTCAAGAAAGAACCACAAAGCAATTCTCCATTTTCATCTACATTTTTTCCCTCACATTTGAAACGAATATCATATCTCTGACGAGGTTCAGTTCTTTTCCTTTTTTTTCAGGATTCTACGGCACTTTTCGATTTAAATAAATATTTCCTGGTACAAGATTACGATAGAAACCGTTTTGTAGTTTGTGCAGATATTCTCTCTGCAGGTAGGCGGCACGCCTTCTACATTCTTTATCTTCGTACACACACAGTATTTTTATCAAAAGGATTGACTTCTTCATTTTTCAAATAATAGAGATTCCCAATCTCAAGTTGTCGGGGACCCCAATGGTGCATTCCAACCATTTATGGACCGTACGTACACAATTTTCATCTGTAAAACACAAACGTTTGTATTATATCCTTACATATTTAAATGCTTTTCATTTATTTTTTATTTTTTAATTTTTGATAGATAAAGAGAAAGCGATATCGTTATCTAGATAATTGTGGAAAGTTAACTTTTTATTTTCTTTTTTAGTTTTATACCTTTATTTTTCTATTTATTTATTTTTATTTACATACTTATTCCTTGTTTATTTTTTCTTTTTCTTTTTTTTCTTTGTTTATTTTCTAAATCCTGTAGACGCCAATTATAAGTCTACATTGTCTTTCAGCCTCTGTTCTAGGTTGTAACTGCCCTCTTATGTAAAATAACCTGGGATAAATTCGACCACTATACAGAAAATTGTAAAATATTGTTATTTGTCTTAATACTGTTGGAGTTTTTACTTGTTTAGCGAGAGAAAGCATTATGTTAAAGCTATAATAACATAGTTATTATATTAATGAAAGCTATACAAACCGTGGTTGACTGATGCCTGACTAGGGTGCTGAATCAAAAATTTCATAAATGCCGCTTCTGAACTCGCGCGGACGAGAAAGCGACGAGGTGATTACGTCATTTTGTCACGCGATGTCCTCGTTGCCTGGAAACATCTTTACTAATTTGCATACGCATGTGCACAAATAAAAACAAGAAACACAGGTGGCACTCTCCAGTTTTGTACTTTGCATAGGGTTATATTTTTAAAGAAAAAGAATTACCCAGGTTTTCCTCACTGGTTGTCCTGGCTATTTAAAAAAGACCTTGTATATCTTAGGTATTGTTAAAAGAACTTTGAATTCCTTTTATTTTGGTGTATGATTGATGGGTACAATTTGGGTGTTATACAACTTGGTCTGACTTAGATGTGCACCTCTCAAAAACTGCTAGCTCCGCTTGGTCATTTTCACTTCCTGGACTTCAAAGGTAAATATAAAAAAAAAAGAGCCGATAACTTTTTTATATGTTGTAACTCATGTTCATTGTGCTATCAGAGGCCGGTATTGCATATTCTGGAAAAAATTCATTTTCCTATTTTAATAATTGCTTAAAATAGTGTACTTTTGACTAATTCAGGATGATTTTTCTAGTACTTTGGAGCGGCCATTTCTGTCTGCTGTAAGCTTAGATCATGTCCAATTTCCACAAGTACAATATGTAAAGAATTTTCAGCCACAGAACATGAAAGTAGCATAGAGGTATGCCAACATTCTCTCCATTGTGCATGTTGCAAATGCAAACAACTTCATCTTACACCTGTCACTCTCTCAGAAGCACGTATTATCTGTAGAGCGCCCCCATAGCAAGTCATTTGCTAATCTTTATTGTAAACAGCAGGAAATACGTCTACGGTCGGAATTACCCTACTGGTCGGAATATGACCATGTTAACCTATGTCCTGTTGTCGAAATTTGGGAGTGTCGCCGACTTGTCTTAGCTAGTCTGAAACATTCACTATCAAAGAAAAGAGGTTTTATTCCTTAGCTTTTACAATATTGTCTATAGTTTACTGAACATGAAAAATATGTTTATCTAGAGAGAGAGAGAGAGAGAAGGAGAGTCGCCGTTATTTATGGACCTAATCAATGCACAAAGTGATCAATACACTCTAACTGAAATCATTTCGGATTGATAAGAGCTGATAGCAAATCTCTTTTTAAAGCTTAAGTGTTTACTATCAATAAAGAATCGTTTATTGAACAAAAAAAAAAAAAAAAAAAAAAAAAAAAACGAAGCAGTTGTTGTTTATGTTGTTTTAAAAAAAATATCCTCGATCAATGCCAAATTAAAGAGCCGCATACAATTTTGACCTATATGTATTTTTGATCGACATTATCTATGTAAATGTGCGTGTATGTGTATACAACCTAATGTGTGTGTATGCAACCTAATGTGTTTCTCTGTGTGTGTGGAGAGAGAGAGAGAGAGAGAGATTGCAGGGATGCACACTTGAAAGAAGCATGACCACTTCCTTTTTGAAACATCTGGTCTCGAACTCATCAGTTCGATTCACCCAGTTTATGTTTTACTTTTCTCCTCTATCAGGGTCTATCCATATTAAATTCCTTTGAGAAACACTCTTACCATCTCTGTAAATCCTAACACTAGCTTTAGTTTAGCTGATATTTTTTCCCCTAAACTTTTCTAAGATCGTCAAGGACAGCTTCACTGTTTTCATGGGCGAGTATGCTAAAGTCCTAACTATTACAATCTACAACAAGTTATTTATTTAAATTGGGATTAAAACTGAAGAGAATGTTAACTTCTTTCACTTTTTCTTTCAGTCCCCAATTTCATTCAAAATATGAAAATACGACTATAAGTCTATATAAATCCAGAGATTGTCGAATTGCTTGGCGAATACAGCATTCAGTTCCGCCCGAATAATCGACTCGTCTTGGCCATACTATATGTAACAATGTTACAAAGTACATGTCAGAATGTAACTTGGACGGACATTTGGAATGTCAGGGTCCACCACAGACTCTCTCTCTCTCTCCGCGAATAATCTGCGTATTTGATTGATCCAACTCTCAGCTTTTCAGTTATATAAAGTGGATTTTTTTTCATTCACACGATTATTTATTGTACACTGTAAACATGACATGATCACAGGGGCTCGTATTGTTGTTTACAACTTATCTATCAGTTATACATGTTATACTATATAATACTCTCATTTGTTACACCTTAGTATGAGGTATATCCTGGTTTGAAACGAAAGTGTCTCCTATTTAAATATTTTTTGGTTTTCCTCTTAACTTTTGACATTTTGTTTCTCACTGTAATATGACTGCAGTTTATGATCTGAGTTTCAAGGTATGACTGCAGTATCTATTTTGTGTTGTTATAATTATATCTTGTATTGCTTATATTATTTCTTTGCATCGAGGGGAACTAGTATCATCTGACGGTCTGACCATAATTACTTTTGGCCTTAGGTTCCAGACACCTACATTCATCAGTTCTCAAGTGAAAGCGATGCAAAGCAAATGAATCTCTTAGCTTACATAAACAATTCTTAATAAATGATTCAAGAATACAAAAACTCGAATTAAGGACATTTTAGGCATCTAAAATATCATCTTTACACCATAAATTGATGAAAATATGAGGTTGTGTAATTTCATATATCTTGTTGCATAATGCCCATTAGTGGATATTTTATACATGCACATCTTAATAGCAAACACACAGAAAATTAAGAAAAACATGAGACAAACTATTAAAATAACTGCATTTATTTTTATCTATATATATAATGTATGAACATGGTCAACATTTCTTTAAATGCAACATTTATTCTTATCTTCTGTCAGCATTACATAATGTTGATTGTTATCATTTAGTGTACTTAGAATACATACGAGTGAGGGCAATAAATATGTCCCTTGAAGCGTGATGACAGTGAGGGTACTGTTAGGGTATTCTACCTATTTATGTTGAAAAAAAGAAAATCACTTTTAGTGACTACCTTAGAAGCACTAACTAAAGCTAATATAAGTCACTAATATGCACAAAATCACTTTCAGGAAGTCACTGTTATTTCGTAGTTTGTTGAATACTGAAGAAATCTCTGATAAATAAATATATCACTGAAAATAGTTGCTTAAACAAAGATAATTATCGATGGTTGCGATCATTACAAACCCTTGCGTGCAAAAATCAAAATGGCTTGTAGAAAGTGTGATGGACACAACACTTCCAGCGAATATACAGAGTATGCTAGCTATTGTCTTAGAATATGATTCATTTAAATGAAAACATTTCACATTGATACAGTTGAACTTAATAATTTATTTGTTCATTAATTTTTTCGTATCAATGTTCAAGAAATTTAATCCATATAAATTAGGTGATATAACAGCTTTGGATAATAAGGTTGAAAGTTCGAAGATTTTTTTTTTCTTCATGCCAATGACTTCAAATACACTTGGTACACATGTTAGTCCTATGGACATATAAACAAAGTATGGAAGGTTGATGAACTTGTTCACGGAATACCAGCTGATGTATCTCATGCAGTCAATTCAAGTTTTGAAGTAATGACAACACCAGCAGCATTATTTTTGAGTGGTGTTATATGTGTTATCATAAGTGGAGATTGTTGAGATCATAGCAACAAAGAATGGCACAGCAACGAAAGCAAAGTCAAATAACAACGAAACTGTCTTTTCACGATGGTTTAAGCAGTGAAACGGGATATCTCGGCAAAGACAGGGAAGCTACTGGCAAGCTTTCTCACATATCCACGTTGGTCGAGCCGAGACTTGAACCTACGCGGACAGGGGTGATATGTGAGTGACCTGTAAAGGCGAACGGTTTAGACCACTCGGCCACCCATACTGCAGGTTCAACATATACAAAATATGTCAAACCTAGGCAATCGAGGTATCGAGAGAGAGAGAGAGAGAAAGAGAGAGAGAGCGAGAGAGAGAGAGGAGGGGGTTCTCAAGTCAATTCTTCAAAACTTTTACATAACTAGCCGCTACATTTCTACCTGTCTTTGGAAGACACACACACACACACACACACACACACACACACATATATATATATATACACACACACATATAGACATTTGACGTTATCCACCCATCCACAGTTGCTCAGGTGTCTGATTTGTTTCTGTCCGAAGTTCATGCTTGATCCAGTCACACTGAAAAGTTCGAAGGCGGCAATTGACCTCTGGCAGGGACACCAACTGGATCGCAATCAGATCACTTTCGCTGTTTTTGTCCATCCCATTATCTTCAAGCTGGCAGAACTTCATATATAATGGTTGTGTGACCGTATATGCACATCATGCCACAATGTCTCTATACGTTGATTGTGCACTGACTTTCCAGTAATGTGCCGCTGAAATCCCCTCACAAGGTTTAATAAATAGAGCTACATGCTTGTTCTCACCTCCATGATCGGATCTTATCCTATCAGGCATACCATTCTCCTGGGAGGCATCCAAAAACTGCTTTGAGGCTTTGTTATCATTTGATGCTTTGAGGAACACTATCAACCTAGAATAACCATCCATACATCCATGTGTTGTTATTCCCCACCTAGAAAGTTAAAAATAATAATGCATGAACGCATTACAATAAATTACATCATATCAAAATCATTGACAAAGACCAATATTTTCCCCCCAACCCACATGCACTGTAGACAAAACGTGAACATTGTTGACAATGATGAGGGTTTCTCCTTAAGCAGGTTCGACAAGCAGTACAGGAACTCGCAGCATATCAGCTTACAAACTTTAGACCCACAGTAATAATATCCTAAAGTTTCAGTTGAATGCAACCACTTATGTAAAAGATATGTGACTTTCACAACTTTAGCTCAAACCTTTAACATATCGATGCCATTTATGTTTGAAGTCAACAAAGCAGCAGTATTATTCTCTTGTCTTCTTCAACACATCTTTCACCAGACTTGTAAACAAATAGGCATTATCACCTTGATACCAATATTGTTGCTTTCACGTTAAACTCCAGAAATATTTCTATGCATTCTTTGAAGTCAGTTGAATTCAAAACTATGTAGATTTCTGACATTATTTACGTTTTGTAAACAATTTCAAACCGTCCAAGAAATTTGAAATGAATAAATTAGTCTGTGGTCCAGAAATTAATAAATAAAGATATTTATTGGTGGTCCATCTATGCAATTTCACAGTGTTCCAAGCTCTAAAATTTAACTATAGTTCAACTTGGTGAAATTTTATACTGCAAAAAAATTATTAAATGGGCCAGTGATATTCTTGCGCCTTTGTACATGATGTGAAAAACATTGAATGGACAAGACGAGTACTGTAAACGGCCCAAGTGTTTAATTATCCTCTATGTAGGCGCTTAACACAATTAAAATAATGTTCAGAAACTATCATTTACTTATTCTACTTAAATTACCATGACCTCTGACGTTTTTACTCTAGCATTTATAGGTTTCTTTATTACCCCATATGCAAGCCACCCACAAAGTTTGATCAAGGAACTTACTCAAGAACAAAAGTTTTATTCTGCATTTGTTTTAAAATTTACTGAAACAAAACTTCATATTGACAGCATTAATTAACTCATTCTTTGCGTCTTGATCATAAATGACAACTTGTTCTCCTTTAGTTTTTAAAGAGATCTTGCATTTATTAGGACCATGTGTTCACTGCCCAGAGCATGGTTGTTGTTGTTGTTGTGGGTTTAACGCCATTTTTCAGCACATGATAGGCTATACATGGCGGCCAGTTTTATCTGGTGGAGGAAGAACTTGGGCTAAACCCCGGGAAGAACCACTGACCCACGGGAAGCCACTGGCAAACTTTCTCACATATCCACATTGGGCGAGCCGAGACTCGAACCCATGCAGACAGAGGTGAGATGACAGTGATTGGTAAGGGCGAGCGCCTTAGACCACTCGGCCACCCGGGGCCCCTCAGAGCATGGTAATTCTAACCAGGTCTATGGCACCTCATCAACACTGAAGCAAAGCGGTAGAGATCATCTACCATGATTTTTGCTATGTTGTTGTTGTTCTTGTTGTGGGTTTAACGCCATTTTTCAGTACATGAAAGGTTATACATGGCGGCCAGTATATTTGGTGGAGGAAGAACCGGGGAAAAAGCACCGACCCACGGGAAGCAACTGGCAAGCTTTCTCACACATCCACGTTAGCCGAGCCCGAGACTCGAATTCACGCAGACAGAGGTGAGATGTCAGTGAGTGATCTGTAAATGCGAGCCCCTTAGACCACTCGGCCACCCGGGGCCCCTTTTTGCTATTTAATGGTCTGACCAATTTAAGCGAGATTTAACTGCTTCAGGTGTGCACTCCATTAACTCTGCATCCCTTAATTTCCCCATCCGTGTTTACAAAGGATACTTTTCAAACAATAAAATGTTTGCACAGATGCAAAAAGTGTTGATGCTAACAAAATGCATTGATAATCAACTTGTATGATGTCTTAGACTTGGATGTGCCTTTTTTTTCTTTTTTTTTCGTTTTTAATTTGTAATTTTTTTTAAAAAAAATTTTTGTCGTGGTAGTGAGGGGATGATATTAAAATTACAAGTATGGAAGTTCAAATATATCTAACATCTTACTTATCCATTTATATGTCAGCTTTTACAGGGTCAAAAACACTACTTACCGTAAATACATGTAGCATACAGATATTTATCCAGATGAAATTTACCACCTTTCATGGCAGGCATTACTCTTGGTGAAATGTTTAATTTCATATGCAAAGAAGCCAGTCACCTCATACTTGCCAGTAATTGTTTTGTGTTAAGAAGACTGAATAAATGTGCTTTATTGGCCATAATTGAGCCAATATCTTCAAGCTGCTAATACCTTCACACCCGCATTGGGATATTCAGAATGCAAACAAGAAATTAAGAGTGTCCAGTTCATTGTCATCTACGGTGGAATACTTTGGTCTTTGATGCAATCTAGGATTGTGTAGCCATCAGTATATTAAAGACACTGAGCAGCGAAGAACCCTGCCATTGCATTTGGTGTTAAACCTTTTTGATGCAACAGTTTTAGCTGTTCTTCAATAATAATCACTGCTCACTCGATCAGAAATACATTTTGCAGAATGTTAACACAGTCGAACATCAAGAAAAACATTGATATATCCAATTTTACCATGGGTCGATTTTATCTGACATTTAAATTGCAAGTGCTTGTGGGATAAATCATTACTGAATGTAATTCTTAACGTAAACGCTACATTTTGCATGGAAAACTGCCTATATTTAAAAAATAAATTGGTTGTAAAACTCGTTTCATAACTGAACGGATTAACGGATGTTCAAGGGTCATCTCTCCATCTATCATGACCACTGAACTTTTCTTACATAACAGTACATGAGAATACGCCTAGTCACCGACGGAAAGCATCCGAAAACAAATATTTCCCAAAGTTACAAGAAAATGCAGGTCCAGCAGGATCTAATCTACCCGGATATATCATTTATTTATTTTATTTTTCTTTTCATATCTGATACATTTTAGACCGGTATGTCGACAGTAAAATTGGCTGCCGTCATTATGACCCGTCATTGACTGTGGAAAGGGAACAAAATTCCAACAGAAGACCGTTAGCACGAAATCTAAATATACAAAGGTATTTAATATTTAAGTATTTAATAATATTTTTACCAGTTATATAATTCATTTGCATCTAATGGGGATCCTTGTTTATCATAACATGACTAGCTAATAAGAATCAATCTCCAAAAACACGCATACTGATCTAAGATGTTTTGGCTTCTAGAGTCTCAAGACGTGTCAGGTGTAAAATAAATTGTTTTTAAAAAAATGATATATTACGGTAAATTAGACTGTGATTAACCTTAATTTTCTTATTGTGGGTCAATTGTTGCAATATTTATTTTCTGGATGCTTCCGGACAGTTCCTGTCCGTCACTATAGGTATATGGATATACCTCGTCAAAAGCGAGTAGCCACTTGCATGGACGTCATAGGAGGAAAACTAACGTCACTTTTATTCTAAAGATTCTCCTTACAAAAATATGAAAGAAAATGGTACTTACACATCTAATACCTGGTAACTGATCTCTTGGCTCTTGTCATAGCTTGTAATCGCATTGGCATAGTGTTATACATTGCTCTGTTAAGATTGACTGACCGAGTCCCAAATGTCAAGAACAACACGAATGGGATGAGACCTAGATTTGATTTAACGTATTCTTTTTTCAGGCTTAGACTTAATTGTGTACCATATATTCTCAATAGTATCGATGTCCCGGGTCTCTGATGGCCAGGGTTAGGATTCAATGTTTATTTATTTCCCACTGCTTTATTCTCTTAGACGGTTCATTTCCCCTTTGTAAACTCCTTTGCAATAACTGTCTGCAAATTTAATCCAAGATTCTGACACACTTGTCAGCATCACTGTTGCCCTCTACTGGGGTCAGATTTCCAACATCGTTGTAGGTAATGCACCCCGTAAAACATTGCCGAAATATTCTTGAATGGCAAGTATGCACTGTACAGACCTAACACTCTGGGTCACATTTATCATTGGGTTTGCTCCAAACATAAACTTTTTATCTTTGCTCAAAACAACTTTAGTTTCATCACTAAAAATTATTATTGGATATTGGTTTTCAACTGTCCAGTTATGTCTCTCTTTAGACCAATGAAATACGTGATGCACAATTCTGCTAAGAGTTCGTAGTTTCCTTCATTATAGTGCATCTCCTGAAACCTAAACTCTTTGATCTTCATGAACATGAACACTGACAGACTCATTAAAGCTACGGAGAGCTGCTGCTAATATTGTCTACGATTGTCAAACAAAAAAAAACAAAAAAGCGATGAACAAGGTGAGAAAATACATGATCACCCCTTGTACTTGCGAGTTTTGATCTTCCAGTTTATGTCCCGTTAGTCCGAGTTTCCTCTGACCCTTCCCACCCCATTTTAGATATGTTCACATTTATTTTTGGGGTGTGGTGTCAGAGTTGAAATTCGCCGCCACCGCAAAGTGAAGCCGCTTACTAGCGGGCCTAGCAAACTTAAACGACCTTACATTGAGCCATACCTGCATGAAATCGATAGGAAGATGATTTATTTTCTCAGAAATTACGAGTATAACATTCGTTATGTTTTTAATCTGACGACAGACGAGAAAAAACTACAGTGTTGATAAAATATGACCTGGTACTCGCCATTTGCATTCCTAGTCACACAACTACCCAAACCTCGCTACCTACATGTCCATGACATCACAGGTAAAATACCCACGTGATATCAACAATAAACCCCTTTCCAATGTTGTTGTAGAAAAAAATCGAAAATACTAAATAAATGTCACGTAATGTTTGTAGGAAAACAAAAGGACACACAATTCTCAACATATTTATTCCGAGAACAACGACCAGAAACCTGTCGCTGTCACAGCAACCTGGATAAAGCCATCAAGCAGAGAGCACGTTTCAACGTGGTAGTCACGTAATACAAACAAAAACATATTTGAAAAAAAGTCCCAAAATAACTTTCATTTGATACACTTTTTTTTAAACCATAAAGGTCTTTATCATATTACGAAAAATCAATAAATCAAAACAATTTTATTTTATACTGATTATTCTTGTTCTAAAAGGGGATACTAAAACAGAAAATATTACAAATGCACACTCAAATTAAACATTGGTTGTATTATTAAAGTGATTTCACAGTTACTTCCAGTATTACCTTTCAGCAAATGATTTTCTATTAAATATGCATTCTTTCATATAAAAAAAAGATATCGTCAATATATTTTTAAAAATTTATTTATTATTATACTATTACAAATCACTATACTATTATATTACTACTTTATTTATTAAAATTGTTATTATAAGTATTTATATAACTACTCAACAACAAAAATTCCTAACGGACAACACATTATTTCTAAAAACTATCCAGTCGTAAGATTCGACTCATCACGAAAATGTGATTCTGAATTCAATGTTGGATTTAACTGGAAATTATTATTTATTGTTCCGGTTTCTATTTATTATAAAATGTTATTTGTAACCACTGTGACATTGACTTGTTTGTACCAATCCCAAAATCAACAGAGTTTGTTTTCTACCCAAAAGTTACATTGCTATGAAGTTGCATGACCATCAGACAAATAGAACTGAATTTACCATCCGAACACGAACAAGTTTATGGACTGAGAGACGGAAAAGCCATTTTTAGCCGCCGTGTTCTTGACCATCACTTAACCAACCCCCAAATCAATAGTGTCCGTCCTCTCCACATGAGAAACATTCATATGAGGTTGCATGAGCATCGGACAAATAGAAATAAAGTTATTATCAAGGAACGAAAAGTTTACAGACGGACACAGAGCTATTTTAAGCCTCTGTAACCTGAATATTTGATGGACTAATCTCCAAATGAAGTTTTCGTTCGATACCCGAGAACAACATTCCTGTAAAGTGTTATGTCCATCAGAAGAATAGAACTCAAGATAAAATATGGAAAATTTTTTGTTGTTTATTACTGGCATCAGTACCAAAACATGAGTGCAAAAGCCAATATTAATATGGTTAAATTTGATTTAATACACTGGAATTTTTTCTGGAAAGTGACTCTTCAAAGGAGGAATTACCCATTTTTTCCTCAAGTGAAATATTGTGGGTTCACATGGATTTGAGGCCATGTAGTATTATTACTACATCAGGTTTGGAGATTACAAAATCAGTGTTACATTGTTACCTTGGAAATAGGGCAATGTTACTGCATGGGTTTGATGATTACCAATGTAGTATTGTTACTACATCAGGTTTTGGAGATTGCAAAATCAGGGTGTTACACTGTCACATGGAAATAGGGTAATATTACTATGTGGTTTGGTGATTAGTAATATAGTATTGTTACTACATCAGGGTTTGAAGATTACAAAAATCAGTGTTACACTGTTGCCTGGAAATAAGGTAATGTCACTACATGAATATGGGGAAAGCAGTGTAGTATTATTACTACATCAGGTTTTACAGATCACAAAATCATTGCCTGGAAATAGGGTAATGTTACTACATGAGTTTGGGGATAGCAATGTAGTATTGTTACTACATCAGGTTTTGGAGATAACAAAATCGGTTTTACACTGTCACCTGGAAATAGGGTAATGTTACCACATCGGTCTGGGGAGCAATGTAGTATTATTACTACAACAGGTTTTGCAGATCATAAAATCAGTGCCTGGAAATAGGGTAATGTTACTACATCAGTTTGGGGATAGCAATGTAGTATTGTTACTACATTGGCTTTTGCAGATCACAAAATCAGTGCCTGAAGATAGGGTATTGTTACTACATGGGTTTGGGGATAGCAATGTAGTATTGTTACTACATCAGGTTTTGCAGATCACAAAATCAGTGCCTGGAGATAGGGTATTGTTACTACAAGTGTTTGGGGATAGCAATATAGTATTGTTATTACATCAGGTTTTGCAGATCTCAAAATCAGTGCCTGGATATAGGGTATTGTTACTACATGGGTTTGGGGATAGAAATGTAGTATTGTTACTTCATCAGGTTTTGGAGATCACAAAATCAGTGTCTGGAAATAGGGTATTGTTACTACATGGGTTTGGGGATAGCAATGTAGTATTGTTACTACATCAGGTTTTGGAGATCACAAAATCAGTGCCTGGAGATAGGGTATTGTTACTACATGGGTTTGGGGATAGCAATGTAGTATTGTTACTACATCAGATTTTGGAGATCACAGAATCATTGCCTGGAAATAGGGTATTGTTACTATCTGGGTTTGGGGATAACAATGTAGTATTATTACTACACCAGGTTTGCAGATCATAAAATCATTGCCTGGAAATAGGGTATTGTTACTACATGGGTTTCGGGATTATTGTGTGTACACAAAATTAAAATTCCTTTAAAAAGGACAAGCAAGCAATTCCTTTTTTTTTCTGGAAGCCATTTTTTTTTTTTTTATTAAATAGTGATATAAAATATTAAATGTTCAGGTTCATGTTTTAAACTATTCTCCTTTTGGTCTGTAATTATCACCTAAGGATAATCTGTTAAGTGTATTTAACTATTTGATCGTCTCAGTACAAAATTAAATTAGTATTAACGCACTGTAGCAACTTAGTGTACAGATATAAAGAAAGACAGACAATTTAGAAACCATAAAACAACAAACACACAGCGACAATAATACCTTAAGGAGATGAGAAAGGTTGCACCTATTTAATAAACTTTCTTTTCCTATGTCTATGGCATCACTGAAGCATAACTGCACAAGGTTTGGTTGCGTTTACAACAATTGGGGTTTGCTGCAGAGAACAATTTATATTACGAGATAGCGGTCTAAGTGGGGTGTCATATGATGTCATTGCTGACAAATGTTAGATCCAAACAAGGGGACTAACTTCCCATACTCATCAGAAAATGAAGCTTCCTGGATGTATGAGCTAGTTATAATAAATTTCTACAAACAAATCAGTTTCATTTGTAAAGCCAAATTTTACTCAATGTTAGGATACTTTGGTTCATATTTCAGTTTTAAAAATGAAGAGAATTCAGAATGTTTGGCGAAAATCTCCATCCAGTTTCTTGCCTTGAAAGGAGCAGGATACCACCAAGAAGCTTAAAATGAGCTTCTATTCTCTCAATAAATGGATCTGAAGAAAGTATATCTCTTTTGTGCACCTAAGGTGAAATATGAAAAGTTGCTAGATCCATGGGACATTTCTAGAAAGACAACACTACATCGATATTAGCTCTCTTAACATTTGTATACACACTTTGGAATTAAAAAAGAGTGTCATAAACTCATTTTGTATGTTTACTTCTAATTGTCAGAAGACATTGAAACTGTTTAGAGTGGTAAATAATCTGATGATTTAAGGGTCAAATATTTTACATGTTACTCACAATTGACTAGGCTAGGCGACTCAATGTATGCCTTATCATCCTTCTCTGTGTCATATTGAACAGAAAAATCAAACTCTTTTCTATAGCAAATGGTCACTAAATGTATGAATGTTTAATTTTTGCCAAGACAAACTAAGCATTACTCTAATTATGATGCTGATTCCTGAAACAATTACCATTGTCTCCGCAGATTGTAAGATTGAACAGTCGGCATGTGTCCTATCCAACCTATAGCACTACCCCATGGGTGAAGAAAACACATCAAGGTAATAAGTATGCAATCATATTTAGCTTGCATCCAGATAATGTTATCCACTTTTTCATATTTAAGATGACATCCATTGCATTAGTTGTAACTTCAGATACATCTATACTATCTTACTTATGGTAGGCACAAAAAAATCAATACTGGTTATGTTGCTTTTTCTGGAAATAGTTGCATTTTAAAAAAAAATGACTGGAATTTTAAAGGCAACTGACATTACGAGAACCGACTCAGTCACACCTCTTTGTTTTGAAGAAATGTCAAATGTTTTTGGCCAAAATCGCCACCTAGGTAGTTGCTTTGGAAAAAAGATACGAAAATAAAACTCTTAAATGGTACTTCTTTTTTAAATAAATGGATCTGAAGTATATCACTTGTGTCGATCAAATTTAAGATATGCAAAGTTTTTATATCCACGGGCTATTTCTGGAAATACAATACTGCATATATAGTAGTTCCTTTAACATTAGTATACACCATTTGGAATACAAAAGTGTGTTATCAACTCATTTGTTTGTTCATTTCCAATGGTTAGAAGATATTTAAACTTTTGTGAATAGTCAATATTAGAATTGTATACTTTCAGTACCAAATATGTAGAATATTCCTTACAACTGACCATCCAGGGACACCCATTCTATGCCCTATTATGGCTTCCTGTGTTATCTTGAGTGAACAAATCAGATGCTTTTCTAGACAAGACAGACTAAACATTCATATAGTTATGATGCCAGTTCCTGAAATAATTACCATAGCTCCACAATTTTAATAACTGAACAACCCTCATGCGTCCTAATCATCCTAAAACAGCATCCTCCTGGCAAAGAAAACACATTTCAGCAATAAGTATTCAATCCAGTTTTGTTTGCATACAAAGTTTTAAGTAATTCAAAACTATGTAACCATGTGAAATCTTGCTGTCTATAGTGCGTGCATTTGTAAGAAAGAAATATAGTCAAAGTCTGATGTTCCCATCTTTAATAGTAGCAAACAATGCATTCTTCCAATTTGCAACCATTGAACTGATTAATTTACTTTGATTGCATGCATTAACAAAATTAGCTATGAATGCATTTTGGCTGCTTTATTTTCAAAGTGATGTGTTGATAATGGATTTCAAGATATCACTGCACTAATAAAGTTAATTATTTAACTCCATCATTTTTCCATATCTTCGATGAAATCCAGTGCATTAGTTCTAAGCTCAGATGCACAAGGATGATATTAAGTATGATATTCACGAACTTCGACACAACATATGCAAAACTCGGCATAGGTTAAGTTGCATTGTCTGGAAATAACATCATTTGAATGAAATCACTGGAATGTTTAGTGCAAGTGTCATCCAATGTAAAAGTCCAGAAGCTGAACTCAATAAACAATATATTTTCTGATTAGGCATTAATGCTGATTTCTACTGAATGCAAGTAAAATAACTCACTGGTCAGCATCTATAGGAAAATCAGAAGAAAAATATTAATGAGTTTAGGAACTACAATGCAATAACAGATAATTGGCTCCATGATTATAGTGATACCTAACAAAAGTATATATATATATATATATATATATATATATATATATATATATATATATATATATATATATATATATATATATAATTTTTATAGAAATCAACTGGAAACAAGAGAACATATATTCAGACAATATAAGAAAACTAAAATTTTGGTTGATTTTTAGGATAATACATTGTATAGATTGAATTTAACAGAAAAATGTATAATGTTTGTTTTTTGGTAAGTTAAGGAACAATTGTCAAATACAATATTGATAATAACATAATAGTTCATTTACACACCGAAAATTAAGACACTTTTGCCACTTGTTGAGCAATGTAGGTTTTTTTTATCTTAAAGAATCTTAGTTAGTTTAAAAAATACATAGTTTGCAATAATTTTGTGAGGATCATATATTTAGCCAGCATTGGTCAAAATAAAAACAAGTACCTCCCCAGAGTCACGGGGTAGAGACTTGATATTTTAAGCATAATAAGAAGTACATACTCTCCTTTGTCCCCCCCCAATAAAACTGAGACTTGTTTACGAGAAGTTAATATTGACATATTCAGTTTCATCATCATCATCAACTCTCAAAAATATAAGATATAGACTTTATGTATATTATACAGATAAAAGACGTCAATCACGAATACTTAAAATAAGTTCTATATTATTGGGAAGGATTATATAACATTGGTAAATATTCCTAATAGAAAGACAAAACAAATTATATAATCATACCATTTTACTAACAAACTCAATACACGTCGCTCTATCGATCTTATCATGTGTTTCTTTCGTGAAAATTGTACATCATGGAAGAAATTGTATCACACCATAAAATATCTAACATATAGTGTTTGTATCGTTGATTTTTTTTTTCAGAAGAGGGTACGGTAGATGGCATTCGATGCCACCAGAGCAATGAAAGACCCTCGCACTGGAAGTATGCTGTTGCAAAGGTTGCTGTTGCATGTGCACGTTTGAACTTTGACCCCGTACAGTGTGCTCTCATCGCATTGATTATCAAATTCCAGACTCGGAAAACATCCTCTTGTAACAACTGCAATGCAGAAATATGTTCAAATTAGATAATTCATGAATGATGAAACTGCATTTTGATTTTTTAAAAAGTCAAGAGTACTACTTGATAATGTATACAATATTATTTTATTTCACTGTATTTCCTGTGGCAACATGTATGAGACTAATGATACTCAGGGGCAGATCAATTATTCCTCAATGGAAGGGAGCACCAAACGCCACACATAATTACCTACCTATGTACCTAACTAACTAACTTACTGAGTAACTAACCACATACCTTAACTACATACAGGCAGACCGACAGGCGTATATACAAAATATAAATCATACACGTGTGACGCCCTTCTCCACACACCAGTTCCGGACATAGTGGAATGGAGAACTGGGTCTACCACAGGTACTGTAGTAGTACAATTGTCCATATACCATTTGGAAGATAAGAAGAGGAGCACAAGAATTTGTGTTAGCTGATGCTTTCCAAGCTTTTATTCCTTTGCTATATCGCTTAATATTGAAAGAGACTTGAAGAACTAAGATAACACCATATAGAATTGTGTTCAGACATGGCACTTTGATGGCCTATGGTAACAGTTTCACCATTCCATGTCAAATACATTTGGATCAATTGGGCTTTTCTGCATCAGGTTCAAAATCTAACGCGAGTGAACAACAGGCCTAACTTCTGGAGCAAAATAGAGTTGTTCGGGGAAGAAAACCAGACGTCATAAATAGCAGCTACTTTTTTGTCAATGATGTGATAACTTTGCATATATAAAATTAGAGACAAAACATCGCCACCAATCGGACATATTTTTTTCAAGATAGCGACTTCTGTTGTGAATCATGTTTTCGGCCGTTATTTTACTATCATCAATATTTCATGAAATTGACGTAGCGTACTAGAGGCACTGTGTTGGGATCTATTTATCTTGTCACTTCGACCAATCATTGTGATTGTCTCATACATAAAGCCAACGCCAAAGCTCGAAGCATTTTGAATGATCTTGAATTAGGGTGGTGAAATGGAAAGTTTTCAGTTTCTTCTTTCTTACGATAGTGCAATAGTATGCACATTAAACAGAAAAGCTTAAAGCACAAACTCAAGCAGTTTTTATATTTGCACAATATCCATACAGCATGTTATACATAACAACATTTTTGTAAGCATCGACAAATAGGAAACAAGTAACATGCTACCCTAAAATTAACAGCAAAATATCTCTCATTACTATACGGCAAACTATTAAGTTTTTGTGCCACAAAGATTCACCATGCATTCAATTTGCATATACACAATTGATAGTTGAGAAACTGCTCTAAGCCCGCCCGCGTTCATTTACATAAGGAAATCATTTCTAATATATCAAGATGAAATTGTAAGGACATGCTGAACTAAATATTAAAAAAATCAAAATTTGAGCAAAATTAGATCAATGGTTGCTATGTTAATTTAGCTTCAAGTTACTGTATATTCCCCATATTTTAGTTAAAACGTGGGAGTAAGTCCCATACAGCAACCCACATTATGAAACATTAGGCAATTACTCGTACCTGACTGAGCTTACAGTATTATAGAGGATCTATATCTTGGATCAGGTCACAAGGTCACAAATGACCTTGTTTTCATTTTTAAAAAAGCAACATCTACCACCACCCCGATCCCCACGAGACAAAAGTAAGATAATAAAAACCATGAACCCAAGACCCGTATAAACTCTTTCTTTTTCAAAAACCAACACCCTACCCTACAGAATATTTTCTTTGACCGTATGCCTCCTGGCTCTGCCACTACAAACTTGTTTTTATTTTTCAAAAACCAACACCCTACCACCCACCTCAACGAGCCAAAAGTATATTAATAGCAACTATGAGCACAAGGCCACTCACATATCTTCTTTTTGTTTTTCAAAAACCAACAACAACACGAAAACATCTTGCCCCTATGCGTCATAGTTTGGGCCACCACATTAAATGTTTTAAAAAAAA
The DNA here is from genome assembly GCA_029931535.1 of Margaritifera margaritifera. Classification (NCBI taxonomy): domain Eukaryota; kingdom Metazoa; phylum Mollusca; class Bivalvia; order Unionida; family Margaritiferidae; genus Margaritifera; species Margaritifera margaritifera. The sequence goes on from JAQPZY010001609.1 coordinate 5,377,514, forward strand.
AAACATTAAACATATGTGCTCTTAGGTTATAACCATTACTGAAGAAATAATTAACTCCTACTGCATTTGAAATGGGTGAGATATCGCCCGTGCTTTTTTAAGTCAGACACTCCTTGGGTTAAAACCCATATGCTAAATTAGATAAGTAACAGGGTACTAGATGCCAGCTCTGGCATTATAACTTATTTTGTAAAAATTAAACATTATTAAGTCCAGAGCTACTGAGACCATGACAAAGTAGCGGATGTGGGTGAGACACTGCAAGCCACGCTTTAATGAACAATTTAGTACAATATTAGGGTATTAAACCACATGCTAGAATAAGAGATGAATGCCTACTATCTATTATTTTAGATTTTCAAATTAAAACATTTGTAAAATAAGAAATCAAATTTAAAATGTTAGATAAATAAATAATGTACTATCATTTAAGACAAATAACAAGCAGTACATCTTACCCATGTGCAGCAGTTTAAAACATTAAACTAGCTAACAAGAGTTATCCAAGTTAACAAAGCAAATTAATTTAACAAGATACAAATATATTACAGTCACAATATCATCCAGCACAGTTCAGTGGTATGCTGTGTGTGATACACATCCGTGCCAGACTATCGGTTAGAAACTGGCTGCGATGTCAAACTTACATACTGTTACAACAGTTGTCTATGATACCGTCGTAAGCCACGAGCAAAAAGAGAACGTTAGCAGAGCGTAGAGGATTTTTCGCCCGTAACTTGCGACAATGATGATACCTTGTAATCTGTCCTCCAGGCAAAACACAATAACCTCTCTCTCTCTCGGTACTATATGCAATTTGAGTGCTTTCTTTGGGTCTGTGTGTGAGTTGATCTGAGTGTTTTTAGTCTTTTACCCATCTCTCTCTCTCTCACACACACACACACACACACAGCTACTACATTTACGCTTTTTTATTTTCATGCGAGTATGAAATAAGGACACAATCTGAATCGGTTTTTATTTCTAATTTATTATTACTTCATGAAATTGAAAAAGTCATGAAACGTAAAGAAATCTTTGTTGATTGTCTGATGATCTTATAATTCCCACATCATGAACACCAAGCTGACAACGTGATATACATACACGGAAACAATGTTTAAACTTAATCCTTTTCTTGTTAGTCATGGTAATTACAGCTTTAAGATACGAGAAATATTTCCGTGGGAGATAATCTTTTCTGCCAAGATTCTTGTTACACGTAAACCATGTCCCATCATAGTTTCATGGGAACCGCATTGTATATCTTATTAACCGTTATTAAGGCATAATAATGAAATGAGGTAGACTGAAATAACACAAGAATATACGTCATCTGTCACATATAATTGTCATTTCCTACTATTTTTGTCTGAAGTTAAGAAAGAAAGAAAAGGTACTTTATTTCCACCCCTTTGAAAATGCCTCTGGTTAGCGATATCATAGACCCCTTGTGACTATCAGTACACAATACATAACAACATATGGGATTCTCAATCCAAGCCAACGTCAATGTTTGTGTCTTCATTCAAAGATACACCTAACAAACAAAGTATCCCAGTCATACAAACTGATCGATATGAACAAGTAAACTATTGGTATCCTACTCTCTATGATAAAATGATTTCTCTCTAATTTATAAACTTAAAAGAGAGAAATCATATTAAAACCAACCCAAGTACACACAGGCACAAGGGGTCAAACCTGGGAACCACAGGCACAAAACTATCTAGATTGTTACAAATATATAACAAATGTATTTCCAGAATGAAATATCGGATACAAGCCCTGTTCGCCAGATTTGTCGCCTCTTTTATTGAGAGGGTCCTTGCATCTGTCTGAATCTTCGCATTCATAACAATCAAAGGCATTCGCTGTAAAGATAGACATATAACCACAAAATGTGAAAGTTTCAAAAACGGCAATTCATGTAAATATGTTTTCGAACATTATTTACATCACAAATGCAAAATGAACAAGATAATGCACAGATGTGAAAGTACAATCAAGATTGCGTTGAATGTTGCAAATAAGTTTTTTAAAAAACAGGTGCAAAGAAACAAAATAAGCGTTAAGATATAAATAATACCCAAGCTTATTATTAGTAAAGAAGTGATTATTACATACATAAATATAAATAAATGTGTATTTATTTATGTATTTATTTATTTCTTGATTTATAACATACCTAAGTTATTGCTTGAATAAGAAACTTAATATCCTTATGACTGAAAGAGAATTTTTAATGGTAATAATAAAATACTTCAACTTAGGAACACCTTTTTTCACATTCCTATATGTGTATGATTATGTTTTCTAGTATAGAACACCAGTGCATGATAATTCTATCTTGCCTCATACGTGGCCTTTATCCTGACTTGTGGACTATGCAGACCTTCTACTGCGATCATAGTGTGCACAAGGTTGCAAAAGCTTTCCACTTTCAGTCATCACTTGAACATTCTTTTACAATAATTAAGATAAACATTAATTATAGCACACTGGTTGAAGTTAAGTGTTCCACAAAGAAGCCGTTTTGCAATGATCGACCTAGCTACATGTACGTCTTCTTTAGTCCTTATCGAGTCGAAAAAGCTGTTGTTGTAAATGTTATTTTTTAAAAATTCATATTCTCATTATTATTTTTGAAGGATAAATCAATTATAGATCAAAGTTGAATCGAGAACTATTTCATTATTTTTGTCTGTTTCAGTTAATCTTTTGGATAAAAGTGAACTTTACTTTTTGACCTGTTCACATTTGTATCATTGTGCAAGCTATCTGCAGTAAGTGTATATTCAGATGCTGTGTATTGCCATTACCTTAGCAATTTCAACCACTGTTCTTTGAAAGTTAAAATCTGTTTAAAAGTCATTGAATGTTTACATTGAATATTTCAGTGTAAACCTAAATTGTTACGCACTATCTTAGGGCAAGGAAATGTTCAATGGGTGTTCTACCGTTTGAAAGTTACAGCAGTATTCACAATAAGCCATTTTTACTTGGGCTTATTTTGTAGTTCATAAATTTAAGAAAAAGAATCCATCAGTATGCTTCAGTATATGATAGGGAACATCCACGCTCAGGATCAAAATTTAGCTTCAGACACTCGGCACAGCCTCGTGTCTGATGCAAAATTCTGACTCTCAGGTGGAAATTTCCTATCCTACACCGATGCATATGATGAATTATATTAATCTCAATTAATCTGAGTAACAAATATACCAAGAGTTGCAAAATCTCACGTTACCTGATTGCAGGGAGACACCAATCCCAAAGACAACCATGCACGTGACACCGAATATTCTCATTTTTACTGGAGGGTGTCTTTATGGATTTTCAGTAATGTAAATTGCAGATCACTGCGTCTCAAATTTAATATATATTGTGGGGTTTATGGGTTTACATATTTATACAGAAATTCGATTTGGTCGATAGTCTGTACAGATTTTATCAAGGCAAGCTTTTAAAAATTTGCCCCTCCCATTGGTAAAACTATCGAATGATACTGCATCTAGCAAATTGAATAGATTGTTATCTGACTATTGATTGGTTGTTGTCTGCTTCTGAAATCTTTATTCCAGTCATGCTAATAATATATTAAAATAATTTCCTATGTACTAGGTTACAACAAAGGAGATACTACCGCTTAATTTTTAGTTTGCACTGTGGAAAAGATGGATTCATTGTCGCGATAAGTAGGTATCAAATAGGTAGGACTAGCACACTCATGAAATTTATAAGAGTACATTCTATTGCGTAGGCTTCATTGACGCACAATATAAAACAATATCACTGTGATAAATTCTAATTCCATATCTCCTTATTTGTCAACATTGTCAGAGAGCTGATATAAATATGTCATGATTTTAAGATAACCGGCTTAATTTATGTATTTGATGTTACATCTTTGCAACAATGCTACATAAAGTATGCATTGTCTTTTTAGTGGTTTTCTTTGCTATTGTATTGATTTTCTCCATGTTCGTATGCCTATCTCCATATTCTTTATCTTATCCCTGTTTATAATATAAAGAGTTTCCATCCTTTGCAGTCATTGATATATGGGTATTTTACTTTGAGGAAACAATTTCAGCACATATAGTCTTTCTCTTTAATGAATTATGGTATCTTACTGTTAATTTATATACAAAATATATTTTCTGGACAGATCTGCTTTAATTGATATTTCATGCAATCAATACTTGAAATAATTTATTATGCAGTAATTTAGAATGAGATTCTTATTTCTGGGCATTCCTTTTTTATTCTTTCGGCTATTCATGTGTAAATATTTAAAACAGTACATGTCTTTCGGCTATTCATGTGTAAATATTTAAGACAGTATATGTCTTTCGGCTATTCATGTGTAAATATTTAAGACAGTACATGTCTTTCGGCTATTTCATGTGTAAATATTTAAGACAGTACATGTCTTTCAGCTATTCATGTGTAAATATTTAAGACAGTACATGTCTTTCGGCTATTCATGTGTAAATATTTAAGACAGTACATGTCTTTCGGCTATTCATGTGTAAATATTTAAGACAGTACATGTTTTGCTTTTTTAGGTCTGGGCACTGTCATCAGATTTGATGGTAAGCATTGCCTTGTGCTTACCTTAAAACTACCAAACTACACACTTGTCTCAATAACATGGGAATGTATCTTCATCCCGAGATATATAGAGGATATCAACGTTTTTGGAGTACATATAAGGAAATATTTCACAATGAATTTCGGTTTGCAATATACGCTCATCTATGCTCGATTTCTCCATCATTTTCAAACATGATTATGATTGTGATGAGAGTTAAATCGCTACTTAAACAATTGTATTACTATATTTTTAATCAAAAGCGTTTATCTGAAACTTTTTACCGTTTGTCGTAGAGTGTAACAGGTATACGATACTGTATGGGTGACACAATATCGAATAGCAAGAGGTCATGTAATTTCAGTCACTGATAATGAATGCATTAAATTATGTGGAAAAGTAATTATAACAGAGGCACATTCTGTTGTTTGGATTTCGATTTTAGGTATTTCTTGATGACGCCTACTCATTGATTACATAAATGTATACTAGAGGGTCTACAGAATGTATACTGTATGATCTGTTTATCCTGATGGAGAGAGAGAGAGGAGAAGAAGAAGAAGAAGCAGAAGAAGAAAAATGAAATAGGCTTAAAAATGGAAATACAGTTTTAAATAACCTACATACGGGCAAATATATTTCCTAAACGGGAAAAGAAAGTAGCTTCAAATGTGACATTGCCACTGATACATTTCAATGTCTCATTATGAAATATATAATAAATAACTCTACCAAAAGTATATCGCCACTGATACATTTCAATGTCACATTATGAAATATATAATAAATAACTCTACCAAAAGTATATTGCCACTGATACATTTCAATGTCACATTATGAAATATATAATAAATAACTCTACCAAAAGTATATCGCCACTGATACATTTCAATGTCACATTATGAAATATATAATAAATAACTCTACCAAAAGTATATCGCCACTGATACATTTCAATGGCACATTATGAAATATATAATAAATAACTCTACCAAAAGTATATCGCCACTGATACATTTCAATGTCACATTATGAAATATATAATAAATAACTCTACCAAAAGTATATCGCCACTGATACATTTCAGTGTCTCATTATAAAATATATAATAAATAACTCTAAGTATTTTTCACCATAGAGACTTTTGTATAACCTTGAAATTTCTTTCTCGCACTTAAAAAGCCTATTCTTATGACTCTAGGTCTTAAAATAATGTAACACTGGAAAACTGCACGGACTCATAGTCACTGTCTGGCAACATAATTAAGACAAACACGTGTTGTCAACAATGTACTCTGCCATTTTCTTTTAACTCTGACCTTACATTACCGTATGTAATTGTGTACGAGAAGAATTCATGATGAACATTATTTCCATATGGGACAAGCAGTATTGATGCAGTAGTTATTTATTATTGTAATTAAGAAAAGAAAACAATACATTTTTTTCTTAATGATACTGTTCTACCACGATACATTTCAACAAGGATTTGGATTTCAAACTAGTATCGGCGAAGACTATTTCTTTTATTGTACAATATAGTCTAGAGTGCTTCCTGTTTCATTCTTCTAAAAATAACTTACAATGGGGCAATCTCAAAATTTTGAAAAGACATTTGTACATAATTATAACAACAACAACAATAATGACCAACACTTAATTAAGCTTGACATATTTACACATGTTGTAAGGATATATATATATATATATATATATATATATATATATATATATATATATATATATATATATATATATATATATATTTAATAAATATTTTGAATTGTAGATTTTTGTATAATATCAAATATAATGTGTAATATGTCATTTATATTTCCTCATTTTATTAATAAAATCAAATTTTTAACAAATATGGTGTTGAATTTATTTTTTACAAATGGAATCACACCTCCACTTAATTACATCTCAAGAAGCAAATTATAAAAAAAATTTTTAAAAATATTTTAAGAATTTATGAAAATAATTTCTTGTGTATGGCTATCATTTATTTGATTAATAATAATAAAAATAATAAATATATTCAAACATTGACTCAATTAGTTACAAAGAATGTTATCTTCTGGACCTCATTTATAAACATATATACCAGCTAGTAAGAAAAATTATCCTTTCACACTCACACAGACAGACATAAATACACACATTACACTAACAGAAAAGACAAACTTCACTAAGTATGTAATTTTTTTAATTTCCTACACAGGATTCCCAAATGTACTTGGATATATTGATGACATTTTTATCAAGAGCCAAGTACCACAGGAAAATGAAGCAGAGTATTTACACAAAAAAAGTTTCCATTCTTTGAATGTTCTGGTATGAAATGTTTCTGTTTTTATTTCGTCATCAAGAAGCTGTCATATTTACATGTGCAAGAAATCAATGTAATAACATATTATATTGAATGTGAATAATACCCCTTACCAAACTTTCAAAAACATGCATAGAATATCACAGACTGAAAAAATAATTATAATTGTACACATTTACTTTTTGGAGTGCAAAATGTAGACTACCATACAATTTATGAATGCACACACTATTCCCATCAGAAGATATAGACCACTCTCTCAATGATCCCTCTGTGGTCATGTGCTTTATTTACTAGGCTAGCTCAGCTATGGAGTATGAGTAACTTTCCACGTGCTTTATCTATTAGGCCAGCTCATCTACAGGCTATGAGTAATTTTCCATGTTTGGTTCTTGTCTCTGGATGTTCACGTTTCTTCACCTTATGCAAAGACCACTTGTGCCACTACATACCCATGTGGTTCCAAATACCTTATCAGTCACTGTATCATGATATAAAAAATACTTACTGATGCATGCTAATGACAGAATAGGATTAATTTAAAAATGCACACTAATTTCTTTTAATTACAGCATTTATTCTTTGGTACAAGTGTGGGTCTTTTAATTTATTTGTTATTAGATTATCATCAGATTAAGCTATATTACATAAAAAATATGAATAAAAATGTGTGATCGGCTTATCACAAAATATGCAGTGATCATTAGATAATTATGGTGAACTATAATAGTTGTAAAACACATATCCCCATGCTCCACTGCTTTTTCAAAACTAACTATCCACCAGTCAAAATCTAACTCTCTGATCAATGTGCATCTGATTAGAATAGAAGCAGGGGTCAATTTAAGTTGAATACTAGTATATGAATTCATTTCTTAATGCCAGCTGTGTGTTTGTGTGCAGATATATACATATCTCTTTACTTCCAAAAATATGCCACCAGTGTCAATGATAGTTGCATGTATACATTAATTTTTTCATGCCTAAATATGCCACCAGTGTCAATGATAGTTGCATGTATACATTAATTTTTTCATGCCTAATAAAATCATACAGAGTGAGGATCTCAATATCTAAAGTTGTGACCCTGACAAAGGGGTTACAACTGTATGGAACCAGTGGTATTGCTCATAGGTTCCATTCAGTGCTACCTGTTACATTTGTTAGCAACTAGGTCAGTTTTCAAACACACCAATTTTCATACATGTTTATTGCAAATTGAGACTTATGTACAATTTTGTTTTGTTAAACTCACTCCTTAACCACACCCCAATGTCTGGTTGCACCAGAATTTAAAAAATGCTGTGCAAATTGAAAGATCACCTTAAATATTATCAACCGGTTAGGAATTTCTCTTGAATAGTTTAGGATGATTTCTGCATAATGACTTGTGCACATCTTTCACAACATCAAAATCATCACCAAATCATTGTTAAATATAAGGAATTTAATCAACCTATAACATGAAATTTCAGGACTGCACCATGGGATACTACTTGGCGACTCGGGTTACCCTTGCCAAAGTTTTCTTATGACACCATACCTAAACCCCCATGAACCCCGTATGGAGAATTACAACAAAGCCCATTGCAGAACCAGGGTTTTAATTTAAGACATTTAGTATTTTGAAGAGAAGGTTTCCTTTCCTGCACTTTGGGCTTACGATCTCATCCATGAGGGCTTGTCAGTTGACAGTGGCCTGTCCTTGTCTACACAATTTAGGTATAGACAGAAAGGACATCATTAGACATAATGACAAAGAGGATCTCATGATATGAATGGGCCAGAGATGAATGACATTATGGGCAGTATGTTAAGAGATCATATTACCTGCACCTTCTATTAAGTCTCATTTGGCATATGGTATCTATGCAGTCTCCAGATATATTTTAAAACAATTATCTTTGCTGTTATATATTACACGTTTCGTCTTTATAGCAAAATTAAGTTATATGCAGAATATAATTAAAAACCTTAGCAAGACATATTTACACAATAATATTATGTTCAATATATTTTCTTCTTTCACAGAAATCATATTTAGGTGTGCAATGAAGAAAGAAATGCATACTAATTTAATTGGTCATACTAGTATTTTTCTTGTCTAACAGTCTTGTCTGAAGTTGAATGGAAATACATGTAATAGCAGAAGGTTTGAGACAAAATCTTTCTCAAACATTTAGAATGAATGTGTCAAGTTTAATAATAAATATAAAAATAATGAATTAATTTACCTAACTGAGCCTGATTTTTCACACATGATGATTAATTGTTGAAGAAGATATATTAATATACCATATTTAGAGCATACTCAATTACTAGTATATCATAAGTAATTTGATTTTCGTCATCATCAATCAGCAGCATCAGCAATAGTATTAGTATAGTCAGAATACTATCTCATGAAGTACACTGCTAATGTAACATTAATCTGCAAAAAGGATCTTTTGAACACAATGGACAATACTCAAACAGCAGATGCAGTTCTAATGTTTGAGTATAGCTGATGTCACAAAAGTACATTAAACCAGCCTGAATCAGCCACATCATGTAAGGATATAATTTCATTCAACATTATTTATTTGTGCAATATCATTATGTAGAAAACAAAACAGAATAATATAACTTGAAAATGAATGGAAAAAATGTGTTATATTTAATGATCACAGCTAGAATGTACAAGGATAGGTGATCCTCTACCTTCTCCATAGCAATTTGGTAATTTACCACTATAAACACAGCCTAACTTTTCTTAAGTACAGTGGTCCCTCGCAATTTTGATAATATTTGAAATTTGATATTCAATTGATATTCACTGGAGTAACACACTGGACTTCTTGTTCTTCTGCAGGGCAACATAAAAGTCAGTACATTCCAATGTATCAGTGCTTCACACATATTGCCATCTGTGAAAAATAAATTGATATATCAATGCTGCATATTTTAATCGAGTGTTTGTCTTTCAATGAAAATTAAGGATAATATCTAAATATATTTGTATATGTGGTTGGAGGTGGGGGTGTGGTGGTGTGGAGAAAGTGAAAGGTTGTGAGGAAGAGAGAAGGGACAATATTGAACCATCCAATTACAATATTTGAAAAGCATCATTTTGATTATCTTAATTTAAAATGACAATAGTTAAGAGTCCTTTCTATATGTGTGGTGGTGGTGGAGATAGTGATGGTGACAATGTAAAACATTCATAGTGATCGATTATTGTCTTAGTTTAACTTAGCCATATGTACATAGACAATTAATACATCTATGAGTACATTTAACAATATTTACTATTGTTGGTTCTACAAATATTGTAGTAATTGAAATAACTACACATTGTCATACTAGTGTCAAACAGTGAATGATTACAATAATTACAAATGCTCATTGTTTTGTTGTTTCAAATGATAACTTGTAACTACCAGTATGAACTTAGCATCTTCTTTATACATTTCTTCAAGTTACATACAAGTATTCCTTTAAAACAGGGAAAAATTCAGTACAAAAATACAAACATGCTGTGTTTCATGAATAATAATTAAACTGTTTGGAATTACCACTAATTGTATTCTTGTTTCTTACTTTGCTATCCTCAGTGAATGAGAGTAGTAAACTAAAAGAAGGAAAAAAATCTCTTATGAAAAGATTAATTGAAAATAAAAATTTAACATGTTGTGTATGTAAATCAAAATCTAATTATCCAAACACAATTCATCATTCATGTCTAATATTAAAAACAAATATTTCATAATAATTTAGAAAAAAGTATAAATTCCAAAGAAACTGCAAATGTATGCAAAAATATGACTGTTCCTAATTCTGACAAATTAAAATATTGTAGTAGTACTCCTAACTTCTGTCAGCTTCGTATGTCATTCTTATATTGTTATTTTTTATGAACATTAGTAGATAATATTATACACCTAAATGTTATTAAGTAAATCTTCCACATTTCTTTTCATATAAGGGAAGCCACTATATGAAAACAGAATTTGCAATTACACTTTCTTATTTAATGTGATAACTATGTGAAAAAATTACATAAATTTCAAGTAACATTTGAAAATAACATCATTGTGCTATGATTTCTATTTTTAAAAGCTTATGCCATTTTAAGGAACATAGTTAATTACTATATGATGTTTTATTAAATTCATAGTTCCAATTACTGCAATAAATATATACAAAAGTAGTGACAGAAATTAAAACCTATATACTAAAATCACTTTTCAATAAATTGTATGCATCATGGAGTTTTGTATCAGTGTATAATTAATTGTCAAGATATATACATATATATATATATATATATATATATATATATATATATATATATATATATATATATATATATATATATATATATAAAATAAAATAACTTTAGTTTAATTTGTTGAAATAAAGATTATTATGGCAATTTATACACAACAAAACACAGATCCAGTTAAGCTTTTATTTATAATTATAATGTTTGCCTAGTGTTTGCCTAGGGGTACCGTCTGCTGCTACTGATGAAACTGTTTTGGTTCATTCTGTCAGTGAGTGATTCAGCGGTTACTGAATGGCACAACGTGGTTGTACAGAGGTCACAGATGGGTTGTGAAACTCTCTGACAGAATGTTATGGATAACCCTTGAGTAAAGTTTCTTCAGCGGAAACTGAAGGAGCCCAGCGAAGACTGGGCTGTCCAACAAAGGTTGGGATGACAGCGGCAACTGTGTGGACTTCACTCAATGGGTTAAGTTTGAATACGCCATATAGTGCTGACATTAGATTCTTGGGTGAATAAACGGAATGGAATGAAGTGAATGCCTTTTATTTAATGTAAGCAACATGCAGCAGCACAGACATTCCCGTGTCCATTGAACACTGTAGGAGTTGAGGCGGGGATGGCGGCGGTTCGACAGAAATATGCGAGCTGTCACTCTCCACTCCAAACTAAGAACAATTGAACACAAACGCTGCACGTGACAGCTGGGAATGTTTTGATTGGCTGGCAAGTGATGTATTAATATAGCTCATGCATATTAATGTGAAATATTTGCAGGAATGGTAGTGAATGGGTCACTTATTGCTGTGTATAAACTATGCTTAAGCAATCGCATAAGCAACAATTTATACACAACAAAACACAGATCCAGTTAAGCTTTTATTTATAATTATAATGTTTGCCTAGGGGGACTGTCTGCTGCTACTGATGAAACTGTTTTGGTTCATTCTGTCAGTGAGTGATTCAGCGGTTACTGAATGGCACAACGTGGTTGTAAAGAGGTCACAGCTGGGCTGTGAAACTCTCTGACAGAATGTTATGGATAACCCTTGAGTAAAGTTTCTTCAACGGAAACTGAAGGAGCCCAGCGAAGACTGGGCTGTCCAACAAAGGTTGGGATGACAGCGGCAACTGTGTGGACTTCACTCAATGGGTTAAGTTTGAATACGCCATATAGCGCTGACATTAGATTCTTGGGTGAATAAACGGAATGGAATGAAGTGAATGCCTTTTATTTAGGGTAAGCAACATGCAGCAGCACAGACATTCCCGTGTCCATTGAACACTGTAGGCATTGAGGCGGGGATGGCGGCGGTTCGACAGAAATATGCAAGCTGTCGCTCTCCTCTCCAAACTAAGAACAATTGAACACAAACACTGCACGTGACAGCTGGGAATATTTTGATTGACTGGCAAGTGATGTATTAATATAGCTCATGCATATTAATGTGGACTATTTGCAGGAATGGTAGTGAATGGGTCACCTATTGCTGTGTATATGTCACGGAATTTTATGGTTTATATCAATATGCATATGTGATCAAAAATGTATTTGGGTTTCGTTTCTGACTAGAGCGTTACTCGAGGGTTGTTTATTTTTTCGGCTCTAGTTATTTTGAAATACTGAGCGCGATTCACCCCATGCTGCACGTGCAAATTGCCTGCAGTGAAAACCTAAGTACCTAGCTGCTGCGCATATCTGTGACAGCTAGGGTACATATAGAGGAAATTCTCTATAAACAAATTACACTACGACGAGTCTTGTCAGAAAGCTTACCTCTTTACGGGAGCAAATCTTCAGCTGTAGAGGTATGTGAAATTTAAGATAGTATTCTTTATCACTATTCGTTTTATATGACATAATTGTTTCATATATTAGATGTTTTAGAATTTATTCTAAATTCTACAGAGAGTCAATACCTAGGTCATACAACGCCATGATATTAGAAATACTATAGTCTGGTTCAAGTTAGCTATTTGTTGTAACTGAACAGACGGATTTTATTTAATTATACGCAGCATGCTTTGAATGATTAATGTAATGTGTAACGAGATGTAATTCATGTGCACGCATGCGCAACATATATCAATGCAAAAGTACTAACCATGTCATATGTACTACACGGTTTAGTTGTTATACTTTTAGCTGCCTTATATATGGTTTGGTGTTGTGGAGTCGCAGAACTGTGTGGTTTCATGTGACGTGTATGCTGTGTCTGGTGACGTTGTTTCGGAAGAGTGTACTGGTTTTCTCGATGCGAGGGACCAAGGCTTCTCGACCAGCGGGTCTGTGTTAAATGTGAAGGCTCTCGAGGGATCCTTCAACAGACTGGGAGGGGTGGACCATGCGTGGTGGCTCCTTGACCATTTTACTAGAGCTTGTAGAACCGGAGATACATCTTGGTCGTCAAACGGGCGCCACGATAGTTATACATATTACGTGTTCCATTTTATTGTTATTTTCAATATTGCTATCTGTGCAAAATTACATGTATTCACATTTCAATATCGCTATATGTGTGATAGATTCATAATTTCATGCATCCCCATTTCAATATCGTTATATGAACGACAGATCCATAAATTCATACATATTCCAATATCGCTTGATGAATTGATAAAGTGATGAGTTAATAGATTGATAAATAAATGAGTATCATATTGATAAGTGCATAAATCACATGCTTTGGTCACCCTTGGTACTTAATAAGACCTTGTTTACATTAGGGTGTAGATCATATACTCTTATTTGTTGATTGGTGATAGGATGTTATTCACGTCTGTTTAAAATTCCATTCGTTCAATTCATCTTTGATTTTTCTCGTTGAGTTATTTGTTGTTGATAGTTCCATGTTGGGAACTTATAATTTTCCTTATCTTTTTGTTATAATGGTGTCAGATTTGTTCATCTTTAAATTGCGTTTATAAATAAACATCTTATTAACGCAGTTGCTTTCGGTGTCTTCACTAATCCAGTCCCAACCCGGCTTCATCCTGTGACAGTGCAAATGCAGCAGTTGCTCCTAAGCCCCCGCAATGCAAGTATTTTTAAATTTATGGTGTTCATTTATTTTGGGAGAGGGGGTGCTTTTTGAAATTGCTCCTTGGAATTCTACCAGCGTAATCTGGTGTTGCGTACATGGGGAATGTAACGAAAAAACTTTTTTAAAAATCTTTATTTGGGGCCGGTTTAACAGACAGGCAAACTAGACGGTCGCCTATTGCGGCAAAATTGGGGGGGTGGGGGGTGGAGGCGGCAAAAAGACTAATTAAAAAAGAAAGAGAAATAGTGTAAATTAGAATATAATAGGTGTCTAAAAATAGACAGAAGAAACACAAGAAAAGAATAAATGTACAATATTCATTTTCTAAAGTTAATTGTGCGGGGGGGGGGGGGGGGGTGATGGCGGAAGGCTGAAGGTTCGCCTAGGGCTCCAAATACCCTTGCGCCGGCCCTGTCTATATTATATACATGCACAAAAGTCTACAGTTCGAAGACGAGCAAATGTGATTTCTATATTCAAATTGTAAATGCACGTGCAACATCGGCCAGACCTTGAAGATGCAATTTTAACTATCCGAATTAAAGATTCTCATTAACAAAACTTTGCATTGACATGACAATACGTTCTAATGGCAGCATACAGTTCTAAATCAATGTATAAATCATTTAAAATACTCACTTGTGGCTAACTCCTCCCAAGGCATTAACTACTAAGAATGACCTTTTCCAAATATGGCGCCTGCGAGATTAAGGCTAAAATTCGCGCGTGAAATGTTTTAATAATTGCAATAGCATTAGCGGGTAAAAGTAACTAGGATTTCCATTGGTCAGAATGTCACCACGTGATCAGCTTGAGCTGCGTTTATTTTTCTGTATAAACTGTGAGCAGAACTACTTTTCTAAAAATACCTGCTTCGATAAATAAAGTCACGTGCAAAACAAAAGGTAAACACTGCAAATGAAGGCATAAACAATGTGTAGTATATATGCCTTCAAAAGAAAACAAATATGTTAAAAATTTTGCAAAACATTTGAAAGAACTGAATTCGAAAGACTAAACACATATCTGTAATTTTTTTATATGAAAAAAAAAAAATTTGTAATACTAAAATGGTGAAAAAACAGGATGCAAACGTTGCAAACTCGCTAGGTTAAGGTCAGTGATCAGTCTGTAGACAAAATGGTATGGAATTTATTTACCATCGAACTGCTGTATCCAAAATTGCAAAATATGGAGAATTTTCGTTAAGTTTACCATATCAGATAGATTTCCTGGAAGAAGACATTGAAAACATTGACCCATCAATATTTGACGACACTTATGAAGTGGAAGAACTATCAGAAGCCTAGTCCGAGTTTCCTCTGACCCTTCACACCCCATTTTTGATATTTGGACATTTATGTTGGGGTAAGTGTTGGGCAGAGGCAATTTAGTAATTTTATGCCTGACATATGCCAACATTTCTGCATAGATTTACTGCCCACTCTCTTCGTGCCACAGCTTTGAATGCAGTGACAGATGCCAACCTTCCTGTTAGGCACATTATGTCTCTGTCTGACCACTCCAGTGAGCTTTCATTAAAACCCTACACAAGGCCCAGTACTCAACATAAGCAACAAATGAGTAACATTCTGTCCAATGTAAGTTCAAATGTGGCACTCTCTCCCCCAGATTCTTCTGCAGTACCTTCACAGACCTCTGTAAATGTTCAAATGACCCCTGCAGACCCAACCAGTACCACTCAAGTAATTTGTCATGCAACTGCACAAAATTCTCTACAAGCACTCTCGCAACACACAATGAACTCTATGACAGGTTTAATCACACACTCCACCTGCCGTTTCAATAACTGCACCTTCCATTTTAATCCCAGCTAATAAAATTCAATTTCCCCAATCAGTTAAGGAAATATTTGGTTTTCAAGTTGAGTACCCCATGTCAACTATCCATGCCAAATGTATGATAATATAAAACATCTATCACTTCAGGTTTTTATTATAAATTTAATGGCAATTTCCAATTAACAATTATTGCTGGGATTCAGAAAATGCCGAACAAATAGTTCTATACAAGTACAAATTAGAACAGTAAATACATGAATTTGTTATACAATTGTTTTATTTTTACAGGTATATTTCAATGTTTTGTTGTAATTCTAATTAAAATAATGCTAGAAATGTGTGTTAATAATAAACAAAATAATTAGGCTTGCTGTTATTATTTCCTGAGTGAAATACTTAACTTTTTTACACCAACAGCATTTTACATCAACCATTAGTCTCAATTTCTATCTATTCTTCTGTGTGTCTGTGTATTTATTTTTTACACTGATGTCACATATTTGACTGGGGGTGGGGTTGGGATCAGGTTGTAAGCAATTTTGTTTAACTGATAAGAGATCCTGGAATACTTACATGGATACAAAATAGCTGATCATTATTTTACAAACGTGTGTGTGTATGTGTGTGGACAAACAAAACGGATCACATGGCTTCTATAACCTAATGCGTCTACATGTATTAGCTATGCCTGTTATAATCACGAAAATAGGTTCAAGAGAAACGAAAATAGGTTACTCACAAGTCTGGACAGTGATGAATCTGCCAATCACTTTCAATCAGTCCATGAATGCATTAAAATCTATGTCATTTTTATGTCTAAAACAACTTCATCGCTTTACTTTGAATATTGACCTTCCACTCAGAATACATATGTCCATTTTGGTAAAATATGTAGACAATGCTGGGAATGTTCAAAACCTTAAATAGGATACCATTGGTTGAATTATTTGTTTGATGATGACGTATTTATTATGCCCGTGCAGGAGAATCCCTGTTCTATAAATAGCTACGTACCAGGAACCCAAAACTTGTATTCATACGCTGAATGAAGCGTCGTAAAGGATGCCAAGTAATAAAATATAAGCAAAATGACCCAAAAAAAATGAATACAATTAGTAGCAATAGCAGTTATAATAGTTTAATGTTGTTTTTTCTGAGTTTATCGTGGTATAAACTGTCAGTTGCCGAATCACACAGCAAATAACGGCACCTCAACGCATCCATTAATGAATATTCCATAGGGTTTTAGTTTATCATTAGAATCTATATGCCACGTGTAGTTGGGCCCATGACTAAAGTACGTGCGGCGTCTCAAGCGGCGGCTTCTCCGCATTTCGACCCCTTGAGGATCAATAATTGTTAACAGAACTCTGACACTTTCTCGATCGACAACAAGACCCTCACCAAAACATTTTGTGTACATCCACCTGTATCCATGCAAACAACCAGACTTCTCTATCTCTTTCTGAAGAAATGTGGCCACCTGAATGAGGTCTGTCTTATTTTTCTTCCTGAAGTTGAATATTCTTCAGTTTTCTTTGCAATGTGCGTCTGCTTATTACGATTTGATGATTATATGCTAAAAGTTCTAATATATATTTTTGTGAAACATTTAATCTAAAATAGAATCTTATCAAAGTGTCTATGTCCAATACATCCGCCATGTTCTATAAATCAGTCTAGACGTAAATCATATTTATATATATATAAATATATATATATATATATATATATATATATATATATATATATATATATATATATATATATATATATGTATATATATATAAGAAATGAGTCTCCATTCTATATCGTAATAACTCAGTACTATCTCGTAATAACGCAATGTTATATCGCAATAACGCAATACTATCTCGTAATAACGCAATATTATCTCGTAATAACGCAATACTATCTCGTAATAAAGCAATGTTATCTCGTAATAACGCAATATTATCTCGTAATAACGCAATATTATCTCGTGATAACGCAATATTATCTCGTAATAACGCAATACTATCTCGTAATAACGCAATACTAGCTCGTTATAACGCAATATTATCTCGTAATAACGCAATACTATCTCGTAATAACGCAATGTTATCTCGTAATAACGCAATACTATCTCGTAATAACGCAATATTATCTCGTAATAACGCAATACTATCTCGTAATAACGCAATACTATCTCGTAATAACGCAATGTTATCTCGTTATAACGCAATGTTATCTCGTAATAACACAAATTTTATTTTTTTCTCCTGGCGCTAACGGGCTTCCGTACGATAATACTAATATTGTACAGACTATTGAGGATTGCAACTGCCATATACCTGTGATATTGCTAATCGTTTTAATACCTTCTTCATTAATGAAGCATGTACTCTCTTGGAGAAACTGCCACAACCTTCAAAAACATTTATAACAGTTTCAACAATTTAGCAAGAGTTTTACAGGGTAAGAAATGTTCATAATAACACTCCAACTTCAACCGCTAAGTGAGGATTTTGTTTACAAAGAATTAAGTAACCTTAATCCATGTAAAAGTACAGGCCTTGATGATATCCGCTAGTGCGTCCGCTGGGGGGGTCTAACCCCAAACCCCTACCCCGATTTTAAAACAAAATTCATTGTGCAGTATATATATAGCTGCAAGGCTGCAATGAGATTTAAACAAACCTCCAAAATAGTAAATCTCCCAAATCCGACTGTGGGAGCTTGCCTCTCTCCTTTACCCTATTGGCGTCACTTTGAAGGATTGTTCCGTTGATTTTTATTTTGGCTTCCTCGCCCCACTCCACCCCCGCTAGTGTTTTGACGATTCCAGTTACATACATTGTTACTTGTATATATCAAGAGGTATTGTGCCTGATTGGACCAACAAGTTGTTCTACGCCTTTTTTTTTTTTTTTTCCTGATATGACTAGTGGCGGACCAGTCACCAGTCATGTTAGAAACAAAATGTTGGAGATCAGCTTGTTGGTCTAATGCCAGATGAACTGAAATTAGCTAGAGTTAGTCCTCTTTACAGAAAGGATAGTAGGGCTGCTTGCCAACAATTACAGTCCTGTTAGTATACTCAGTATTGTGTCCAAGATTTTAGAAAGAGCAGTCTGTCTTCAACTTGAAAACCTTTTAGCTAAGAATAACAGTAGTATAGTGTGTCACTTGAGGGTCTAAGGGAAACCTGTGTTAAAAGGGGTAAAAAGTTTATGGGGTCTATGGGAATTTAACATGGACAAAACTGTCCATAAGTAGTGGAGGATGGCGATTGAGGGGTCTACGGGAGTCCCATATTAAAATAGATCGAACATTTATAGGAGTCTACAGAAATTTAACATGGGAAAATGTGTCCCTATAAATTGTGAGCGACAAAGTTTATGGGGACAAACTGGAATTTAACATAGGCGCCATCCTATTTCATAGCTACATTGTAACATTATAGCAATAGCGACGATCTGCACTCGAACGAAAATACCATATGACGTCATAGGTTTATCATGTGGGGTGAGTGTCTGTAACAGTGTAGCAATAGGCGACGGTCTGCACTTGAACAAAAATGTCGTATGACGTCATTGGTTTCATGTCTTTCTGTCAACGTGTGGGTGAGGTGTGTGTGTGTGTGTGTGAGAGAGAGAGAGAGAGAGAGAGAGAGAGAGAGAGAGAGAGAGAGAGAGACAAAGAGAGAGAGATTTTTAAATAATTTTTTAAAGAGACACACGAAACAAACAAGTCAACAATAGGTTTCAAATTCAACATTTATCCTATTAAGTCCTGCTCACTTAAAATGAAGAGGAAGAATTAGGGCTTGTCCCTTCCTTTTTCATGTACAAAAGATTAAACAGGAGCATATTTACAAGTATGACAACTGTTACGGAACGATGTATATGGAATCTATAATGTGCTTAAACTTTTGGCCTATGACTCTACTTTAAAGTTGTGTCAAATAGTGAGTTATATTTAAGTTGGGTTTAGTTGTACTATTAATCAAATTACAACATGTTTACTGACCTTTTGTTCAAGGTCAGAGTTGTTTACTGTATCTGATGAAATAGACGCATTTAGTATTGCATTCTGGGTCATAATATGACATGTTTCCTGTTGTGAAATGTGCCATTTGCAAGTTGTATAAAAGACCTAGAAATACGAATTATTTCCATTCCATTTTAGATCTTGAGTTGAAAAGAACTTCTTTTTTTATGATCAGCTTTTGAATCATCAGATCGTTTGAAATAATAGCCGAGCTGGAATTCTGTAATGTTTATGTAATGCCATGCTGTATGAATAATTCAAAAGGAATTATTGATTGGACCATTCATCAGAGCTACCTATAGTTATTTAGGACTTTCTCGGATGCCTCTGAATTTCTTAAAGATGATCTGGATTATATTATCGTTGGAACAAACTCACAGTCCAGACTCATTCATTCGGAACCATCATCTATTCGGAACATTCGTTCATTACGAAGACTCATTCTTTCGGAACATTCGTTCATTAAGAAGATTAATTTGGAACATTCATTAACTTGGAACATTCATTCACTTGGAACATTTTATAGTTTATATGTATATGTATATATATATATATATATATATATATATATATATATATATATATATATATATATATATATATATATATATATATACAGGACTTGTGATTAGGACATTAATAATTGTTGGATTATTTGGATTTTAATACACGAAACTGTAAGTGTATTTTGATTTTCACATTAATTATTTAAAATAAATTGTTTGTTGATTTTTACAAATATTGTTGGTTTCACTTTCTTTTTGTTACGTTTGTTCGAGCCATAGAGTCGTAACACAACGATGTTGAGTCAAACTATATTTCCAATGATCTAAGACAGTTTCATTTTGCCATGGATGTACACTACGTTTCTGAAGTAAAGAAAAGAGATAACCATAATGTTCACAAAATTTGAATATCTTCTCTTAAATTCCCGTATATGTGTATGATCGTGTTTTCACCTGTATAACACAAGTACAGGATAGCTTTAACGGTCCTTTAAACAAACTGTTCTGCACTGATTGACCTAGCTACATTACGTACTAAAGCGAGTAGTGCCTAAAGTTTACTGTCCCTTGCACATGTCGTTTCGCACTGACTGACCTTACTACATTACGTTCATAAGGGAGAAAATGTGTTGCTTCAAATCATTAGCCCGTATAAACATTCTATCAAAAGCTTAACATTTAAATGGGTTTTCTTCAGAAAAAGTATATATTTTTTTTTTTTTTTTTTTTTTTTTTTTTTTAATCCAGTTTGTATCTTCATATACCATTCAGATCTCCGTTCTCTCTAAGTGTTTTATTACAAGCAAACAGGCTGTTTTGCACTGATTGACCTAGCTACATCATGTACTAAAAGTGAGCAGTTGTTGTAGTTTACTACCCCGAAAACACGCCGTTTGACATAGCCACATGAATAGCATCTTGAGCTACTGTGAGCATATTGCACAATGAAATATTTTCAAATAAATGCAGTAAAAAAAAAAAAAAAAAAAAAATCCAAAACATATCGTTTGGCTCAAGCTATGCAGTAAAAAAAAAATAATACCTATGTATCGCCAAGATTTCTATTTCAAGTACACATTTCGGTACTGCAAATTTTAGAGTGGTATGTTAAAATGGGAACATATACTATTATGATTTAAATATGTGTGTGTGTGTGTGTGCGTGTGTACGTGTGTGTGTGTTGTGAATCCGTAGTATTACAATGGGGCTTTTAAATTTAGGTTTCTGATATAGGTCACAGACTTTTATACCCCATGACTTTACTAATTTTACCCTTCACATCACACGCGAGTGTATTATTTACGGGTGCGGTGGGACTGTGTGCGGCGACACCGCTGTTACAGCGACAACAACGCTACAACCGCAGGTCCAGACAAGTTTGTCTTTGTATATGCTGCCAATAGCGGTGTCATTGTGGATATCCTTCGCAAACGTGAACGATTTTGCGTAAGAAAATCTGCTAGCGTAAATGATTTTATCCTTCGGAAACGTCAACGATTTTGCGAAGTAAAATCTGCTAGCAGACAGACTGATTTACACTGCCAAACATTTCCTCGATTTTTACTGCATGTAAATCAATTACTTGTTTTGGGTCGCTAGCGCCTGTTTCGGATCTGTGCACGACGTCGTCGGTGGTTTTCCATTTCCACCAATACGGTCTCAAAATCATCCACGCTATAGCCACCGAGTACAGTTTATTGATTGTATTGAGACTACTTTGTGCTGCCGCGAGAAGTTCTGAATAAACACGTATTCGTGAATGTAATCGTATCGAAATTATTTTGCCAGCACCACCAGAGACACCGGTTGCTATTTATATAGCTCCGACAACAATTCCGATTGGTGTACCTATGATGGGTGCCGTGGTCACAATCGCAGCAACACCAAGGCCAACTTTTGTTCCCGCGGCGTGTCCACAAATAGGAACTACAATCATACACACGCGTTTGTATTTCATGAGTAGCGCGGTTCTCTTGATTATTTCATCTCGCAGCTGTTGTTCCGCTTCAAATAATTTTTCGCGTCTGTAACTTTGAGGGGCTATCACAGTTCTTCTATTTATATTGTCATCGTGGAGACTAATTGCTCGCCATGATGGCTTTGTTCAGCTGCAATACGCGCAGGCGCTTCCAACCAATCACTTTTCTTCACTTGTACAACCGTCATGCAATCGTAGAAAATATCTTCCGATGTAATCTTTTAAGTCTCTGGCGATTGTGCGTTCCTGGGTTTGGCACCACGTTCATTTAGAAACACACTGATTATGCCTCTGTGTTATGCCTCTAATGATCGTTTTCGTCCAAGGACTTTTACGCGGACAAGTATATCCTTGTTAAATAACAGTGGATATATTTTTCTTCTTAGTTGAGTTAATGTTGGTTTAACATAATCGATGGGGAATGTAACCGTGGTGCATTCAGCGGTGAATTTCACTTCATCGTTGTAGAAACAGTCTTTGGCTGTTTTCACGCATGATGGTGATGTCTCTTTTTGTCTGGTGTTTTCGCGTGCTAATGCTATGACTACAAGCTGGCCTCGAGTTGGTATTAGCTATCAATTTCTATTTTACCTTTGCGTAGATTATATTACAGTGCATACGAGGGTCTGGTAACACCATTCTGAAGCAGATATTCATCAACAAGTGGACCAAAATTACTGTAAATCTTAGCATCCTCTGTCAGCTGGTCCAACACCCCATCTTCAAATTCCGCAACATCGTCATCGCGTTCAAAATCCATTGCGTACATGTAATAACAAATCTTAAACACAAACGCCAAAGACGATTAAGCGCCCTTCCGGATAGATGTTGAGTTCTTGGAACTGAATTTCATCTCCGGCGAATAATGATAATGATACCACATATATGAAACTTTCTTTAAAATTGTCTTCTGTAATACGTGTCATTAATTTACGATGCAGGAAATTATTTACAATTATTATCATTACACCCAACAGACCTCTATATCCGTTTATGATAAATAAATACGATCCAGACTCACGCACCTTTAAGATATTAGGATTAGATGTATCAAAAGCATCCCCAACAGTAACGAAAAGAAATCGACCATTTGCCATACCATCATATTTTTCAGATCCTTCTTTGGTTAATATTCCACTGAATCTACCCAATGAATTTACAACGCGTGGTAGTGAGGGCACCTCTGCAATCTTTGCATTCACATGTTGTTTCGCCGCAACCTCAGAAACATCAATGTAGCCTTTGATAAAGGCCAATGACAATTCCCTGGTTCTCGGTGATTTCAGCCAATTTCTTTGCGATGGCGCTCTCGCAGCTTTATAACAACATCCTGAATGTTCACGTTAAAACGTTTTAAATTTTCCAGTTTGATCTTGGAAAAACACAAGCTCGCCCGGGTCGACGTCAACAACAATCCGGCTTTGGTGGCAAACCTGCTCAGATCCACATCAGCGCCGCGTCTGGATGAGTAACGCCAGTAAATGTTAATATGCATTTTGTGTACTATTCAGCGTACTTTCTAAGTAACAATGTAAAATCAAAAGCGCTTGTGGTGTTGGTGAACGCTCGAGTGCACACAGTACTTCAAGAACAAGATGTCCACATATGGGACATTCCAGACGAGTTTGCAACGGCAGCGTTGAATAAAACAGCGGTAGACGACTCTGTAGTCTGTGTAAATAATGAACAACTTCAAGTGGCGGTTCAAGCCCGTACGAGTCAAAATACCAAAGATGTCGAAGTGTTACAACGATAGCGACCCAATGAGTCTCAATTCCTGTTGTCCAATCCAGGTTGATGATGCCAGTATCCCGCATGCGGGGATGCGGGGGATCGTTGATGCAAGTTCATTCCTCACAAAGACACGTCGGAAATGCTTGACTGACTTTGTCATAGCGTCAAGATTGGTTAACGGCGACGCCTTTTGCGAGTCGTACTAGGTTGTCGAAGACCTCTGCCTGAGTAAATTATGCGAGTCGTCCCGGGTAGTCAAAGGCTTTTATATATATATATATATATATATATATATATATATATATATATATATATATATATATATATATATATATATATATATATATATATATATATATATATATATATTTGTTTACGAGACACTATGCGGCCTCCAACCGCCCTTTTTAGAACCATCCCGGATGCAGTTCCGACGGCCCTTGACGCAGTCGTTTTTGCAACCGCGTAAGCCGCAGCCGCTAACAACGCTGGATGACCGCGAGGAATGGAAATATTCCACCAATCTTTTGCATTTGTGTCACCTCTGACTTAGATAAATTTAATGTTACTGATGTGTTCTTTTGTTTGGCCGCATTAAGCTGACCAAATTGTGTCTGGGTTAGCCACACGGGAATAATTCCAGTTAACTTTTCCTGATAAGGTTTCAGTATGACCCCGCAATCGTTTCTTACTGCGCTCTTTATTTTCGCAAGCTATTTTAGGCTAAGTCCAACATTAACTTCATGATATGACATATTTAATCACAAAACCACATTTCTATTGACATTTATCCTGTCTACCGTACTATTTTGACCTTCTACTGCTAGCATTGCGCACCGAAAGTAGCATATCTTGAATATTCTTTCACAATAATAAAGATAAACAGTAATTTCAACACAGTTACGTACTAAAAGCTAGTAGTGGCTAACGTTTGCTGCCCTGCATACACGCCGTTTCGAACTGATTAACCTAGCCACGCGAATAGCATATTTAGCTAGTGTGAGCATAGTGCACACAATGAAATATTGTCAAATGAACGCAGTAATATTTTCCAAAACTATGGTTTGCTTCAAACAGAGAGAAGGTTACCCTTTTTATGAGTTTCTGAAGACAAGGGTAAATTCTATGATAGAAATGTTCATTGTTTTGTTTTGTTTTTTATATTTTTTTAAAAAAAATTTTCATTCATCAGTTTCAAAAAAGTAGTGTTATATTTCTTGTCGAATGACTAAAATATGTCATGTTTTGCTGCACACTCATTGCGGTTACAAACGGATAAAAACAGTGTTACAACATTTCCCTAAACTATAGAAGGGGAGAACAGTAAGAAAAACACGCCTTATTCTCTCGACCGTCTGAAATAGACTGACTGAATAAAATAGGGCATACATTGTTACATTTTTAATTAACTCATGTTTTGGCTCTAGAATGAGAGTGCAGAATAAGACGGGTCATACTCAAGTCATTCTTACACTGTGAAATTGTTTTTTTGTTTTTCTTTGGAAAACGGTAGATCTAATGTTAGAAATGTTTCTCGTTACACATTGCTGTGCCAAAATAAGACAAAGCCAAGATATCTGACATGCACAAGCACAACTAAACTCAAGATTTTATATAATCAATGAAAAGTACCTACTGAAGAAAAATCGTTCTAAAATTTTTAGGGGTGCAAGTTTTGAAAAAATTACAAAAGTAACATTTCACGTTATCATTGCGACTACTGCCAACATTTTTGGAGAGGTATCTTAAAAACGGGAACAGATACCATTATGATTTCAATCTAAATCATTTTATAAGAAACTTAAGTGTGTGTGTGTGTCTGTGTTTGAAACAAAGAGAGAACTGACATTACGAGAGAGAGAGAATATTGTATTCCTACTTTTAAAAATATCAAGGCACTTTTTTATCGTATGTTTTCCTTAAGAAATTTCAAAAACACACATCCTGTTTAACCAATCGCATCAATAGGAAAAACTCATCTTTTTTTTTTTTGGGGGGGGGGGGAATATAACAAAATGTCTACTAAAAGCCTTCTTTCGAAAACGAAGATGTAAAGTTCTCGCAAAAAACTAATTTCAAGCCCTTTCCAAGCAACCAGCTATGCATACAACACAGAACCCGAGTATCGATACAGTTTTCAATTACGTCCGTGTCATCACAATTTTTAATCCATTCCAAAATGTATTCTCAACCTTATTAGAAATAAACATAACCCGAGAGAGAGAGAGAGAGAGAGAGAATATAGCAGACACACACACACACACACACACACACACACACACACACACACCAAATCCAAAAACACAAGCATTAGACACTTTATTTTATTTATAATTATATTATTGATTCTTTTACTTTAGGTTTTTAGATAGCTCAAAACCAATGCTGAATTTGACTCCAGGCCCTAACCAGCTATATATGCTGGGATGGGGCTAGGCGGTGCCAGCATAAGATGACTTGTGAAGCTGCAATTCAAGAATCAAAACTAGGTGGATATCCATCCTTTCCAACTCATTTTCACTTCTTGAAGTCGACGTTTACCCACATTACGTGTTCTTCGATAGAGAATGCTTTCGATATCGTACACACCGTCTTCTTTTTTTTGGACACCCGTTGTAACTCGGGCAAGTAAAATATTCCTTTTAGTACTTCTCCGTTCAAATCTTCCAATTCATAGTTTTGTTTTACTTTTAATTAATGTAAAGCGTGATTTTGGGCACCCTCCTTGCGTCCCTCCCCCCCTCCCCGCATTGCGGGGGCTGCGGGGGCGGTAGTCACGCCACTGTAAGTAAGGTTTAGAAGTTGTAATACTGAATTTGTGTTTTACTGGCCTAGGCTTAATTTTTCACTAAACGGCTACGCATTGTTGATTGATAAACATATTGGCAGAAAAGTTTGTTGCAATGCAAATGCTTTAAAAGGCAAATATGGTTCTTCAGTTTGTTACAAATTTTTGCCACCCTAGATTTAGTACACTGACTGGCCTTACCCAATGTCAGTTCATTTCGTTACAGATGTGTTTGTCGCTTTAGATTTAATACGATGAGTGAAAGGTGACCTATGAAAATAAGCAAGAGTTAAATTTGCCACATTGACAAACTAAGTCAGAATTTGGCGTAAAGCTAAGCTTCCCTGTAAGGTTGTGACATCTAAGTTATGCATCGTATATATTAAACAGGATGGAGAGAATAACTCACACACACGTAAGGACAGGCATTGGTTGATTTTTACAATCCAAGTTGGGATTTATCCCGAAAAGTGGAAAATTCCGATTTTGTGTGCGCGTGTATAATGGAAATGGACTTTTTTCTTTCTTCTCATAATTATTAGGAGCAAGATTGACAATGATTCCTAGGCACCCTAGTTTTATTCAAGTGTACTAATTTATGTGGATGACTTCGTCATCTAATATATATTCATATATATATATATATATATATATATATATATATATATATATATATATATATATATATATATATATATATATATAAACCACAAATATATATATATATATATATATATATATATATATATATATATATATATATATATATATATATATATATATATAAACCACAATAAAAACAATCCATTGGAAGCTGAGGATATTGGAGTTCGTCATCTATCATATAACTCCTTAAAATGTTTTTTGTGGCATAACAATAAAATTCATATCCTTTTACAACCATGATAAAACGAACATACACAAGGGCTATGAGAGAAAAAATACGAAAAGACATTAAATTCGTATCAAAAGAATGATAGCGGAGAACAGAGAAAACAAAAATGTGCTTAAAAAAGCCGGTGAAAGAATTGAGAAACCAGAGCAGAAAGGTGAGAGTAAATGTGTTATAATTAATGATTAATTGAGGAATGACAATTTGTGACAATTAATTAATTAATAGATTTCCGATTTATGAATTATTCTTGTTCTTTAACTCAGTTTAACTCTTCAGTTAACAGAGACGTCATACAAATATTTAAAGAGATGAAAATCTATTATACCTTAACTTCATTACTTTCAAACCGTTAAACATATTTGCTGACTTCTTTCTAAAAATTTGACAGCGATGACTCAAAGTAGTGAATACATGCATATATTGCGCAGGGTAATTTTTTTTTACACCAACCAAATCGAATAGAGATAAATAGAGATCAATAAAAGAAAAAGATGCCAATATTTCTAGCGCTGTAGTGAAACAGACAAACACTTTCAAAGTGAGATACGACATCACTAAAATAAAAAATAAATATTCACTGGCGCAATAGCACTAGGTAACAAAAATCAATATTCACTCTGGTGGTTACTGTACTTGTTAAGAAAAGAATTGCTTCTGTTTTTCTGTGAAAATGCAGAGTGACTCTAGTGCTATGGAAAGAAAAGATAGTAAGATTTTGTATAACAATAGTTGTGACTTTTTTACCATTACATTAAACGTTAGAATGTCTTGTGCCAAACGAGAGAGAGAGAGAGAGAGAGAGAGAGAGAGAGAGAGAGAGAGAGAGAGAGAGAGAGAGAGAGAACGTACAAGGTTTTTTTTTTTTGGGGGGGGCAAAAAAGTACACACCACTTTTTTAAAAATCATCATTGTTTTAATAAGCCTTGCTAACTCAAACATCAACAAACCAATGAAGAGGGGGAATTAAGCTAGTCCCTTCTTCTTCATGTACAACTGACAAACAAAACAGATGTTAAACATTAACGTATTTACAAGGTTAACAACGTTGTGGAGTAAGACCAGGCTTCCAGTGATCTAGTACAGTGTCATTTTGCCATCGATACACACTACGTTTCTGTTCTAAAGAAACTAGATATCCATAATGTTCACAAAACAACTTTTCTTTTTTGTCATCGTTGCTAGAGAAATCACGTTGAAAACAAGTCAGGTGATGTTCTAATGGGAATCCAAGACTGCGTTGATGAAGAATATGCACACAATATTTTCTACACACTATTGCTGAATTGAGATGATAAAGTGTTTCTTCTCATAACGTCGATGATATCGTCTTCCATAGGAGGTAATCCATAAGAATAAAAATATTAAACACTATTATCGTTGGGAAAGTAGACGGCTAACCACTTCGTCCCTGGGCGATGACTGCTGTCTGTGGTGACGACATAAACTCGAACGTCTTTAGGTTTTCGATGAGGAAGTTCGTCTTTAGACCACACCAATGGATTGCAAGAAGCTGAGTACGAGCTGTTGGTCAGAAGGTAATGAAGTTCCCAGGTATTCATTTTGAGAGTTAATGATAAGTGATGAGTTCATACTTGACTTTTTCCTTGAAAAGATCTGTCACATAAGTCGATGAACGGGAAGTCTCTGTACTCTGTTGCAAGCGAGCTTCA
Organism: Margaritifera margaritifera; assembly: GCA_029931535.1. Lineage (NCBI taxonomy): Eukaryota > Metazoa > Mollusca > Bivalvia > Unionida > Margaritiferidae > Margaritifera > Margaritifera margaritifera. Next base: position 5,407,159 of record JAQPZY010001609.1, read on the forward strand.
ATGCGTGTCGTTTTCAATGAAGTCAATGGAGGTAGGGAATGGTCACTTAGATCTTTATGCCACTCTTTCGAAATCTTTTCTTGTGAGATAAGGGTCCATGCTTAGTCCAGATTCTCTTGACTCATCATCATTTGTCGTTTTCCAATTGACTAGAATGATCGATTTGAGAACCATAACAATGTTCTCTGCTCAGGAGTGTGATTCTTTCAGGTGAGTGGCGAGCAAATCAGGAAGACTAAATTTTCTTCTTGCTCTGGCCATCGTGACGCCATGACTGTATCTTTCTCTTGTTCACTTGTGGTCTGTGACTGCTGTTCTGGATAGAAAACATTATCTTCACCTATCTCCAAAGCTTCGTGTTCCATGTTTTTAATAGTCTAGGATCATTTCTCTCAAACTGTTGATGTCCAGAGTATTATCGAATTCTGCATACAAAATGATGTTCATTGTATTCACCAGAGCTAGTGCAAACTGAAGTCCCACACAGAGTTGGCCTGTTTTTCTTGGGTGGAAATGTCCTTCGTCGCTGTCTTGGTCTGGGGTGAAATCAAATCCCCACAAAGCATATCCTCCTGCCTAATCTTCGTACTAAATGCCGTGGCTACTGATAGTTCCTAACTTGTGTGGCTTCAAACAGAGCCAAGTAAGATATCAAGTAATTATTATGGGCAAAGCTAGGTTCAAAGGGTCTTGTACGCAACGTCTGGCCATCTCGCGAAACTTCTATCTTGGACGCGTAGAAGTGTTGGAACTCGAAAGGATTTTGATCGATAGGTCCATTGAGTGTTGCATTCCTGACTATGCCAATGAGCAAATGTTTTCGCAGCTGACCTTGGAAAGCATTATCTTCGATCTTGGTCGGAGCACAGAGGCAATGATAAAGGTTTAAACTTCCACTTATCGTAGAGGATACGTGGGTGTCGTTCTGCTAAGAGTTTGAATGATGTCGTTTCCCACTTTAAACAAGACTTCCACACATCGTACGTAGAATCTGGCTTTTTCAAAACTTGTTTTGTAATCGTTGGTATTAACCATCAAATGGAACACGGTACTACATCGATTCAATATCAAACGTACATCCACAAGATTCAACAAATACTTGTCTTGCAAGCACACATCCAAGTGCAAACGATCTGTCATTTCTAAACTACGTTCTTGTTTGATTTGGTTTCGGCAGTCGTTAAATCCGACGCTGTGAGCATCATCATACACAGCAAAAACTGTGTCATTAAAAGCATTCACAGTGTCAGGTTTCCACACCAATGATGCATCTAGATGTGTATTCTTGGTTTCTTTTCCGTACGCCATGAGATTCTCCAGGTAAGTTCGGTAAGGGTACGTGTCCATGCCGCCTGGATTGTCCTTTGATTTGAAACTCTATAGGTGCCGATTTGGTCAAAGACGACCAAGGAAGAAATTCTACCCATTGGGATTATTGCATCGACATCATCGTCGGTCACATGACAAACAGATTGAGTTCTGAAATGGAAACATTTGCAAGAATCTCTGTGCATCATTTTTTATTTTTTTTTGTGAACACAAACGTCAAAATCTCTGACTGCTGTTCTTTTCTTTATGCTTTCTTAGTCTTTTCCTGTGCGTGTTTGTGAGGTTTGAAGACCTTTCCACGTTTCTTTCTGCCTTGTCCTTGATGTGGCGTAGAAGTCAAATCAATGTCTTCGCCAGAAGTGAGATGTGAATTTATAGGGGTGTCTCGGCGAGCCCTGGAATTCTCTTCATGTTTAAATCAACATATTTTTTCCTGCTTTCTTAAACGCTTGTTTAGGACTTTCATGGTAGATGAGTACGTTTTGGAAAAATTATTTTCCTTGCGCCAAGTCTGCATCATTTAAAGTATGCAATCCTCGAGTCACCATAGGTTTCAAGATGAGTCATACCGTACGAAAAGCAGATATTAACATATCTCCTAAACCATGTCCTCGTTGTCGAACCACTCCTTAGTACACAGGATACATCTGTTACAATTTACTGGATAATCGTTTTGAATATACAGTTTCACAGGGACTTTTTCTTTAGTGAATATAGTAGTTTGTCCAAGATCTCCTTTGATACTAATATTGGCACTGTCAAAATATGATTTACTGACAGAAAGGTAATGAGGATGTACAAAGTCTCGGTTAACGTGATACGTGTTTCCTCCTTTATCGTAAACAACTATGGCAGAATTCACTTTGAAAGGAATGATACTGAGCAACTGAGCAGTTGTATTTCCCACCAAGTTGTACTCGACGACATTAGAGTACACAAACATCAAATTCAGTCCTTCGTTCAATTTGATAGGCTAGCCTAAGTTCTTGTAGAATCGATCGTTGTTGATTATGTCTTTCGAAGGAATGAGAGATGTGTTTCCACCCAGAATGTCAAACAAACTGGGAGAAAAAGTGATGGACAGCGTTTTGCCGTAGGAACAATCTAATTTGGGACGATGAGAAGTTGGATGGTAGTCGATCAGCACACATCCGTGAAGTGTATTCAGTGCTTTGAGAAACTGATCATTAAACAAAGTTGAAATTGTTTCGACGAGATGATCATTTTTGTCAAAATGTGATTGAACTTGTTCGTTTAGTATTTCTAGGACGAAAGTGGTTTGATCTTCGACCACATTTCAGACTATAATAGGATAGATGATTTCGACCAAAGCCGCTCCGCAATGAGCTTTGTGATCCAATTGTAAGGATAGAGATAAATGGGCGGTGAAACAGCATTAGGTGTTGGTAGGAAACATATCCATATAACTGTCAGGTAATGTTAAATAAAATTAATTATTCATAGTTCGATGGTTTGAGTCTCCGAGGTGTCAATCGATGTCAAAGGATGATTTTCCAAGAGTTACAGATGATGGCTTGTGTGATTAGAAGAGTTGTGACTGGCGTTAACATGACTATCATTGTTGTTATTGTCGATATATTTTAACGAAGGATTAGAAAAAAAATAACCAATACAAGTACTGAGTAAAATAGTCCACAACTGTTTATCTCCTTGTTGCAAACTCAAATTTCCAAAGGCTGCTCCAACAAGACAATACACTACAAAGATTTGGTAGAAAAAGACGATTTGATTTTTTGGAACACGTTCTCCAACCCACACCCAAAGTGGTTGCTTTTGTAGTTCTGGAAGAGAGGAACCATGAGAATGGGATGCAGTGGTGTTTAACGGCATGTTGGTAACTTCTACTTCCTTACATAGTTGATGACTTGTGAAACTGCAATTAAAGAATCGAAACTGTGAATATCCTTTCCAACGAACTTTGACTTCTTGGATATGATGTATTCCCACTTTACGTGTTCTTCTTTTGTGAATACTTTCGATATCGTACACATCGTCTTCTTTCTTTGTCACTCGTTGTAACTCAGGCAAATAAAAAGTTCTTTTTAACACTTTTCTGTTCATATCTTTCAATTTATATTATACCGGGGGATCACGTCCACACACTTGTCATTTGGCACAAAACTATTCTCTCGTCCAGTTAGGTAAATATCATTTGTCAAAAGTGCTTTTTGTTTTTCCAATGCGAACCCAATCTCGGGTGATTAACACTTCATTCTTTTTTCTGATTTTTGACGTTCGAAACAATCGATCCAACACAATCACTTCGTTTCAGGTGTCACTTTTTCTGGAGCACATCCGATGCGACGATAGTACAATAGATTGTAAACTTTGACTAGGCGTGGTAACACGTCAATGTATTTGAGGGTATGTTCATGTGTAAACTTTTTCCACGTACGTTCTTTCAAAGTTCTTTGAAGCCTTCCACGACACCGGCTTTCGTTTTAGCATTTTCAGTGGTGACAAAATTAATGTGTATTTTTTTCAATTTTTTCTAAAAAGCTTAGTTAAGAAAATCGGGACCTTTGTTTGTTTGGCATTAGAAACGGTGTCGACCACTTTGTTTCAAGATAAGGTTTAAAGTTCGCTCAAACTCTGAACTCGTTTTAGAAGCCAAAGGAAGTACCCAAGCTACTTTTGAAAACACTTCAGTGATATAAAACAAACATTTGTAACCTCGATTATGCGACGCTAAATGAAAGACATCAGCTAAATCAGCTTGCCATTGATGATCAATTCCAGCTGCTTTAGTATGACTTCTGGAAAATATTCCTGAAATGGGTTTGTGTAACGTGTGCGTCGATTGTTCTTGTAACCATTGTTGTACTTCTTGCAGTAGTTCTTTTAGTTCAGTTTTAGCTGCATGGTACAATTTCTGAATTCCCTCATAGCTAGCGGCATGAGTAAGATTGTAGTAAATGCTGGCCAAAAGTGTATCCATGTTGCCGCTGCTGCTGCTCAATAAGGTAACCATTATTCTATACTCTTCTGTGGTTGCTCTTGTAGAATTTGGGTTTGCGATGCTTGAAGTTTCTGACGAGCAATAGAAGTAGAAAAGGAAGTTTCGACAGATGTCATAGGTTCTTTTGTCACTTTTTCTTGATTTCTTTTTTCACTTCTGTCTTTTCTTCTTTCCTTTTTTTCATCTGCTGAAGAGGGTGTCGACATCATCTTTTTGACCAAGGCTTTCATTTCTTCTTGTCTTGTAGTAGGGGAAGGTGTCAACACGGTTATAACACTGGAGGTAACTGTCATCATCTTTGTTGCTTTCTGTTTTTCTTCTGTTTTCATGACATTCTTTAAATCTCTCAGCGTATGTTTAGCCGTCTCGTCTAAAACTTTCTGATGAAATAGTTCAAGACATCACAATAACTATCCTTAGAGTTGCGCTTTTTACGTGTCTGGAAAATCTGTTCAATCCATCAACGATTGTAGCTCTTGTTGTAAATGTTACATCTTGGTGAGATTAAGATTAGGAGGTAAATATTGTATCCGTTGGTCGTACCAACTGTGGAGTTCCGTTCTCCGTTTGTAAGTAACTAAAGTTAGTTTTCGTCCTTCAATGAAATCCAAGGTACAAGTGTGATGTCCTTCCGGAAAAGTGTGTCCTTTTTTATCTTCTTCACCTTAACACTTCTCCTAAAAGAGGTCCAGTAATCGATCTTAACAAAGGAGCATCCACTTGTAACAATGGTCCTGTCGAACGGGCATTTTTCTTTTGACTGATTGGCATTTTCTTTTTCACCATTAGTCGGAAACGTAACGATGTAGTCCTAATTGCTGTTTCTATGTCTTGGTTAAAGGAACAGTTCCTTTCAAAGCATTCAAACAACATTCACATACGGTATCTATGATTTCTTTATGTTCTTTTTGAATGATTTGTTTTTGCATCGAGGCATTGGATTTAATAAGTACTGACAAAACATCACAGTGTTGAGCTAAACGATGAAGGTCTCTTCGGACGTTGATGATGATGTGAACTTTGTGACATCTTTGTTCAGGAGGAAAACTGCAGTGAATCTTATCCAACACATCTTCTTTTTATACTGGAATTCGTCTCCACTGATTTAGGGGACGTGTGTTAACTTGAATTTAGGTACTACTGGTGTTCTCAACATACTAAATCGTGCCAGGTCGTGTTTGGACAAATCCAGTACACTTTGTAGCACGCTTGTTCTGTCTTATATATGTGTTGTAGAAGATGCAACTTTTTGGCTAAAGCAGCAAGAGCAAGAGCGGTAGATGAAAAAATTAATGTAATTTTGGCGGTGACGGCTGCCCATAATAGTCATGTGGAAATGCATAATGTCCTAAAATAGATCCCGGTAGTCAGCCAATCAGATCACGAGAATGTATCATGTAATACAGTAATTGTTCGTATTTCTGCTGACATATATCAGGGTTTGGTAGTAGAAAGACTTGTGTTTAATATGGCCAATCAAATGGATGTAGAATTAAATTAATATCATATAAAATAATCCTTCATCTCCATGAACAGTTATAGAGTTAATCAATACTTGGCCGCACAGTGCACACACTATACATTGCTTTCCAATATACTGTTGGGAAAAAGAGATCACTTGAATAGTTTTGCTACTTCATGCTAGGTCACTTATTTGAGTAATCATCAGCAAACAAAGAATACAAGCTGAAATGTAATCAATAGTTTAATCCAAAACAAATTTAAATTTGGCCAGTATGGTCATATTTTGAAGTTATTACTATTTACATTAGTAAATGTTATACAGTGGTGATTATGAATCTGTCAGATTTGCTGAGATAAGCTAGAAGTCAAGTTTTTAGCCTGACCATAATTATATAACACTCCCAACTAGCCAGCAGTACCAGTGGTCAGCAATACATTGTTAGTTGCAGTGTGCTAACATGACCCTAATTAAATAACACGCACAACTAACCAGCAATACCAGTGGTCAGGAATACATTGTTTGTTGCAGTGTGCTAACCTGACTATAATTATATAACACTCGCAACTAGCCAGCAATACCAGTGGTCAGCAATCCATTTTTAGTTGAGCCGGGAATCCATCAGTCATCAATGACAATTATTAATTGATCTCTGTGACAGAGATTGTTTCTTGGATGACGTGATGTTATTTGCAATAATTTATATTATTGCACAATTGTTAACTCACTGAATGGTTGTGCAATATCACAAATTATCATATGTGTCATGAAGCGTTTCTTTGTAGTCATGCAGCTGTGCACCAGTGATCATTAATATGAAATGTATGAAACAAATTAAATAATTTCTTATATGACAAAATGCCAGCATTAGCAGCAAAGATGTATTGGTTAATACTTAGTTTCAGATTCTTATATAAGGGATATTGTATTACTTAATGTCATTGCCAAGTTAACAGTATTGAAAACATGTCTGTCTCTCCTTTCTAAGCATTGAGAGATACAGGATCACTTTTTGGGGGTTGAGATTTTCAACAATGCTAAAGTATTATGTTAACATTTGTGTAGTCAGATACTGGGAGTACAATTCAATACAAACAGATGTAGTTGATAATCTGGGTTTCACTGGTTTATAACTCCCGACAAAAGTAAGAATTATGTGATAAAAATAGTACAATTCTATGTTCCTATCAAATGTTTGTGCTTGATTGTTCCTATGAAATATTTGAAAGTTACTGTTTGTGTATTGTCTAATTTCTTGAGTGAACAAGTTGTTCCAGCAGTGTGACCGACGAGCTTGCAAGTCAGCTACACCAAAGAGAAAAAAAATCGTCCACCAGGGATATGAGAGTACACCTACAATAACATATTTACTGCAGACTTTCATTTATAATTAGCATAAGTTACCAGATCTTTTAACTTTACTCAATGGAGGAAATTACAAATATTGAAATAAGTATGATCTGGCGCTTCTTTACTGAATTTCATTCATAATTTCAATCCTGACGCGCATGAATATATCAGGTGAGTAGAATGATGTCATAATGTAGAACATTCTATGATGTCATAATGTCATCATTCCCGTCCATATCTACGACGTATACAGGGAAGTCCTGTTCAATTGTCTCCTATCTTAAGTCTGTGTGACAAAATCAGAGTACATAATAATATTTTAATTTGCAACATACTTTAAAATAATGCAATACAATTAAGGCTTTTCAGTAATGCATGTTCATAACTTTAGTGAAAGCAATTTGTGACCATTTATCTTTTTAATTGACGATAAGGGACACATCTTTGTGGTCCTTTGATTTTCCTTTATATACAGGTTTCAATGTAAAACAAGTAAGACTGACCTGTGAGCAACAAATCTGCATATGATTTGGAATCTGGCCATTTGAGATGCAAATTTGATCAAACTTAGTATCTATGACTGTAATATTAGTATCTTTGAGAAATGTTATCACAATCAACATTTGAGCATACTAACAAGATGATATGGCAATGGATTGTCATCCTTGCTTTTTCATAAGTTTAACAGCCCATCTGGAGATATGTACTTGCACATCTACATACATGTGTAATAACACTAAGGTCAAGCATATGTATACATATGTACATAAGTACTATGCCTCTGAACTTAAATGCAGGATCAAATGGTGAGAAAAAAAGTGATGCAAAATAAATTGTCCTCGCTATAAAACAAAATACCCAAGTATGAAAAGAATCCATCACATAGTTAAAATTATGTAATCGAAAGAATAAATTTCACCAAAACCTTAACACAAATATTTGTATACCTAACTTTTACACCAGAATAATAGGGGTAGTTGAGTACATTGCATAATGATTTATCTTTACTCAATAATGAACAATACAAAGAATAAATAGAAACAATCAAAACGTTTAGGACATAGATGCAAATGATAACCTCACCAAATACTTACTCAAGATTTTCTGAGACTGTGACCAAGATGCCAAGGTTATAGTCATGGGTATGTCAAATAATGAATTGTCTTCAACAGCCACAGTGCAAACAGAACACATTGAGGTTTAAAGAAAAAATATATATATTAAACTATTAAATAATAAATTAAAACTTTCACCAAAATATTAAAACTTATATTCAGAGACTGTGACCTTGACCCCCATAGGTCAAATAGTAAGGATCACTAAATGAAACTGTTTATTTGTATTTTTTCTGCACTATAATGATATATCCAGATTATGAATACAATCAATACAGGGAGATAGTAAATGTAAGCAAATGGAAAGCGTTAACTAAAGCCTAAACATCACTATTCTAAGAATGTGATTTGGATTCAAACTCTGGGTGAGAGAGACAATAAATCAAATTTTTAAATCAGTAAGATTGCTAAAAGTTTGATTCAGCATATAGAAATATATTAAAGTGTAGACATAAGTTAAAAAAGTTCCATTCTGTGTGTATGAGATCGAAATAAGGAATAAACATTCGTATTTAAAGCCAGATCAACCATATAAGATTAAATGGGTATGTAATGAACAAAAAATGGTACACAGAAATATTAAAAAGCTGTTTCAGACAGGTGAATTGCTGAAGAAATGTGCATGTCCAATGAATTCAAAGCTTGGGCAAGTAGACTTTGTCAATTGTTTCTTTCAACTTGAATAAGGATAATTTTCTGTCATTGTAAATAGGTAATTGTGGAACAAGTTTAATGATAGTCCTCATAATAACAGAAATTTGCATCATTAAATACCAGTGTTATTACACTGTAGTTACCTGGACAGTTTATTGTATTTTATGGTATATATTTATGATAGCTAAAAAATCAGTTGGAATATTTGATAGAAATGTATCATCATGAATAGAAGTTACATATCAATATGATGTAAATTTGGTGGTTTTTGATTAAATTGAACAGATTGATAAGATAAGAATAATGTTTTGTGCTAAGGTATATTTGTGGTTATGGAGGAAAAAGCTGTCTGACGGAAAGTCGAGGCATTTCCTCCCATCTGCTCAGGTTGTCTAGTCACCCCTGGTCCATGACCGGTTAAGTTCCCCGTGTAACTTATCAGAGGGAAAAGTTCTGGTTGATGTATTGGTTCAGCTGATCACCATGTCTCATCAGTGTGAGGTTTATATATCACCAAGGAGTCGGTGCAGCTGGTGCAACTGCCTTTTAGGCCACTTGACATACACACAAGCAGTTAGTAGTAGAGAAAGATATCACAAACCAAAGGTTTACACCCGGTGCACTTGGTTCAAATGATATTATCATTAAATGCAGACGGGGGTTATAATGTCATTAGTGATAAAAAAAATATGTTTTTTGGGGGGGATGGAGGTATATTATGTTAATGAAAGCAATTATTGTTCAAGTTAGAATACAATAGCGTAAAACCGCAATGGTGTTGTATAGGTTACTACTTGTTTCAAAATTTGCTGGGGTACCACGTTGCTGATGTAACCTGATTCCTTATGTGGTCGTTAGACTATGCAATTGGTTGGCACATGAAGTATCTGTTTCCCAGTTCCAGTTGTCAATGGTGAAACTAAACGTAAGGGTGGAGCAGGTTGAATTGGATGAATTCACCTAAATTTTATTTTGGTTCTATTGTTCAATCCATTGTTGGATTGAATATGTTCTCAGTGTAGTTACTTGATCGAGCATATATTGCTACTAAAAGTTCTGGTTCAGACAAAATAATTTATATTATCTGATATTAAACACCGTTTGATTAAATAATAGGATATCCTTTTTGCGGATGTCCATGAAGGGTTCTTTTATTGTCACTTGAAATTCCCTTTTTGCCTCAGCAAACTATTATTTGCCACGTGTTTTTTTTTTTCTTTTTTTTAGGTAGTCAGCTATCTTTCGTAACTGGACATACTTGGATGTTATTATCTTTGTAAAAAGAGGAGTAAGTGGTTAGGGATTAGTAGACACTTAGCTTTTTGGCATTCATTAAATGGGTCATCCATTGTTTTGTTTTTTTCTTTGTTAGTGACATCTCTTTTAATGACTATTTCAAATGCGACAAATTATATGTAAATGAGACCAAAGGGAATTTATGCATACACCAATAACACACTCTACAATTTAGATGGGGATCGACAGCTATGTTTAAATGTGAGTCCAGGCATTTTATATTATATTTGTGGTTATATTTTCACAAATGCAGATGTTGCCAACTGCCATAAAATTTTACTTAAAAGAATTGCCTCCAATAAAATATATACTTTATGCCCACCACTTAAAACAAAATCAATAATTAAAGCTGCTAATTGCATTTTATCTGCATTTATGTAGTGTCTAATATTAGCACAAAAATATGGACTCGATTGGTTATGTTTCTTAAAGCAGATTTATCTCATGTAAGTTAAAATTCATTCATAAATTGAATATGGTATTAAAAAAGCCATAGGTAATATGAAATTTGTACCAAATAATCAGATGGTATATCTGTACTAAAGAATAAAGAACATATTTCTAACAAACTTTCTATTTCCTATTATTTGCAATCACATCAAAAATTCAGTTACTAGTAGTTGGTGAAAATGATTTGCCTGTCCATCATAGTATGTTTGTGTGTTTGTCAGTCATAACAAAAATGTATGCATCTGAGTATGGAAATTGACAATGAACAGAGAATTACAGTTTTGTTTTCCAAATCATTCTCGTTCCCTTGCTTGTACTTCATCAACTAAAGGTATGTTCAAGGATTTTTTGTATGCCCTCAGAGAAGTAGCAATGAGTATAATACTGTAATGATGTCCATCTGTACACCCATAACAAATCTGTTCGAGCACAATAGCAAAAAAAAAATAAATAAACATATATCCATGAAATTTTGTAGCATATTATTTTGTGTATATAGATGGTCTGATTAGACTTTCATGCCATTATAGCAATATTCCATTTTATTCACATTTTTTAACTTTTGGGACTTTTAAGACCCTCAAACTTATTACAGCGGGGACATCTAGATTTGGTCATGTCCATTTTGCTGTAAGCATGATTGCACAAAAATTAAAAAACAACTTTTGAGCATCATTGTGTAAAAACCATTCCATATTTACAAATGAAATTTGGTAGATGACATGATTAGATTATAAGACCATTATAGCAATTGTTCAATTTGTTTATTACATTTGATTATATCACTTGAACTGTGACCTTTTTCTTCCTAACATTCTGAGCACGACTGAACAAAAACCACTCAAGGCAGACAACAGGGATTCAGTAGGCATGTTTATAGGGATGTGTAGATGACTTGATTAGATTTTCAGACCTTACGAGCAATTTTCAACAGTTTTAACAATTTTGGAGGTTTTGAAAATTATACAGCTGACATTGTGAACATACATATTTTACAAACGCCGAGCTGGCTTCGATCTTCAACAGAAACGTATATGAGAAATTTATATTGACAATAATCTTTAATACAGATTTACCAGTAGTTAGCAACCTTTGATCAACTTTGTTTAGCAAATTGTTTGATATTTATACAGTTCTTATTGATATTTGAAAAGCAATAATGTCAGTGCTTCCTAAACTTGAAACTGATGTTGGTTTCTGTAAGTATAACAAAAACAATAGTTACTCTAACAGAAATTGCGCTTTACTGGCCTATTTGTTTCTCCAGTTAATCAAAGATAAGAACGTTTCTTTATCGTAACTGCTTAGTGTTGCAACCATCTCTGATATTCTTCAGCAATAACAATATTTTCAAAATGGCTACCGTGGCACCATATTGGAGGTAAGATTGATACCTTTTTCATTTAGGACCAACAAGATATCATTATAAGTCTTTTGGTGAAAATCCCATGTTTATATATCTATCTATTCAGGAGGAGTAGTGATACTATTTTCAAGATGGCGGCCATGGTGGACATAATGGCTGCCACATCAACATGATTTTCATTTAGGACCAACTAGACACCATCAGAAGTCTTATGGTAAAACAAAATATGTCGATATGATTTTTTGTTTAGCAGTAATTTTGTTTCTTCCTAACAATCATATAAAACATAACCTTAACTTTTCTTGCTTTCATAATTTTCCCTTTCTTTAATTTCATCAAAACGGCATATCAGGAAAATATTCTATTAAATATCTTTCTTTTTTATAAAGCATACATACCATATCAGTGGAAGTCTAAATAAATTAAGGGTTATAACTCCGTCAGATTTGGAACATAAAAGTTTAAACTTCCAGTTTCTGCTAAACCATGAATTACTGGATGTTCTAAGAGAAATAATTTTGATAATGCACTGGAGTGGAATACCAGAAATAAATTTTCACTGCCCTCAGTAGACATCGACAACATTATGACCAAGAAATTTGAGTAGTGGGCGAACATGTATACAAAACACAGCAGAACATGAACGATAAACTGCCGACATTATCGCCGGGATACAGTAAGAAATCTGCTTTTCAATCATAAATAAAAAGACATTGTGTTTGCTCTGAGTGAATAATGGATAGATTTCATCTCGTGGGTGAAAGACTCAAGTAGTTTCACTCGTGGCTTCACTAGTCGCGAAAATACAGAGTTTATCACACACTCGATGAAACGTATCCGTTATTCACTCGTTTCAACCAAATATCCTATATTTAGGTCATATCAGCATGGAAATACCAGTAAATGTACCAAACTTCAACTTTCATATATGTTCAGTTTGTGTTACACGTGGGCAAACAGAAATAATAATGAGAGGGGGACATTGGTTCAGGAAAACATTAATTTAATCTATTTTATGCTAGACCGTGAAATACTGGATTTTCCAAGAGAACTAATGTTGATAATAGATATAATATTTCACTGCCACGTCGATAACATTATGAGGAAGAAATTTTGAGCTATTTTTAGAAGATGACATGGTCCAGTGGTAAGTATGGCCGCCTGGCATGTAGACGAACCAACTTCAAACCCAACGATGTGCATATAATTTTTTTTCTTCAATCTTTCATATTTTTTATGTGTTGTTTTACTTTGAATTGCGAAGTAAAATTATGTTGCTGCTGATATTTTCTGTGCGAATATACACAAAACACAGCAAAAAGTAAACTGATAACCGCTGACATTATCGCGTGGGATACAGTGATACTGTTACTTCAATCTGTTATACATATTGCTAACCAATATGTTTGAGCATAACAAATTTTAAAAAATTTGCTTGCTCCAAATGAATAACAGATATATTTGATCTCGTGGATGACAAACTTAAGTATTTTGACCCACTAGATGAAATATATCCGTTATTCGCTCGTTTCAAGCAAATATCATCTCTCTATTCTTAGCTCAAAAATTATTTTGACCACACCTCTTCATAAGGCGTTAAAGAATTATTGTTGCTTGAAAATAATATTTCAGCTTCTGAAGTCCATCTACACCTTCTCCACGATCACACTTCTAAGAAAAAAGTTTAACATGAAAGGGTTTGCAAATGGATCTGCAGGCGTGGTAATACAGTTTTAAAAGACATATATTTATGATTCTGATCATGGTAAATACACTTTTATTTTCCTGTTTTGTTTGGTATGACAAAAGGGGCCTTAGAAGGAGTGTCGCCTTAATGCTGGGTTAGATAGAATATGTGTGTGAAGATTCTGTTGCCATAAGGATGTTTTGACTATCACAGTTGTGTGTAGGCATTATGGCGACGCAGTATTAGGGCGACAAATGTGTGCTTTTGTTTAAAACTAAGATTTTTGTTTCATCCATGAATATTTCATCTTGATAATAGGAATCAGGACTTCTCAGTAATTATGCATAACTCACAAAACACTGTGTCAGATACTGTTGAAGGGAATGTGTAAACTCCTGCATTCAAGTTTCAATAAAATAATTAGGACAAAACCCAAATATTTTTGTATGTCAAGAATTGATCATTTAGAACGAATAAATGAAGTTGTAGTGGATGGATTTCTTCCAGTTTGTTGGAAAAGTGTTGCATATACATGAACAATGGTCCCATTGAAAGAAAATGTTTAAAGGAAAGGTTAGGTTTCCTGAACTGATAATAAGTGTAATTTCCTCTATTCGATGAAACTGAGCAGTAAATCATTTCAAACATTTCCACAGTTGATTTTCTTCACTGATGTAGCAGATATACAAACAGGGACCAATTATCACATTTAACCAAAGTCAAAAGTTAGAACATAACAAAAAACGTATTTTCCATAACTGATCCTCTCTTACATAGTCATAGTGTTTTGATCAAATTTAAGTTAAGCATTAAAATTTACCTCCCAGTGCATCTTCCCCTACAAGTATTTGCCCCTAATATCTTTCGCTCAGGGTGGTGGTTAGACCCACTCTCATATTTGAGGTTTGCTATAAATGAGACATTTTGCTGTAACACAGCATTGTCCCACTAATGTTTGTCTTACCTGTGATGGCAAGCCTAATATAATTGTTCATATGCATTGGTATAGGAAAATTAAATCTTAGGGCTTTGCAGAGTTGTTGATAGAAAATTCTGTTACCGAGGATGGAATTTTAATACCGAATACCAATGCATGATGAAGGATTATTTGTCTCACGGTGTTGAACAAAAAAAAAGATGGTCGAAGTCTATATGACTTATTCTGGTGGTTTAGTAGGTTATTTAGTGCTGAGGCAGTTGTAGTAAAGTGCCTTGTCCAAGGACCATAGCCAGCCGATGGTAGGGTTGCAACCCGACCCCTTTCAGTCGCGAGTCCAGCACACTAACCTCTGAGCCACCGTGGATCCTCTCCATTAATCGCCTCTTATGACATGTAGGAGAGCGCATCGGGCCTATTCTGCATCCCCAGTCATGCAGGTGATTAGGCTTATTATGAATATTGATGCAACTTTACAACAGCAAAGCATGTCTTTAACGTTTCCTCAACTTAACATAGAGCACAAAAATGGTAGAAGTGTTAACAGTTAAAACAATAAAGTCCACTCTTATCCCTTAAACGACACAGAGAAAAATATTTTATATAGTCCTTGATTCAACTATGATCTAGTATTGATTTTCCTTTCATAACTAATTTAAAAAATAATTACAATATTTTTTTTTTCGACTTCAAACCAGACTTCAGAATATACCTATAGTTAGGTCGATCAGTGAGAAATGTCTTGTTTGTGGGAAATGCTGCACATTGTAGGATGTAAATACGTTGCAATTAATGTTTATCTTGATTATTGTAAAAGAACCCTCAGATGATGCTGGATCAGGAAATGTTTGCCGATTACACAAATCCTAATGCTTTGGTTTGCTCTTTTAATACCTTGGTCTGTTAATCCATTGCTATATTGCAGAAAAGAAGTTGCTCCTGACAGTATGTTCATCATTGTAACAGCCATATTATTCATTTAATCAGCTGACAATGTTATCCAGAGTTCAACAGTATATGCTCCATAGTTATAATGCCTCTAATAACGAGCGAGCGTAACAGCAGATGTAGGCTCCACAAAACTTTTGTGTATAGTTTTATTTTCTTCTGGCCTATTACCAAGCAAGTATTTGTTTTTTTCCCTTTTAGTATCTCCAGTCTTGATTTTCTGTAATGTTAACAATTCTTGCACACTATGTTAAATTGATTCAAATTTTTGATTTTGTTGGTCAGATTGAATATATCATCAAAAGATAGAGATATTGCACACTCAGTACTTTTTGTATCTGGAAATAAATGTGAAATCTGTAAACAGATAAACTAACTTTGGAACATTTGGATCTGTTATATTCCAGTAGGACATCATTTAACCATACGTTGCCATCAACGCGGCTCACTTTATTTGAGTCTGCCAAAGTCTGATTTCACACAGAGCTCTGCATCTGTTCACAGGGTAATCGTTGTCAAATTTTAAAGTGGGGTTATAAAACTATGTTTAATGGTTTTCACTTAACCATTTTATTGCATTAAACTGAATCGCAAGACAATAATAAAATGCCTTTTTTAAAATATACAATTCATTACATTACTTTTATATGTATATTGAATTTATAATATGGGTCCATGAGGTAAATTGCTCTTTAGTGGTCATTTTGTAAATAACATATTTACTGCATTTGAGTTCAATGTCACTCTTGTTTACACAGAATTTAGTACTTAGATTGGAATTTTCCATATCTTGATGTGAGAAAAGTCACGTACGTACCGTAATTTTCCATTAGAGTTACTCATATTCTAGAATATTCTGTCAGGTGACCTATCTTTATATATATTCAGATTTGGTAAAAAAAGATTTCATTCTTATACTCAACTTCATATTATTAGGATCAGTCTATTAAGGAATTTATTTCAATAATCAGATATTACAGTTGTGAAAATCAGAGCAAATTCAGAGAGAGGATGTTATTTATTTGAAATATTCATTGGAATTACTAAAAGTGCTCATTTTCATTTTGGATTAATACTTGACTTTGGAATTTATGTGAATTAATTCAAAGATATTCTGGATTACATTTATTCAGACATATCAGGACATTCAAGACTACTGACACATCATAACATTCAAGACTACTGGCACATCAGGACATTAAAAGCTACTTGAATTCATTCGGAATATTCTATATTTAGGACTTGTGATTAGGACACTTAGGATTGTTGTATTATTTGGACTTTAATTCACGTTATTGTAAGTGTCTTTTTTGAATTTTCACTTTGATTGTCTTGAAATAAATTGTTTGTTGAATTTACTTCCATTGCTGGTTTCACTTTCTTTCTGTTACATTATTTTAAGACCTGGAGTAGTAACACCTTAGAACTAGATTATGTTAATTTTGGTCTAGATCCTGTTACTTTAGGACCGGATTCGTCAGCTTTTGTAATCAGACAAAGTCATAAATCATACAAGTTTTAACTTCTTCATTATCTAATGCGCTGTTGCTATTTTGTTTTGTTTCTTTTCTGTGGGTTATGTTTTACATCTGTCACATCCTACAAACTCTTCATTTTTCAAAAACTTCATTAGTTTAAGATCGATTGGTGTATCTTTGGCACATGGTTTATTTTCAGCTGGCTCCTAACTGTTAAAAGGTTAATTCTGCCCTTTTCATTTAGCCAGTAAATACTTTTTGCCGTTCATTCTTTTAGTATTCAAACTTTTTCAGCTTTGTATTTGTTATCTTGCTCGTCATACTGTGACAACTTTTGTTCATAAAACATGCTCTCTACATCCAGTCCCTTCAAGTCTTCCAATTTGTAAATATCTGGATCGCTTAAATTTGCTTGCCTGATTTTATATATTTTTGGGGTCATGTTAGGCAGGCATCAGTTTTCAAAGATTGTTTATTATATTGAAATTCTGACTGTTTCATTGATTTTAAATTTAGGAATTCCCAATGTATCTGTTGTAAGCAACTAAATAGGTTAAGTTATACTTTTATCTGTTTTCTTCCTTGCTTGCTTCAACCAGTCAACTCTATTGATTCCTACTAACTGTTATTGTATCCCCCAATTAAAATTTGTAAAACGTCAACGATGTCTGGTTTCATTTTTGTTTTATTTAAATATTTCACATTGCAATCTTTAGAGTTCTGTTTAACCTTCTTACTACATATGTTGGGGAGAAGGTGTTGTTAGTTTCTTTAATCAATTTTTTTTGCTGTGGGGTTTTTTGGGGTTTTTTTTGTGTTTTTGGTTTTATCAATTTAAGTTTAAACGTATTCAATTGCTTTTGTTTCCAACAAATCCTAAATTTTTTGTTGAAAACTTTTTCTTCATCAAACTGTGTCTTTCCAGATATTGGCTCTACACAGATTTCTCTAAAACCATCGTGTATGTCATCTCCCTTTTTTGTTTTAACTTTTCAGCCCAGCATATTTAAAAGAATATATATCACTGTCAAAACATATTTGTATCCATTGTTCTTTTTTTTTTCCTATGTTTGCATGTGAACATAGTTTGGCCTGCTACTGTTCATCCAAACGACTTACATACACTCTTGTGTAAGTTTTATATTTTTCGCTTGCTTGTGTAATTTATAAGCAGATTGTTCAGTTAACCATTCTTTCAATTCAGCGTGTGTTATTTTATTTTCGTTGTGTTTAATATGTTGCTACAATTCATTGGTATTTGGGTAAAGACATAGACCTCCAGGATCTTAGTAAATATGTCTTAAATACTGTACTTTGTCATTCATTTAAAATGAAATAGAGACATGCAGAGAACATACTTGTTATATTGCTTTTAGGTATTATAAGAAAGCCAACAGGGTGACAGTTTAAAATATGTACTTTTATTTTCAACAATCTGTAATGTTTCTTCAATTCTTTCAAAAGTATGAATGATTTCAGATTTATGTCAAATGTTGCCATTCCTATGGCTAACTCTACTACATCTACTTTGTATACTGAGTCAGCATGTGTTGTTTAAATCGACCTTTGTTTACCATAAATTCTATCTCTTTTTTGTCGAATCCTTGTACATTGACCTTGTAAAATGAGCGAGATCATCAAGTTGTACTGAAAATGTAGTCGAATATAAATATGTGTATTAACGAACATCAAATACATAATTTATTCATACTTAAATACTTAAATAGAAGTACTAAGTGTACATGTATTTACCTTCTGGTGTATTAGATACGTAATCCTAATGCCGACGACAACGATTCTAATGAGGATGAAAAAGATGGTGACGATGATGATGATAATTATTATTGATTGAAAGTATTACCTATCTATCTAAGTCTACTCTGTCATATATTACTATTGATGGGCGCTGTCTCTTTATCCTATATTGTTCGGTGTGGGACATGACGGGACTGCATCTCGGGGTGGGCCCCTCTCACAGTCATGAGGACCGGCCCTGTCATAAAAAAGGTCGGTGGTCTGGAGCAATATCAGTCGTAATATTTAATAGTCCAGTGACCTTACATGAAGGTCAGAGGTTGGGTGGCCCAGGATATTTAGTGGTCAGGCGACCAGTGGCATTTGGTGACCAGTGGCCTTAGGGTTTTTTAGTAAAATTGTGACGACCAGTAGCCTCAGCCTTTTAGTAACAATTTGGCGACCAGTGGCCTTGGTTTGTTTTTTAGTATATTTTGGCGACCATTGGCCTCTGTTTTGTGTAGCTAAATTTTGGCTACCAGTGACTTCGTATTTTTTTTTTTTTTTTTTTTTTTGGGGGGGGGGGTGTTTAAATTATGGCGACAAGTCAACTCGGTTTTGTTAGTAGTTGTTGAGAAGAAGCCATTTAACGATTTTTCTTGGTAAGGCCGGCCATATTTGATGGCGGATCGGCATTAAATTGAAAGCCCCTCAGCCAGGATGCTTTCAGTGAAATTGGTTAAATTCTGTTAAGCGGTTTTAGAGAAAACCTCGCTTAAAGGTTTGTCTATTTTCAGTAATGGTGGCCATATTTTATGGCTGTTTTGCATCATTTCTAAACATTTGAAAGCGATCTTGTCCAGGGTGCATTCTTTCAAACTTGTTTAAGTTCTGTTTGTCTGTATTGGAGAAGAAGTGGTTTATAAGGTTTTTATATTTTTGATTTTATGTTTGATGGTGAATCAGCATCATTTGTCAAATATCGAAATCCTCTATGCCAGGATGCTTTCTGTGACATTCAGTTAAATTCTGTTCAGCAGTTTTTGAGACAAGGTAATTTAAATGTTTATCTACTTTAAGTTACAGCTTGCCATATTTGATGGCGGATAGGCATCAGCTGAACAAATATGAAAGACCTTCATGCCAGGCTGGTTTGTGTCAAATGTGGTCAAACTCGGAGAAGAAATTGTTTTTAAAAAATTATTTTTAATAACGTTTGCCACATTGGATAGCGGGACAGCATTCACTGAACAAATTTAAAGGCCTTTATGCCAGAATGCTCTATTTACAATTTTGTGCAAATTGTTCAAACGGCTATTAAAAAGATGTGTTGTAAATAACAATTGTGAACGGTCGACGCACGACAGACAAAGTACCATATGAGATCCAATAATAACTAAGGGAATTACTGTGTGCAAACAAATGTGGGTGGGTACATCAATCAGGGATAAGAACATCGTTATATACGCATCGCACTGCCTTGAAAGACCAGACTAAGCCATGGTGTTATCAACATTAAATTGCCTACCATATTCGATTTAAATCCAAAAGGAATAAAGGGAGTCCTTGCACAAAAAGGAAAGCGAGTGAGTCTGACAATCAAGGCCCATGACTCCGCTTTTAGATGACGTTGAAAGCAGAACATGTACGTAAGCAACATTGACAATCAAACTCAGCAGAGGTTTTATAAATATGAAACTGTCTTCTAAATTTGATTAAAATCCAATAAAGGGAGTCATTATGCAGAAATTAAAGTGGATGGGTCTGGCAGTCAGGGACTGTAGGCTAAATTTAGCGAATAATCAAGTCCAATCACACAAAAAGTTGATTTCAGGAAATGAAAGTGGGTGGATCAGATAATCAGGGGCTATACCTCTGCTAAACGATGATGCTCACGATCAAATTCGGCCAACGACTTATCACAAGCAATCAGCATACCAAATTTGCTTGAAATCAAATAATAATAAAGGGATTTATTGGGCGGAAAAAAGTGGGAGTGGGGGGTCACAATTAGGGTCTACAGTGTCTACAACACTGCTAAACGATCATTTAGAAGTCTGACAATCGATCCCGGCCAAGGAATCATCAATATCAATCGACAAAACAAAATTGGTTGAAATCCAATAATATTTAAGAGAGTTTTTAAGTGGACAAGAAAGTTCCAAGGTCTGATAGTCAGAGACAATAACTCAAGTAAACGACTACACAGAACGCTGACAATCGAACTCAGCCAAAGGCTTAAAAATCAAGCTGCATGCCAGATTTGCTTGAAATCTACTAATAATTAAGGGAGCTTTTGTACGGAAACGGAAGTGGGTGGGTCTGACAATGTGAGGTACAACTCCGCTAGACGATTATGAAGAAAGTTGATAATATAACGTAGTCACGGTCTCATCAATATCAAGCTGCATGCCAAATTTGGTTGAAATTCAATAATAATTAAGAACATTATTACATGGAAACGAAAGTTGGATGGACGGACTTAAGGAAAGACACGTCCAATTTAATATCCTCTGCTTTCCACGAAAAGCAGCAGGATCTGGGGTCGGGGGAGGATGGTTAGGAGGACTAGTAACTGATAAAAACAGATTTCTTTGCTGCAGATCAATTTGATCATTTTTAAGCATACCGATCATACCGATCAAATATGAAGTTATGTTCAAGACTTTTAGCAAATATTCAATTTCCAGTTACCTGCAAACTTTAAGAAGTATGAATGTCGCAAAAGAGGGACATGAAATCTTATATTTCTACAATACAAGCTAATAAAATTATGAACAGAAAGGTGGTAAACAAGAAAGCGAGGAAAACCTGTTATTCCAGTAAAGCCTCTCTTGAGCAGCCAAAGATTGGACACAATTTTGTTGGTTAAGGGAGGTAGCTGTTTAGGAAGAGTTAACTATGCGGATGAGATAAAGCCAGGGCTACTTACACCATGGCAAATCTCTCTCCCCCCCCCCCCCCCCCCACCGCGCCTCCAATCTGGTACCTGATCCAGGGGATGTAACTCAAACTCATATATATGGAAGGGTAGACATTACTGTGATTGTTGCTCGTTAGAGAGCTACACGGCTTGCAAGGAAGAGACCAATACAACTACATGTCAGATTACAGAGATTTCCTGCTATAAGACAGGCTTGGCACTGTAACAGTTCGTTGGTGGTTCAGTCCTGGAATGCAATACACATATAGAAATATAAATGGAAAGGACACATGATATAATGAAAATTAATTTATATTGCTCCATTATATTTTTTCCAGACTAGATCTTATCTCGTTCTTCAGGTACAATTACTATCAGAGCTTTATCTTTGCGATCACCCGTATTATAGAGTGAGAATTAGTTAACATTTATTTTACAATCTTATGATGATGAAAAAACAGGAAAATAATTACAAAATAAGATCTTATGTCATTAGTATATTATCTAAAATATAACTAATCTCTCATTGAGGAAACTGTTCCACTTTTTACAGGGGGGAGTTAAGCTTGACCCACATCATCTCGGTTTGAACTTTTATTAGAATATCTATTAGGGTCTAATTCATCTGAGGGGCCGAGGGAGCTCGGTGGTTAAGGCATTGAACTCATGAGCAGAAGGGTGCGGATTTTATTCCCGGATTGGCCACCATTGTGTGCCCTTAGGCAGGGCACTTTACACAACATGCTGAGGCACAATGTAATCGTCAAGTGTTGCTATACCGTAAGACACCGAAAGACACCGAATACCAAACCAAACCAAACTATAAGACACCGAATACCAAACCAAACCAAACTATCTGAGAAATATGTATATCAGTGTGCATGTGTTGCGCATGTTTTACACGAAAAGATCATGCCGCCATACAAGAAAGGGTTTGAAGAATTCAAGTTATAAGTAATTGAGTTCAATCATGATGTCTGCTCGATGCTCGGGGCAAATTTCATTATCAAAGATAATGGCTTAAGACCCTTTACAAAATTTAATTTGGGGAAAAATATTTGCGAATTGTAGTGAATAATGAACTTTGTTCAACAGTTATGAAAAATAAAGACAGTGTAGATCTTGATATGTCTGGTATTACTAATGCTACGAGTACTACTACTACCACTACTACTACAACTACTACTACTAATAATAATAATAACAATAATAATAACAATACTTTTCCCGTTTTGAAGCGAAGAGTTCATTATAACGAATTAGAATGTATTTATCATGATATGTCATTCGTCCAATATAATTGTTCCTTATATCAAGGAATTTGTAATAGTAGTAAGTTTTCTGTCAATTGGGACCAAGATGGCAAATTATTTTAATCCATGACTACTTTCTCTTGTAACAAGACATATTATTGTTCAAACTAGGAAGGCCTGTATGCTAGTCAGCTATATAAGGTGGCGAAGCACAATCCGATTGATGCTAATATTTATCCCAGGTATGACAGTTATAAAGTTATCAACAGGATATATCAATGATGAGCCGAATCTTTCTTAAGGTTTTACCTTTTGTATTTCTTTGTCTTCTTTCACCAAATCTTTAACCAGTAACACCATGCCTATCATATTTGTAGTTAGGGACTATTGGTATTAGCTTGCATTCATCTCCTATCCTAAGTTTGATACTTTAAAATCATAGATAAGGGCTTTTGTAACATGTAAAATTCCACGGATACTACAGTATGTATGTCATCTGTATAGAAAACATTTAGAGAGTACTGATGTTGCTGGAATTCATTTTATTTCCAGTTGAGGCTAGTATATCTAGAAGTCTTTACATTTTTAGAGCATGACACCAAATGGTGATGAACAGAATAAGACAAATCTGCTACGAATTCATTTATTTTCGTCGGTATGAAAGTTAATGTTTTTGAGGAAAATTAACTTTTCATCAGTACCTAAATTTGTGGATCTGGGAAGGGGCCCTATTGATTTCGCATAATGATAATTGTTTGCTGGGTCTTTAAATTCCTGGGCTGTAGCAACAAAGAAAGCATAAAAATTGCTACCGCATGAAAAATAGTTGAAAGTAGTAGTAGACCTGTCCTTACATTGTCGCAAGCCACGGGCGACAATCCGTCTTGCTCCTTTTTCACCCCTGGCTGCCTGCGACTAGATTTCCTCGTTTTTCATGACTATACATAAACAAATATACGTCATCAACAACACAATGTAACAATCTCCTACACATTAATGAAAGTGTCCTTTGTATCGACCGATAAGTGACTGTGTTTGGAAGAGAAACTTCGATTGGCTCATCCAAACAGTTTGAAAGGTCAAGTGGGGTAAACAATGCGAGTAAATGTTACTCGCTTTCGCAGTGATTGATTAAGCAGATTTATGCATATTCATATCTAACGAGGAAATCGTATCGCAGGCAGCCACGGGTGATAAAAGAGCAGAGCGGACTGTTGCATGTCGCATTCGACGACGCTGTCCTTAATGAGTAAATTCCAGCTGTGGTTTAATACCATATTTGGTATACAAGAAGTACGAAGCTCATTTTGCACCTATGCAGCAGTCCTTGTTTCAATTCACGGAACAGGTGGTACTGAGCCACCTTTCCTCCAGGGTTGAGTTTCCCACTGGAAAAATGTCATTAGAAAAGCAGTCCCACCCCCTCCCCTTTCCCAGAAAACACGCACACAAGAAAGATGAAAGTTCAGGTACCAAAGTCAGTTCAGTGTAAAACTCCCAGACTTCAAAGGGCAAGTACGATGGGGCATGTTATTCTTAATAATAATTTGCTATGGATTAAGTTTTGATTTTTTTTTTTTTTTTTTTTTTTTTTCTTTAATATCAATATTTGTGATTTGGAAACACGTTTCTGATGATACTTACATTCGTAGATAGGGAAAGGGTCTTATTATTTCTATGAACGGGTCAATAATTACTGGTTCTTTAATTTCCGGATTGACAGCAACCACGGAAATCAATACAAGAGGTCCAAGTGGGTCTAAGATCGCTGATCTGGCTGACATCTGCCTAATAACCAAATACAAGAACAGTTGATCAAGGGATCTGCATCAGTAGGGTGCTTACTGTATAAATGTATTCCAATGCATTCGTTATGAAAACAATTTTTGGAAGGTTTCTCTGGTTTTTGTATCTTCATTTTTATTTGCTGTTAAATCAACATAATTTGTATCATATTGAAAAGCCTCTAGGCCAGGATGCTTCGTATCCAAGTCGGCCGAATTCTATTGAGTGGGTTTGTTTCGTTTTGTTTGTTTGTTTCTTTTCTTTTTTTTTATAAAGTTGTGAAAACGTTCTTCTGTTTTGGGAATGGTGGCTATATTTGACGACCGATTGATATCATGTGTACAAATCTGAAAGCCATCTATGCCAGATGTGCTTTCTGTCAAATTTGGTCAAATTCTGTTCAGCAGTGTTTGAGAAGAAATCATTTGAAGTTTGTTCAATTTTTAGTAACAGTGACCATATCTGATTGCCATTGGCGGCGCGAGGGGGGGGGGTCGAGGGGGGAGAATTGCCCCCAGACGCCGTTCGAGGGCGGGAGCGCCGTGGGTAGTTTTCTTGCCACCACACACACACACATCTGAGCATCTAAGCCCCCGGTTTCAGGGCTTAGATGGGAGGGGGTGGAGGTTGGCAACTGACATAAAAACTGTTCTCTGTGACAAAGAAGGGGCGCCACTAAAAAAACTTAACCCCCGGGCGCCTCGGTTGGGAGGCGCCATTTAAGAACATTGCCCCCGGGCGCCTCGGTAGGGGGGCGCCATTAAAGAACATTGCGCCTGAGAGCCTCAAACCCTCGCGCCGCCTCTGTTGATGGTTAATCGCCATCGTTTATATAAATGTGAAAGCCTTTATACCAGGATATTTTGTCGCAGATTTTGGTCAGATTTTGTACAGTGGTTTGTGAGAATAAATCACATGATGAAATTTCTATTTTTATTAAAAGATGCCACATTTGATCTCAGATTGGTATCATTTGTACTAAACTGAAAGACCTTTATGCCAGATAGATTTCTGTCAAATGTGTTCAAATTCTGTTCAGTGGTTTTTGAGAGAAAGTCATTACAATATTTTATATTTTTAGTAACAGTGATCATAGTTAATGATAGATTGGCTCTAATTCTGCAAACTTGAATGCCCTGTGTGCCAAGAGGATGCTTTCTGTCAAATTTGGTAAAAGTCTTTTGGCTATTTTTTGAGTAGAAGCGACATATATTTATTTTTATTTTAGCAACGATGGTTATATTTGATAGCGGATTGGCATCATTTGAAGAAACCCCAAAACTCTGTATGCCAGGATCCTTTCAAATTTAGTCCAATTTTGTTCAGCGGTTTTTGAAAAGAAGTCGGTTTATATACTATTAGCAACTGCAGCCATACTTGATGGCGCATCAGCATCATTTGTTCAAACTTGAAAGTCTCTATGTCAAGAATTTTTGTTGTTGTTATTGTTGTTGTTGTTGTTGTCAAATTTGGTTAAATTCTATTTAGCAGTTTATGAGAAGTGGTTTAAAGGTTCTCTAGTTTTAATAACGGTGGCCATATTTGATGGGGGATCAGCATCATTTGTATGAATATTAAAGACATTTCTGTGAAGCTGTTTGTGTCAACTTTTGGATAATTATGTTGAGTTGCTTTTGAGAAAATCTTTACAAGTTTTTATACTTTTAATAACGGCGGCCATATTGACTGACAGATCGTCATCCTCTCAACAAATTTGAAAGGACTTGATGCAAGAATGTTCACCGAGCGATTTGTGAGAAGAAGTTGTAAATAACAATAGTGAACAGACGAGTGACGAACGACCATAACAAAAACTCACTGGTCCTTACTGCCAACTGAGGTATATACAAATTAATCAAACTAATTTGTTAGCAATTCCATGATCTACGGGAACCCTGAAATAACTTAAAGAGCATCAGCAATTGTTCATTTGGTTTATTTTGTGCTTCATATTAGAAATGCAGAGCCCCTTATTCTCCCTTCATATTGTCGCTTCTATGCCAATCAAACTTTTACTTGATATACACTTTCTTCAACTGATTCATTCTTGTATTGACCAGCTTTATGTCTTTACATTATTATCATTGACTATTAACTACACAACTAACGATTTAACATTGCCTCAGTTTCAACCCTAAATCTCAAACAAGGGGCCTAAGTGGGCCTGAGATCGCTCGCCTGGATGACAACTGCCTAATAGTCATATTCAAGAGCAGCTGGCTAAGAAATCTGGGCCACTAAGATGTTTTCTGTAGCAATTCCTTCCAATGCTGCTGACTGCATATTTTGTAAAACAACTGTTTCAAGCTTGATACCACAGCGGTTCAAAATGTCCAATATTAAAATACCAGGATGCTTTCTGTGAAAGTTTGTCAACTTCTGTTGACCAGTTTTACAAAAGTTTACTTAATATCTTTCTAGTTTAAGTAACATCAGCTGTATTTGACAGCGGATTAGCATCATTTGTATAAATTTGCAAGACATTCAATCTTAAATGCTTTCTATCCAGTTTGGTCACATTCGGTTAAGTGGATTATTTAAACATATTATTACAGTGTTTTTCTTTCTACTTTTTAGTAATAGCAGCCATATTTGAGGGAAGATCGGCATCAATTGGACACAATTTAAAGCCCTTTATGCCAGGACGCTTTATGTCACATTTGGTCTCACTGCGTTGAATTGTTTTTAGAGGAAGTAATCTAAATGAATTTCGATTTTTATTAACGGTCCACCATATATGATGGCGGATCGGCATCATTTGTAGAAACTTGAAAGGCTTAGTGTCAGAATGCTGTCAAATTTAGTCACATTCTGCTGAGTGGTATTTAAGAAGTCGTTGAAAGGTTTTTATATTTTTAGTAATGTTGGCCATATTTGATGGCAGACTGACATAATTTATATAAACTTGAAGGCCCACTATTCCATGATACTTTCTATCAGATTTTCTGAAAATCTGTTCAGCAGTTGTTAGAAGACGTCGTATAAAGAATTCTAAAGTAACAGTGAATAATCACTCAGACTTTCACTATTTTAGTAATGGTCGTCTGGCCTTATCCGACGGCGAAAGTGCATCATAGGCATAAACCATATATGCCAAGACACGTTCTGTAAATTGTGTTGAATTCTGTAGAGCAGTTTGTGAGAAGAAGCCATTTAAAGTTTTAATTTTTTTTTTTTTTTTTTTTTTTTTTTATATTAGTAAGTGCGACCATATTTGATGGCGGATCGGCATCATTTGCATCAAATTAAAACACCACTATGCCATGATGCTTTCAGTCAGATTTGGTTAAATTCTGTTGAGTGGCTTTAGAGAAGACCTCGCTTTAATGTTTATCTATTTTCAGTGATGGTGGACGTATTTCATGGCCGATTTGCATCATTTATAAAAACTTGAAAGCGATCTGGGCCAGAATGCGTTCTGTTACATGTGGTCAAATTATGTTTGGCTCTTTTGGAGATGAAGTGGTTTTTAAGGTTTTGCTTTTTTATATTTGATGGTGAATCAGGATCATTTGTCGAATATCGAAATCCTTTATGTCAGGATGCTTTCTGTGACATTCAGTTAAATTCTATTCAGCAGTTATCGAGACAGGGTCATTTAAATGTGTATCTACTTTTAGTTTCATCGACCATATTTGATGGCGGATAGGCATCAGTTGAAAAAAATATGAAAGATCTTCATTCCGGGCTGCTTTGTGTCACCTTTTGTCAAATTCAGAGAAGAAATTGTTTTTAAAAATAATGCCATTTTCAGTAACGATTGCCATATTGGATAACGGGTCAACATCCACTGAACAAACTTGAAAGGTCTTGATGCCAGAATGCTCTCTTTAAAACCATGTGGAAATTGGTCAACGGCTATTGAAAAGAGGTTGTAAATACCAATTGTGAACGATCGACGCACGACAGACAAAGGACCATACCATAGCACACTTGGCCTTACTATTGAAGATATATCAATATAGATCTGTGTACGCAATTTTCTTGAGATATGATAATAAGCAAAGGAATTACTGTGTGCAAACAAGAACAACGCTATACGATGATGCACATCGCACGCTGAAAAACCAGATTAAGCCAAGGTGTTATCAACATTAAATTGCCTACCAAAATCCAACAGGAAATCCAACAGGAAATCCAACAGGAAATCCAACAGGAATAAAGGGAGTTTAAGCAAAGAAAGGAAAGCGAGCGAGTCTGACATTCAAGGCCCACAACTCCGCTTGTAGATGACATTGATCGCGGAACATGTACGTAAGCAACATCAAACTCAGTAGGGGTCTCATAAATATTAAACTGTGGATCGGTCTGACAATCAGGGACTGTAGGCTACGTGACTTAAAATGCTGTTAAATTAACTCAGCCGAGGTCTCATCAGGCAAAGATTCTACCAATATCAAGCTGTTTACCAAATTTGGTTCAAATAATCCAATCACAAAATGAAAAGGTTGATTTGAGAAAATAAAACTGGGTGGGTCAGTTAATCAAGAGCTATATCTCTGCTAAACGAGTATACAGCAAGCTACCAATCGAATTCAGCCAAGGATTCATCACAACCAAGTTGCATGCCAAATGTGCTTGAAATCAAATAATAATCATGGGATTTATTGGGCGGAAAAGAAAGTGGGTGGGTCTGCGAAGTAAGGGTTACAACACTGCTAAACTATCACATAGAAGTCTGAAAATCGACCCCGGCCAAGGACTCGTCAATATCAAGCAACAAAACAAATTTGGTTGAAATCCAATAATATTTAAGGGAGTTATTGTGCGGAAAAATAAGTTCGTGGTCTGATAACTCAACTAAACGGTGACACAGAACTCTAACAATCCAAATCAGCCAAGGGCTTTTGAAAATTAAGCTATATACCTAATTTGCTTGAAATCTACTAATAATTAATGGAGTTTTTGTGCAGAAGCGAAAGTGAGTTGGTCTGTCAATTTGGAACAATAACTCTGCTAGATGATGAAGCAAGCTGTCAGTCGAATTTAGTCGAGGTCTCACCAATATCAAGTGGCGTCCCAAATTTGGTTGTAAGATAATAATAATTAAAGGCATTATTATGCGGAAACGAAAGTGGAATTGGCGGACTGAAGGACGGACAGGCCTAATTTAATATCCTCTGCTTTCTACGAAAGAAAAGGAAGGGGTCGGCGGGGGGGTGGGGGGTGTTTGTACGGTCACGGTTATAATTGAAAAAACACTAAACACGGGCCATAATTCAAATTTTTAAAACAAAAGGTGACAACTGAACAAGACCTATGTTGTCTTGTTAGGAAACCTTATATCGAAGCGGGCCTCAGACAGATAGACAGACTGTGCGACGGATACGGGTAACACCATAAGCTCCTCCACAGAATATGGGGGGAGCATACAAATGAACTGTGGTAGTGGTAAGTTGTGGATTAGGTGGATTAGTAACTGGGAAGATCATATTTCTTTGTTGCAGATCACTATGCAATCGTTTTTAACATACCAATCAAATATAAAGCAATGTTCAAGACTTTTAGGAAGAAATTTGATTTCCAATTATTTGCAAACTTTAAGAAGAGTATATGTCGTAAAAGAGGGACATTAAATGCTATGCAAACTCAAACATTATGAGTGAGAAAGGTGTTAATTAAGAAACCAACAAAAAACCTGTTATTCTAGTAGCACCTTTCTTGAGCAGCCAATGAATGGATATATTTTTGTTGGTTAAGGGAGGTGACCGTGGAGTGGTTAAATATGTAGATGAAATGAAGCCAGAGCTACTTCCATGATCCAGGGGATGTGACTCATTAGTCTAATTTTATCACACATTAAATAGTATCGTATTTATTACAGGGACCACTTTCAAACTTCAGTCGTGATACAAATAGCCCCTGTCATAAAGTTTTCTTAAAAGCGAACTACGGATGTTCTAGAGTTACCGGGGTTACACCCGTTCATTATTTCATGATTTAGGTGCAGCTTAGTGAATTTGCAAGATCTTTCATGTTTTCTGTCCTGGTATCAGCACAGTCAAGTGTGCAACATCTATGATATCAATATAATTAAGTGCGCTATATCGGTGGTGTTGTTTGTTCTTCGAGTTCGAAGATGACCATGACATTCCTAAGTGGCTTGGTGTATATGAACGTGATATATCGGTGGTATCGCACCGTTGACGTCATGGGAAATTAACTGAAAGAGAGAGAGAGAGAGAGCGCGCATGAAAGTAAAGGAGTTGATGTGAAATAAAAAAAATTTTGCTTCACTACCCCGCCGACCCACCCCCACCCACCCAGAGACCGTCCGAACTCTCAGGGAGCCATTAGAGCGTTGACTTGCACCAGTCAGCCCCCTATAGACTGACCCACAACGCTATTCTTTTCCGGCCGACCGTTGATTATACATTACTCGTGTGTTATTTTTAAACCAGCCTGTCCACCGCATTCCAAAAATTATCGATCGATAGAGGCAAGTCTATTGTTTCCTACAAATAACGACTTACTTGACTAGGTGCATAAGGTTTAAACACTGTATAATTTAGGCTGTCTACTAAGTAATAAAACTTTTGTAAATATTTAAGCCTTTCATGTGCTAAATTTTAAAATCATTATGCAAGCATATTAAAGATTTTTGACGAAAACACAGGGCATATTCAAATCGGCCAACACCATTTACGCTACTTGTGCATTATAATCAATTTATAAAGGATGTACGGCCCTAGTAAATTCAGCGCTGTCTGTGTTATTTGCTCGATATATACACAGTTGAATTTCAGTACATGTAGGGAATTATTGTACACAAACCAGAGGAGTTCCCTATATGAATTACAAAGAAATTAGACATTCTGTCAGTGTGGAGAATATATGGGTTGAAATTACTTTATATTTTCTACAATGGGACGGATGTTGATACAAACTGACAAGTTTTTTAAAAAATTAATATTTTATTTTTGCACAGGTACATTTTGGGGTTAGTCGAGACAGCTTTTGTTAAAAATTAAACAGGTGCATCGTACGCGAGTTATTAGCCGTGGTGCTATATGAGTTAGAAACTGGATCAGAGGTTTACAGCCTACTATGTGGTCAAGCTCGCACGCGGACTGAAGTCTTTTCTTAATTAGTTGGAGACAACTGTTAGCCATTATTAATTTGTTCTCTAGTATGAACGTCAATTGTGGTGCGGTCTTAAGTGAAAAATTATTACATACACACAAGCAGTAATCTGCACTTCATCCTCTGGGGTTAACTGCTATATATAGGTTTGAATTATCTCTGGAATTCTTAGCGTTTCGTTTCTCTTCTCCCTAGCAACTCCAATGGGGGTGGAATTCAAATACGTGATTGTGTATATAGTTTGAAATATCTTCGGAATCTCTAGCGTTTCGTTTCTCTTCTCCCTAGGAACTCCAATGGGGGTGGAATTCAAATACGTGATTGTGTATATAGTTTGAAATATCTTCGGAATCTCTAGCGTTTCGTTTCGACCTAGGGCTGAACACAAACAGATATGTCATCAGTGGAAGCAACAACCGGCCAATTGGCCGTAAGAAGACGGAATTAATTCTGTCCAGGACGGTCTAAGTGCATAAACCAGAGGAGGACTGTCTCGAATTTACAGATTAGGGCTAGCAGATGTCCTTTTGTCCACTATAGTTGTAATCTTTTTTCCCGGCGTTTATTTAGAGATGTTCTATTAGGTTCATTAGCTAAAATGTGTACTGACAACTTTGGTTCTAGCAGCCATGGTTGTGGTTGGACTGGGTGTATACGCATCAAAAGCCGGCTCGTCAAAACGAAAATGTTGACAGCAATATTGATAGTTCACGATTTTCTACTGCGAACATCCAGGCCATATTGAATAAGGGCAATAGTGCGTGAGGGGACTTCGATTTTTTACAATTTGCTAAAAAAAAAAAAAAAGCAGGCGCAAAAATGGACCGCTTTGTTGTCGCATTTTGCGTGTGTATGTGTGTGTGTGCGTGTGTGTGTGTGTGTGCGTGTGTACAATTATAATTCTGACCTAAACTGCATACCCCTCATCCCATTTATAATTAATATTTTAATATTCAATGCAGGAAAATTTGTACATGTAAATAATCTACTCTCTCTTCAATCATATGCAGTGTTCAAATACACATACGTAATGGCTGGCTAATACACACTTAAGATATTCCCCTCCCCCAATTTATAATTTCAGTTTAAAATTAAATGCAGAGAAGTTAATTTACAGGATATACTCTACGCTTACATGCAGTGTTAAGATATACTGGTTAAAATAATGGCTGGCCAATACACCCTTAAGATACCATTTACATGCATACCGATTTTAAATATACAAGGACAAGGATAGACTATGCAAAACATACTAAGCACACATATACGATAAGTATTATTGCATCAGAAGGATATAATTAATGAAAGTATCTTCTAAAATGGAGGAAAATCCATCCAAAACCACGTGTAAGCGTCACAAGCCAACATTTATGGCAATCAATAACTACAAGCATGTTCTGTATACAACATTTAGTGCAATCAATATCTACCAGCATCTATACAAGACTATAATCTAAAATACTAAGCAATCAGCCGATTTAAGTAGCAGCAAAAACTTATTTACTTTTGCTTACATATGGAGCATTTACACAATAAGCTTCCAGACAGGTCTTTAAGAGGAATTTAAAATTATTAAAATCTGAGGGTGTTCGTAAGTTATTGGGGAGAGAATTCCATAGTTTTGCTGCTGCATACCTAAAAGATTTTAGCCCATATGTGGATGTTCTTACTTTAGGGATCTCCAAAGTGTTTACTTACCTAAAAGAGTAAGAAGATTTTTCTAAACTACCAGATCATTTAAGTATGCTAGACATTTTTAGTTTGAAATGTTGAATATTTCAAGTGCCATGGTCTTCATTCTTTGGCTGTGGAGAGTTGATACATTTGCAAATCGAAGAGTTCAGAGTAACGTTTCTTGAAATCAATGAAGACAAATCTCAGAGCTCGTTCATGTAGTTTTTCAAGTGTTTTCATGTTAGTGAGACTGCTGAAATGCCAGGTTAGGGGACAGTAGTTGAAGTTTTTCATGATGAAAGAGTGGTACACAGTCAGTCTTCCTTCGGTTGTAAGGTATGTTCCGATTCGTTTGAGCACATTTAGTTGTTTAGATGCTTTCTAACAAATTTCAGTGACTTGCTGATTAAAGTTTAGCATAAAGTCCAAAGTGACTCTCAGTTGTTTTACCGAATCTTCACAAGATAATTAAGCCTCGCTGGAGGAGAAGGTCTGAATTTGTTCGTTGGTTTTCTTCCCAAGTGTAATAGCCTGGAACTTATTAGGGTTCGCTTTCATTTTATTATTGGTAAACCACCTAATCAAAGTACTGCACTCTATTCCCAAAGTATATTTCATAATATTAAAGTCGTGGTGAGCGTAGGCAAGTGTGTTGTCATTATCATAGTTGTATAGATCAGAATCATTTATGAAAAAGAAGATATCATTAATAAAGATATTAAAAAGTATGGGTCCAAGAATTGATCCCTGCTGTACCCCTTTATAGATATTTGCCCATGAACTAGTTGAGTTTCCTATTTTGACACATTGTCTTCTGTTTGAGAGGTAATCTGCCATAGTGTTTACGACCGAATCTGAAAGCCCATATGCTGCCAGTTTCTGGAGGAGGAGTTTGTTGGGGAAACAGTCAAATGATTTTGATAAATCCATCAAAATTCGCTGCAGCATATTTGTTTTTGTCTTCTAGTAGTCGAATTAGTGTTGTATGACAGCTGAAACCCTTTCTGAAAGCAGAGATATACGGGTGTAAGATATTGTCAAAGTAATTAGTGATCTGGTCCCAGATTGCTTGTTCAAAGAGCTTCGATACAGTTGGGAGAATACTGACAGGACGATAGTTTTGTTTATCAAGTGGATAGTTTTTCTCGTATAACGGGAGAACCTGCGCTTCCTTGAGTCTTGTAGGGAAAATGTTTTGGTCAAGGCTGTAGTTTATGAGTTTGTTTATAGGACCAGTCAGTGACTGAGTTTCAAGTTTTAAAACTGGCAAGCTTTCTCACATATACACGTTGGTCAAGTCGAGACTCGAAAACAGATGTGAGATGTGTGAGTGATCCTAAAATGCGAGCGCTTTAGACCATTCAGGCACCCAAATTTTTGAGCAATAGAGATATACATCCTTTATAATTTAACTTATTCATATGTGCTGTATACTCTAAATTTGACTAAAATATACAACTAAATGGCATCACTCTCTATAAATATTTCCAATGTGCAAAAGTCAAACATTTTGAAAACAAAATATCGCTGAATCAGAAGAATTACTCAGCAGATCTAAAAATTAAGTGGCTATATAACGTTACTGATGTACAATTTTGAGTAGTATGTCCTAATATGAATTAAACTTCATTGCAGCCTTTGAGAATCTGTTGCATTTTGGGGTACTTTTTCCTGTCGGTAAATGTTGTTAGTAATGTGAAAATGGATGCTTTTCGACCAGTCATTATTAAAAATATTATTATATTGCCTTATAAGAATACGAGAAAATTAAAAATCAAAATAATTTTTTAAAAAATCACTAGACCACTGACATTTTGTATGTTGCCATCTTGTAACAACATTTCTGCTCCACTGATATTTTTTGTATATTACCATCTCGTGTAGGATACGACAACATTTATTGACCAATTAATTGTTCAAACTCATTAAAAATACCTGACAACTCAGACTATGAAGACAATTAGCTATACACAACAGTAATTTGATTTTTGTTTTATCACATCATAAATAATGGTACAAAGCTACATTATATTGAAATCAACAATTTTCAGAGAGCCGATAGAAATATTTCATTAGTTTAAAATGAAAACAACAATATCGATGTCAACATATAATGTGCATTTGTTTGCAAGTTCAGATGGGATAACAGTGCTCTCAAAGCTATTTTTGCTACAAAATAGCATAGAGGAGAATAACAATGTTGATTTTTATATTTAAGACATAAAAAATGTATACTACAAAGCTTCAGAAAATATACTGATATACAAATTACATTTAATGATTATAACAATAACATCCTAAACTCTGATATCAAAATGGTAGCGCGGTATAATGAAGGAATAAATAACGTCTTTGATTTGAGCAAAGACACATATCTATATTCGGCTAAATTTACAGTACACTTTAAACATCTCATACATTTTACATGGTCAATCAATTACGATTCAACAAAAATAGATACAGAATGTATGCAGAACATAGATTTAAAACAACATATGGTGACGCAACGTATGAAGTAGCTCTTTTAGAATCAACGGTAGGAATGGTAAACTTTCACTTAAATCTTAAATCATTCATCCGTTTCAACAGATTGTAGAAACGTTACAAATTGTTGAAAATGAAAGTACCTGCTGTGGATAGATTTTCTGTTAGCTTGTTGATAACACATAAAAACAAATTATCAATCATAAGTATTCTTTGAATTTTTAAATCGTTTCAAATGGAGTACCAAATGTACACCTATCGATTGGAGAGAAAATATAAAGAACATTATTTAAGAATCTTTACTATCAACCTGAAAATCCAGTTGCTTACAAACAAAAAAAGCATTACATTGTGGGGACAAATAAAACGTGACAAAACAAAATACAATACGCTCAATTGAAATAACAGTTAACTTAACAATCTACATACACATTACACAAGTAAGCAAAAAAGTTTCCTACAAAAGAGGTTACTTTACTCACTTACGGGGATGATCAGTGTCAGGCATACATATTTGATATGCAAGCTTATGAAAAATACAGTGATGGATACAAATACATTTTGACAGTGAGAAGTATTGTTTATTTTCGAAATACTATTGGGCTGAAAAAGTGACAACGAAAAAATAAAATGACATGCACGACGCTTTGGGAAAATCTCTATATTGAGGGCTTGTTAGAAATGGAAAACATATAATACTATTCAACATACTCAGACAAAAACATCTGCATTGGTACGGTTTAACGGATTCCTAAAGACCAGAATGTGGTAATCTTCCACTCAAAATGAAACAAGAAAATCGCTTGACATTTTACCCAAGTTAATTGAAGTTCA
The DNA here is from genome assembly GCA_029931535.1 of Margaritifera margaritifera. Taxonomy (NCBI): domain Eukaryota; kingdom Metazoa; phylum Mollusca; class Bivalvia; order Unionida; family Margaritiferidae; genus Margaritifera; species Margaritifera margaritifera. Next base: position 5,443,981 of record JAQPZY010001609.1, read on the forward strand.
AAATACAAAACAATCTTTGCAAAGGGCTACATTCATAATTTTACTAAGGAAATATTTAAAATCAGGCAAGTAATTTTAGGTGATCCAGTTGTTTGCAAACTGGAAGACCTGAAGGGAGCGGGTATAGAAGTCATGTTTTGTGAGCAATGGTTATCTCCATACGACAAACAAGATGACATATACAAAGTTGAAAAGATGTTAAAAGCAAAACGGATGAATGGTAAAAAGCATATAATCATGGAATATAAATGATAATATGAATCATTTAACAGTTTGGAACCAGCTAAAAACATTTTGCCATTAAAATAAACGAGTATCAAAGACACACCTGTCCTCCGTAGACAGAGCTATGTGTATCAAGTCACATGAAAACTCTAAGCTTTTGCGAGATAATTAGCTTTTACAATGTGACGGATGTAGACAACGGTGCAGTTGAAAATCAAGAAATTAAAACATGCCTTATATATCAAACACCAGGGGGGAAATGAAAGTACATCGTACACAATGTCCTAGCACTTGCCGATGCCATTCAGTTGCCACATACGTATTTACTATCGATTTAAAACCTAGTATTCCAGATTATTTGAGATTGTGTAAGGATTTGTTTTACAACTGGTATCAAGAAGACGGTCCAGTCATTTACACGTCACCTCCCTCGTTTTTGTCTGTCTAAAACAATACATAAAAACATTAATCACTTCTTAAGTTTGTAACAGTATTCAACATGACTTCCTTGCAGTCTCATCCTCCTGCCAAATTGATTTGTGCACTGTATGCCATCAGTCGCGAAAGAAATGCACCGTTTCCTTTACAGTTGTTAAAAGAAAGTATCAAAGAAGTATTACGATGGTTTGGCTTGACAGCACGTCAGTTACTACAAGAAATTATTCATATTCCTCATCAAACAGAATGTTTTTTTTTTTTAAAAAAAAACGTAAAGTAGCTTTAAAACAACTGGCTCATCTAAGAATTGATATTCAAACCAAGAAACAAATCATCTTGAAACCGCTTGGAGGTGGATCATGAAGGTGTCATTATTCGTTCGCTTCTACGATGGGATCATAATACCGTAGCAAACAAAAAAAAACCTACTAAAATAAATCCAAAAGACTGACAAAAAATAATAGAGGTATAGTAAGTTCACCCTCTACATCAACTTCTCCCAACAAGAAGGAAACTTACCTCCTAATCCTAATCTCACAGAGATGTCAAACTTACAACAAGAGTTACAATCGTTGACGGATCAAACATATTTGTCAGAAACAGAAGAAAAAAACCCCGCAGTAGTACGGATAATTATTGCAAAGTCTTCAACCGTTTCACCAGAAAGCTTTAGACGAGACGCCTAAACCTACTCTGAGAGATTTCAAGAATGCCAGGAAAAAGGAAGAAAAACAAAAAGCAGCAGCAGCAGTAGAAGTTCCCAAGACGATGACAGACACGGCCATAGAAGAAGAGATAGAAACAAGAAAAGTATTTTTAAAAAAAACTCTGCACAAACACTTTTTCTCCCAGTGTGGCAGCCTTGTTGACACCTTCCCCTATTCCAAAGCGAGAAGAAATGAAAGCTTGGGTCAAAAAGATGACGTAGACACCCTCTTTAGCAGAAGAAAATAAAAAGGGGAAAACAGAAGTAAAAAAAAATCAAGAAAAAGGTGATAAAAGAACTGGTGATTTGTGTATAAACCGAAACTTTCTTTCCTACTCCTATTGCTCCTTGGTACGTCAAGGATCCCAATATAAATTACTACAAGAACCTAAGAGGAGTACCGAACAGTAAGCGACTTATTGAGCAGCATGGATGCACTTTTAGCCAGCATTTACTACAATCCTGCTGGCTACAAAGGAATTCAAAACTTGTATCGTGCAGCAAAACACCAAACTAAAAAGTCTTCGTTTGCAAGATGTACGATAATGGTTACAAGAACAATCGACGCACACGTAACACAATTTCCATTCGACGAAAATGTCAAAGAAGTCATATTACAGTAGCAGGAATCGATCAACAGTGCCAAGCCGATTTAGCCAATGTCTGTCGTTTAGCTTCGTACAATCGAGGTCACAAATATTTGTTTTGTGTCATTGATATATTTTCAAAATCGGCTTGGGTAGTTCAATGCGATCTTTAAAAATCGTCTTGAACCAAAGTGGTCGATATCCGCTGCGATTGCAAACAGACAAAAGCACCGGATTTCTTAAGCAAGCTTTTCAAAAAGAATTGACAAAAAGACACATTCATTTTTTTACCACTGAAAATCCTGAAACTAAAGCCAGTGTCATGGAATGTTTTCAAAGAACCTTGAAAGAAGGTGTCTGGAAATGATTTACACATCAGCATACTCTCAAATACATCGACGTGTTACCACGTTTGATCAAAGTTTAAAATCAATCGTACCATCGTAGCATCGTATGTGCTCCAGAAGAAGTGACACTTCAAAACGAAGTGACCGTGTTTGATCGATTGTTTGGAACATCGAAGACCAGAAAAAAAAGAGAGAAGTGTTATACATCGGAGATTATGTTCGCACTGGAAAAAGCAAAACGCACTTTTGACAAGGACTATTTACCGAATTAGACGACAGAATTGTTTTGTGTCACAGGAAAAGCGCGTGGACGTGACCCACTTGTCTATAAATTGGAGGATGTGAACGGAGAAGTTTTAAAATGAACTTTTTACTTCCCCGAGTTACAACAAGTGACCAAGAAAGATGACGTGTATGATATCCAAATCATTCTGGATCGAAGAACACAAAAGTGGAAAAACATCGTATCCAAGAAGTTAAAAGTCCGTTGGAAAGGATATCCACCCACTTTCGATTCTTGGATTGCAGCTTCACAAGTCATGGACTATAAAAAGAAGTAGACGTCACAAACTTGCTGTTAAACACTGATTCAGCCCCTTCTTAGAGTTCATCGCTCCAAGAACTACAAAAACAACAACCACAGTGTTTGTGGTGTGGAGAACGTGTTCCTAAAGTAAAATAGTCTTTTTCTGTCATATATTTGTGGTGTATTGTGTCATTGGAGCAACGATTGGAATTTGATTTTTGCAACAATGAGATAAACAACTGTGGACTATTTGACTCAGCAACTGTATTGGCTATCTTCTTCAAAATCCTTGGTAATAGCCGTCTTGAAACTTATGGTGATTCGTTGATTATATGCTTTAAAAGATGCTGTCTTGACGTAACGTGTTCAACGACCAGCAAAATCCCAAACAAGCCTTAATGAAGCAGGAAAAATGTGCTGATTCAGAAAGAAAATAACTCATGACGCCCCGAGACACAAATATAAATTCACTTCACACTCCAGAGGAAGGCATTGATTCCTCTTCTACGCCACATCAAAAGACAAGGCAGAAAGAGACGTCGAAAACCTTTCAGACCTCATAGACATGACCAGAAAAAGAATGAGAAAAAATAACAGTCAGAGATTTTGACCTCTTTGTTTACTAAATACTAAAAAAACTATAAAAAAAAATAAAAAGAAAAAGATGCACCGAGATTCTTGCGAATGTTCCAAAACAGAACTCGATCTATTTGCAATACCAGCGACAATGATGACGATACAAGAATCACAGCGGATAGAATTTCATCCGTTGTCTTCATTTACCACCTCAGCTCGTATTGAATCAACCTGAAAGTCAAAGTTCTCAAAACGGACAACAACAATCCAGGCGCCGATGCCAGAGTGGCTACTGCCAACAATATCATGCATTCGTTGTTCAGCAAAGTGGATTTGTACTTGAACAACAAACTGGTTAGCAGCAGCATGGACACTTACCCTTACCGAGCTAACCTCGAAAATCTCTTGATGTACGGAAAAGAAGCCAAGAACACACACCTCGATGCTTGTGTGGTGTGCAAACCTGACATCTTGGATGCCTTCACAGAAGCTGACGATCCTCACAATGTTGGATTTAACGACCGCCAAAAGCAAATCAAACAAGGCCGTAGTTTATAAGTGATTGATCGTTTACAATTGGACATGTGGTTCCAAGACAAGTATTTGGTGAATGGCGTGAATGTGCGTCTGAGACTGAATTGAAGTAGTACCGTGTTCCATTTGATGGCTGATACTAACGAGTACAAAACTATCATCGAAGAAGCCAGACTATATGTTCGTTGTGTGGAAGTCCTACCTCAAGAGGGAAACGATATCAGTCAAACTCTGACCAGAACTACAGCCAAGTATCCGCTGTGACGAATGAAACTCATAATTTTTCATCATTGCCTCTGGACTCCTATCCAAGATCGAAGATCATGTCTTCCAAGTCAACTGCCTAAACGTTTGTTCATTGGCATCGTCCACAATGCTGCCCTCAAGGGAACTATTGATCAAACTCCTTTCCAGTTCCAACACTTAAACGCACCCAAGATAGAATCACCAGAGACGGTCAGATGTGGTGTGCCAGGCCGTTTGAACATAACGTTGCCCAGAAAATTACTCGAGATCTTACTTGAATCTGAAGCCACATGACAATTAGGAACCAACAGAACCCACGGCATTTCGTACGACGATTATGCAGGAGGATGTTGGTTGTGTGGATTTGATTTCACTCTAGACAAAGGCAGCGACGATGAACATTTCCACCCTGTAAAATCAGAGCAACTCCCTGTGGAACTTCAGTTTACAGTGGCCCTCCTGAACACAGTAAACGTGATCTTGAGTGCAGAATTTAATAATGCGATGGAAATCAACAGTTTGAGAGAAGTGATCCTAGACTTTTAAAACAAACTTGAACACGACGCCATAGACATAGGCGAAAACGATGATGGTTTCCATCCATAACAGGAGCCACAGACCCATGACGTCATGATGGCTAAAACAATAACAACACATAATCTCCTGATTTGCTCTCCACTTGGCTGGAAGAGCCACACGACCAGAGAACATTCCTATGGTTGTCAAATCGATCATCCTCGTCATATGCGACACGACAAATGTTTGACGATGCGTCAAGAACGAAAGTTGGAATGACTATCTGCAAGAAGCATGGACACTAATCCCGGATGAGAATATCTTGAGAGAGTGGTATACAATAATTTGAGTAACCATCCCCTACATCCATTGACTTCCTTGGAGAAGAAACGCATCAAAGCTCTCTTGCGACAGGAGAAAAGAAGACTTCCC